>CAJVRK010000023.1:3000000-3600000 GCA_911649645.1 Thelonectria discophora | reverse complement strand
CGGTATCGCCTTCTCGAAACCCGTTGCGCGACACACACATTACTCATCCCGTGCGTCACGGAGACGTCGTTCCCCTGCGAAGACTCAAGGACATGACTGCCACCGTCTTCGACTGCGACCACTCAGTTCCTTGCGTGGGCTACGTCTTCAGCCAGACATCGCACAAGTTGAAACCGGAATACGCGTCCCTCAAGGGACCTCAACTCAAAGCCCTGCGCCAAGCTGGTGAAATCCTCACAAACGAGCACCGGACACCCGTCTTTGCCTTCTTGGGAGATACTACGGCTGCCACCTTGGCCGCCCAGCCCGAGTGGTTGCGGAACGGGATTCCCGTGGTGATAACCGAATGCAGCTTTCTCTATGAGGAGCATAGAGTGCACGCGGTGCGCACGAAACATACACTTTGGAGTGATTTGGAAAAGGTGGTGCGGAAGTGGCCCAAGACGACGTTTGTGATTACGCACTTTAGTCTGAGGTATAAGCATTCAGATGTGAGGCTATTCTTCCAGCAAATGGAGAATCCGCCGAGCAATATTGTGGTTTGGATGGACGGGGAGGAGTAGATGGTCAATGGGACGAATAGATGCGAGCAGACACATTATAGACTGTACGAGCAATGGCGGGCAATAGAGTGAATAGACACCATAGACATGGACTGGGAATAGAGTTGAAATCATGTCGCTATGAGTATCCAGCTATATGTCTAATGCATCTATCCGTAAAAGGTATCAGAATTATGCCAAAGTAAACATGGCCATGCCAACGACGGCCAGGGCAAGCATGCCGAGACCACTGGCACGTCCCGCACTGTTCTCGTCATTACTGCCATCTGACTTGATGGATTCTCCATCCGCATTGTTGCCCTTGCCATCCACGCCCTTTCCATTCCTCACGTCGTCCCGGCTCTTGTTGAAGCAAGGCTCCCACGCAGTCCACGCCTTCTCAAACAGCGCCAGGCCCTGCTCCAGCGGCGTCACCTTTTCAATGCTGCCTCTCGTGTACGGCGCCGATGACATGTCCTCGACGTGGATGGCGCCCGCGTACACAATGCCAAACACGTCGGTCCCGCTGGGCAGCTCGTTGCACGTGGGCACCGTTGTCGTCATGTTGCGGTTGGGCGCGCCGTACGCCGTCTCCTGGCTGGCGACGGAAAAGGACCGCCAGGGGTCGAACTCGCCGTTGGCGAACATGACGTTGCTGGCCTTCATGTCCCACCCGCCCATCTTGAGCAGGTAGCTGTTGTTGAGCTTGGAGGGGAAGCTCGAGTCCTGGAAGCTGGGGAAGGTCTCGTCCTCGAGCGAGATGTCCCTGTAGGCCGTCACGTTGTAGTACTTGCTGATGACCTTTGTCGGGTTGGTCGTGTCGGACGCCTGGTAGTAGCCCATCTCGTTGAGCGTCTGCCACGACCAGCTAAGGCTATCGACGGCCTCGGTAAAGGTGGTGCTGCTGCTCGAGGACGACGAGAGCGTGTTGACCCAGTCGTTGAAGGACACTTGGCCGTTGTAGATGCCAAAGAGCATGGCGGCAAACGCGAGAGCACCGCCGTTGCTTCCGCCGCCGTTGGACGCGGAGATGCCGTTCTTGGACGGCTTACCGTCGCCGCTGTTCTCGAAAAGAACACGCAGCTGCTGCTCGATCGTCTGCACCTCGGCAGAGTGCGTGATGAACTCGTCAGCGTTGAAGCTCTCCATCCAGTCGCAAAAGTACTCGACGGTATGGATGGGGCCGACGCTCTGGTAGTTGCCGTTGAAGGACAGCGCAAAAGTCAAGTTGGCGCCAACGTCGAAAGGGGTCGACTGGTAGGCCTCGTCCAGGTTCCTCAAGGTGGCCTGCGAGTACGTGGCGAGATAGGTTCCGGCGTAGACAGCTTGCAGTGCATCGTCGGAGCCAGAGTCCAGGGTGTCGTCGACGTACTTGATGGCCGCCTCCAGATCCTTGGTGCAGTTCTGCGGTAGGGCGCGCACGACGGGGTTGTAGTAGATTGAGCCGTCAGCCTGGGTCTCGACGGGAGCACTCGACGACCAGGCGGCGTAAAAGATCTCAGGGTGCATCAACCGAGACCAGGCGGCGCGCATTCCGGGGTACGAACCGCCAATGATGATCCAGGGGGTGTTGTAGGGGTCCAGCTTCTGCGTGCTCCTGACGACCTTGTTCAGAGACAGCGTCGTCGTGTTGAACCGGTTGGCAAAGTAGGCCACGTCTTCGAGCGCCTGATCAGCAGTCAGGTACTTGTAGCCGGATGCGCCCTCGACGGGAAGCCCAGTCTCGTCGTCCATGGGCACCGGCCGGCTGTAGCCGTAGTAGCGGTGCTCCCAGCCAATCACCAGCGCGTTCAGCTTCTCGGCGAGCCGCAGGGGAGCACTCTTGGCGCCATCCTCGGCGAGGAACTGGGCGGCCGAGTCGGGCGAGATGCCAGACTCGCCAAAGTCGAAGAGGATGACGGGCCCGCCCTCTTGGTAGTACGTGTCGTTGACCAAGAAGCGGTTGTCGTACGTGTCCGTGTTGCTCGTGTCGAAGTGGTCCACGGGGATTTTGACCTTGTAGGTGGGCACCACGGGGAGGTCTTTGGAGTCGCTCGCCCGCTTGATCAGCTTCCGCCAGTCGGCATTGAGGGCCAGGGCGGCGTTGGCCAAGAACAAGGTGGAGACCCAGGCCGAGAGCTTCATGGTTGCTCCCGAAGACTAAGAATAAGAATGGTGTGGGTGATGCAGGAGACGTACAAATCGGTAGGCATGAAGCCCTTGGCATCCATCGGGGGAAGCCTCCCTTTTCATCTCGAAACCAAAACGAGGGATCACAGGGCCCCATGCCCTGAAATTGCCCCCCCCCCGGAACCCATCAGCGCTAACACTTTCTTCTTCCTTTCAGGTCTCGCCTTGAAATTTCGTGGCGGAGCAACGAGTCTCGGCCAGCCGCACCCCCCTGTCCAAAGAAGCAGCGTGGGGATTTCGGAAACCGGCTATCGAACCGACTTTTGCCAAGACTGTGGCCCAAAAGGCGCTTGGAGGCCTGATTTATTGCGGACCTGGGCCAATGGGAGCAAAAGGAACGAGGAGTATTAATAGGCGCCCACTTGGCCGGGCTGAATCCCCTAGCTTTTTCGCAGGGCAAATTGATCGCCCAGCTAGGCAGATTCGAAGCCGATGCGCGCCACCAAAGTACCGTTTTGCCGTGAAAGGAGGAGGAGGTCCTTGGCGTCAAGGCTACCGTCGTCCTCTTGGCGGTGTGTCAGCTTCTGACTGGCTTAGTCTTTGCGTGAACATGTACCTAGGCTGTGTCGCGGTCCTATGTGGCACACCCGTTCTTTGATGTATGTATTTTTATAAACGGGGGACACGGAGGGTCGAGACCTAGAGTGACCATGTGACAACTAACGTATCTAGTGCGTTGCTGGTTGATGATTCCGTGCATGGTAAAGCCTACCTTAAGTTTGCGTGTCTCACTTTAGGGTAGGCAGTTGTCGCTCAAAGCTGTCAAACCTCGGCTACGGAAAGCTAAAGGTGAGCTTATTATCTATGTCCCATGTTAATTTGATCCCTATGCAAGCATGAATGAGGATTCCTTCCTCCTGTGGATTAATTCGCACTATGATTCTTGGTGCAGGTACTCGAATTGCACTTTGTCTGAAGGCGGAGTTTTGGCGGATTCTCGAGAAGGGCTGACAGGGTATACTTTCAGTGCGTTAGCAGGTCTTATTTACACTTGGTCGACTCAAACCCTACTGATGTTTCTGAACATTGTGCCTCGTAAGATTTTCGACTGTCCTCAGCCATGGGCTCGCTATCTCCGTCGCTCAACATTGAAGAGACCTTCCTCCTAAGCTCAATCAGCAAAACCAAATGGTCTTATTTCATGTTGCGGAACATGTTTCCCGTGATCGGGTACACTAACCGTTATATCCATTGGTCTCTATTCGTAGACAACCATCCTCGTGGTTGTGTTCTGGTCGCACTATCGCAAATATGGACGCATCTCAAGTCCGTTATCGCTCGACTCGGTGTGGACACCCTCACAAGGATCAAGTGACTGTAACCCACAACGAGTTCCCCACGGTTTTCAGCGCAGACTTGGCGTCATATTGTTGTTCAAGAATGCCAATGTAGCCATGCTTCAGGCGAATTTGAATCTTTTGGTTAGACTCTTCTTGCTGTGCACCCTCACCACAAACACTTCCCGATTGTGAGGGACTGGGGACCATCCGGGCAAAGTGCAGCTCAACCACAACTCCCAACCCCCAATTCACTTCGCACTAATCAGTTGCACGGGAAAACGACGGACCAAGAGGCGGAGTTGCGGGCCGAACCACGCTTCAAGATGCGGGTTTTGAGGTTGCTCTGCTCCTCGATTGCAACACTACGGCCCACCTGATGCGAGAACATTTCGTCTTACTTAAACACAATGCCCCTCACCTACCGGATCCTTTTCTTGTTTCCTGTTTTTCAACCTTTTGGCTACTCGTTTGTGTCACATTGGTGCCGCTGATCTCTGCTTTGACTTGTCCTTTAGCTCAATTGCTGTATGAACGAGTTCGGACTGGTAGCAGCCGGAATTGCATCAATAAAGCCTCTTGAATTCTGACCATATTCACTTCTGCCAGACGCCTAGGAGGCGAACTTCCTTTCGAGTATGAGGCAGCGGAGAGAAGAAACGAGTGCGAGCATGGCCGAACCGACGCCTCCATTCCCGACACGCCAAATGCTAGTCTTGGGTATGTTTCCGTGACTACACTAAATAAATCGACCCTTGGACTAATCACTCGGTGATTCAAGCGCTATGTCGGCTCTGTGAGCCCATCGCGTTTACGTCGATCTTCCCCTATATCTACTTCATGATCCAAGACTTCCACGAAACCGACGACCCGAACCAAATATCGACATATGCGGGCATGATGACGACGGCCTTTGCCATTGCCGAGTTCTCGACTGGAGCGATTTGGGGTCGAGTTAGTGACAAGGTTGGCCGGAAACCCGTGATTCTCATTGCGCTTTTCGGTACGGCCTTGAGTATGTTGCTGGTCGGCTTTGCGCCGAGTGTTTTCACCGCTATGTTGGCCCGCGTGCTCGCTGGGCTGCTCAATGGGTGTGTAGTCGCCATTAATTACATGTCATGTCTCGATGTTAACTGGTGACATAGAAACATTAGCGTTATGCAGACTGTCGTCGGCGAGATGATTACCGTCAAGGAACATCAAGGTGAGTAAAGGTCATCCTCTTCACCCACCGCTCCTAACTTTCAGAAGCCCGCGCATACATGGTCATGCCCTTGGTATGGGGAATGGGGTAAGTACTTACAAACTTCTGGCCCATCTCCATATCCATCATCGCTGACACCGTTGACCCGTAGATCGATCATCGGGCCTATGGTCGGAGGAGCCCTCGCCAGGCCGTGCATCTCATACCCGGCCCTCTTCCCAAGAGGCTCAATCTGGGACCGTTGGCCATATCTGCTGCCCAATGTGTGCTCGGCGCTGCTACTCGTCGTGGGCGCGTCCATCGGCGCCCTATTCATGGAAGAGACGAATCCAAAGATTTCACGCCGAGACCCCGCCTTGGAGCTTGGCAATTGGCTCATTTCATTCTTCTCTCGCTCCGGGAAGAAGCAAAAGTCCACTTTGCAAGTTTCCTCTACGAGAGAACCTCCCACCGTGCCAAGGGTCCCGAGTGGTCAAGGCATTACAAGGCCTTCAGAGTCCACGTCTGCCTTTAATCGACAGGTTATGCTGAACATTGCTTCATATGGCATCCTGGCTTTGTGAGTGTCTCGCCCCATGAATCGACTGCAGCTGACCGATCAGTCACACAATGACCTTTGACCAAGTCTTCCCCATCATGTTGAGTACCGAATCTCGGGCCGATAAACACATCTCCTGGCCGTTCAAATTCATCAACGGGTATGGAATGGACACGAAAGAAGTCGGCTTCGTCCTGTCCGTACAAGGCATTTACTCTTTATTCGCCACGGCTTTCCTGTTCACTTTTGTTGTCCAGCGCCTAGGGCCGCTGAGGCTGTTTCAGTTTTTGGCAGTGTCATATTGGGCCCTTTACCTCCTCACGCCTTACGCCGTCTTGTTGCCCGACAGCGTCAGGACGGCGGGAGTCTATGTCATTCTTCTCTGGCGGTGCTCTTTTTCATCCATGGCGTATCCCGCCAACGCGATACTCTTGATCAACGCCGTCACCAATAAGGCCAGTCTCGGGACCATCAATGGCGTGGCGGCCTCCACCGCCAGCCTGTGTCGAGCCTTTAGCCCGGCCGTGTCTGGATACATGTACACAGTTGGACTTGAGATGGGCTACTCTGGTCTTGCGTGGTGGATCAATGCGATAATCACGGTTAGCGGGTCGATCGTGTGTCTCTACTTGATGGATCAGCATGCTGAGCCCGGGGAGGTGAATTTCAGGGCCTGTGATGAAGAGACGGCGTTATTGGATGGGGCTTGAAACGGTTCAGCATGACGGCGATGGGTCGACTTCACTGAGGGTTGATTTCTCAAACGCAAATGGGTTACGACGAGATTCAGGATGAATGATTAGCCAGTATGGCCCTACACAGCATGCCTACTTTCACCTAAAGTCGAAACCATTACGGCCACCCCGGCGTCGCTTCCTAAGTGGCCAGAAAGACGTTGGTCTCGCCGAATGCGTATTCCAAATCGGGCAGATATCTTGGCTCTACATCTCCAATTTCCAGCTTTGTCCAATCAGGATAGTTCTCGGCATACTGAGCTAATAAGCGGATGTCATCCATGATGTCTTAGTGTCCAGTGATAAGGTGCAGCGTCTGAAGGGATGAAGGGAGCATGTTGACAAGCAAGGTGCCATCTACGTCATCATGGTAGAATACGGTTTTAGAAAGACAAACATGCTTCAGATGCCGAAATCCCTTGAGGCTTGTGATGGTTTGATGGACATTCATACCGTCGCTGTAAGGCGCGTCTTCAAGATCGAGCCAGAGGAATTCCAGAGTCCTGGCGCAGCGGCGTAATTCTCTTATGATTTGCACTGGTGTTGCTTCTACCGACCCCGGGATGGACACGGTAGATCTGCCGGATTCATATGAGAAAGACTTCAGCTTTGGGAGACTGCCGAGGAGGTTCTTGAACGATGGCACATCTGGCGCGGTGCACTCGAGGTGGACCTTTGTGATCTTGTCATTGCGAATAGGGTTCGGGATACCCCGGAGCATGCATCCTCTGAAGATATGGAGATTCGGCGCGGCGGCAAGGATTTTCTCGACGGCTTGGGTGTCGGTGCCAATTTCCAAGTCTACATGACGCAGACCGATATTCTCGAGACGTGGAAAGCTCCCCGGGGCTGTGAAGGGGAAGCTCCAAGAGTAGCCAGCCGCGAGTTCGAGCCTTTCGAGGTTCGGAGTCTGCGCGACAGCGAGAGCAGACAAGGCTCCTTCAGGGTCAGAGTTGAAGAGGCCATCGCTCTCGCCATGGTGAGGGGTGACTTCAGGATCCGAGTCGGATAGGCCATCGCTCTTGCCATGGCGAGGGGTGGTCTTCCACCAGTTGGGAAGATGTCTGGGTTTCCGTTCTTGCCCCGGAACTTTGCCATCTGGGACTCAAAGAGCTGAAATAACCTCGGTCGAGGCGAGTGGGTTGTGGGTAGGGACCGTTCACCAGCGACCGAGATCTTCTTGACTTGGGGTGCGAGATCGGGTCGTTTGACGAGGGCTCGTACGAGCGGAACGTAGTTCTGGCTGAGACACACCGGAGCACGGGAGAGGAGCGGCTGAGCGTGGTCGCGCAAGACGGAGCATGTCAGAGACAGGTTAGTCAGAGTAGTTCGCGAGATGATGTAGCCGCAAATGATCTGAGTTAATTTAGACGGGAAGGTCCGGTAGCGGAACTATGACGGGTCAGGCCGTCGGATGAGAGAAGTTGTCTTGGTTGTTGAGGAGACGTGAGGCTGTCGATGCCTTGATGGTTAAGACATGGGGGGCGCCTTCTATCTCAGGTGGAACTATTTAGGTCCAAGGAGAGACTCGCAGGCTTTTCACTTCATCTTCTTGAAATACAGCGTCATTTTTCTGACTCTTGTGCCTCAGCGAAATCAACGTCGCGATCGTCCCGTCTCATCCCAGACCTGATCGCCCTCATTGGCAATGAGGAGAACTTTGCCAAGCGCAATGGTGTGCTGGACAAGATTGAAAAGTTGTTCGCCAAGAAAGTCAAGGTCGCGCTCTGCGGCGACTCGGGGACTGGGTGAGTATCTATCAACCCCCTTTTCAGCTCAGAACACTGCAGCTGACGATTCCTAGCAAAACACATGTTGCCATCGAGTACGCGCACAAATGGCATCAGGAACATCCCAGCATAAAGGTTCACTGGGTAGACGCCAACAGTGCCGAGAACTGTGACTACTCGTTCAAGCGGATTGCCGATAAACTCCATTTGCACATTGGGGAACGAAAGACAACCGCCGTTGTCGAATATGTCCACGACCATCTGAAGCAGGACCCTACACACTGGCTCATGGTCATTGACGGGGTCGATAACGAGGAACATCTCAAGGCGACAAACCCCGATTTCAAGGACAAGTCGCTCCTCGACTTCATCCCCGATGGCTTCGCAGCGAGGATCCTGTTCACCACGCGCTTGAGATCACTGGCTGGTAGCCTCGTGAGCTCCAGCAGCAAGTACGTGGTCAACATCACCCCAGTCAAGGATGAAGACGCCCATTTCCTCCTCTACGGGAAAAACACCCGACTCGAGCAAGATGAAGCTCGTCAACTCGCTGGCCTCGCCCCTCAGCGGATCAGCCGGCGCCCTGTCTATGGTCCTCGCCTACTGGAACGTCAACGACAAGGGCGGCAACCCCAAAGAGTACAAGAAGCTCCTCTCCGACTCGTCCGAAAAGAACACCATCGACACCGTCTGGAAGATCCAGTACGACCTCTTGCTCGCGACACACCCGGACTCGGAGCACTTCATGCTGCAGCTCTGCGCTCCGGACGTTCAGACGGTCCCGCGGGAGCTCTTTGAGCGCGGCGAAGTCAACGACTACGTGCCCATCCTCGAACAGTACGGCTTCGCCGAACCGTCGCAGGACCGCCCGATTCTCCGCGTCGCGCCGCTGTTTCGCCAGTTCGCGCGGACTTGGCTGGCCAAGAACCCGGACAAGAAGGCGCCGACGGAAGAGTCCCTCATCACGGCCGTTTGCAAGCGATTTGTACAATATGCACGCGAGGTCATGCTCCTGTGTGCGCTTGCGGTGCTGCGTTTCGAGCCGGCTTCGGCCCCGGCGAAACGAGAAAAGGAGGATGTGCAGCTCAAGGTGTCAAACTACTACGTGGAGATTCGACAGCTCAAGAAGGCAAGATGCATGCTGAAAACTGCCTAAAGTCGCGTCAAGCAGAACCCGACTCGGAGAAGAAGGCCGCCTCGGTGAAAGAGGCCGAGGGGGCCGTGGCAAACATCAAGGCTCTCATCGCTCAGGGCAAGGGAGAGAAACCAAAGAAAGATGCGAGCCGAGGTCTGCAAGACGCCGAGGAACAGTTCAAGGCGCTCCAGAAGATCGACGAAGCATGGGAGAATCCCGAGACTGTGCGACAAGTCAGTCAACTGGCAGCCAGGAAGCTCAACCACGGCCACCAAGACGGCGCCAACAACTCGGTCGTGCTGTACAAGCGCATTCTGGACTGGGCCAAGGACGACGCAGAACCACTGGAGAGAGTCCGCCACCAGTACAACCTCGCGCTCGCCGAAGACGCCGCCGGAAATTACGATGAGGCCCAGAAACACTACGAGTCGGCCCTGCGGATCGTCGAGGAGCAGCCCGAGAAGTCTCTGGAGATCCTCTCGCTCTATCTCAGGATCAAGAACAGCCTGGCCTGCCTCTTATGCGCCCACGGCCAGTTCGACGAGGCCGAAGCCATCTTCAAGCTCACCCTCCCCGCTCAAAAAGACCTGCTGGGTGTCGACCACCCGGACACGCTGGTGACGCGCCACAACATCGCTCTCCTGCAGCAGGAGCGCGGCCAAGACCTCGACCAGGTGGCCGCCGAGTTGCAGAGGGTGCTCACCAAGCAGGTGCAGACCCTGGAGCCCGGCGATCCGGCCGTGCTGAGGACTGCGCGCAGCTTGGGGACCAACTTGGAGCTCGCGGGGAGGCACAAGGAGGCTAGGGTGGTGTATTCAGAGGTTCTGAAGGCGCAGAAGAAGAATATCGGACCTGATCATCGAGATACGCGGTCGACGAGGGTGTTTTTGGAGAAGTTGCCGCAAGTTGGTGCAAGTGTCTGAGCAGGGAAGATAGTTGCCGTTATTTGTGTGGGAGGTTGGAATTTTGGAACTCTAAATAACTAGCTGTATTGTGTCCCTTAGAATCGATCATGTTACTAATCAAGCTGCTTTCTTCCATCTCTCTAATAGAGCCCGATGAGACTTGCCCCTCGGATCCTCGGGCCCGAGTTTCTCAGCACCAATGTCTACGCACACTTCCAACACCTCTATCCCCTCCCCCGGATGTCCCGCCACGTACAGGATTTTGGCCAACATTCCCATTATCTCAAGGGTATCGGGGTGCTCTGGGCCTTGCAATGCTTTGCTCGCCGTAAAAGCAGCCCGCGCGTGAAATTCGGCATTGTCGAAACGTCCCAGCCCTTCATAGGTGCTGGCCAAAAGACGCTGACATTCCATGGTGATGAGATTATTTGCCCCATGAAACCTGAAGCTGAGATGCCACGCCTCCTTTGCGAACATTTCGGCTTCCTCCCGTTTACCAATGGTCCAGTAGAGAGTGGCTAGGCGCCGCGTGTGAGGGATAATGTCGGCGCAGTCTCCCCATTCTCTCCGTTTCGCCGTCAAGACTTCAATCTCCAACTCCGCAGCCTGTTCCAATTGGCTTGTGTCATAGTAGCAAGATGCCAGCGCTTCTTTGAGATCCCAAAGATCTCGATGTGACGGTCCCTGTGCCCATGATCTGATTTGCACCACCTTCTTCAGGAGCTTCTCTGCTTCCTCCAGGCTGCCTGCTTCTTGGCATCGAAGTGCCATCTTTTCCATGCCGAGGAGGGTCTCGAGGCTGTCTGGCTTCTGCGTGCTCGATATCCTTGCCAGGGCCCGCGCACGAAGCTCTTCTGTCTCGCCCAGCTTGCCCGCCTTCTGACATAGACGCGACAGCCTCTCCATGCTCGATAGAGTGTCGGGATGCTCCAGTCCAAGTACGCTCTCTCTCGTTTCCAGAACCTGCCTTTGTAAGGATTCTGCCTCTTCCAGTCGGTCCATCTCTTGACACAGATGTACAAGTCTTTCCATGTTGAGGAGAGAGTCGGGGTGCTTTGGTCCGAGAACCTTCTGTCTCGTGCTCAGAGCCTGCCTGACCCAGCGTTCTGCGTCCACTAGACGACCTTGTTTTTCTGATAAGTGAGCAAGACTGTCCACAATTTTAACAAAGTCGTGGTAGCTGAGTGGTCGGATGCCTCGTAGATCATCTAGAAATTCAAGTTCCACGCGCTCTGCTTCGGCCCAGAGTTTTTTGTGCTGGTATATTGCGCTCAGCATCGTCGTAGTCTCAAGTAGCGAAGGATGCAGTCGCCCTGCGCTCTGAGTCTCCTGACGCATGCTCGTCATCTTCTCAATTAGAAGGTCCTCTGCTTGCTTCAAAGCGGCGCTATGAGGATCCATCTCTGTAAGTCTTGTTAACTGGACCAGTGGCATCGTGTTCGTTTCGCCCAGATCCATCTCCAGATTGCCACCAAAGCCTTCTGTCGCAATCTCAGAACTTTCCTTGATCTCCAATCCTTCAATGTGGACGGGTATCGCCGACAGAGCGAGCTGTTGATAGTGTCGGGCGACGTGCTTGCAAAAGTTGAGGGCGTTTGAGCCTGTTTCATTGGGATCCGGATTCCAATTGTCGCACAACAAGCAAGAATCATGTCCAAAGTGCTGGATTGGGCGATCAGTCAGGTTCAGCATGGGTTCGATCCGAGTCTTCCCCATTTCTCTGGCGTGGCTCGACTCGAGGTGGGCGCGTAATTCGGCCTGACAGTTGGTGATGGCATCACACTTGGGACAGTGCCACTCTCTGCGGTGTAATTCCATCTCGTGGCGGAACCACTCACGGCGAGTGTTGAAAAGGGGGGCAGAGCAGCCTTCAAAGGCGCAAACGTAGGGCTGAAGATCGGCGAAGACGTGTCGTCTAAGTTCAATATCACCAGTCAGCAATAGCAATGTCCACTCGCAACGACTTGAAACGAACCTCCAATCCGAATCCTTTCGGAAATTTTGTATGGTACGACAAAGCGGACACTCGATGAAGTCGCCGAATTTGAGTTCGATTCCCTTGAACGTGATACGCTCCAAGTCAAGAATGCCAGGTTCATCAGCGCCGTCGTCACCCTCGATAACCAAGAACGATGTCCCAGTCGTTGTCATGCTGCGATTGGAGCCACCTGGAACTTCGTCGGGAAGTATCACACTGCCATCCGGTTCTCTGTAAGTGGTTGCCTTTGTGGTTGCTTTCGTCGAGACATAGTCCCCAGCTGGAGAGTCGGCGAGTGGCTGTGGCTGTGTGTTGAGCTGCTTTGGCTGTGACCTCTGCTGGTGTTTTTGGCGGAACTGGATATACTCCCGACGCTTTGCATTCGCATTTCCCAGCCTCTCAGCAAGCCATGGTCGTTCCCTCGTCTTTGGAAACATGTCAATTGCATGTCTGACGTCGAGTGATGAATCAGCCTCCGGAGCATTGTTCCCAGAGGGCTTCTCTCGACCCCGGGGGTTATGTCGCCGGAGGAGAACGGAATAACGGAATAAATCCGTGATTGAGGATCGAATGTCGAGCCTTAACTCATCCATCTCCGTGGTTGCGCCTCCCAGGCCTACCTCATCCATCATCTCGGCAGGCGCGTCTCTGTTGGGCAGCTCTCCCTTGGAAATGGCGATGACGGTCTCCACGGCTTCCACCAGACCTTCCAGAACATTGATGATTGCGGCTCGAGCCTTGGGCGCGGCCTGGAGTCTCGAGTCGAGAGAGCTTCCCGAAGAAGACTCTTGCAAGGCGCCGAGGTTACTCGCCCATACTTTGAACCGCCCTTGTTCTCGTTTCAGGCCGTCGTGGTTATCTGGCCGCGCTAACTGACTCGTCTGGTCCCCCCGATTTTGACTCACACAAGCTAGCTCGAGTAGCTGCTCACACTTGTGACTCAGTTCGGAGATGGTCATGTCGGTGGTCTCAAAAGACAGCGGATGGTCGATATTGCAGCTTGTGTTGACTTGCAGGTGTTGTAAAAGGCTCACCGATGACTTGATGTTTGTCTACGTATACTTGAAGTCCTAGAAGAGGGGCCAAGACTCGATCCGCCAATAAGGGGGTGAGCTGAGTTCAGGCTGCACCGCAGCACTTGAATTCCGTGGTCTTGTTTGTGAACCCCGCGCTAACGCGCCGAGCAGGTTACATAATCCCTCACTTGATCCTCTGAAATAGTTTGTCATATGTAGTACCACCGTGGCATTACATTGCCGAACCACGACCTCGAGACTCGTTGTCAATCATCTCATGTGACACCCATCGATCCGGCTTACCGACCATCGGACAGACATACAATCTTTCACATACTCACCCCCTCAATGTCGGGGTTTGAGATTGTCGGCGTCGTCCTCGGCGCGCTCCCGTTGGTGATTGAAGCTGCCAATGGCCTCGAATTCTACATCCAGGGAATCAAGGCGGCATGGTTCTTCCGGCGCCATTTCAAGGGATTCATTCGAGAAGTCACCCTTCAGGAGGTCTTTTTCATCCAGAACCTCGACCTGCTTCTCGTGCCACTTGACATCTCCGACAGAGAACGCCAATCGCTCAAATCCCATCAGTCCTCCAGGCTTTGGAACCATCCCGACATACTCTGGAAGATTAGTCGATATCATCAGGAAGCGTCACGAATTTGCGTCAGGCTTCTGAGAGAGTTGAACGATTCGTTGAAAGAACTTTACACTATCCTGCCTATCAAGGACGGAAAGGTGAATGCGCACCTCAAAACTCACTTCATGTTTCCTCTCATTAACCGAGAATAAGGTGTCCCTGCCAGCGTCAGGTACTGTCGAGTCTGGGATTTTGAGGTTGTGCTTTGGCTTCTGCAGGGAAAAGAAGACCATCCTCGACAAAATCGACATGACAAACCAGCAACTGAACAGAATCCTCAAGAATGCCAACAACATTGCATCCATGAGACAATCCGGCACGGCGTCTTCTAGATCGCTACTCGCAGATGTAACGCCATTTCTCACGCTCCAGAAACGGTCGCAGACGCTATTTCGTGCACTGAAGTCTGAGACTTGCTGTTCTTGTCATCAACCACATGGATTCGGCCTGTCCACTCAGTGGGATAAATCAAAGGGGTGCGACTCGGATCCAACACTGGCCCTCCTTTTCGAGGATCCTCGAGGTCGCAAGCAAATTAGGTGGGAAGTAGAAGTGGCAGATCGATCTTCGATTCCACCAATGAATGAAGACGCGCACCATAGCGGCATGTCTGGTGTTCTTGCACTCTCGACCCTAGCCATCGTCACAAGTCCCACCAATCCACGGCCCGAGAGTATTTGGACGAGCAGTCGCAAGAAGCTAAAGAAGCCCATCAGTGTGGTGCAATCAGCGCTCAAGAGGCCAGCGAGGAGTTTGTCAAACACAAAAACAACATGTCTCGGCCTGACCACTTCTACGCAGGTACAGGGTTCATACGTCACAGCAGCGAAGAAGGTTCAGATGGCTGTGCCCCCTACCCAAGCTAGAGCACACCCGCGCATCACTAATATGTGCTCTCTTATAACGACCCCCCAACGAGACAAGTTTCTCGGCACAATTGAGGCTGAATACCACGATATCGGGCTATATTTATACCCGCAGTTTCAACGGAGACTGCAGGAGTCTCGCATTGAGACGATGGAAAGTTTCTGGACAGCAACCGGGGAACTATCTCATCGCCTCCGGATTGGTCTCTCCATGGCTGTGACCCTTCTCAGTCTCGGCACCTCGGCCTGGGTTCCCCCGAGCTGGACCCGTGAGGACGTGGCGCTGATGCGATGCGGAGGAAACTCTCGCGAGGACGCCAAGACAACCTTTGGGCCGTATTTCAGACAGATTTGTCTGTCGACCACGCTACAAAACGACCCAGAGGGCGCCGAACGCCACGCAGAAAAGGCCCTCTTTGCACTTGGTGTGTTTCTCCTCGAGCTCTACTACCAGCAGGCGCTGCAAGAGTCTCCCTACTGGGACTTGCACTGCCCGCAAGGTCGGCCCGAAGATGGAACGGCCCAGGCTGCTGCTCACGACTGGTACGAAGAGCTCGACGTGGATCCGGAACTGGAAGGGCTCGCTGAGCCTATTAGACGGTGTATTGGCATCAAATTTTCAACAGCTGCAGATCTTGGGAATGGTGAGTTTGTGAGGGATGTATTAGAGACTGTTGTGAAGCCACTAGAGGAGTACATACAGCAGTTAGCGGTGTAAGCACTCATGCTAGTATGACTACGATTCTCTGTCAGAATTAAAGATTAAGTGTACCAACATACATATTCAAACGACAATGCGGATACTATAAAGCTTCGAGGCAATGTACGTATGAAGATAATCATGTTTCGAGCTCTCTGTTCATAAGTGAATAACCTTCTAACTATAGAATGTGATTTCAATCGTTCTTACAACCATATAACTATATGTTAATCAGGGTTTAATTCTCAAGCAGATGTAATGACCGGGACACATAAGTAAACACACACACAGACTTAGAAACATAATTAAACATCATCTTTATATTAACAAAGCGAGTGGGAAATAGGTCCCCTTAACCACTGTAGCCACACCGGTAATGAGTCTAGGTCGTAAAAGCAATGTTGTAACAGATGCTATTTCCCGCCTCTTTCCCCAGTTGAACACGGGACTTAAGCTAACCCGAGCCTAATCTGATTGGGAACATGGGGTTAATAGCCCGAGTTACTTCCAGCTGGAGTGTTGTCAATTGTTCACGATTGAGGAGAAGCATACTCCGTACTCAGGACTCTATTTACACACTTTTTGTACATAGTCTTCCGTAAGAAACCGAAGCGAAAGTGTGCTGCTTGCACTGGAATTGGTTAGCTCATGCTGCCTACTAACCTGGCGTGATGCCAACAGCACAGCCTCTGAGAAAATGTCTCACAAATGTTGGCAGCTCTGAGCCACCGAGTGTGGCACAAATCAACCCAAAGGTGGTCACCAGGGCGAGATTGAAATGTGACTGGATGTCAAGCTCGTTCAAGGTCCGCCTGCAGCTGCATGATACAGGTAGCAGGTGGCGCAAGCGTGGCTGGTGCTTCGGGATCACGGGAAGAAGCGCAAGGCGGCCGCCCAGACACGAATCTTTTCTCTCATCTTCCATTGACCACAAGCTCATACCGCCGAGAACAACCATCTCAATGCACAACGAGCCATGCGTCTCCTTAGCGTCGACGAGAGCGGCAATCTGAAGCTGACCAAGGACCTCACCGCCGATATCCCAGGATACGCCATTCTTTCTCATACATGGGGCAGTGATGACAATGAACTGACCATGCAAGATGTGGTGGAAGGGCGAGGGAGGGAGAAAGCTGGCTACAGAAAGATCGAATTCTGCAGAGCTCAAACCGCATCCGACAATATTCGCTACTTCTGGATCGATACCTGTTGCATCGATAAGACCAACAGCACCGAGCTGTCGCGGGCCATCAACTCCATGTACCGGTGGTACCGGAGGGCAATCAAGTGCTACGTGTACTTGTCTGACGTGTCGGGCACGGCGACTTCCCCTCCATCGACTTTGTTTACCCAGAGCAGATGGTTCACCCGCGGATGGACGCTCCAGGAGCTTATTGCTCCCCATGTCGTCCAATTCTTCGCCAGTGATGGCAGTTACATTGGGAGCAAAGACTCCTTGAAGCAAGAAATCGAGCGAGCCACGGGCATCCAGCTCGCAGCTCTGCGTCACACTCCCCTAGGCGACTTTAGCCTCCAGGATCGCATGCTGTGGGCAAAAGGTCGGACAACAAAACTCGAGGAAGATGGAGTTTACTGCATGCTTGGGATTTTCCAGGTTCATATGCCGCTGATCTATGGTGAGGGCCTTAGAGATGCCTTCATACGTCTGGAGGATGCGATTGAAAGGAAACGAGCGTTTGACATAAGCGGTATGTGTGTAATGGATGCCCGTAATCCGGGCATCTTCCATCTCGTATCTGATTCATTGCTAACATTTGATTGCCTGTAAAGTTTCGGGAGACAAGCCCTCAGTGCCCTCGCTCTACCATTCAAATATCCCCTCACTCTACCATTTCTACATTGCATCTGAGTGCAAACCTGACGATCCAACTGACCCCGAAAGCCACCAAGCTGAGCATATGCCCGTCCAGCCCAAAGTTCTGACCAAGACCGAACAGGCATGTCTTCAGTCCTTGCGATTTCCGGGTATGGATCAGCGACGTTTGAGTCTTGCCAGTCCTGCAAAGGGGACCTGCTCCTGGCTATTTGAGCACCCCCAGTACCAGAACTGGTTCCGCAGTGGTGGCGAGGGCCAGCACAGCGGCCTGTTCTTTCTCACTGGAAAACCAGGCGTGGGAAAATCCGTCTTGGTGAATGAGGCGTTCCGTCGAGCGTCCACGGGAAAGCACACCTCTCGACACAGGACCGCGAGCTTCTTTTTCAATAGGAAGGGTGGAAATCTTGAGAATTCAACCATCGGTCTTTACCGGTCGTTGCTGGTTCAACTACTTCCGAAATCCCCGAAACACTTTCAGCGCGTCTGCGAGCTTCGAGATGATCAAGGGTGCGACGACACTTGGCCCGAATTTCAATTGCAAAGCATTCTGCGATTCATGTTTGAAGACCCTTCGGAACCCATAACCTTCCTCTTCATTGATGCACTCGACGAGTGCGATGACGGAGGCAGGTCCCAAGTCGCCTTCTGGCACGAGATCACCGAGTCTATGGGAAGCCATGTCAACGTCTGCTTCTCCAAACGACACTTTCCTCACGTCAGCAGCGGGCTGTCCCCAATCATTGACATTGGGTCTCACAACAGCAATGATCTCGCACTTTACGTGGAGCAAAGGCTTGCATTTGGAATGGTGCCCGAAGATCCGGGACGACAAGTTCTGAGAAACGAGCTCTTGGCCAAGTCGGATGGAGTTTTCCTCTGGGTCGCGCTGAGCTTGGATTCCATCCTTACCGAATGGGACAAGGGGAAGGGGACACGCCATTTGCTGGAGATGCTGACCAAAGTGCCATCGGAGCTATCGGACTTGTTCCGCCACTTCCTCGAGTCAGTCAGCTCTGCTCAGAAACCCTTTACCCTTCGCTTCTTTCAGTGGGTCATCTTTGCCAAACCCCTTCGCGTTTACGAGTGGCACCATATCATGGCCTTCATCAGAAAACCAGTGCCTCGGTCTCTTCGTGACTGGCGGTCATCAGACAACTACACTGAAACAGAAGAACAGCTGGAAAGGATGATCAAGAGTGTCTCTCTTGGTCTGGTCGAAGTGAAAACTATTGCCAATAGCAATGAATCACAGGGAGACAGCTGGGATTCGATATCTGTTCGTGCCGGAGCAGGGTCACTGGACCTCGAACGTGGCGAGACTCGAGTCGTCCAAGTTATCCATGAGTCGGTTCGAGAGTACTTCTTGCGGATGGGGGGATTTCATATCCTGAGTCCCGATCTCGACCATTTTGGTGGCAGGGGGCACACCGCCCAAGGTCATATTTCCATCATGGATACATGTCTGGACTACATCAACATCAAAGAGTTGGATGCCCTCGTCAAGGCACGGAGAGAAGCAGCCCAAACAGAACAAAAGAAACCCGGACGGTGGGACACAACTTCATATTCTTCAGATGAGGAAGTAAGCGAGGCGCTGGGCCATATAACGGCGACTGAGTTCCTTGTACCCCCTCACTCACAGAGCTCAACTCCACATCAGAGGCTTCAGAGCCAACATGAAGAAAGGATCAACTCAAAACGCGCCTGCGATGAGACTCAAATCGACATGGATTACAAACGCAGGAAAGCTTCCTCCGAGGTCACAGGTGTATTCTTGGAGACTGCATCACCGGATCCATTCGATGTAGGGGAGTTTGACGATTGGGCTCAGAGCGATCCAGCCATCAATATAATTCGCTGGCTGAGGATGCAATCGATGGACCCGCTTGCAATCAACTGGACGGCCGCTCAGGGTTTGGCATGCGAATCTCGGAGGGCCTCTTCTGCCACCATTCAGGTGTTGGAGGATCACCCAGCACTTCTTTCTTATGCCCTCACGCAATTCTTCGTCCATGCACGACTGGCTCAGGACGAAGGCGCATCTCCGGTCCCGATTATCCGGCGTCTTCTTGATGGAAGATGGGATCGATGGGTCGCACTTAGCGAAGAAGTGCCCCCAGGAATCAACCTCCGTGCTTGCGCTCAATCTCACAATCTTTCGACCTGGGACGCCTACCTAACTCCCAATAAGGATATCGAATCAATATCTTCCTGTTCCGAAGAGCTCGAAGGAATGCACAACTCCGAAGACGATGACGGTCTGGGATACCCAACACGCCGGGAAAGATCGGGAAGTGTTGCAAGTTTCAGTTCAGCGAGCAGCCACACGACGGAGGTTGGTTTACAGCTCTGGGGTTGACGACTACGATATTAGCTTTTGTATCTATCCGCGTGTGCGGGGATACATGTCACGATCCGCGGTAGGATTCCCCGGTTGACAAGACCTGATTTTGTCGGTTGTTAATGTCCGTAGGTCAACAACGTTTCCTTGAAGTAGCTACTGATTCATTCTAATGGGCTTAGGCTATGCTTGTTCTCTTTATTGTGTTCTACATGTACGCACCATACGAGTGCCTACTTGGCTTCGAGAGAGGACGGACATCAAGTCAAGCAGGCCATCCATGGTCGGGTCGACTGGAGCGACTCTCACAGCGGCTTTTTCCAGCGTAACACTCTTATGGCCTTGTAGATGAGTAATGTGCTTTTTCGGCCTCGTACTCGAGTCTAGGCCCGAGCAGTAAACTTGAGTTTTGGAATTGACTCATCTTGGCTTAAATTTTCAATAGCATGAAGACGACGTGGGCTCCTGTGAAATAGAGTACCTAATGATTACAGTGCCTGGCTGGCGCGTTCTCGACGCATTGTTTTCTAATATGCCGCCTGTAACAGTCCAGCTGAGTATATTGACAACTAGCTGGAAGGCTTGAACGAAGATCTTAAACTAAAGAGCAAGAGAAGAGACAAGCCTTTGATAGCGACAATAAAGGGGCTTTTTATCTTCCTGATCTCTCTTGCCACCTGTCCTCCTTCTATCCATCCGGGTGTATCCTTCTGGTCTCTTGCCACCTGCCCTTCTTCTATCCATCCGGGTATTGGGTTCGTATCCGTGAAAAGTGAGTGGCGCCTTCGGAGGTTGCCGTGAGTGTGGCCGGAGAAGGCGGGGTCCGCAGGCCGAGAGTGTTTGACGAGGCCCTCACGGGCTCAGCCAGTCACACCGCCTTCTAATATGCCACCAGATGCGAGTATGAAGTATAGCCATACATCCCAGGCCTCTAGGGCTTTAACAATCTCATAAAATGGTAAACGGAGTACGTCCGTCGAGAGCAGCCAGTCAGTCATCAGTGACCAAGCAGCCCGCGACGGGCTCACTCCCGCCTAACCGTAACTCTTCCGTTCGACTGCCAACAGACCCCGTGTTGTCCGGGTTGGATAAGCAACTGGCTACAATGCACCCTGAACACCCGGAGGGTCCGCGAAAATGCAAACATCAAATTCTCTAACCAAAACACCATTACCAAAACCGAAATCGAGCTTATAATATGGAAACTCGGGGGAGCGGCTCAACTGCTATTTGGTGCCCCTGGAAAAGGGACAATTATCAATGACACCCGATCCCAGATAAGCGTCAGTAACCACTGGGATTACTGTATCACACAAAAGTCTTGTAACACTTGAGAATCTAGTATCTTTAGATATAAAAAATGCTGGCAGCCTTTCTTACATTATAAAAAGGGGTTATCAAGGCCTATTTTGCTAAATATATTAGGTCTGCCCAGCCAGAATTTCCCTAGTTTTTTATCCTGCCTACCCTACATCCACCAGTATTCGCATTCGTATTACTAGTGTTGGGACTTTGGTCGCGCCGCTGATAAACCCCCTCGTAATTTTGCCTGAGGCAAGAGTTTCACACCAGGGAATTCTCAAAACACCTTCACATTAGGTAACTAACTAGACTACAAAACATCTTTGTATAGTACCATCTGGTAGTTTTAATACTCAAATGTCTGCTTTACCAGCTCTTCACTCAACTTCCACAACCTTTCTGCCTGCTCTGGGTCTCTCGCATGTTCCGCAACCGAGCCATCCACGATCCCCGCAGTAATGGTGCATCCATTGTCATCTATGGGTGCATGTTAGCGCTTGTTCATAAATTCTGGCGTGCACGCAAGGTTTCAAATTGGCTTGCCTACGATATCCAGACTGAACGCGGCCACGATGTAGCTTGCAGTTGCTTGCTGAACTGTCTTGAGATGCGCTTTCAAAGCCGGAGAAGGCTCTCCATTCTCCAGAGCCCAGCCTTGCTTGACCAAGTCTTTCGTCGGGATTCGATAGAAGAGATTGGTCATGGAGCCGCCAGGATCGACGCCGTAGCTCAAGAGGCCCTTTTCTTCAAACCTGGTCGCCAAAGATCGCGTAAACAAAAGGTTGGCGCATTTGGACTGAGCGTATCCCATGAGAGGCTCATATGTCTCCCCCAAGCCAAAGTTGTAATCATCGAACCGAAAAGGTGCCAACCTATGCGCTGCTGCCGAGACAGTCACGACTCGACCCCGGCCTTTGGAGGCGAGGAGTGCGGGCATGAGTAGGTTCGTGAGGAGAAAGTGACCAAGGTGGTTCACAGAGAGATGCATCTCTATGCCGTCCACGGCTTTTGTATACTTGGGGATCATCATCAGAGCGGCACTGTTGATCAGCACATCGACGACTGGAGTCATGCTCAAGATCTGGTCGGCTGCGGCTCGGACAGACAATTGGTTGCCAAGGTCGACGACGACAGGCTCAATCCTGGTGTCAGAAGAGGTAATGGGATTTATGGCATCAATTGTTTTATTGATGGCATCGAGTGATCGGGAGGCAAGGATGAGGAGACGCGGGCTGTGTGCGGCAATGACTCTGGCGGCGTCTGCTCCAAGGCTGCCGCTCGTAACGCCAGTGATGACAACTGGAATGGAAGTCAGCAGGTGTGTCAAGTATGTGATGCAAAGTTGCAGGAACCTGTCTTGGATTTGATTTGGCCGTGATACTGCTTAGCAGCCTGGTCCGAAGTCAAATTGTAAGCGTCACCACCCTTGGTTCGCTCTTGAGTGATGGCTTCCCAAGCAGCGTTAGCGAGAGGGTTGTTGTCCGACATGGTGAAGAAGACTGATCGATGAGTATTGACCGGGTGTTGCACCTCATCTTGTCTGCCTCTCATGGGTCTTGGCGCCCTTTATATGATGTCGCTCACTTGATAACATGAGCAGATGGCAAACCATCCTACGCAAAGCTCTGGTACTCCCCATCATACCTCCAGCATGTTCAAGAAAACAATCGAGAAGTGAATCCAGCGTCTCCTGTCAGGTAGCATCGGCGGTCGGGGCTGTCGGACATTACTCTAAACTCCGTATTTGGATGGCGTCAGCAATGCCTTCTTTAGGTTGACCTGTCCAGTGCCCTGACCGATTTTTCCTAACGCGAGTTCATTGCATTCTTGCTGACGCCATCAACGAATATTGTCTTCACGGTAAACCATGGATGACTCAGGAAATGCATGCCATTCTGGCCCTGGTGACGCCAACAATGACGGATCTGCATCGCGGAGCAACCGAGGTCGGTCCAACGAGTCTAGGAAGGAACAGAACCGGGCAGCATCACGAAAATATCGTATGTTCATCGTTTTCTATCTATCCTGCAGCAGCTGATGCGGTCTAGGTCAAAAAAGAAAGCGGCGGCTGGCGATGCTTGATCAGCTGCTAGCTAGCACTGAACTAGAAACATTCCGAGCAGATAACTGTGGCGAAGGTGTGAACGAGGGCTCGGTTGTTCTGGAGAATGATGCCTCCAATGACCAGAATGTCCATTCCGAGGAGTTGCTTACGGATTTCACGTCAAGAAATGCACATGCAGACTTTCCCCTTCCTTTCATCGCAGCTACTTCCGATGCTGATCTTCCGAATCCCACCTTCGATACATCTTTCCAGCCAGAGGGCGCGTGGTCTTTGGGCGCCCCTTTAACTTTTCCTCTTTTCGGAGACGCATTACCCTTGGAACGGTCGATCGATGTACTGAATGTATCTTCCTCATCTATTTCCGTCCCGATCAATAATTTGATCTCAAACTCGACGGCTGAGCCTAGCTCTGCTTTGTCCATGATGCCAAACATGGACCAATTATCGTCATTTCAAGAATCAATGTTGGTTACTCAAGCTCTCCCTGATATGCATGCGACGCAAGAAAATCACCTATCAGGGGTAATTGAAAGTCTCCGAGGGCTCACACTCGCCCAGAAACACCAAGTCATGGCTCTGCTCGAAGTCGAAATAGACCACGCGAAAGCCCAAGGACAGAACAGGAGTGCGCCCAGCCCGACTGCACACTCGCCTTCCAAAGCAGCCTTTAATGCTTTGATTCAAATAAAGACTAAAGCGAGGGGCTATGAGTCTTGGCTGAGTGGTGTGTTGGCATCCAATCTCCTCTCGCTGCCAGATCCGAAGTTGAATAGCATTCGAATCATCCAGTCCAGCTTCTACGCAGCCATTCTTGCCAACTCGATAACAATCGGACTTTTCAACTATGAAGTCCTAGACGAAGATGGCCTCTCCCCTTACAACATCGACCACGAAACGGGCTACCCTCCCAACGAAGTTGCATCAGCTCGGGCTCGTTTCGCCGCCCGTACTCCCCAAAGCCTTGCCCCTTCCGACGGCCAACTCACATTTCCTCACCACCCATACTTGGACGTCATACCATTCGGCGAGTTTCGTCAACGTGCAATGGCAGCGCTCAGTTGCATCCCGCCGCTGTTTGGCGAGGAGGAGCTGTGCCACGATTTTGACGCCGAAGGGCTCGTGTGCTGGGGAAGTCAGCCGGCGGATGCGGGAAGACGGGGGATAGAAACTGAGGTGCCTTGGGATCCGAGAAGCTGGGAGCCTCAAGCATGGTTTTTGAAGAAGTATTGGTTTCTGGTCGGTGGCTTGAGCGGGGAGATGCATACTTGTGCAAAGTTGTGGGCTGATCGACGGGGGAGAGCGATCTGAAGAGAATAAGGGTAGTAGGGGAGCGAAAACACTTGGTCCCGGAGATTGGAAGTAGGATATGCTGATCCAAAGGGTCTCTTAACCCTGCCAAGGGAAGCACTTCCCAAGAAACGGTGGCTCTGTAACAGATTGTTTCAGGCTCCATTGTTCAGGGTTGATCAGCAAACGGCTCTCGGATGCTTATTTTCCACGAGAGGGGCTCCAAGGAGACGGCTTCCACCAATCGGTCCCAGGATAAAACAACAGGGCTGCAAACAAGGCTGGTTCGGGGCCGTCGGGACCAATGCCATTGCCTAAATTGGACGACGGAGGTATTTCAATCTCTTCTCCTGGAGGAACGGAGCTTTGCGCATGTTGGTGAGTGTTCCAAGTTTAATAGACAAGCTAGCTCACAGTTGAGGCTTCGTGTCCCTCTTCCGTCGTTCCCTGTCTCCGCACACTACAATGAAGATTTCCCTATCTGCCCTAGCAATACTCATCCAGGGCATCGCGGCCCAGATTGCCTTTCCCGGCGCTGAAGGACTCGGCAGGAACGCGGTCGGCGGGCGCTATGGTTCAGTGTACAAGGTGACGAACCTCAAGTAAGCTGAACCTCTCATGGTTTGGTAGAGAAATGTTAACGGTGTGCGATAAAAGCGACTCTGGTACCGGCTCTCTGAGAGATGCCGTGTCCAAGTCCAACCGCATTGTCGTGTTCGAAGTCGGCGGCGTCATCGAAATCTCGTCCCGCATCGTCGTCAAGTCCAACATTTACATTGCCGGGCAGACGGCGCCTGGAGATGTACGCCCCTTTACCGAAATCCAACAAAATATAGTGCTGATCCTACTCTAGGGAATCACCATCTACGGCGACGGCTGGTCCTGGTCCGACGCCGATGACTCCATCGTCCGGTACATCCGGATCCGAATGGGCAAAGGAGGCACCTCGGGCAAGGACGCCATCACCATCGCTTCGGGCAGCCGCCTCATCTTCGACCACGTCAGCGTGTCCTGGGGCCGCGACGAGACCTTTTCCATCAATGGAGACGCCGTCAACACGACAATTCAAGACACCATCATTGCGCAGGGTCTCGAGACGCACTCATGCGGCGGGCTGATGCAGACGGACGGGGGGATCAGCTTGTTCAGGAACTTGTATATTGATAACAAGACGAGGAACCCCAAGGTCAAGGGGGTAAACGACTTTCAGAACAATGTGAGACTGTTGTCATGTGCTTCGAACACGCTTACTAAACAATACCAGGTCGTCTATAACTGGGGTGGTGGCGGGGGCTACATTGCTGGCGACAGCAGTGGCCAGAGCTACGCCAACATTATACACAACTACTTCATTTCGGGGCCCAGCACTGGCGTGACGGCTTTTACCCGAGGGAATGAGAACTTCCATGCTTGTAAGTTATAGTCCTGCGACATTTCGACACGATCATATTTGACTGACTACAACAGACGTCAAAGACAATTACTACGACTCGGACCGCAACGGCGCCCTCGACGGCTCTTCCCTCTGCGAAAAGACGACGTGCTACTCCGACATCGACTTCCAATCCTCCCAATACAACTACCCCGGCCCTAGCACCCTCTATTCCGCCACCGCCGCCGTCGAAATCGTTCTCAACGGCGTCGGCGCCTCCCTATTCCGCGACGACGTGGATTCTCAGCTCGTCGCCCAGGTCCGATCCTTTGGCACCTCGGGAGCCCTCATCTCTGACGAAGCAAGCATGGGAGGGCCGGGGGACCTTGATGGGGGAACGGCGCTCGTTGATTCGGACGGCGATGGGATTCCCGATGCGTGGGAGACGGCGAATGGGTTGGACGCCAATGATGCGAGTGACGGCATGGCCATTGCGAAGAATGGGTATACAAACTTGGAGAACTACGTAAACTCTTTATTGTGATGGTAGCAAAGCGCTCAGTAGATTCGCCTCACCGCCAAAGTTGAGAAGGATACAAAGTACTTGATATGGGCAACCTAAACAACGGATAACTTGGCCATCTTCCAACCCTTCAGCTCATCATTACAATCAGGCCCCAAAAATACACCCACACGTTCCCAGCTCTCCCCCGGCACCTCCCGCACTATCAGCCCCATCCATCGCAAGTCAGTCCCCGCTGAAGTGTACCCAGAAGGGGTCAACAGAAGAAGGGAAAGCACCTCTCCGGAGTCCAACACTTCGACAATCTGGCCCTTGTCAAGGAAGTAGTCGCACGGATTGAGGATTGTCTCGCTTGTGAGACGGTAGACGAGGCCGTCGACTGTGACGTGTATTGTCTCACCCCACCGAAAGCCCAGGGTTGCTCTTTGATATTTCCCGATAGCCAGGGCACATTTGGACAAGACCTCTTCCGACATTGGTTCGGTCCCTGCTGTTGAGCGTAGGCAATAAGAAACCGGCGCGATGATAGACGCCCAGCTCCAGCTTGGTTGCGGTTCCTTAGGCTCGTAAAAACGCATATCGCTTCTTGACTCGCCCTCATGCGGGACAGGAAGCCAGAGCAACCCATGGGCAATGTCACTGACCCAAAGGCCGTGACTGGCTTCAGAGTGCAGTATTCTCTGAACTGCTCTCATAATGCCCGTAGCAGAGGGAAGTCGGTCGTCGTAGCGTGTCAGTTGCCCAAATGTGACCATCTCCACGTAGCCGTACCACGCATCTCGAATATGTGAGAGATAGCTTCGATCCAGTGCATAATTATGCTCGTCCGCCTGAGCTTCCAATGAAGCAAGTGGAGTAAAAACCGGAAAGTCGGCGCCAACCCGTCCTTGTGCTTTCAGGCATGAAGCACAATTCCAAAAGACTTGATCATCCCCAATCATGACCATTCTCCTCGCAAGAAGCGCCTCCTGGGCCCGCCACGCACGCGAAAGTACGTTGGTGAACATGGAACTTTTTGCAGTGCTCAAGGAGTCCCTGAGATGGAGAGAGAAGCCGCTGTTGCCTCCAGGAAGAGAGGCTTCCAACGTGAGAACATGCTCGACTGTGGATGGCCACAAGTTTTGCATTGGTGACCGGGTATGGGACGCGATGACGTAGCTCGCATTCAAAATGTAATCTGACATGCGAGTGGCTTCTATCTCCCAGTCTTCTGAGAGTGTTTGGTTTATACATAGGGCATCGATCCAAAGGTATTGATACCCAAGTCTCCGACAGAGGAAGAAGACGTCTTGGAAGAGCGGAGGAAGCTCGTCCAAGTCAATACCATGCTCTAGGTGCTTAGCACGATTCAGTAGAGTCAGCTGGAGAAATGGAATATTCCCCCATAGATATGAGAGAAACACGTATCCTCGACTGTCAGGCTTCAGGTGCTCGACAAGCCGGGGTCGAAACGCCGCTTCGGGGTCCCCAAGGCCGATATCGATCAATCTGGTAGGCCATCGGTCCGGGTGTTCCATGTAACGACAGTCTTCGTGATCGTGATCACAGGACTGCAGCCATTCCCGCAAAAGCGAAATGGGTGCATCTCCCTGAATAGTCCTGCCTCGAAAAGGTAGCTCGCTAGCATCGGAGGAAGCCGACTCTGCGCCCAGAATTAGTACGTTGTCCACGAAAGTAGTGTGAAAAACGTTACCATGACCGTCTATACAAAACTCCAACTCAAGAATGTCTCTGCTATCGACCGAGATTGAGAGGACGTCTCGGGGCTGAGAACGACGTCTCGCATCGGCGGCAATGGCGACTGTTGCTTGAATGCTGACTTGATCCCCGGTTGTCTCTTGTACATCTGTATCTTTCTGAACAGAATCCAGGATGAGTTGGCAAAGAGGGCAGCTGTTCTTGGCTGAACGCTCCAGTTCTTCCAAAGACGCCCAGTGTGGGTAGGAAAGGCCGTTGCGAGACCCCTCAATCCACAGCTGGACATTGCAGTAGGAGCAGAGATTCGATTCTGCAATTTGAATGCTCGGTCGCTCATTGTAGTTTTCTTGCTCTCCGGCAGGGTCGTGCGTGTCGAAGATTCGAGCTACATGCCGCGGATCACGACGTTGGGCAACATCTCGTGGGGTATCACCATCTTCGTTTTTCAGTTCTGGGTCAAACCCAGAGGAAAGAAGAAGCTTCGTGATGCTCGCATTCTTGCAAAATGTCGCCGTATGGAGAAGTGTCCCGCCACGCTTGTCGAGGACCTTCAAGCCGGCCTTTAACCTCAGAGCTTCCGCAACAAAGCCTTCTTGGCTGTGGATTACAGCATCGTGAAGAGGTGTCAGGCCCCATTCGTTCTTTGTTGTCAATCCTGAGTCCGCTCGGAGGAGGAGGCCGAGAATCTCTGTGAAGCCGCGAGATGCGGCGACGTGGATGGGAAGATCTCCGCTGAAGTTTGGCACTTTGCAGAGATGTGAAGGTCGGTGGAAGACTAAATCCACGTCCAGCAACAGTTGCACCTGTTTTTTGTCACGCCGCAAAATGGCGTTATGAAGACTGGTGTTTCCGAGCGTGTCTCTGAGATCAAGCGGACCGCGACTTGCAACGAGCTGATGCGTGACGTCCAGTGGACTGTCGGATCCCGGAACGTGTCGCAGCAATTCGTCGAGTTCCAGTGATGGAGTCGCATTGCGGGAATGAATCGACCAGTACTGTGCTGAATATAGTTTCATGGCTGCGTTGGGCAAATTTAGGTTGCCGATACAGCTTATCGCAACACGCAGGTGTTGGTGCGAAGGATTGAATCCGACTGATTCATCCATTAGATGATCTTCGAAGAACTGCCGAACGGAAAGATGAGCTATTCGCACGAGGCCTAGCGATGTCTCAACGATGAGATTGCTGCAAATGAGAAGAACATTGCCTTTGGTCAAGTTTGGCTGTTGCAGCTCCGCTGACAAGAGTGAGACCAGATCCGAGAGGCTCAGCTGGCGGAAAGAGCACAGAACCCAGCTCATGATGGAAACGACCAGATGTTTACGCATTTCACCGATCCCGATGGCGTCGTTATATACTTGGCGGTACGCGAGAAACAGCCTGTCGACAGCCGGGGCTCTTGACGTTTCGAGAGTGACGAGCATCGTTTCAAAGTCTGAACCGATGTACAGGTCTTGCCCCTGCCGTCGAGACTTGGGAAGAAAAATGTCAAGCTCCAAGACCACCCATCGAAAACTAGACATGAATTTTGTTAGATCTCGTGCGGAGGCCATTCGTAAGGCATAAGGGAGGCACAACTTACACGCCATCAGCAAACTTGGTGAGCGCCTTCTTCAGCCTATCCAGCTGGTTGAGACTCACTCCAACCTCCCTGCCTTGGGTCCGGCTTGTCACTTCATGATCGACGTAGGCGGAGATGTCTTGAGCATTCTGCTCTTGAATTGAAACGGATACGGCATCTGAAAAGGTCGATGGCAGGTCGACGTTCGGACGACTGGAAAAGAAGATTCTCAGTGTGGGTATTGCCTGACGCAGACCCGCGAGAACATCGAAGAAGCTGCCATGGTCTTCCAATTCGTCCAGAGCATCAAATACGAGGGTAACTGGCGTAATTGTGTCATTCAGGACCTCGGTGAGCATCTCCAACGTCTCTGGCCACTCCCAGGGACATTGCCCAGGTCCGTGGTCGGCGCTTTCCTGGAAGGGCTTGGAAATGGTCGGTGAAACGCTCCCATCTGGTAGGATGGCGAGCTGCGCCAGTATGGCGGTGAAGATGTTGTACGTGTCGTTCCTCTTTGAGCTTCCATCGTGCTTGAGCGAGTTGGACGAGTCGCTAAACGTCGCGTCCTCGGAGCAATAGCAAAAGGCCAAGGGACCATCCGATTCGACCATCAAATGCTCGATGGCAATTGATGTGAGACTGCTCTTGCCAGTGCCAACCACGCCTCGAAGGAGAAGGGTGCCACCTCGGCCCTTCTGCCACGATGTAAACCGCTTGTCCTCGAACAACCACTGGCCTGATTTGTAGTTCTTAGGTCCCAGACGACGTCGCGTTTCCTTGTGGTCCTGAAAGGACCGGATAGGAGAGATCCATTCCCTGACATCGCGTGCCTGTTTCAACAGCGCCGAGCCTTTCTCTGTGTTGGATCGGAGTAGGTCTAGCTGGCTCTCGAGGATGGTCTGAAGCGACTTGAAGGACGATTGATGGAGACGAACGCCCAAGGCGTTAATTGGCACCTGACACAGCGACTCGGCAAGGTTCACCGCTGTCAAGGCTTCTTTCCAGTCCGTGGGGCCGAAGATACTTCTCCCGAGTCGTTTCAGTGTGTTTTTCGCAAAGTATCGTGCTACTGACGCCTGGTACTCGAAGATTGCCGAATAGACATGTTTCACGTGGTCCTTGAAATCTTCGTTGGTTGTCTGGCTGGAGAGGAACTGCTCCTCGGCAATGCGGTAGCTGTGAAGGATGCAAGTGACTCTTCCAAGCCCACTGATGGCATCATGCATCTGCGTGATGTCTGCCATGATGAACTAATGGAACCCGTTAAAATTGAACCTAGCTCACGAGCGACGAAAAGGAGCGTTACCGGAATTGCAATGGAAATAAACGACCACGGCAGTGAGACATATGGAGGGGCAAAGTCCATGCCAGCTGAAATGAGGGGGCTGGCGACGGTGATGGTTGACAAAATGCCTTCAACATTGTCTCTGACTCTGCGTGGCTCGCCAGCCCAAGTGTAGGTCCATTGCTTGTTCTCCATCTTCTTCTGCTGCGACGTGGCGATTGATGAGAGTGCGGTGGGCGACAGAATGTCCGTCGCTTCGGGCAGCTTGGAGTCATCCTTGATGAGGGCCTCTAAATCGCGCAGCAGGTCAGGCTCGCGATCGTTGAGATCGTCGTAGGCCAGCTGCCACAGGGCTTTTCTTTCTTCCTCCAAGTCGAGGGGAGATTGTCTTGGTGTTTGCGTCGCATCCTGGGAATGTCGTGATGGGGAGGCTACTGCCCCGTCGATTTGGGCTTCAACAAGACTACCGGTACCCGAATCGCTGCCACGACCTGGAAAGCAGCAGAACCAGTGGGATTTTGTGGCTGACGATCCTGGGTTGGCGGGGATCCTTCGAGGTTGGAGGGGATCATTATCCCCATCAGTTTCCGACGAGAAGCAGCATGCTTTAGTCCAAGTCTTGCCTGCCATCTTTGGGAGGATGCCGCGAGAGGAAGGAGAAAGAGCGGACGCAAATATTTCTTCCTGAGAGATTCATTACGGGCAAGAGCAAGGCATATGCCATATGCGGGGGTAAGAAGGCAAGTGACACCGCCATGCTCAGCTGAAGGGTAATGGTTAGCGCTTATTGGTACCTCTTGGGGCTGTCCCAGAATCCCAGATGATTTCTTTGGAGGTTCTCATTTGGTCGGGGTCTTCTCAGCGGTGGGGAAGTGCCAAGGTCTTTTCGAGGGTTTATTATGTACTCCCATAAAATTGACATTTGGAATCCTAGGCCTAAGCAGATAAGACCGATGAACCCAATATTTCGCTATAACTTATACAACGAGAACAACCTCAGTCGATGCGATCTCGGCTGCGATAGCGTCCACATCCGTTCTGGCTCTCCAAATCACCTGGTCTAGACATGGTCGTCGATTTCGATTCATTGGGCGTGTCTCTATTGGCAGTGCTGTTGCCCTTGCTATTCGTTTTGCCCTTGAAGAACTCCAAAGTGTGGACCCGAAAGTGAGTAAAGAGCATCGAAGGTATGAAGAAGAGGATCCCAGACCCAACTATTTTTCGACGGTAAGAACATGGTCGTACCCAGAAGAAATTTTGTTCCATCGTGAACTTACTGATGACGCCGAAAGCCCATAGTGGAGCTTTCTTGAATGAGGCTACATCCAAAGCGAAAAGCGAACAGAAAAACGAAAGTGGCAACTGCGTGGCGTCTTAGCACGTCAAGGTAATATATCGGTGAAGTAAGTGCAACGTACAAATAGGATGGTGACAATGGTGAAGACTTCAATCCTTCTTCCTTGTTGCAACGAGAGGTTCGCTGAGTAGTTCGCAAACGTGTTCTGCAGGGCTGAAAGTGTCGAGTCAATCTAGGCCCCCCGCGGTTAGCATCAGAAGAAAGCCCAGTAATGGAGTTCACTTGCACTTGACTGGGTTCTTTCGGCGGACATGTCCAAAGCGGTGATGTCTTTGAGGACTGTGGCTGCTCTTTGGCCCGAAATCTCTGCAAACTGAGCAGTCCATCTGGTGGAGGCGTTTCTATGTTGCTCGGTTTCAGACTGATCATCGGTGCTACTGGGAATAGAACCCTCTCGCTCGCTGGAATTGTCTGTGGGTTGAACCGAACGGGCTAGAACTCTTCCCTGATGTTCCACGATGGATGCGAGGATATTCAGTTCATCACGTATGTCTTTGACCTCACTGTAAAGTCCCTTTGCCCTCCTGATGTTATTGTCGATAGACACTTGGTCAAGCGACGCCGTGTTTGTAATTCCAGACTTCACATCTTCAAAGAGTGTAGACTCCTCGCTTGCCTTGAGTATTATACTATTAGTAAGCTCTCGACCTCGTTCCACGGGATGCTCACGAACAATCTTGTTAATGGACTCAAGGAAGATCTGTCTGATCGAAACGTTTCCATTTCGGCTCTTGGCAGTTGGCCGACTGTAGGAACCGATGCAGTGATCCATGAGAAGGGTAGTCAGTTTCGTCCCAAACAGTCGCTGCGATTGGGAATCGCACGGCTCTTGTTTTCCGGCCAGATCCTCAAGGACAGCCTTGAACAAAGGCTTTTCGAGCCCATCGATAGGGTGTCCGGTAGCTGTTATCAAGAATCCTGAGTAATGGTTAGTTCTTATTCTCAAGTTGAAAGTCTGAGGTCCCTCAGCAGGACGAGACGTACGATTTTCAATCCCCCATGCCCAAAACTGGTTCACTCGCAAGACTGGCCAATGAGTTCGTTCCTTGCCAATCGAATCCTTGGGAACACCGCCCTCCCTATCGACAGACCCATCACCACTCAAAAGATATCTCATGACGACCTGATTTTCGTTGTGGTGATTTTTGGCTTTGGTCGATTTTGGGTCAGAACCAAACTGATGGTGCCATTCATCGAGCGTTGGACACCTATGGGCAGTGGCGTGCTGATACGCCTTGAAGAGTGTGTCATGTCTGCTCTTCGCCGCCCAGAGTTCCGTGTCTTCCTCCGGGATAGGATCGTGGGGACCATCTTGGTACTGCGTTGAAAAGGAGAAGTACGGCATCTGCTACAATCAGCCATGCTTTACCAATCAACAACTTAGAGTAAGAATGACCACTGGAAGCTCACGTACGTAGGCGGCAAACATCGAAGTTCCTTTTGGTATTTCCTGGTCCATCCGCAAATAGCGAGGCCGCATGGTGCGATACTCGGATGATTTGTTTGGCGTTTCTGCCCAGCTGTCTTGGAAGAACGAAATCGATTTCTCGTACTCGGGCTCCGTGTCCTTCATGAGCTTTTTCAGAGTATCCTATTTCGCTGGTCAGTCCTGACTTCCTTTCGTTTTCTAGAAGTCTGAGTATTTCGCTTTGTATGCAACACAAAACGACTTACCATCATCCACACCATCTCACCATATAAGTTAGTTCTGGTTGAGGCAGGGAGTTGAGCTTGACTTACATTCGTTGAAGGCAAGTGAACCCAGGTCAACTTGGGGAAGCCTTGCGAGTAGGATCCAGTTTCCTTGATTCCAAGATCGCTTCCTCCTCTGTTCAGCATTGATCTCATTTGCTGGACTGCTTCATCCATGATCATGGACGGTCCCATATCGTAGACCATGTCTCCAACTGTTCGGAGTCTCACCATCGTGCGCAAGACATTCTCACGCCCATAAAAAGCAACCAAGGCGACCTCGGGAAACTTGGGGTCCCGCAGAAGGTTTAGATGGAACGAGGAATCGCATACTTGGACCTCTTTGCTTACTTGAAAGGGGTCGCTTAGGATGTCTAGGATGAGTCTGCAGTTACTGTTATACACTGACCGAAGGTTAGCATGGCCCATCAGCCGTTCAAAATGAAGATAAGTCACCCTCAAGTTCTCCACGCGAACGTTCTCGCTCCCGCCAGTCAGACTGCGCCGGTTGGTTTTGCTGCTCCTCGGCTTCCTCTTGGTGACGTTGCTTCAGTTGCTCCAGTCCCTGCTTTGCCTGATTGATGTGCTTTTCTGTCTCTGAATTTCTCCTAGATGCGGCGATTGACAACCAAAGTACACTTGGCCTCATTGCCTTTGTTGCCCACTCGATTGGATTCCAAGGACTTGGTTGCCAAGTTTTGGTAGCTGATTTTACACAGAGCAGCTCCAAAATATCGTGCCGCTCTGCTTTTTCTGCAGCTCAATCAAATGCTTGGGCTTCCATGTGCTCTAGGCCAAACGTTGCCGTTACCAAGCGATCGGAACTGAGAAAGGTTCGCATGGCACTGTCTTGTTGATGGCCCTCGAGCGCATAATCGAGTGCCGTGAGGTGACAATCGTCTTTGTCCATGATCTGGTCCGCGTCAGTCGCGGGCATCCTTGCCAGAAGCTCTGTGATGATTTCAGGGTCTCCACGGTCAGCCGCGAGATGCAATGCCGTCTGTTGTCGATAGGACTTTGCCCTAAGGGTTGCATCATTGCTTAGTAGAAGTCCAATGACAGCTACCTGCTGACCGGTTGTCTCAGAAGCGTCGGGTTTCGCACACTCTGAGTCAGAGCGTATCTCCCGCGGCAGTAAATTGAGAGGTCTGCTGCAGGCAAGATGTAGGGGAGTGAAGCCATCATTATCCCGTGCATCGATGTCTTTCTTCCATTGTTCGAGTAGCAAACTGGCGATTTGCAAGTTTCCCTGGTAGCTAGCCAGGTGCAAGGCCTGGCGCTGGTTTGTATCTCTCAGAGAGCAATCTGCCCCTTGAGCGAGAAGAAGCTTTACAACGGCCGTACGACCCTTGAAGGTGGCATGATGCAGCGCAGAGAATCCACCGCAATCTTGGGTGTTGAAATGGACCCCGTATTCTTTACCAGTGGTCTGCAAAAGTTGCCAAACCACCTCAAGGTGGCCCTTGGAGCTTGCATGCATCAGGGCAGTAGAACCGTCGGGTGAAAAGCGAGCATCGCATTGAGCCTTGTGGCTAACTAAGAGCTGTACTCCGGCGGGGAAGTTGTCCATGCTGGCCTGGATCAGGGGGGTGAATCCTGCGCCATCGGGTGTGTCTTGCTGGGGATGTGTTTGATTCGACTCGTGCGCCAGTAAGATCTCCATGATCTTGTCAAGATGTTGCTTCGTGGCAGCCATCAGTGGAGTCAAGCCCGTCTGTGATCGAGAGTTTATTTTTGCTCCCTTCTGTAGAAGAAGTTTGACAATCTCGTCATGTTTCTGGTCAGGCTTCTTGTCGGTGGCATGGTCCATGTCGTCACGGGAGACTATTTCAGCGTTGTCGATCGAAGCGTTCTCGATCGCCACGTGCAGCGGAGTCCGGCGTTTGAAGTCCTCCTGATTGACATTTGTCGCGGTTTTTTTGAGAAGATACTGGACGATGTGGAGGTTTCCAGACTCACAAGCCAGATGGAGAGGAGACAAATTGGCTTCATCGACGACTGTTGGGTCGGCGTCGTTGGAAAGTAGCATGTCTACCAGATCGCTATTCCCGCTGTGGGATGCTTCGTGCAGGGGAGTGCTGTTCCTGCAATCCCTAGCTCGAATTTGGGCGCTTTTCGATGTTTCTGGGGCGTCCAAGAGAAGCTCTGCGAGCTCTTTGTTTCCATTTCGGCAAGCTCCATGCAAGGGAAGGCGATGATCGAAGTCGACCGTGAGTCGGTCGGCTCCCTTCTGAAGGAGCTGTTTGATGGCCTCAGGGGTGAATTTTTCATTGACTGAAATGTGTAAGGCGCTGTTACCAAGGCGACCTCTAGCATTGATGTCATCCGCGCCCATCGTTAACAGTAGATCGGAGAGATCCTTCAGATCCTGCTCGCTCTGAAACCGGCCCCTTCTTCTCTCCCAAAGTAGGGAGTGAAGGAGGGAATTTGCCCCCCCACGAAGATTCTCCGGGATTTCTTCTGGTGCGGACTTGGGAGTTTTAAGGTGACTGTCAAACTGGGGCTCAGCCTTCGGGTCGGCGAGCTGCTGAGGAGGCGGCGCCAAGGAGCCATCGCTTTGGGACTCCATGGTATTGTCTCAAGGTGACTGAGGAGAAAGAGTAGTGATTTGTGTTCTGAAGGGTAAAAAAGAAGTCTGATTGCAAATATTCAAGCAAGACGGCGGAGTTTGGAGGGTGGCAAAGCATTTATCAATGACTGTGATAGAAAGAAAGGAATCTTGTAGCCGCGGGTGAACAGCATTCTAGATGACCTGGTACTGTCTTCACACGGACTTGTCTACTTCCTAAAGCGGCGTGAATTTCCGACCACTTCTTACGAGCCAATGGAAAATGAATATGCTGCCTGGAAAACAAGACCGGAACTCTAGAAGCCGCATACAGTCGAGAAAAGGGCTAGTCGTCGCTTCACCAACCCCCACGCGGGCACTCTCTCTTGTCCGGCCCGGCTCTGTCCTGATGACCCTACCGGTCAGCCACCCGGATGAATTGGTGAAATATATTTCTCGTGGAGAGCAGCCACTCCGGGACTGCAAACAGGACACCGTGAAGTGCCGCGGAAATGTCTATCAAATCGACTCGCTAGCCCAGTAACTGGTGCATGTACTCGGCGTAATAGATCAGCCGGTGGCTTGGAATTGAATCCCGAAATCAATTTCGAGGAGATAACATGGTTGTCTTTTGTTAGATTGGGGTTTCACAACCACGTGTATTCACCAGTGTCAATCTATCAGCTTAGTCGAGCGAGAGTTTGGCCGACTGAAGGTGACGTGGGATGTACCAGAAAAGGAGTGCAATATTCCGGATTCAATCCGTTCGAGGCCACGGTTCAGCTCGTTTCCCAACGGCACCTCATCCAATAAGATGGCTGAGCTGCAGGTGCAGGGATGATCGATACGTACACCCGGGTCGGGACTCGGAACTTCCTGCATATACCGGTAGTACGGCACTGTTCAGCTCAGTTCTGTCATTTCTCGTGAGAGATAATGATAAATAGTCGTAGTTAGCAATATTAGTACAACTCACGGATAGGCTCGCAGCTAATCTGAGGCTGAGAAAATTTGCCGTATCCGACTTGGCATCCACACTTCAGTCGACAGCGATGCCATCTCCCCCCGGCTGACAGGAAGCAGAGAAATCTGACTGTTGATCACCTGCGGGTTGGTTGTATACGTGACCTGGGAAGGTAAGAAGCCCACACCTCTTCTTCAGAAGTTCGCATGGGGGCACGAGAATCCGATCCCAAACGCCACTGATCCGTCAGTAACCCCGCACGCCGCTTTCAACTGCCAGAAACGCAAGAGCCGATGCTTACCATGGGAAAAGATGCCGGGCTTTGCTTTTGTTACTTCCGGGATGTGGAATCATGTAGCATTATGAATAATCCCCCATACCGTACGGCGGCACCCGGAACTCAATCTGACTGCGCCGAAGACTACAAAGACGCTCAAACATGGGAGGACATGAAGGAAGCCCGTAGGAGGATCTCGACCTTCTCTACGGTAATCGTCAGTAGCTTGCGCCTGTGAATGATGCAACTTTGATGCTTGAAGCTGACGCAGAGTGATAGCTCTTTCTGGGAACCCCTCACAGAACCGAGTCGATGGACACTTTCGAGGACGAGCTGCACAACTTGATGACTGTAAAGGATCCGCCCCGTGCCGTCAGGAAGGGAATCATAAGAACGATCAAGGAAATGGCACGTCAGGTGCACGATATAAACACCCGCGCTCTGGACGGCAACCTGTTCTCACGCATCATCCACCTCAATGTGTTTTACCTTGGGCCTTTGCCGCAAGCGCCGGAGGTCGAGAACAGCCAGAAGGCTTCCACGCAAGAAACAGAACAAGCAGAGAACTTGTATGGAGACGACAGAGACGACAGCACTGGCCCAAAACAGCAAGAAGAAGCTCTGAAACCCCCGACTCCCTTGATGGAGGCTCCCGATCGTCCAGCGCTCTCATTCAGTCGATACACATTGACCACCGGTCACGAGCTCGAGGTCGACGGTCGAATCCAGCCAGGCGCGACAAGTCACCTGGACCTGGTGAGAGGCGACGAGGGAGTGGACGAGAACTAGGCCTGGATGAACAAGGTGCACCGATATTTCGACCTCCGGGCCACCGCGTATCGTACATGCTCGCTTCCCTAAGCTTGTGGACTCGACTGAGGACTGATAATATACGAATAGCTCTAGCGATTGCTCGCAGGCTGATCCACCACCAGGCCGCGCTGCTCTCTCTGACCCCGTCCATGCGATACTCGGGGGTACACATAGAGCCTTTCCTTCTCGAAGCGAGTACACCCCCGTTTCTCGAGTGGGCAATCAACCACGAGAACATCTTCCGGGACTTCCGAGCCAGCTTAGGCCCGACTGTGTTGCACATTCGAGGGCTTGTTGACCCGGCTCGAGCATCCATGATATCTCAGTACTGGTACCTGTTCAACGAAAGGGTCAACTGCTGGCAACCCCGCCTCTACGGAGGACGCACCTTTTACTTTGAGTTTCACAAGTTTGACAGCAGACTGAACAACATCAGGGCGATGCTGATCGCATTTCTCAACGAGGTGGCCTGGCGCATGGTGGCCTTGCCTGCTGCTGTCCGCACATTCGAATGGATGTTGTACAGCACGGAATTTTGCCGTGAGTGGTCGCTTTTTCAGCTCTTCGAGACCTTTACCGAAGTACGGCGAACCAGGGGCGTGTCGAAACTGGCCATTTGCCTCGGCTGCTTCGAAAATTGTGTTGAGGAGGAGCGCACCTGGTTTCTCAAGGCCGTCCTGGACCAGCAGAGCCACAGTGACTTGAACTACCGGCTCCTGATTACCACGACCACCTCCGACGACCTTCTCAAAGATCCGGTTCCGGGACCCCGTGTCCAGTGTTTGGATATGAGTGACTGCCCAGAGCCGTTGAGAGGATTCGCCATTGATGAGGCCGGCATCAATCCCGATGGTCTTGTGCCATCTTTGGAGCATGTGCTTCGGCAGCGTCCCGTTTTGGAAGATCTGAAGTCGACCCTCCTCGAGTTGATGGGAGAATGTCAGCAGGCGCCTCATCACGGCTACCGGATCCTGGACTGGCTTGGCCGATTCGGACGAGTGAGGTCCATGAAGAGCATCTCTTCGGCGGTTGAGAAGCTGCGTCCTGTCGCGCCGGGAAGGCTCTTGGAGGTTATGATTGGCAGCCTCGCTCCAGAGAAGCGTGCGTGGGCAGTGCTGGTCCATCGGTGGGTGAAGCACGTCTTTGAGCCGTTGACGGTTGAGGCTCTTGGACATGCACTCGCCGCATCAACATCTCCAGACGATGTGTCGTTCCTGGACATTAACTACGAGGAGCTCTCTGGTGAGCTCGGGGAGGAATTCTCCGGCATCATCGTCACTGATGGTCGAGAGCTCAAGTTTGCACATTACTCGTTTTATGAGGAAGTCATGAGCTTGGAGGACTGCAAAGACGAGGCGGCCTTCGCCCATGGCGCCATTGCAGAGATTTGTCTGAGATACCTGATGCATCCCGACGCTCAACCACAATACCGGAAGCTCTCGGCGGAAAAGTACGGCAGAGAGCCGATAAAGCGCCCTCTCTTCCTTCCCCGAGAGGGTCTGCTCGAATACCCTGTTCAGTACTGGGCTCAGCACTACCACCTCGCCGGCTCCCATCGCCTGGTCGCGCCGGCCTCGGAGCCCTTTCGCGAGCCCGAAGCGAGGAACAGATGGGCTGAAGCGCGGTACCTCCTTTCGAACCCCTCCACTCGTGTTTATGTCAGCTACTACTCACCGCTGCCTTTGATGGCTGCGCTGGGCCTGGACGATCTGCTGGACCATCAAGTCGAAGACGAAAAGGATTCGGAATGATTCCATCAAGACGCTCGGCTGGCAATGACCGAAGCGGCCTGAAACGGCCACGCAAACATCCTCCGCCTGCTGCTAAGTCTCGTGGGAGCCGTGAGGCTGGTCTCGGCGACGCATTCGAAGCTGCGACTGTACCCGACGACGAAGAGGTGCTAGACCTCCTTATTAACAAGGCCGTCTCGATGAACAACTTCTCTTGGCCCGACTCGGTTCTGACTCGGGATGCATTCGCTGGCAGTGATGCAGTTGTCTCGGCCATCTCCAAGACGGGGCTGGACGTGAATGAACGGTACCAGGGCATCTCCCACACACCGCTCATGTCGCCGCTTTCTGGGGTCAGTAATCGACGGCAAAACTCCTGATAGAGGCCGGGGCCGATCCAATGCTGGAGGATCCTAACATAGAGACCCTCTTGGGCTTGGCACTGAGCGGGTGTCGGCGGGCATTCTCCGGCCATTCTAGACAAGGGCGTCAACTGGGCCGACCATGATGATGGCGGACTATCGCTGATCAGCGCTGCAGTCCAGGCCAGCGAGACGACGGCGCTGAGAATGCTCATCGCTGCCGGAGCGGACTTTAAAGGCGGCGATCCAGACGCTGCGTAGGGGAAGGAACGGACTCCCATCATCCACGCAGCACAGTACTCAAGGCCGGTGTGTCTCGAGATCCTCATAGACAGCGGAGCCGACGCGCTCTCGCAGTGCAAGGCCAGCAGCGTCCTGTACTTCATCTGCAACGACCCCAGCCAAATGGAGAGCTGCCGGAAGCTGCTAGAAAAGGGCGCGGATCACAACCAGACGTACCCAGACCGAGAAATGACGCTATCCACATGCTGAGGGCAAAGGAAACTGTGGAAGCAAGAAAAGCGGCAATGGTCGCCCTGTTCGTGAAGCATGGCGCTCAGCTGGACTCGTTCGACCCTTGGGACGGAGAGCTCAGGACACCGCTATCCTTTGCGGCCGACTCGTGCTCTCTCGAGGTTTCGAAGGCTCTTCTCGACCACGGGGCATCCGTTGACTATGCTTCCCCTGAAGCTGAGTCGGCCCTCTTTGCATCTGCCTGGCGAGGGGACGATATCAAGAAGGTCGAGCTGCTGCTCGAGCTGGGAGCAGCCATCCACTGGGCGCGCGGCGATGGCTAGACCCCTCTCCACGCCGTCTACAACAACCCGGCCATCTTTCTTCTGCTCTTGGCACGCGGTGCAGATATTGAGAGGCAGTGCGAGCACGGCACCGTCCTGATGATGGCTGCACGATGGGGTCACGCCAAAGCGTTGAAGACGATCATGGAAAACCCGCATCGACAACCGGATCTAAATGCCACGTTCAGCTACGAATTGCAGGTTTCCACCAAGGCTGGCGACACGGTAGTTGACCTCTCAGTCAGATTCGGGGAACAATACTGCGCCACCCTCCTCCTCGAAGCCGGAGCCAAGCTGACGGACCAACTGAAGCAAGCAAGGTCCTGACCGAATCTCCTCTCCCAGAAGCGAGCGGGCGATACGACACACCTGCTCAAGGCGTGCCTCGAGCGCGGTCTGCGGCTCAATCAGCCCGACAAAGACGGAGACACGGCTCTGCACGGCATCACCTCCTCCACGCCCGGGTCGCTCATCCAGTTTGTCATCGACCGGGGAGCTCCCATCGATACGCCCAACAAGGCTGGACTAACGCCTCTTGCTGTTGCTTTGAAAAAGGGAACTTGGCTGCGGCGTCCCTTTTGCTCGACATGGCCGCTCGGGCGACTCTTTGCGGACCCGGCTTTGGCAACCTCTTGTTTCTCGCCTGGTCTGGCCTCGCCAAGGATCCCCCCGTGCCGTCAAGAACCATCCCGATGCTCAAGACTTTCATCAAGGCTGGAGCCGACGTCAACGCGCTCGGCCCCGAGCCGTCCAGGCCATTTCTTCTGCACCAAGTCATCCACGAGGTCCTCACTCGAGCGGATCGACACCAGCTAGTCCGGTACCTTGTTAAAGAGGCCGGCGCCGCTATCGATGCCCATAGGGTAGGACTCGGTTGTGTGGAACGACCACAGGGAAACAGGCCCGTGTTTGACAAGCTGCCGGACATGGCCGCCGCATGCGTGACAAGCCTCTCTGATGAGGGCAATCAGCCGAGAGAGACGGAAGGAAATGGAAGGGACTGAATAGCCAGCATAGTAGGCCCTTATTCCCGTCGCCTCTGCTAGCTGGAGTGAAAATCTGGTAATGCAACCGTTCTCTGAGGTACTCTACCTATGCATTCTGTCTCCGTTCCCGTAAACCGCACCCGCCGCGTTTAACAGGTTGCATCCCATCATCGACGCCGCCTGGCGCGACGATGCTCAGCTGGTTGACTATCTCATATGCCACGGCGCCAATGTCCACGTCACGGACAGCCTTGGCCGCCGCGTGACTCACCACGGCATTGCCATGCACCCTAGGTCCCTGAGGCGGTATCGAGTCCTGCCACGAACTGGCTTGGTTTGCTAACGAGACGTTCATTAGGACATCACTGGTAAGCGGATGGACCGAATGCTTGCCGCATTACTATTTGTGCTTCAAGTGCTTCCCGCGTCGTGCGACGATGGATGATCCCAGCCACGAGATTGAGGAGTTCGTCGCGCCGGAAAGCAGCCGTGGCACACGTGAAGCCACAGAGAGTGAGCCGTCTGGGGGTAGTGACGGGAATGCAAGTGAATATGGGGGTTACGAGACGGAAGAGGATGAGTCTGGGGAAAGCGAGAGTGAATAGTGCGAGGATGGGGGAAAAACGAGGAGAGTCGGTGGAATGAGTTCATGGGACGTATTGCAGGACAGAGAGTAGTCAGAGTGTCGTCCTGCCGGCGATGTGCCAGGTGTAGGTTACCTAAGGGAGCAGCAGATAAATTGACCGTTCAGGCCACCATCATGTCTTCATGTTCTTGGGGTTCTCTAGGCTACGAGCTTGCCAGAGCCAACTGGGTTACTAAGCTCAAGATTCCCGCTGCCGTGACCGTCTCATTGGACCTCACAAATCCTTCATAATAGGGTAATCGCTCCCGTTCTAAGGCATCCCGTCAGTAGTGCTTAAGGGCTAGGCAGGACTTGGCTTACCAAACATGACCTTTACCCACTCGGTAGTAGCATTGCCGTCTTCCGTATTTCCAAAGATAGACAAATAGAGAGCCGTCTCGATGAAGCTAAACTTGGCCTCGTCTGCCGAGAGGGAAAACTCGGGGTTGGCTGCGGCTGCGGCTTGGAGGCGCTCCTTGCGAGCGGTGGCCGCAGTCTGGATAGAGATGGTAGGCTCTGTAAAGTGCGAGGCCACAGTCTCCCAGATGGTCTGGTTGAAGCTGTGATTGTCGCCAAAGTAGACGTCATTGCGACTCAAGCTGCCGTCGTGTTCGATTACTGAGGTACTCTTATTAACTGAAGCACACATGTTGAGGTCAATGGCCTTACCTCCGTGCTTGTTCAAATTGTCCAAGTCAAAGGTGACGTTGTTCCCCGTTGTCAGGGCCTTCTGCCCGACCAGGACGGTGGCAGCTGGGTCCAAATTAACGGCATCGGTAAATGCGACGATCAGGTCAGACAAGGAGATGTTCAATCCATCGTGCGGAAGGTATCCGTGGTTTGCCAGCGAGTTGACCATTGGGCAAGGGCTTCTTCCTGATTGATATCAGCAATCTGGCTTCCAGTCGCAGTGCAGACACTCACGGTCGCTTGCGGCTGGGGCTTGCCACTCATGTCTGGGCATCGCCGCTAATACTGTCGTAAAGAAGAAAGCGCTACGGATGAGCATGGTGATGGGACGAAGCGGGACTGTCGTGGGAATGGGAAATTGCGACGACTGGCTCGCAGGGTCGACTAATCAATCACGACATTTCAGACTCTAACATTGAGAGAAATAGCCCGGTTTTGTACCTTTCCACGGTTCTGAATCCAGGAACCAGACAGGTAAATGCCCGGTGACTGCTCGAAGGGGACAGCTACCCTGGACCCTGGCCGTCGATCCCGGCCGGAGATGAGGGCATAATTATAGCATCCAATGCAGGATCAGGGGTCTCGAGGTGCACTGGAGTACGTAACCTCACAACTACGCATCAATAAGAGGATACTGATTAGAATGCAGTCATGTCCAAGCTTGGTATTGTACATGAAACGGGCTCGTATGCCGGAGAGGCCGGTCAGCTTTTCTAACTTTGCAGAATGCTCCGAGCCCCTGACAAGGTAAATGGGATGCGGTCGGGATGTGCTGCCATAATCACTCAACTGCCGAGGCTCACCGGCTGTTAGGGTGTTCAAGTTTAATGCACGTGTCATCATGGAGCATGGAGATACTGGCGGTCTCCGGCACGGGGAAGGATGAAACTGTCGATTGGCTTGCCTGTAAACTTCGCAAGGAACCATTAAACTGCCCCAATTGCACGTCTCGTGGCAAATTGCAAGACTCCCTGCCCAAGCTTATGCCTGCGGGACCTGTAGGTATACAGTTGGTAAATATCCAGCAAGAAAATTGAGTTGAAGGACAACCCACCTCTGAGAACTGAGGCCCGCGCTCACTGGTATCCTTCACGCAGTACCGCTGAGCAGTCGGGACGTAGCCCTTCATGCAGCATCCGATCTGGCGGAATTGCTGCGACCAAAGCACCCAGGTCGGGTCCGCGCACTTCAAGTTGTCGGGAACAATGTTCTTGCCGCAATCGTCGTTGGCTATTCGAGAACAGCACAGGTCAGTCTTGGTTCATCGTGAGGAGCACGCAATACCCACAAGTCGGACAACAGATGCTGACTTCGCTCTGGACATGCTCGTCCAGCTCCATTCCATCGGGACAACACCAGGCCACCGCCTTGGCGAAGTGAGTTCCGGTCGGGCACTTGGCGCCGGCCGTCTTCGGGTTGTACAGCGGGTAGAGGATGAAGCCGCCGTCGGAGACCTTGCTGCACTGTTCGAGTCGATCCCGCTTGACGGTGACGGTCACGTAGTCGTTCTGTAGGTCGGCAGTGGAAACGAAGAGGACAAGAATGGTCGCCTTGGTCCCCTTCTTGTTGCATGCCAGGCTAATTTGTCCCCGGCCTGACGACGGGTTATCCGGCATGGCAGTCCACGTGTCGTCATCGAGGGTTCGATACGCTAATCGTTGCCAGCCTTCTTGGGCGGCCGAGGAGAGGGAGATTGTCTGGCCGGGCTTGACCGAGAGCTTGAAGACAGTCACGGCGAATGGGACAACCTTGAGTATGGTCGTGCCAACCGTTTCCTCCTTGCTGAACCGCAGCGTCGCCGGCTCCGGGTCGAACTTTGGGAGGCCTTCGATGAGCACTCCGCTGGTGTCTCGAATGTGTCGCAGCGACAGCTGCTTCGAAAAGGTATAAAAGTCGTCGATGAAGTCGGTCAGGCCGGAAAGACGGTTCCTCTCGGCCTTGTTGGGATTGGAAGGCGTCGCCAGCACCCAGTCGGCAAGGTACTCGGGGCCTCTCGTCCTCTCCAGGGCCTGGAAGAACAGGCTGGTCGTGTAAACATCGTTCTTGACCTGCGCGTAGATGGGCAAGTCCGGGTTGTAGTGGCGATCGGGGCCGGGCCACTCGACGTTGGAGGACGGGAAGACGCGGTTGCTGAAGTAGTTTGCCGACCCCTCGATGACCCACGAGGGTTCCTTTGTGTTGCCCATCTTCAGCGACGAGACGCAGTGCCAGAGCTCGTGCGACAAGGCTTGCAGGGCCCGAGCCTCGTTGGACCCGGCGGCTTCGGTGGTGAACCTGTGGTAGCCCCTGATCTGGCACGGTGGCTTCTTCGCATGCGGGTAATACGTGTCGGCCGTGGTGGTCCCATCGACGCCGTCGGTGAGGATGACGACAATGTGGGCAGGCAGCTTGGCAAGGGTGCTGTAATAGTCTATGCTCTTGTCGAGCGACTTCTCAAGCACGGGTGCCATATTCTTGATCTTGCTGACATGGTGTTTAGCCCAGTTCTTCGTGTAAACCACCGTGACCTTCGTGCTGCCAAACTTCTGGGGATAGTCCGGGAAGAGGTGACATTTGGCGTTGACCGTGTAGGCCTTGCCGGGCTTGATATCCGGCCACCATTGCGAACAGGCCTTCCACTGCGCGTGGACGTCGGCGACGAAGGGCAGCAAGGCGAGGAGAGAGAGACGCATCTTGGCTTGGATTGTCAAGCCTCCAACCAGGACAGGGCGTGAACGTTCCCTATAAGGCGACTGCCGCTGCAAGGAGGCGGTGTCCTGCAGGAAAATTGCCAGGCTGGCTAGGTCCCAGTCCGGCCCTGTTAGCTTCACTCTTGTTCTTTGACGACGCAGGGCGAGCCCGTTAGATCAAGGCCGCCTGAAGCTCCGAGGTTCTGGACCTGCTAGTCCACGCCACACTTCTTTCAGCTGTGCAGACTTGTCCAACGGCCCATTTGTTTGAGCGGCTTGATGAGCACCAGGCTCGCTCGTTTTGGGAGCTGAAGATGTGGCGTGGTGAATACTCCACGCATTATCCCCAAACAAGCAAGGAGATTGAGCATTCCTGCCGTTTATCCGATCTTATCCCCTGAAGACGGATACCGCGTGACCCATTGTGGAGGAGCTTCAATGAGGGAGTCGGAGCGGTTCAACTACCGGTAGTGCCAGGCTTTGACTGCAGCTGACACTCGGGCTAATAATAGGCTCCAGGAACATGGAACAGGCGCAAGCATTTGAATTAAGGTTAATTGGCCTGGATGAGAAAATAAAGGGCATCTTCCATTTATAGTGAGTCCATTGGCTGTTAACTGTTCTACTGTTCACTCGCAAAGACGATGCCGTTCGCCTTCCTCATGTCCTCCATCACGGTGAGAACATCAATGCTCAGCTTCCTCGCCTGGCTTTCAGCCTCTCTATCCGACTCCTGGATGACCCGCCCAAGCTCCTTGGCCTCCCAGGTCAAGTTCAACAACCCGGTGTATTCGGGGCTCGTTTCGGCGAGCTGTTCCCCCTCCTTTGCCCCACGCGGAATGAATTCGACCGTGTTGATATCCGTCACACCAGTGGCTCCATTGATCCTGATGGTGCCCTTCTCGCAGTAGATCTCGGTCGGGGCGACCGACGTGTATATCTTGCTCGTGTGCGCCTGCACCGTAAACGGCCGCTCGTACTGCGAGGACTCGGGCGTGTACTGGAAGATGATTTGACCGCCGCCATCCACGCCCGTGGGCAGAATGATGGGGTAGTACGTCTGACCGGAAGGCTTCCCAAAGAGAGCCACTGCAAACATGACGACGTAGCAACCCATGTCCCACAGACAGCCTCCGCTGAACTTGGGCGAGAAGACGTTTGGCTCCTCGCCCTGTAACACTTGGGCGTAGCGTGACGAGTACACGGCCATGCTGAGACTGGCGCCGTAGACGGGTCCAAACTTGTCGGCTCGCGACTTTGCGTCGTTGAGGAGGCCCTGCAGTTTCTTGAAATTGGGCTCCCGGATGTGTCGATAGGCCTCGAGAATGAACAGTCCCTTGGAGTCGGCAAGTGCATAGAGTTCTTGGAGTTCTTTGATGTTGGAGGCGAATGGCTTCTCCATGATGACGTGTTTCCCAGACTTCAGGGCCTTTACGCCCTGACTGAAATGCAGAGAGTTGGGAGAAGCGATGTAGACAACGTCAATGCCCTGACCGTCAGAGAGCATCGTGTGCAGGTTGTCGTACACTTGAACGGCCGAAGCATCCTTGATTGAAGGTGTCTCCGAGACGAATTTTGTAGCAGTGTCGAGACTCCGCGAGTAGACTGCCTTGAGCTCAAATCTCTTGCTCTCGTGGCATGATTGGACAAAGGAGTTTGTGATCCAGTTTGTGCCGATGATTGCGAGGCCGAGGGGTGCAGACATTTTGGCGACGGTTTGATGACAGTGGACGTGATGTTTTGCTTCTAGGATGCAGCAGCAGGGAGGTGAGGTTCTTCACCGGCGCATCGTGCGGGGTTGATGGAACCTGCAAAGAGGGGTTCAGGTGAAGTCATCGGGGAGAAGTCCGACCAGTCACGCCGAAGCTGTTCGATGACGTCTACTACGGCGCGGTTTCGCGGGACAGCTATTTCATTCATTCCAGTCTACCGTTATATATCGCAGTCATTACCATAGGAGGTAGCTACCGAGCCACTTCTAACTGCTCTCCCTCAATCACCTTTGGCACTCCCAGTGATTGATACAATAATACAATACAATACAATTTATTACGCCCGGCGGCACAAGAGCCGAAAGGGCACGAATTACTAATATACATACACGTTGCTCAATTTGTGTTATGGTCTCCTTCAGGCCATATTGAGTCCTCTTGTTGCTTATACTTCCTTCGCCTATTTATTCTTCCCTATGGGTTCTTAAAGATTACGAACTAGCTTGAAGCTAATTCTCTAAGTGTTCAGTGTCCTATCTATCACGACTTAAGCAGTGTTCACATTTTGACATGGGGTGAGGGTGGGGGGTAGTAGGGAGAGGCCTATCTTTCTGGTTAGTTTGCAATGAGGCGGCCTGTGGCTAATGCAAATCGGATTATCGCTCAAACAGCCTCTATATTTGGCGTCTATTTTAGTTATTTAATAGTAATTTCCCTCTAAGATGGAAGGAGATGTTTCCTCTCTAAGTATTCGTGCATTAAAGCATCTCTAAGCGATACGCTGTCCAGTTTTAGTATTGTGGTAGTGGGGATATTCCTGACCTTTCCAACCTTTCAGACAGTCAGATCAAATGGTCTAGGTCAGTCTCGCAGCCTGTCATATGAGTCGTCATGTGACCGTCTGAGAAGGCAACGCCTATAAAAGCCTAACCTTTCTGCAACCTAGATAGATTCAACACGCTGTTTTTGTCCTCTGAATTTTATTATCTTGTTCCCCGGCCGGAAGGTCGGCCGGGATGAAAGCTTAGTTCTTGTTATGGGCTCGGGCTACGCCCGAGCATTGTGTGTGTGAGCGCAAGCTGCATAGAGTTAGTTGGCTGATCGGTCTTCCGATTAGTTCAATACGTATCCTTTTGGCTCAATTGGATAGGACATTCTGTTGCCCTGATGGCCGCAGCGCTAGCTCTCGCTGGAGCCCCCCTGGGGCCAGCCCATCACAGTTCTCTATCTTTTACGAATCATGACCTTCTCTTTCCTTCCTCTTAAGCCTGCCCGACTTCCCTAGCAGACCTATTCAGACCTGCCTGCCTCGCAACCCCTCTAGAGGCCCTGTTTTTCTTGGTTGTTGTGTTGGTTTCTTCCTGCTCATTTCTCCCCATCAAAGTATTAGAAGAGGAAATGCTTAACTATCTCCTTCACTTATCTATAATCGCAGCGTTCTAATAGTACTGGTTTAATGTAAAATGTAACAGTCCGGATCAATTCCCAAGGGATAAATCAGGAAGGCTTGGTTTATGTTGGCAGATAGATGTTACGTGGATCGTTGCGATCCGAGAAGGTGACGATCCACCGCTGATTGGAGGATTTTAACTGGGGCGTCCTTTCTGCACACGTGACTCGCAAGCGCGCGGCTTGTAACGGGCCGTGATATAAAAGAGGTATGAATTTAGTCTTGCCATGCCCGTTCTAAGCTGAGCGAACACATTAGCTTCTTTCTATAATAGCTAAGTTAGTCATAGAGTTATTTCGTATATTTGCCTAGCAGTGCCGTATTAACTCGCTTAAGGTGGCTTCTAAGTTTTTCTAGTAGTTTTCTATTAGCATTAACTAACTAGTTAACTTTCAGTTGCGTAATTCTAAGAGTCATTAACTGCATACTACAGATAGAGCACTGGTTTTTAGGCATACCCGTTGGCATTGTGGGGCATTTCTCTGTCAACCTCGTCCCGGGGTTGGTCTGAAAAACCTGTGTCAGTGTTATGGTCTCGGGCTTTGCCCGTGCCTTAATTTGTGTATGCGCGGCGCCTGCCTGTAGGCGCGCCTGCGTAAGCTGTATAGGGTTAGTTGACTAATCGGTGTGCGATTAAGTCAATACGTTTCCTTTTGCCTAGAGCCTCCGTGCCTCAATTGGGAAGGGCTCGCAAGAGTCCTGACGGCCGCAGCGCTAGCCCTCGCTGGAGTCAGCCGGGAAAACCTGTGTCACCCTCGTTAGCTCCTCAAGCTTCATACCCTTTCATACTTCAAGACATAGTCATTTTTTTATATAAAAAGCTGCAAGTGGGCTTATTGAATAACCACAGAAAACCAGAAAGTGAATATATTGATAAAAATCGCAGCAATCGCATTTTCAGATTCAACTGGCCTGACTAAGTGACGGGCTTGAATTTAGCTGCCCTCTTATGACCCCGTAGACGATGTGTCCAATCCGGCCTGCCTAGTTGTCTGTTACTGACGAAATTTGAAGATGACGTTCATGATCCTTCTGTAACTGGCTTCCTGCGATGTTGTGACAGCTGGGCCTGGTGTTGTGATGTTTTTGTTGACGGGATCGAGGCCTAGGTCTGATGCAGCCCAGGGCGGCGACGAGGTTATCCCTGGTGGTGTTATAAGGTTATGAATATCCTCATTTCCGACGGTATCAAGTCCTTCGAGCTCAATGTAATCGTCATCGTTGTCTTCGTACGGTCCAAGGCCTGTGAATTGGACCATATCGTCACTGCCAAGCCAGGCACTCTGATCCATCGCGAGGACTGGTCTCGTGGCACGGCGGGCTTGTTCTTGGGCATCAGGAAATGATCTTCTCAGTCCTTGTTAAGGATATCGGAATTTTCTTAGTCCTTGCAAGGATATCGGAATTTTCTTTTCTTTGAGCCTAAGGTCTTGAAATCGGTTGGAGTTTTCGGTCTGTTAAAGCCATTGGTTGAATGTTAGCCTGGGAATCACCTCAACCCTCCGTGACTCATTATCTTGCCTCCAACGATCTTTGAGGGCCTTTATTTCCTGCAAAATGATGGATCTGCTTGACCGTAGCTGGGCACGATGTGCTTTAACCTCTGCTGCCGCCTGTAATGCTTGGTGTTGAGTCTGAATGTCAGAAAAGCTGACACTAGTGATGGAATCACCTGTCGGCCTGATCCGTTGCCTAGTCTTCCTTCTTTTATTGTATTTTTTAAGCTGATTGAGACGATTAGCTGAAAATGCCTTACGCTTGTGATGCATTACTGCTGCTTCTGCAATGACATTGTAGGCATTTATAATAGCTTCTAAAGTCGGCGAGCTCATAACCTCTTAGTATCGATCATATACCCGCTTCATCTGATCCTGAGCGTCCTGAAATCGAGTCTCTGGAGGCAATCGGTCTAGAATAGATGGATGAACCGCCTTTCGTTGTTGCCGTTGCTTGACGAGGATGCGCTCGATCATAGGCGTTGGAGTTGTAGGCCAAATGCCGGACTTTTCGAAGCCTGAGCTTATATTACTTGCTGTAAAACCGGCAGTATAGATTTTCTTGAAAGTAGAAGCGAACTGTATGTGGGAAAATGCCAGGTTGCCTTCTCGAACCGATTTCCGAAGCTCTTTTTGATGTGCGTTCTTTAGAGGTTGAAAAATTCCGATATCGAGAGGTTGCGTGAGATGTATTAAATGTGAAGGCAGAATATAGACGATAATATTGAATTAAATACAATATTGGATAGAGTCGAATCCTAGGTGACCGGAGAAGCCGTCGATGATAAGCAGACGATAGATTTTATCCTCGTCGTTCCGAATGATTGGAGGTGCCTGGAGCTGGCTGTGTGGCGATGAGGCATCACGAAGCCACTTATTGCAGCCAAACCACTCTGTGAGAGTTGCTCCATTTTGTTGAGCTTGTGCTGAAGCTAGCCAGGAAAATGCGTTAAAGGAATGAAGCCATTCAAAGGTGATCTCTTGGTTGCTGAAGCCGGTGTCTGATTGTGCGAATCGCATGCCCGGAACCGCATCAATGTCAACCCAAGATTCCGTAGGAAGCGCCTTGAAGATCAGCCACGGCGGGATGCTATTCTCAATAGCATTTGGAGCTCCAAATTGTGTGCAGGACTCACGGTTCGACGGATCACTGACTTCGGGGCGTTAGGATCGTGTTGTTCTAACCACAAGGACCTCAATACGTTCTCGAAGGCATCCGATACGAATACCGCATTCATCTTCGTTCCAGCACTCTGAAGCCCCAATCCTATGGTCGGTGATGATGGTCTGAAGATTGGAAAAGAAGTTCTCGATATCCTGAATATCAGAAACTTCGAATGCCTTGCGAGCTTTATCCACAGCCTTGATAAATGACTTCCGCAGCTCTGGATGGCGATTACGAAAGTTAGGGTACTATGACTTCGATAAAGATGATATTTTGATGCCCCTAGAGTGCAGAAATCCTAGTGTGATCTCTTCAACTTATGACTTTTCGGCTGGAAAGCCGGATATTTCTAGCCAAATGATGAATGCAGTGAGAGCGGTATCTTTAGAAGCGGTGAGAAGCGCTGGGCGCCCGTGAGGTTGAGGAGGATTGAATGATGATGAATCCAATTGAATAATCCGTCGAATAGTCTCTCTAGATACCTTGACTTTGGTCGCTAGGGCTCGAATTAATGGCGTATTTGCTGTGGCTTTGGCTGCACTTCGCGTGTTGTGAGTCGTATTTGACTTGAGCTCTGCGAGCACATTTTTCCTCAATTCGGCCCCAACTTTTTCTGGTGTGCTTTTTGGAGACATTGAATGCTTAGAATCGTGTTTTCTTTGAGGCATCTTGATGTTGTATGTTGATTACTTAAAAATAGGAAAATCTGGGGTTTTTTTCGGCTTCAATTAATAAAGATGAGGCGAAAAAAGGTGACATAACTTAGGATTTCCCGGCTGACACAGGTTTTTCAGACCAATCTTGGGACGAGGTTGGCAGAGAAATGCCCCACAATGCCAACGGGTTGTTAATAAACTTATAGTTAAGCTTACCGCTAGTTAACTAGTTAGTAGCTAATCAGTCGGTGACTGTTAGTACTAAGCGGCTGACAAAAAAACCGACAGCCCGAATGTCCTGCATGTTGGCTCATCGTTTACAGGTCAACGGACTTAGGAGGAAAGATGTTGCCTAAAAGACCGAGAGGGTAAAGGCATACGCGACACCCGGTTTATTATAGTTTGGAACAGCCGGCAATAGTTAACGTAGATGATAAGCTTGCGTGACAAACAAGCATGCGTGACAAAAATCCCTCAACCTACATCATCTCTCTTTAATCAATTAACTCTCAACCACGAAACATGTCTACCCAAAGATTGAGGGTAGAATCCTTCTTGCCCTTCAGGCGCTTCAAAATAACCCAAAACTGAAGCTCCGACGCGCTGCAGAGATCTATAAAGTTGGTCGCATGATGCTATGGCGCCGGCAGAAGGGTATTCAATCCCGATGCAATTGGATCCCTCAATCACGCCGACTATCGGATCTGGAGGAAGAGATCATTGTTCAATTCATTCTCGACCTGGATTCACGAGGATTTCCTCCCCGACTGCGTGGTGTTGAAGAAATGGCCAACCGATTGCTCGCCGATCGCCATGCACCACCCGTTGGCAAGCGCTGGGCTTCCAACTTCATCAGGCGACACCCAGAGCTTAAGACGCGTTTTTTTCGCCGATATGACTATCAGAGAGCCAGATGCGAAGATCCCACTATTATCCGCAATTGGTTTCAGCTTGTGGCGAACATAATCGCAAAGTACGGCATTCAATCAGATGATATCTATAACTTTGATGAGACTGGCTTTCTTATGGGCATGATTGCTAGCGGAATGGTCGTTATGGGTTCAGAAAGGCGTGGAAAGCCAAAATCAGTGCAGCCTGGAAACCGGGAATGGATTACAGTCATTCAGGCAATCAATGCAGAAGGCTGGGCGATCCAGCCATTCATCATCGGTTCGGGCCAGTATCACCTCGCCAACTGGTATCAAGAAAGCAACCTCCCGGGCGATTGGGCTATTGCAACGACCAAAAATGGCTGGACCAATAACGAGACCGGTCTCGAGTGGCTCAAGCACTTCAACCGGTGCACAATCAATCGATCAATTGGTTCCTATCGTCTCTTGATCCTCGATGGCCACGAAAGTCACCAGTCTATTGATTTCGAGAGATATTGCGAGGAAAACAAGATCATCACGCTTTATATGCCACCTCATTCGTCTCACTTACTTCAGCCCCTTGACGTCGGGTGCTTTGGGCCGCTCAAGAAGGCCTATGGTCAAGAAATAGAGCATCTAATCAGATGCTCTATAACCCACGTTTCGAAGACCGAGTTCTTTCCGGCCTTCCACGCCGCATTTCAAGCCACTATGACAGAAAAAATATCAAGGGAGCTTTTAGAGGAGCTGGGCTTGTTCCTCTTGACCCAGAATGTGTGGTCTCAAAGCTTGATGTGCAGCTACGTACGCCAACGCCTGTTGAGGAGGCAGCTGAACCATCGACCCCTTGGGCCTCAAGGACCCCAAAGACTGTGATTGAGGCTGGATCTCAGTCTGAATACCTCGAAAGACGAATCAGAAGGCATTAAAGCAGCTTCCCAGAGTTAATTCTAGAAGCATTACAGTCTCTTGCAAAAGGGATAAAGGCAGTTATGCATTAGGTTGCCTTATTAACTGCTGAGAATAAAGACCTTTGAGAGGCAAATGAGATACTTAGCCGGCGCCGGAGGGCAAAAAGGACCCAACTACAGAAAAGAGGGGCAATAATAGTAGAGGAAGGAAGGCAAGCAATTGATCAGATGGATATAAATGCGCAGCTGGCGGGCGAATCGTCGAGGAGTGGTGGTGGAGGAAGGTTGGCGCGATCGGGGGTTCAGCGCTGTGGTGTCTGCGGCAAGCCTGGTCATAATGCAAGGACCTGTTAGGTAGTTATTGAGACTTCTGGGGAAGAGTATAGTAATTAGTTTTAATTAATTAAGTAGTTTATTATATTTTTATTATAATATCTGTCTTAGGGGTTAGGATTTTTGTTACGCATGCTTGTTTGTCACGCAAGCTTATCATGTACGTTAACTTTAGTTGCAAAGTACTTTGTCGAATGGTTTGCCAGTATCTTGAAGAGCTTCATGGACGGTCCGCGTCAGGGAAGGCCATGCTACCAGGCCAAATCCCCAAATGGTCAACTCTATCGTGAAAATCTTCATTGGCCACCGCAGCATAACTAGTTGAAATGATAGACTGTTATATGTTTCTCCCCGGTATTCTCTTATCAAATGAGAGAGGTAAACACCTCTCTAAGACATTCCCCGCTACGCACCAGCAGGAAATATTTGTATCGGTAGTAGGCATGGTCGATTTAGGTATCACAATCGTTTTGCACTTCATGATTTATCTTTATCGCATATGCAAAGAACACTACGTAGCACCAGAGAGTGCTATGCTATGGCTGGGCGTTTCGAGGGAAATACGTCGCGAATAGATTCTTTGGCGAGATATTCTGTGTGCCTCCGGTGTTCTCTTCAGCTGAAATTAACTGCACTCTAAGCCCCTATGTTCCAGCTCCATAACACGCCCTTACTGCGTCCTACGCCATACGCCCAACGCCCTATCTCCACCCCTCACAGCTCACGACAAGGGGTAGAAAAAAGAACTCTACCCCGCCTGACAGGTTGCTAGCTCGTCCGGCATTGCAGGGACCTCGGCGGAGGTGTTGCTCTTTAGCCTCAAATCGCTACGGGCTGAGGCCAGGTTGGGAAACAAGGCCGGCAAAGGGGGCTGTACGGGAGTCCAGTCAGTTTGCTGGGCGGTATCAGGCGCATGGTCGCTTGATAGGGCCCAGACCACGCAGCTAATAGGTTCAATAGTAGCCAATCCCGTAATGGGACATGGCGAGGCTCAAGAAAAGGTTCCGTGACTTTCGTTTAATTCTGTCAGATATTGGAGGGTAAAAGTTGTAGTGGTGAGACTAATGTGTTGTATTCATGAGTTGCTTGTCTGTTTCTCTGTTGTTGAGTGTTCCGTGCCTCTGATCTTCTCCCCGTTTTCTTCTTCGTCTAATCAGATGGTCTTTTATAGACACAACTGATGTGTAGGTCCTTCGGATGTCTGTCCTTGATCTCCGCGTTCTTTCGGGTCTTGACCTCGGTCTCCGAGCCCTCCGGAGATTAGGACTTCTTCTTTTGGGTCGTTTGGGTCATCGGCATCCATGATAACAAAGGAAGTTAGTTAGACCATTTGATCAAATGTTGGTTATGTTGGCCAGAGCTCTGGTTGAGGACAAAGGAGCTTTCATATCCTTTGTCTCTAGTGTGGGTCGAACCTCGGTACGTCTTTGAGCTTCTGTTCGTGACTTTGTATTCGTTCGCATGTGACTTCGTGTTCATGCCTATGTCTTTGACATATCTGACAAATTCTAACTACCTATTCAACTGTTTCAAGTCCTCAGGTGGCCACGTCATCTCTCATTCAACTTTCTAACAAGCTGGGAAGCAATAATCGAAAAATAGCGTCCTGAACTGAAGACCTTGTCGTACCCTTGTCTCACTCACACCGACCCCTACTCAATTTATGGCCTCCTTGTCCCTTGCTGACATATCTGAGCAATCTGTTGCATCCAAACCACCCTCTCAACTGCTGAATTCCCCAGAAATTCTCAATTTCGTCGTGTCCAAGTAAGCTCCGTGCTGGGCTCCTGCAACCTCCCACATCTCTTCTTATGCTTTCTACCAGTATTTAGTTATCTGATTTTGGAATATCGGTAGTTATAGAGATGTTCAAGTGTTTACTCTGCAACTCCAAGTTCACCCGCCAATCTCATCTACGTCGACATGAGTCAACCGGTAAGGACCAGACATAAAACTCCTCATCAGGCCAACTACAAGTTTCGCTGACAGAAATCAGATACAAGAGAGCGTCTGTTCCCGTGTGCATTTTGTGACAAGCAGTTTACTAGATCGTGAGGACCTTCCCTTCCCCACAAGCTGCGCGACCATAGCTACGAGGTATGCTAATGTATCGGCAGAGATACTGCTCATCGACATGCCGCCTCCTGCGCTGAAAGAGGAGACAGACCTACTCCTTGTCAGTTAAAAAGAGGCCATAGAAAGAAAGCATTCGATGCATGTGCTTCTGATAAACAGGCTTGCGACCAGCGTCAACCCTGCACGAATTGCTTAGCTCGGCATCGCGACTGCTCATACTACGCCGCTGTTAACGACTTACATTTCAGCCCATCGAAGGGGACTACCCTCGGGATTTGGTTGCTCAAAGTTCCAAGTTCGGGCATAGTAGAGGCCGCCTAGCTATTGCCGACTTGTGTGAAATCCGGATTCCGAAGGTGTCAATCAAATTTCTCCTTCAGCACACTCATCTAAGTAACAACACGATCAGGCTTGTTTTGACAGCACTCATCTAGAACACTGTTCAATGGGCTTAATTGACGAATTTATCGGCGGCATCGACTTTGCGAACACACCATTCTCCGACCCAGACACCACGTCGCTCCCCTGGAACCCGACAGTTGATGCATTGCATTTGGCCTTGTTTGGGTTTCTTCCTTTCAGCGGTTGTGAGGACACCCAGACTTCGCAGACACAACAGATGCAGAGCCCTGCTATCACACACGCACACGGTGATGACTCGAACCAGCCCCTATCAGACACTATTCTTCTTGGTGGCTATAATCGAACACCAATCTCCTGTCGCATAGCTTAGGGGATATGGACACCTGGTACCCTCATCTGAACACGAAAGACTTCACGTTGGAACTTTACTTTTCGAACGTGCTGCCATTTATTGAATGCAGCGAGCTGTCACGACATACCAAGGGCCGCGACTACCCAAACTCGTCAATCCATGCAATCATATCGACCTTGACTTACGGGTTTGAATCCCCCAACCCACCACCTATATCTATTGCAGTTAGATTGATTTTTCACGCCGATGCCATTAGTCAATTCGTTGAGTCATATTTCCTCCATTGGCGTCCGCACTGCCCTATTCTACATCCCCCTTCATTGACCCAAAGACGGCGTTTCCTACACTCTTGTTGGTTGTTGTTCTAATGGGAGAAATATACTCAACGACTGCTAGCGCCACCGCGGCCCGGGAATACATGGGCATTGCGGAGGAATACATTTTCGGGAACCACGCCTTCAAGAGCCTCATCGATCCAAGCCCGTCTCCAGTGCCTCTTCAAGCGATGGAATCTCTCCTGGCGGCATTTCTCATGGCGGTATTGGGGCAGTGGAAAAACTGCAACGACTCTCGCCGGAGGGTGCGTCTGCTCAGATATCTCGACATCGTTTCTGCAGCCCGTCGCCTTTAGCTCCCACAGACTAGTCACGGATGTCGCGAGTATATGCACTTAGGATCATTTGATTGGGAGGCGTTTATCGAGACTGAAGAGCGTATCAGGAATGTTGCACATAGCCCTCGCCCATTTATTGAATTTTTCCTTCTTTCTTTCTTGCGATAATTATGACACTGGTTTCAATATCCCTTCATTGAAAAGCAAAGAGGAGAGATGCTCAAGTATGAATACAATAGAATTGGCTGACCTTACATAACCACAGACTCGCCAGCTACATTTTTCTTGTAGACTCCTCCCATGCAATTTCCAATGGCGCAACCCCTCGAATAACGTTGTCAGAAATGTGTGGAAGCATGCCCTGTATGGAAAGCGACTACGCGTGCCAAGTGTTGGACATGCCCTTCTCGGAGCTCCTCCAACGGCGGCTTTTAGCGACGCCATCCATCTCTTCTGCCGTACAATTACTTACGACGGATGAAAAATGGGCTGATTCGATCCCAGAAGAGCTATACGAGCTGACAGTACTATACTTGCTCATCCTAATGTCAAGTAATGCCTTCACATCCCACGCCTGACTTAATGTTGGACTAATGTTCCCAAGGTGTTCACGAGGAGATCTTGTCAGAAATTCGAACATCCTCCCTTGCCGTGGTTAGGAAACGTCTAGAGGACGCCTTGGCACGATGGAAAATGCTTTGGGATATGAGGCTAGCGCGGATGACGTCGGATGAGTTTACCCGCATCGGATTTTACAAGCAGCGGTTGAATACTGGTATCTGGCGTATTTGTTTCTCAACAGCAGTTTTGCACTCGTGCAGAATCCGGGTCATGTAGATATGGACTCGACGAAAGGCCTGAATGATCTTTTGCGGAACCTAGCAAGCCTGAGCATCAGAGACGACATGTAGACAGCTAGGAATCTACTAGGAATTACCTTCAACACTTCATACTAATCGAATAGGTTTGATAAGGTAATGAAAATTCTGTGAGGAAAGTCGGATAGGAACCGGTTTACAGCATGTCTCAATAATTTTTCTTTCTGGGGCAAGCTGAATCTATAAGCAGCGAGTGCTTCCAAGGGCTCCTCGATTGAAGACATTCCAGCATCAGCACTGCCAAACAATTTACTGTCCCGCAATGACCAAGGGGAGACTTAAATCAAGATAGTCGCCAAGATGCTGAGCAAACCTTGAATGAGTCGAGGGTCTGCGATTTAACCTCTTTGGCCTCCGCATTTATCGAGCTGTCAAGTGAGCGAGCGTACATGTTGGCCGGCGTGAACCCGCACCTTGTGCAAGGCTTTGCTTTTCAAGGTCACGTCGTAAGGCTCGTATACGGGATAAACCCACAAGGCATACTAGTCGTCGCAACCGGGCTACGTCAGCGTTCGGACAAGATGCCCCCCGCCCCCTGAAATAACTTTGGCACAGCCCCTCGGCTGGCAGCCCTTGTGAAGTTCCTTTGGCAGTGCAAGAGTGACGATACTATTCTCGTGGGGAATGCGATCGACGAAGTGAATTTGCTCGGATCGTATCTTCGGTGGTGAAACCGGAACCACTTGACTTGCACCAGTCGGACAAGACCTTGCCCTTGTCTTACGGGGTTGTCCTACTATTTTTGAGAGCGGCACCACCGGAGCAATTTAGAACGAGTGGGAAAGGGGAGGATACATTAAGGGCCTTACTTGTTAGAATCGCCTTGTATAATTACGGAATAAACCCATAAGCGAACGAACGCCAATAGGCAGCAGAATGAGGAAGCCGGCTGGACGTGGTCACAGGAATAACATATAAGATAGTTAGGAATTCGAAGATTATTGTCGAGCATTTCTATCATCAACGGGATTCGTATTTGCCAACTAAGCCGACTAAGTGTGAAAAACACCTAGAAAAGGAAATCCTATACTTGCGTTTCTTTTGTCCACAATGCGGATTCTGTCTTCTCTTCCGCTGTTACCGCTCGCCGCTCTTGTTATCATCAACAGTCAGGCAGTCCTGAGTGCAGCGAGCCTCATACCCACGACGACTGAATGGAATACTGCTGCAAGCATCGCAGTGAGAACCACCACGGCCACCTCCGCGTTCTACCAACGACAAGCCAACCTGATCAGCATCGAGGACACCCGAGTCCAGCACGTCATGCTACAGGCGAAGGGCAAGTCCACCTGGAATGTTGACAACTGCACCGATGTCACCTCCTGTTTTGTCGACTCCGAAGACGAGCCGGCGTTCATCGACACCGCCGGTGTAGCCCGGGCAACCGTCAGCGGCGACGAGAAAACTGACCATCAGGCTCGACGCCTCGAAGATTAATGGCTTCACTAAGAACGGCTCTGGCACCCTCGGAGTTTTGCCGCCAACCACCGCCCTAAAGACTGCCACCGGACAGAAAGCCTACCAGGCCACCAGCATGGAGGTTGGCCAGTACACTGTGCCAAAGCTCAGCATCAGCAGCGACATCACGGGAGCGCCTACACTTACGCTCTGAGCACGCTCAAGGAGATGTTCAACGGCGTCGTCACGTACGACACGAGCACGAGTGCCCGTCTGGTGTTGAAGCTATCAGACCTAGATGATTTGAAGATCAATTCCAACAACGCTACAGTCAGCCTCGCGGATGGCGACGGTTGCTTCACGTCCGAGTACACCCTCAACTCTAACAAACTGACGGGATCCCGGAAGAACGGCCGCTCCAGCTACTCGCTTCAGCAAGGCGACCTCGCCATTAACACGGGTGGCTACCTCATCACAGATACCAACAGTGGTCGGGGATGGACCTGCCTGGGCGGGGATGGACAGGGGAACTACACTTTCAACTTGAAGGTGTCTGGTATCACCTACAACGGACTGCCGGTGGGCTCACAAACGTTCCGGGTGCACATCTACATATACGGCTCAGACTACACCAGCGGTGCCAACGAAACCTTTGGCTCGGGCACCACCGTCGAGCCAATCCTTGAGTCGCTGAGCAAGAAGGTCTCAGATCCGCCCAGCCGCGGCACTACCCCAGTGTACACATGGGTTGGCGACGATGAGAAGCCCAACCTCGCCTACGACAAGGCTGACGACATCTACATCACCTGGCCCGTCGGCACTGGCGCCTCGGCTCTGGAGGCTGGTGATGTACACATCTCCCTCCACAGTGCCCAGGGCGACACTCTCACTCTGAAGGAGGACCGCCACTTTGTCATCAACACGTCCAGCGGCGAGATGCAGATTCCATCACTTTGCAACACTGGGCGTACCAACCGGTCCTCAGCACGTTGGACACCGTGGACTTTGAGCACCTGAGTGGCACCAAGGTATCAGCTTCGGCCCTCACGAAAACATACGATATTGGTAGTGTGTACGTCTACGCAGCTCAGCAGGGTGGCGGTGGCACCACCGTCGACGGCACAGTCACCACATTCAGCTTCTACGGTTTACTCAACTTTGACCGGCTCGACCAGCTGGTGACGGGAACCACCTACACACTGAGCACCACTGTCGACGGGGTCACCAAGTACTACATGGAGAAGGCCAGCGGGCCGGCGCCCTCGTCAACAACGTCACCAATGCCAAGACGTATGACAGCTCAAGCGTCGCAAATCACAACGTGCAGCTGATCAGAAACACCGTCTACGTCACCACCAGAGTCAACGCGACGGTTGCCAAGACAGTTAACGGCTCGCCTGTCACCTTCACCAAGACGTACGCTAGTGATACAGCCCTCACCCTTGCCACGGGAGACCAAGACCTCAAAGCCATCTCCGGATACGTCCTCGACAGGAACGCCACCTGAGCACCCCACGAGAAATGGGTTTGGCAGAGCAGCAAGTTTGAGTGGACCATGGCTAAAGGCGCCAGTCAGCAGTTCACCGCTGACCAGTCGTCGGGTACCTGGAGCCTGATTGGCAATATCTCCAACGACACCACGCTCTCTAGCAATGGAAATCTGACTGTCGCCCTAGACAAGACCGCTGCTTCTGTTGCTGTAGTTGTCATCTCCACTACTGATAAGTCGTATAGTGACAAGGGGACTGTCAATGTTATCCTAACTTAGACCTAGAAGAATGTGATAGGCTGCTACATTCGTGTAGGAAAGCTACATATAATCGAGGTTCTCGGACAGAGTATGCTTACTCCAGCAACGGATCATAGGCAACCAGCACAGGGCGATGAGATATTGTATTTATTGAAGAGGCTATAGGTTAAGCTTTGTATATTTGCTTCAATAATATTATTATTATTAGAGAAGGCTCGCTTTTATGTCTTTGAGTCCTCTTTTGCTTTAATCTTTTCATCTGTCTGGCACAGTTCTAGTCGATCGAGGCACCTCGGATGGAGACAGACCTTCCGCTGCAGTTATATTCATCTCTCAATTGACCCCTTCAGCCCTTCTATCAAAGAGCACTCAATTTCTGGTCCCTGATTCTTTTTGTACATTCTTGAACGCAACAAATCAGGCCGTTTGCCCCTGGCAAGTCTGACACCATCTCTACCCTTGTCAATATGTGCCCACTACTATGGCCCTCCTAACAAAGAGTGCAAACCGCATTAGTTCGGTCCCGTTCATGTCTCAGCGTGAGAGGACAAAAGACTTGTTACACTTGCCCATAGTCCTAACTCATAAGCTTAACATATTTTATGGCGTATATACAACAAGTACTCTTTTATCCTCTCGCTGAGACTTGGAGACTTGTTTGTTATACACAACGTAGATGACAAGCTGAATGATGGCAAAGCAAATCCCGACAGACACCATAATGATCATGGTACGAAGACCAATGTGATAGCTTGAGTGTAGTGGCGTCAGCTTCTCGATGCGTTTTGAGATGGTGTTTCGAATGCACTCACAAGGGTTTATCATCGGCCTGGAAATACTGGGTGCCAATCATCATTCCTGTGGTAGCAGACATTACCCACATGCTAAAATTTCCCATCAGTCAAGTCATATCTTATCACTCCCAGATAGTTAGGCGTACGCCAGTGCTATACTTCTCTCACTTGGCTCATGGCAATTGAGCTGCGTCCACGAGTTATGAACGGGATGGTAGCCAACGGCGAGACTGTTCACGGCAGTCCAGAGGCCCCATCTTGACCACTTTCCTACACTGTGAGTTTGTACTTCTCTAGCCACAATGAGGACTACCAAATAACAGCACTGCGCAGCAATCACAGTGCCTCCACGCAAGTTGGTCCGATCGCTGACATATCCGAAGAAAAACACCACGGGGAGAGCGAGGAATGCCCCAACAGCGGCGAGAGCATTGGCGGCAGTGCGATTGAAGCCGATAGACCTGATATCAAGCGTGAGTACATGAAAAGAGAAACCCAAGGGTAAATTGCGAAGCAAGCAGGTGTTTGTGGCAACTCGCAGTCTTCGAATGACAAGCTCGGATTGCTCACATGATAATAGAAGGCGAGTACGTTGACAACGGCGAAAAGGTTGAGAAAACTGCCAAGGTAGAAACGTAGTGTGGCCACCGGCGATAGTGCGTCACCGTCTTCCAGACGGTCGCCAAAGGAATCGCTTTACCGGGCGGGTGCGTACGGTTAGTCCCATCAAGCCGCTCTTGCAGTATTCTCTGCTCGGCACTGGACCAATGCACAAGGCCTGATCCTACAAGTGGCCGAGGGGTCCGCGGGCTCTCTGGAAGGAAGAAGAGTAGTAAGGACGAGACGATGATGGTCAAGAAACCCTCGACTGTAACTTGAAATTAGCTTGGGGCAGACAGCAAAAGGGAGAGTATTCATACGCAAAAAGAGCCAGCGCCAGCCCCGGATACCTCTTACCCCGTCAAGGCGAAGGATGCCTGACGCCAGCATTGGGCTCAGTGCATTCCCACCAAACATGCCAAAGAAGAAAATGGACATTCTTCTTGCCAGCTCGCGACGCTTATACCACGTGGAGAGTGTGTACATGGCTCCTGGAGTATAGCCCGACTCGGCAACACCAAGCATGACACGAGTCACCAAGAACCCGACTCGATTCCGCACGAAGACCTGCATCGTTGCCACGAACCCGAACATGAAGACCTGGCACGACATCCACTTACGGATGCCGAACTGGCCGTGGTCCCCGTCAATCGGACGAACTGGAAGATGGGCGAATAGCACTTACACGTTGGAGGGCCATGTTGCAGGGAATCTCAAAGATGACGACGGAGGCAAACATGAGCTGATTGCCCAGGTTGATTGTGGCTTGGTTCACATGGATGTCGTCGGCAAAACCGGCCGTCAGTGCGCTTGCCAGGTTCATGCGGTCCAACTGAAAGACAAGAAATCCTAGCACCAACAGGAGAAGAACCGAGAAATCGATTCTAGGCACATGCATGTAAGCTCGGGCGTCAGAGCAAGCCCTTCTTGGCGGCCCGTCGACACTCACTTTCTTCTGGCTTTGGCCTCGAGAGCAGGATCCCATGGTTGGTCTACCAAGGAGTCTCCAGTCGACGGAGCACTGAAAAACCCCGCATCGGCTTCTTTGCGAGGGATCGGGGGCGCCTGTGGCTCTGCCATACTATGAAGCCAGGAAATAGACGGTAGAAGTGCTGCGGCCGGGTGAACCAAACGTGGGAACTGGCTGATGCAGTTTCGGGTCTTTGGGCCTTTGAGAAGATATTGCCCTTGAGATATTTTTCATTTTCTCTCCAAAAGAAAGATTGTGGTATCATCCATCAAGGTTCGTTCTCGCTTGGCTAGGGCATGCAAGTTAATCATTTTGGGCGGCTATTTCTGATAATCGACGGAGGAAGCCGGGGTCGGATTGGCAAGTCACTGGTTGAGACATGGGTAGGAGGAAACTTGTTACCAGTAAACTCCGGTAAAACCGAGCTCTCGCGCTGTATGAGCAGCTGAATACAACCTAGTCGTTTCCTCAAGTCACTATCCCATGCAACTCCTTTGCGGCGGATTGGCTGCTAAAGGCGTGCGCCCGCCCATGGATGTCTGCGTCCTGACATGACGTGATGGCTAAAGCCATCGCCTGTGTCAAGTTTACTTCGAATGTACGAATAAGTGTCCGTTCTAGCCTACATGTAGCGGGCGCAATCTCGATGACGGATCATGTCGTACCGCTCGACCAGGCAAAAGATAAGTGACCTACTATATGGTGCAATTGGGAGCGGGTTATCTGAGTACACAAATTGAACAGACCCTGCCCTGAATACGATGCCGGCACAATCGTTGCCTCGACCATCCGTGCATAACTCTAGCTTTATTGCCTCCCATGTAAGCTGTCTGAGCTCGATTAATCGTACTCGGTGCGCTTCCGCCTTTATTGCTCCAGGTATCCAACATGGTCTTGCATTACCAGAAACGCGCGCACCATGGGTTAAAGTAACACAGTACATCCCAATCCCCGCAAGGCCCATCGAGGCAGATTCCGTCCAGTCGTCATGCCCGTCTCATGCGCCTCTCTGAGAACACATCTGTGCATCACATTAATCTGCTTAAAGAGGCAGCAGCAGCGTACTTGGATGGGGACCGGGGTGACTGGTTATGACAAATCATCGTGCTGTTTCGCTGTAATTAACCCAGCATTCGAGACCTTGCGCGAGTTTTGGAGACGCACCATCGTCCACGTAGAAAATCACATCGTCCAGCAATCCGCATTTCAAGGTCTCAACGTTGTTCCAAAATGTGTTTCGGTCCTCTGTGCTTCTGAACACAGCTCCTTGGCTCAAGCATCCGCATTCCAGGCTGTCCCATTGGTTTGAGTCGTTCATCAACGAGACGGGCACCTCCAAGCGCCGCGATGCGTAAACATGACGATGTTAAATCCACACAGGCAATACACTTTGAAACTATCCTCAAAGAGCTAACCTCTATAAACAGTATATTCTATATATGCCGCTTTTTGTTGCTGAGCAAGATTAAGAGACTCCTATCATCCCCAGTGGGCGAGTTCTTCAAGACACAGTCTCCCCGAATACCACACTGGGTACGAGATAGATTCTAAATACACGAACACCTGGACATTTCGATTCATCCCTGAAACGTTCCTCTTCATCCATCCTAGTAGCCTTATTTCTCACTAAATTAGCTGGGTGGCTACATCCCGTGCCTATCACTGCATGACCTCATTGCGCACAAGGTGCGACGACCGTACCATGAGCATGTATTACTTGATTTTGTGATGATCGTTGTTCTCCAGAGGCTCTCCATTTCTTGCCATGTACCTTATTGTCAAGATCAAAAGTTCTGGCGCGCTTATGTCAGTCACCTAACCTAGACCCAGACCAAGTCAGGTCCTTGAGCTGCGCCGCCGAAAGCGAGGTTAGGTAGGTTGCCAGCTCGAAGCCCTGCACCTCCTTGTCGGGGTTTTCTTCAACTTTCAAGGCCTTCGCAAGGCATTCTTGAGGCACATCACGGCATACTCGCTGGGCCAGGCAGGAATACATCACGCGGTATATTCACCTCGACGCTCTTTCCGACGCAGACGGCATCACACTTGTTCGGGCCAGCTTCCAGCGCGAATCCCAAGACGTGTTCATCGCCGACGCGACAAGCCTTGTCCGGCACCTTTTTGGACATGGCATTCTCTAAACTGTCCCCGGGATTCATTTACGCCTCCGTCCAGATCGCGTTCCTGGATGGCGACAAGATCGAAGAGGGCTTGCTGTCGCATCAGCAGCCAGAAGACCTCTCGTCGCTCTAGCGATACTCGCGCGTCTCCAAAGATCGAGACTAGGCCATATGACGGGAAAATGTGGGGGATGATATGAGATGTCCATCACCTTGCAGTAGCATTGCATTTCAACTGGGTTAGTAAGCCATGGAGCGAGAAGAGGGTACGTCAAGTGGTTCCTGATGGGCGGGCTTGAGCCTCATGGCTGAAAAAGACTGGGATTCGTCTTACCTGCATTCGCGTTTCTCATTGACACCACACGGTTCAACTCCTGGCACAGGGTGTCGGCATCAGTCTACAGCGAAGGCTTGGTGTTGTCACCTTCTTATCGACGTGGGTTGAGGGCCACTAGGTTGGCCAAGGCTTGATTTGCGTAACTGCGATCGAGATGCATTGCATTCCATGCATTCTAGCGAGCGATGGATAGATAATGCCTCATTTGCAACACCCGTCTCCCACATTCTCCAGCTCACGAGCCGAGCCTCCATCCATCACGCGTCTTCTGCCACGACGGCCAGGTGTCTGTGGTGAGCCAAGACATTTGGTGGGAGAAGACGGGCCGGCGCGACCGCTACTGCGAGGGCTTCGTCAAGGGGAAGCTGCCCTTTTCCACGTGCACCATGGACGTGCTGGTGACGTCGTCGGGCGAGCGGCCGTGGAACGCCAAGATTATCAAGTTCAACGGTTTCAGGCCCATCTCAACACGGGCAGCGACCTGTTTCACTGGGTCAGGGACACAGACATCCTCGAGGACAAGCAGCCCGGCGTGACGGTTCGCTTCGTGGACGACTGGGGGGACGGCGCGTCCATGCAGGACACTTTGGTGACCGAGGACGCCGCGGCCGACGATGACGAGCCTGACTGGCTTGGGCTCGAACAGCAGCCCAAGGTAAATTATGACGAGAAGAGCAAGGACGAGACGCGTGTCTTGATGGAGAATGAGAATACGCTGCTGCTCGGTGGTCGCTGGTGTAGCGCTTACAAGCCAAGGCAGATAGGCTCTAGGATTAGCAAAGAAACACATGTGTTCTTGTTTTGAGTCGATTCAGGCCGAGTCGGCCGGCATCATGACGGGCGACGAGGGCCACATCGACTACCCACTAGAGCTCTGTCGTGGGGCCAAAGCTAGTTACCTATCACTTATTCAACAACGGGTTAATATATTGACTAGCACTCAATATAATTGACTTGTTGTGTACGTGGGGTGTCAGTCAAGCCGGACCGTCTTTGATTGCAATGTGCCCGGCACATGTATCAAAGCATCCGTGTCATCAAACCAGCAGTCCCAAGGGGGTGAATCCCAGAGTGATCAGATGCTCAGCCGAGGGATTTCGTGAAGTCACTCAAGTATTGAAGATGACTGTAGCAATCATGGGTGGCTGGGGCAGAAGTGATAGCGAAGTTAGGGTAGCAGCCTGGAAGAAGCAAGGGGATCGTGTAGGTCAGAGCAGAATCGCGAACAGCCATGACTGATGGTTTTGTTCTCAAGCCCTAGCTGCCTTATAAAATTGAACGAGCCCATACATAATTGCCCAAATTGTGTAACAATACGACCCATAAGCACCTAAATGGAATATTATCAAAAAAATAATAAAATCCTACGTCAAATTGGCACTGTATCTTCTGCAGAGCACATCGGAACCACAGCCTCCGAGCCGTCTTCTTCTTGTCTATCTTGCAATGTCCTACGCTGCTTGAAGTCGTAGTACCATTGCAGGGTGCAAGTGATGCTGGACCGCAAATCAAGCAATATTAGCCGGGTACAAAGAGGACAAGACAGTAAGTGTATACAGAAGAAGCGACTCACAAGCTACCCGTAGACAACATTGCGCAAGCCCACGACGGTCTGGTAGCTTCCTTGGCCATTTTTACACCGCCTTCGCCAAAGTTCCACCTGCCCCTATGTCCGATCTGACTGTTGGGAACTTGCATAGACGGGGTTTCGTGTTGGGCTCAGTGGATTCGGATACCTTGGCCTTGAATTCTTCTATGTACTGATGATGAAAGCCGTCAGCCAGAGCAGCGTTACCACCGCCAGTACATATCGTGACTTTGCGGTCCAAGGGCTGTGTTTAAGTCGTAGGGCTGAGACCAAGGATACTATCGACTAAATTCAGGGGTTAGATAGGCCGAGGGCATGAAGCACACTGTACAAGGATACCCACAACGCACATGCAAATTATCGCTGCAATTCTGAGTCCCCTTTTTTTCTCGATTGCGATGGTGGCAGCAGCGAATTCGATGGCCATGGCAACACACAGGGCCTTGGTTTTCTCATTCATTTTGGACTTCCTCTTGTACATCTCCTGAGGACTCTCCGCTGGCTTGAGTGTCTCTTCAAACATGATGCGAGAAATGATTCATACAAGAAGCTCGGAATTTCAGCTGAAGCCTTGCCAGACGTGGAATGTTTGGAGCAGTGACTTCGCCAGTTGATAAATCTCAAAGTTGAAGGCTCAGTGATTGATGACCGGGCTTTCAAATCATTGTTTAAACGATTCCGTCGGAATCAACAAATCCGTAGCTTCCAGTTCCTATCGTCACCTTGACGCGACTATTATTGCCACAACATGTAAATAAGGATATTATCAGATCAAATCACACTAAATAGGGTGTGGTTGACTGTAGATAGGAGCCTGATGTCTAACATTGGTTGATATGAGGCATAACTGCGGCAGTTCCATGGTACGATCCAGCTACGCCGTTTTAACGCGATAGCCAGCTCATTGTTGGCTATTAGGATCTTATTTTCATATTTAGCGCGTGAGGCTATGTGAATAGAGGCTTGTGAGAACCAGACATTGGGATGGTTGAAATCCTTTATCTCCCAGGAATCCGGACGTTTAGTGCGCCACACAACGACTCGGAATAAATGTCCGTTCCGTCTACTTTCAGCCCTATTATTAGTGTGATGCTTGGTACTCGTTTAGGTACCTGTGTTTCGGAGTGATGTCTCCGAGTTCCATTTGCTGTACCTGGGCTGAGTGAATTGATCACCCAGAACCGTCTTGCTAAGAAGTTCAACTAACGAGAAATGCGGAAGGCTAAAGGCAAAGATATCAAAGATATAGTCTGTGGTATAGAATTGAATGCTATCCTGCGTAATAAACGAACTTATCTATTCATGTGAATCATTTAGGTAACCATTAGACGTAAACCGAAGCCGAGGAGCACAATCCCTAATCGCGCTCCAGGCTCCAACTGGCGCAAACCGCAAAATAGAACCAAACATGACACAAATTAAACTTCTCTGATTTTTTCCCTCAGTATGAGATGCTGTGAAATATTTTGACGGGATCAATATGCCCATGTCCCTATTCTCACATCACGGGCGAGCTATCTGTTCAGCCCCAACGTTTCTTTGCGCATCCCCACGGGAGTGTTAGGGATGGGCGGAGTCTAGCATTGAGGGATGCCTCACAGGGCAGTTTCAATCGCTGCCCGTCGACTTCGCCTCTTACGTTTTCCCTAGCAATTTAATATCTTTATAATCATTCGATTACCATGTCGCTAATTCAAAGTGTAATGCTTCTAATGTTATTTAATTAGGTAACTACCTGAGGTAGGCACCCAGTTATGTACCATCCATCCAAACGCTCCTCTTCAACCCTTCTTCTCCAGCCTTCTCCGTATCTAAACCAAAAACCATTCTCCAGCTGAGTCAGCGGCCAAACTGAAGGTAATACCTAAAACCCACCAAGTCCATAACTAGGCGGTCCAAATCAAAAACGATGCCGTTGAAAAACCTCTCAACCCCGTAATCAGCAGTGACCAGGTCCAGGAGAAACTGCTCGAAACTTCGCCGCGGAGGACGGGTCACAGGACGGTCCACAGCTTCGGGACGGCGCAACGAAAGGGCGTCTGCTTCGAACACGTGCTCCCGGGGAGTTCCGTCCGCGTCAATGGTGTACGTGTGGGCGGCAACGCGCATCAACTGCCAGTTGCCTCCTACGTAGTCGATGAGGTTTTTACGCTGAGATTCTGCTTCCAGGTGCAAAAGCCAGCCTTCGAGCCTTGATAGTTCCCAAGGCAAGAGATCGGGAGCGTTTGCGTCTCGATTCGGTGTCCGGGCGCATCGGTAGACGCAGGCGTGCTGCAGGAGTTGAAGAATGTCGAGTTCATTCTTGCTATCTCCTGTGATGGCCGCAGAGAGGAGAGATGTCTGGCACAGGCTGCCGTGGACGAAGATTGGTTTGGGGTGTCTGCTCTCCATTGCTGTGACTGATGAACTGGGTCATGTGTAGAAACCGAGCACGATTCGTTCAACACTGAAGGTGAGTGGGAATTGTATGTGTGTCGGGTGGTGTAGGAAGGTGGGCATGAGACGGAAAGGAAATGCGTCGGAGACTTGGAGGGATATGTCTTGACATATATACGCACGAATGAGATGTCGGTGCACTTGATAGGATCATGGAAAGAATGAAGTTTTAGGAACTCGGAGCATCAGAAGTCAATTCAAGAATTGCGGAAGAAGCCAATTTCCATGTGCGATGTAGAGCGGAATGGTTATATTCCTTGATGCACGAACGTCAAATTGCACCGAGAACTCATGGCCAACATGGTGTCGTAGCTTTCCACGGAACGATTTTTGCAGTGCATTGGATGCCAGCTGGCTGATGGCCAGGTCTATGTGCCATAACTTTCACAAAGAACAGGTTGCATTTCATTGGGTGTACCTTGTTGGGTGCATGTGACTAGTTAGTGACTTAATGGTCAAAGTATCTCGGTCTTGCCACCTAAGGTAAACAGAAACCACCGTCAATCAAGACATCGCTTCCAGTCATGTAGGTCGAAGCGTCGCTTGCCAGGTACAGATACAAACCCTTGATTTCTTTGACATGTCCCTGCCGGCCCAGCACCGCCATCCGGTAGGCCTCGTTGATGGTAGCCGGGTTGGCACCCATCTTAGTGTCGAAGAAGCCGGGCGACACGATATTCACACGTGCAAATTCTCTCCATTCGCGGGCCAGGGACTTGCCGAAATGAGTCACAAAGGCCTTGGTGCTGTTGTAGACGGGTTGATCCGTGGGAGCGTTGACAATGCGCGCGCTCATGCTCGACGTGATGATGAGGACGCCCGAGCCTTGACGCTTAAAGACTTCGCCGACGAACTTAGAGCAATAGACGACTCCGTTCACTAAGGGTGTCAGTACCACATTAATGGTTTATGGAGTGCGATGCTCACCGTTGACCGACATCTGCTTGTCGAATTCGTCCAGGGTCTGCTCCAAGAGGGGCTTAGAAATGGCCATGCCCGCATTCGCAACGAAGACGTCGATTTTTCCAAAATCCCTGACCACCTTGGCAATGGTGGCTTGCACATTCCCAGCGTCAGACACTGCAATAAATAAGCTGTTAGCGGACGTCTCAGATTGTGACGAAACGGGGGGGACCACTCACCGTCGACTTTGTAAGCAACAGTCTTGACGCCGTGCGTCTTGGCAATTTCATCCGCCTTTGCGACGGCGGCGTCATTCCTGCCGACTCGCGTAAGGACCAGATTTCGCTGTGCGCGCTGTCTTGGCCTGACTCACGAGTTGTACCAAAGGGCGACGTTGGCGTTTGCTTCGGCCATGGCCTCGGCCACGGACAGGCCCAGACCGTCTGCGGCTCCCGTGACGACGACGACCCTTCCCGTCATGTCGAATTGCTGCAGCACTTGGGACGGCGTGTTTGGGAACGGCCGGGGGAAGCCGTCCCGGATCACCGCGCAGTCTTCAAAGTTCATGGACATTTTGGTGGTACTTCGAGTGAGATGAGGGTTTTGAATGTGATGAATCGGTGAATCATGAAGCAAAAATCCTTTTATACTTCCATGCTGTGCCCAGATGGGCACACAGGCGCGCAAATCAAGAGTCCATATGGAAGCCAACCCCCACATTGAAGCCCAACAGCCTAGCACGAGGAGTAAGCAAAGTGAGGGGAAGTTTGTTAGTGCCGGCCAAAGATGAAACGGAGACTTCAGTGGTGCGGCTGAATGCCATTCTGCATGGAAGCCAATGTAACCATGTCCATCTTGATCGTCATTGACCCCGCGCACGAGAAGCCGCTGCAGAGAAAAGAGACAACAATTCCGAACGGGCCTTTCTTTTCATCTGCAACACAATACACACTTGGGTAAGTTACTCGCTGTAGGTCGTCCTTTTTGGATCACTGATTGTTGGACAGCAGCTTACCCTGCAGCACTACGCCTGGTGAGGATTTTGATGAACGAGAGCCAAAACCTGTGATGTGAAGTTGGCGCTGAATGAGCAAAATAATCGAAATAAAGCTTCCGAGTCCATTATTCACGAATATCTCCGAGTTGACTATTTTTTCACAATTTCGTCTTGATCATTTCCACTCGACACCTTAACTCTGACTTATCCATTCTCCCCTGCCAGCGTAAGCCCAGCCTCTCCCGTTCAAGGCAATAAAATGCATCTTTCCTCTCTTGGGTAATAATACTCATAGTCCCTCCATATCTCGAACTCGTGCAGCCATTTAGCATGCAGCCATTTCCAATGTACGTCAATCTAACCGTTCAAGGCAATTTTTCCCATGTGGCGCGCGCCCTTCTCGGATGTACTCGTTGATGGCTATCTGTTATGAGAGACAAGGAGATGGCCTATTGATAGGCTGCTACGGCGATTTTCTGCCGGGCATCTTATCTTCCCCGCAAAGTGTGAGTATTGGCCATCACCATCTGGCCCGAAGTACATAGTACGTGCACTATCTGCGAGTTGAGGGTCACCAGATCAACTGCAGATAACCATCGTGTCGAACGGGTCTAATGGAAGTCGGCATATCGAGAGATTTGCGTACAAATACATGTCCAAATCCTGGGAATCTGAATGCCTCAAACATCTACACCAATTGATAATTCTACAAGTATTCCACGCACATTTCAATACCTCTTCATCATGGGCCACTTCAACCTCGAATATCCCAAGGATGCCACCAATACGGTCAAGCGTTACAATGCCCACGCCGTATACGCGCTAGAAACCATTCACAAGATTGTCAACACGTGCCCAATCCTGCACATTTCCTTTACCACCACCACCCAGCCGTTCCCTGTGACTCTCCCCATGATCGGACAGATGGGCTCGTATGAACGCCCGAGCGCAGACCTTGGCGACCCGCTGGATCTCTACCTCCACGGCTACGTTTCGTCCCGGCTGATGAATACCTGCAAGAGCACCACCGGTGACGAGGCAAACAACCAAGGCATGCCAGTCTGCATCGCCGCCTCCCACGTCGACGGCCTCGTGTTGACGCTCGCATCTTACTCGCACAACTACAACTACCGATCGACCATCCTCTACGGCTACGCGACGCCCGTCCAGGACGAGGAGGAGAAGCTCTACGCCATGGAGCTCATCACGAATAGCGTCGTGCCCGACCGATGGCGTCACACTCGGCAGCCCATCACGAGGGCCGAGAGCCAGAGTACGGGCATCCTCAAGGTTCGCATCAGCTCGGGCAGCGCAAAGATTAGTGCCGGGCAGGCGACCGACGACAAGACCGACATGGCCAACGAGGCCATGCTGGATTCCACCTGGACCGGCGTGCTGCCCATCTATTCGACCATGGGTGAGCCGGTGGCGAGCCCATATAACCGCATCAAGGTGCCGGGCTATATTGCCGAGTATGCGGGGGATTACAATTCCGATAACAAGGAGTTGTCGTTGAAGGCGGCCGAGGGAGAGCGTCGGGCGCTGTAGAGCAGGTATGATCTAAAAAGTGTTGATCAAGGTAGCTAAGGCATGTTAGATAGCGAGAATCGTGTCGTCATTCGGAGCTTACATTTCAAGTTTTCTGTCTGGGGGAGTCGTTCATATGGTATAGCCTAAGGTGGGAGGTTAGTTTGATCAACCGCCATCCAAGTCAACTAGGAATTCGGGCCGTTTCAGACGAATGAAAAAGCAGAATTGTGCAGGGGGGATGGCCCTATGATGAAAGGAGGGTTTTGCAATAGAAGCTCGATCGCTACGATAGACAAGAGAGCTGACAATCGCCACCTACTCGTGCACAATATCGATTGCTTCGAGGTTGATAGAATTCAAGTTTCAACTTTGATCACATTCAGTTGTCTCTCAGATATTCCGAAACATATCGGACCTCGTCACCACACTTTCCCTCCGCCAAGAAACAACACAAATCTACACGTTCTAGATTAGTTACTCATCTCCCGGCCCGCAAAGACCTGCACATGGCGGCGGGCATGAGACCTTTGGAAGCGTCACGGGAAGTCAAGAAAGCAAGAAGCGTGCCTGGGCCGTTCCTAAAGGCACAACGGGAACAACCGCGCGCTCCCGAAGGGCCCGCCTGCTGATGAGTTGGTTATGCCATCAGTCATTGCGCTTCCGATTTGAGACACTCAAGTAAGACAACAAGTCGCGTCTTAGAATCCTTCCGGCGCTCCGGGGGATGGGGAGGCCCAGATCTAGAACAGCTGCAGGGACGCTGCGACGCGTGATAGGGATTGCGAAATGCACTATGCGCTGTGATGTAGCGATTAGGCCCCCTTTCGGGGGCGGGGCTCGGTGCATTCCACGTAGCTTGGGAGATATTTCCCGTCGGGTAGTTGTTGCAGGACCCGTTGCCGAGTTGCTTCGCCGCAGGCAAGACGTCGTGCCAAGGGGTTAAGGCCGTCCGGAGTGGAGAGTCTCCGAGCTAGATCGATCTCGCCGGTTCTATTTTCGAGGTTCAACGGGTCCGCGGTAGGTGCTTGTTTGTGATGTAAATGTGATTGGGGAGATATTTGCACATTTTCACCTTCACCGTGAGTCAGGGACTAGCTGTAGCTTCATCGCTATCTCAATCACAAACGTGACGCTGACGGGCATCCACTGGTTTCTTTGCGTCGACGTGGAGATTGGAGAGGGACCGGAGGGTCAAGAGGGTCGCTTGGAGGACGAGGATCCATCTCGGTTCGTGACGATACCCTGGACTTGGGCACAAGGGAGGAATATCTACCGAAGACTACCGATCCCAGCTGTAAGAGGGAGAGGGATCTTTGTTGATGCAGGAAGCGCCGCGGCAGATTGATCTGGCAATCTACGTCAGTCCAAGAGATGACAGTTCAACAAAGCCCACTCTAGCAAGGCACCTCAACGACGGGCTAAAACGACACTGCATCAACGGATCAACGGAATCCTCCTAGACCCCGAGTCCGCTGTGGGGCTTCCCGGCATCCGCTGCCTTGAGAGATCTTAGCTCTCGATCTCCCAGAGCAATAAGCTTTCTGCGAGGTTTGGGCCTAAGACGAGGGTTATTTTGAGAAGCCAACGGGTGGGCTCGGGGGAGACTCGGAGGGGAGAGATCTCGCAGAGTTTGGTTCGAGGTCTGTTGTGTCACACGCGGGTGTTTGGCTAAGCTGGTCTGGCCCGACTCTATTTATTTGATGTTGAGGGATGAGAGGGACGAGGTGGCTGAGTCGTGAATCAAGTGAAGCGTCGGCAATGACTACCAGGACACATGGCGAGCGAGCATGAAGAGAGAGCAAGGAGCCACAGCCGGTACAGGCTACCGCCCCTTCCGCTGCTACAACCGCTGCTAACACGGTGCTAGTACTTGGTGAATGGTGACTCTGCGAGACGGCATCTCAATGGCCTCGCTCGTCTCACCCGCATCTTCCCACATCGGGATACGGCCCAAGGGACGCAACACCAGATCGGTCCAAACTCCAAATCTCCCCCCAAACAGCTGAAGGGCTGTCTCAACTTGCATCACCCGTCTCGGAACACAGTCAGTGTCCACTCAGCTCCCAAGAGTTCCGCAAATGAAAAGCTCGACCTCTTGGAATGTGCGTCGTGGGTCGGCGCGAACTCTGCAAAAGGTCGACAAACGTTGCGGAATGCGATGTGGCAGCCGAAAGCGGCCTTGAACGGGAAGGGATCTACCCGAGGCCCAACCTTGACGGAGGATTTGTTCAAGAGTGTGGGATGAGAGGCACCGGAGGCGGAACTGGTTATATAAGGAGGGACGTCATCTGTCGAAAGGAGGAAGATCATCATCACAATCCCGCTCCCGACAGCACCACTCCAGCTTCACTCTCGACTATAACTCGACAGGCTCACCCGACTCGAGATATCTCGCCCTCAACCGCAAACATGAAGTTCTCCAACGTCCTCCTCTTCGCTACCGCCGCCTTGGCCGCTCCCGCCATTGTCGAGCGACAGAGCCAGACTACTCTCGTGGGAACCATTACCGATGCCGCCAACCAGCTCAACGCCACTGTCCAGACGTCTCTGGACCAGATTAGTAAGATCAGATCCAAACCAAGATCGCAAGCCAGTCTAACCATGCAGATGCCATCGTCACCAGCATCAGCAACAACGTCGGCGCCGAAGTCACCGTCATCATCCAGGCCCAGATCAAGCACAATATCCAAGCCATCGCCGACGCGGTAAAGAACTCGACCACCATCATCGTGGGAGCCACCACGACGCTCCTGAGCGGCACGGTTGGAAACCTGTCCAGCCTGACAAAGGACGACGTGACGGCCGTCATCAACGCCCTCCAGTCCGTCACCGTCACAATCACGGCCATCCAGAACCTCATCGTCACCCTTAAGACCGATCTCCCCGCCGCCGTCCAGCAGCTGGTCAAGAGCGAGGTCAGCGCCGTCAAGGCTGCCGTTGCCGGTCTCGTCGCTCCCCTCAACACCTTCATCGTCGCTCTTCAGGCTTCGCTCGCAAGCAACACTTCCATCACCACCAACCTCGTCGACGTGGTTAACAGCATCCTCGTGCTCCTCAAGACTCTTGTTAGCAGCCTTGGTCTTGGTGGCCTCCTCGGCTTCTAAGTGCCACAATGAAACGCGGTCGAATATCGATGCGTGTAGATTCGGCACGTCTGCCCTCTTTGCAACAGGGGCATCGAGATGGAACAGCCTAACAGGGGAGGGATTCTCGAGATATTTTCTTTGTCATTTCTACTTTTGTAGCACGTGCTAGTACTAGGTAGCAAGTGAGGACTGATCATCCCACAATCAAACTTGAGTTTGTCAACTTTTGCACCTTTGATTCCATGTGAGTGAACTGAAACATGGTGACAAAACATTGAAACAGCCTCGAGCGTAACCGCCCTACCCGTCAAACAGACCTTCAACCGTATCACGGGACCGACCTACATCCGCATATCCGGAACTCGCACGTAACGGTCTGACACAGCCCTACGCCCGCATGACCATTATGCGAGGATTGTGTTCCTGCGTAGCGTAACATCCCGCCGTCAAGTCCCGAGACGGTCCGCCGATCCGAAACGCCAAGGGAGTGCTCGGACGAACGACTAGCTGAGGCCTTAGCTAAGGCAACTGAGATAGTCCAAGCGAGAGGCAGCTGAGGCAGCCAAGACGCAGCTGACCAATGTCAAGCGAGCTGCCAGTACAAGATGTGCTCAGCTGCAAGCCTTCAGCTCTAGTGTGCCTGCCAGAGCACTGTGCGCCACACTCAGTAAATCCTGGAACACAATAGGCTCAAACGCTAAGCGTGAAAAATGGCTGCGGAAAGACAAACTGGCGTCGGCCATCTCGAGTAAGCTCGTCTCTAGTTCCATCTTGAGACCGAAGCCGCCATTTAGAGTCGGATCGATAAGAAATTAGTTTGCTGCTAACCATTTTACTCAACTGACAGACGAAGCCATCTCCAATAAAGACACAGATGAGGCGAGAGCAAGGAACAAAGTTTGCATCCAATTCCAAGATGGCGATGCTTTCTCAGGCACTCACGACCTACTATTGGCACTCATCATGTCATGTTCTCAAATAACCGGTTTAAGACACCTAAGACCACATGCCAATATATAGACTGCTCACATTACTGCATGGAATCTGACCTAATACTGCATGATTCCATGGTACCAATGTGAGACCATCACTGCTCACTCCTCACACGCTCAACCTGCGAGCTCATCGGCTTCTTCATGTCCAGAGCGTCCTCCTCCCGAATAATTTGAACATCACCAAAAATCTCGTCGATTTCCTCGAGCGATTTGCCTGAGAATGTCAGCTTGGAAACTCGCTTCGTTTATCGTACATGGCCGTCGTACCTCTGGTCTCTGGATAAAACAAGGCAAATATGCAAGCGCAGATGGCATTGGTGAGGATGAAGAGGATCTGGATAATGTAAGCTCCTGGTTAGTCGGTCACTGATGCGCACTTACGTAGTATTTCCAGCCAACGTCCGCCAAGGCAATTGGAGAGCATTGGGTGATGATCAAGCTGATGGAATAGTGAATAACCTGCACAATGGCGTTGGCCTTGGCTCTGAGTTCGGTGGTGAAGACCTCGGGGCTGTTTATATTAGTCTTGGTTCTCACGAAGCTGTACTGTAGACTCACGGAATAATCCACGTCATTGGACCAAGCAGAGCTGAATAGTTGGCCGACACGGCAAAGATGCAGGCAATCAAACCACGCTGCGCAGCCGCATTCGTGGACATGCCCGGTTGGGCAGGAAATACTGCGGCGAGAATAGTGATAATCATGTAGCAAACCGAAAGCAGCGACGAGCTGATGATGAGAATCTTCTTGCGCCCGATGCGGTCCACGAAGAAGAGAGACAACAGACAAGCCACGGGCGCAACCGAGCCATATAAACCACTAACGAGCAGCTGCTGATCTTGGTCAAACTGCAGCGTCGCGTAGATGGCCGTCTGGTAGTACTGCACAAACGAAATACCCGACAGCATCGCCGCCGCCCACACAAAGGCTCCCACAAACAGCCGTCGTCGAAAGGCCGGAGTCCGGAGCAGGTCCCCCCACGAGAGCGAGCCTTGGGCTTCGAGCTCCTCGTTGATGTTGACGTGGATGAGGGAGAACTCGGTCTCGCACCAGTCGTCGTTGGTGCCGTCGTGGTGGTAGCCGAGGAAGGCCTGCTTGGCTTCTTCGTGGCGGCCCTTGAGGAGGAGCCAGCGGGGGGATTCGCCGAGGAAGAGGACGCCAACTCCGAGGGCGAGGGCTGGGATGCTCTGGATGGCGAAGCCGAGACGCCATTGGTTTTCGTTGTGCCAGCGGCCTTCTCCGTAGCCCTGATGTCGTTAGTGATGAGCATGTTCATGTTTGAACTGGGGGCAATTTACCGTCCAAAGTGCAATGAAGAAGCCCCAGGCGACCACTGTTACTCTTTAGCATTTTGATAAGTGTTCATGGAAGAAAACGCACTCATCTGGTTGACAGCCGTAATCTTGGCTCGTTGATGTGTCTTTGCAATCTCGGCCCCAAAGACTGGCGCCACGCCGGTGATGGTTCCAACGGCGAAACCAACCAACAGTCGACCAATGATGACTAGACGCCAGTGAGAACAAAGAATTGAAACGGACAATAACACTTACGCATCGCAACGTGAGCGGCTCCAGCCATCAACGCTCCGCCAATGACGCCCCAAATGCATCCGAAGGCGATGGCCTTGCGGCGGCCCAACCAGTCACTTGTGATTCCCACGGATGCACTGCCGAACCAAGCTGTATGCGTCAGTTCGTAGGCCAAAGTCAACCAGATAATGGGTTGACATACCTCCTGCCTGGTAGACAGAAACAATGGCACCTCGCAGCGGCGCATCTGGGTTACCGAAATGGGCCAGAAAGGTCTTGAGCGCAAGGCTAGGGGTGATGATGCCCGAGTCACTGATATCGTTAGTTGCTATTGTACCTAAAGTATACGAATACAGGGAGAGATAACCTACTATCCGTAGAGAAACCCTCCCAGACCGAGGAAGAGAGACGTAAGAAAAGGCTTGTCAAGCCAGCCAAAGCTCTTCATGTTGCACTGTACAATGACGTTGAAATAATAACAAACAAGGCTGAGAGATGGAAACTCTATTTGTCACCTCGCCGTGAAACACACCTTCCACCGCGCTTCATATCTGCGTCTAAGGGTAATATTACCCGTCGCATCCCGGCCAGAGTAATGCTAGTGTCATGCAACCCCCACACCACCAGATCTCGCTTGCGACTGCAGACGCCCAAGCGGGACGCGGGGTAAAGGGGTTCGTCAAATCACGGCTGAGAAATTGGGAATGCCCAGGCCCTAGCAAGTGCCGAAGGTGCTGCATCCCGAGGCATACTGGCGGTTTTGGCGGGGATGCGGTGATCATGTGGGAAGGATGCGGCAGTGTGGCGAGGCAGTTGGGAAGGGATCTTCGTGAGAGGAATTAGTAATGGGTTGGTGTCGATGGCTTGGATATTACTTATTCCCGCCCTTGTGTGAATCGTCCAGCGTCACGCCGTGTTCTGCAATCTGCTGACTTTGGCCACCATGTTGACCACGTCCCTCCTCGTCCTAGGCCTTGTCCTACTTTGCCTGTACCTTGCCTTGTCATTTCCCAGGGTAAGCAATCTCTCACCAACTCGTCAACGCACCTGAGCTAACACCCGACACCCAGCTCCAACAAGAATGGAAACTCAAAGCCTACCGCTCCCAACTCCCTCCCAGCCCCTCCACGATCAAACTCGGTATCAAGAAGCCCTGGCTCTGGTTCCAAGAACTCAGCAAACAACACGGCGACGTCGTCTACCTGCAGCTCGGCCCCACGCCCACCATCATCCTCGGATCCGCCCAGGCGGCATGGGACCTCCTCGAGAAGCGCGGTGCCGTCTTCTCAAGCCGGCCACGCTTCATCATGGGCGGCGAGCTGCTCTCGGGGGGCATGCGCGGGCTGATGGCGCCGTACTCGTCCTACTGGAGGAGGTGGAGGAAGCTGCTGCACGGAGGGTTCATGCAGCGCCAGAGCGAGACGTATCGCCCCGTACAGAGCCTCGAGTCCAAGGTGTTGATGCATGATTTGCTGGCGAGCCCGGGGGACTTTCGGAGGCATTTGGAGAGGTATGCGGCGTCGGTGATTGTCACGGTCACGTATGGGCGGAGAGTCGAGGATGTGCGGACGGATATCGTCGTGCAGCGGAATGCTGAGTCGATGGAGCGACTGACTCTTGTAAAGTGAGTTTCCCTCGGTTCATGTTTGCCTTTCCTCGCTCACCTAGCTAGTATTCCCGGTAAATTCGCCGTCGAGCGATACCCCATCCTCAAGTACCTCCCGAGCATCTTGGCTCCCTGGAAAGCCCAGGTCCTCCAGCAACGCTCCAAAGACATCCAGCTCTACACGCAACTCATGGACGAAGTCCGAGAAAGGGTGGCATCCGGGAATGCACCGACCTGTTTCGCCACGCATTTGCTCAAGGAGCAGCACAGTCTGGGCATGAGCGACCTCGAGATTGCCTACACGGCGGGATCTCCGTTTGGTGCAGGCGTTGAGACGGTGAGTAATTTGACGGGTTGACTTGAGATTTGCTGACTTATATTGTGTAGAGCGCTGGCTCTCTTGCCAGCTTCATTCTCGCCTGTGTCAAGTTTGGGCCCGAGTTCATTCCTCGGGCGCAAGAAGAGCTTCAGCGCGTTGTCGGTAGCGAGAGATTGCCCACCTTTGAAGACTTGCCCAAGCTTGAGTACATCAGAGCAATTGCATCCGAAACGCTCCGCTGGCGACCCGTTGCAGTTCTTGGGGGGACACCTCACGCGAGCACTGCCGACCACACGTACAAGGGAATGTTTATTCCCAAAGGAAGCACAATTATCGCTCCCCTGTGGACGAGTAGGGAACCAACCTCCCCTGAAACTTGAACAAGGCGCTGACCGTCTAGTCCATCTCAACGAAGCGGACTTCCCCGATCCTCACCACTTTAAGCCAGAGCGCTTCCTAGAGGACAGAGAATACCCGGGCACATTTGGACACAGTGCGTTTGGCTGGGGCCGTCGCATCTGCCCTGGAATGCACCTCGGGTCGGCCTCGATTGCCATCAACATTGCACGCATTCTTTGGGGGTTCGACGTGGCTCCCGCAAAGACGGCGGATGGCCGGGATATTGACGTGGATATGTAAGTTTGTTGCTCTGACATGTCAAGATGAGTTCTAACATTTTACAGCTTCGCATTCTCGGAAGGCTTCAACTCCAGCCCTCTCCCCTTTCCATGCTCAATTACACCACGTTCCTCGGCTCGCATTAGCGTCATCAAGCGAGAGCATCATGAAGCGCTGGAGGAGCTGAAAGCGTACACTGCTGTTGCAAACAAGGTCTCATAATTGCAAATGCGTTTTGGGCAGCAAAGTGTAGTAACTCTTCATTGAGGCTACTATCAATCATATACATCGCCAGATCGACGAATTAATGTTACAAGAAGAGAAAGAAGACCAGTCCCCAATTCATATCCTAAGCCACTTCGAGGCCCGATTCTCAGAGCCTTTTCTCATAGACATACTTAGTTCATAGCCCGAGCGTGTCGGCGACTGACGCTGGAACCAGCCTTGGTCTTCAGCCACGCAATAAAGGTCTCAAGGGTAAACGTCTCGGGAAGATCGCTGTCAGAGTCGCTGCCGGAAGAGGCCGTCTGGGTGGCGGCGGGAGCGCTTGTAGACACAATTTCGGCATTGGCAACCGCCGTGGCCGATCGAGCGGGGGTAAAGACGGAAGTGACGAGGCTCGTGGGGGTAGAGCTCACGTCGGAGGTAATAGCAGTCGTCTGAATGGCAGGAGTGGTGGCAGCAGGAGTGGTAGCTGCGGGAGTCGTCTCGCTGCCAGAGTTGTCCGAGCTGGATCCAGAGCCGTACAGAGTAGGCCCGGGCATCTCGTAGCTGGTAAGCGTGGTGTAGGGGTTGAATAGAATACCAGCATCGTCAGCCTTGTACAGGGCCGTTCCGAGAACTCCCTCGGGCTCGTCGGTGCCGCTGCCGGTAATGGCAATGTTGAAGCACTGCGGGTAGTTCTGCGCACCGTTCGCAGAGCCAGCACCGTGCATGGCGATGATCTCGTGGCGGAAGACGTAGTTCCCCGCGGCCAGCGTCTCGGGCACCGTAGTAACCCACGTGTTGTTGTTATTGATGAGATCCGTGGCCGCCCACGTCTGCGTGTCCAGATCGATGCCGCTCTCGTCAATCTTCACCCACTTGAGTGTCGTCTTATCGGCATCAGTGCAGCTCCCGGAGCACTTGGCCACATAAGTAAAAACAGGGCCAATGTGCGACTCGGGCCAGTCGGACCAGTTGAACTCGACGGTGCCTCCCGCCTTGACCGAGGCCGAGATGGCGCCCGGCTCGGCGTTGATGTGGCAGTTGATGTCCGAGGTTCCGTAGGCGTCGGGGGCCACGAAGCCGTTGTCGAGGTTCTCCGCCGACCAGGCGGGGATGTCGGGGACGGTCTGGCCGTTTTGCTTGGCGTAGTAGTATTCCAAGAGGTAGGCGTCTTGGTTGACGCCGTCCGTCTTGAAGTTGATGACGGTGCCGTGGGCGAGAGCCGAGGTGGCAAAGGCGAGAAGGGCGGTGGCAGATCGGAAAGACATTTTGGCTGATGTGCAATGTGTAATTGGGAAGGGAGGGGATAGAAGAAGGGATGGTCTTTGTAGAAAGAGTGATGAATTCAAGAAAGAACGTGTACCAGCTTCACACAGTGAAGAAAAGAAGTGAATGGAATGGGATGAATAAGATAAGGCCTGCAATGACGAGTACAGACATTTCGTAGTCATTGTCAACCTTATATACTATTCGAGGCTCGTTACTCCTCTGTCCGCCATAGAACACACCAAATCCACAACAGTCCGTGATGCCCACATCTTGTCAGGCCATGCCCCATATCGAATTGACAGTGGTGGAATTTGCAACCCGTCTCAGCATCGTGGAGACGATCTCTTCTTTGAGAGAAAGCCCCGGCCAAGACATCCGGCGACCGGGGTGACGTTTCAGCCCTTTCTGCGGCCTCTGAGCAGTTAAGAGCAATCGGGATGATTCGTAAAGTGGGAAACGGTTGGATTCGTTTCTCCTCGTGGCAGATTTGCGAACCGTTTCAGGTGGTTCCAGGCGAGAAACGGAAAAATCACGTCCTGCTTGGCGTCATTGTGGCCTTAAGTTCTTTGCCAGCGGATTGATCAAATTCTTGGCGTTGACTCCAGTCCTTAACCATGAGGAGACTCTACAATTGAGAGCTTCATTGCGGTCAATCGACTTGGCCACCAATCACAGGTTTTTTTTTTTGACTATTTTAGACGGGTAGTTAACTTCAATTCTGTAACTATAACTAACTAAGTTAACTAACAAAACCCCAAAGCAGTCGACTTGCATTGGAGCAAAAAGGGGAAACAACTTCAAGTGACATCCACTAAGCCAACAAGGGTCTGTATCATCCCTTCTACTATTTGCAGGGAACAACTCGGTTAAGCTTAAACTCCATCTAAAGCCGCCAAAATGCGCCGATATCGATTGGATCTGCAAAAACCCGGCGCTCCTCAAGACGTCACATCACGCGATTGGCGGACTTTACATCACCTATGTGACGCTGCTTGGTGTTGCAGAAACGCGGGCTTTTCACCGGATCGACGAAACGGAAGTAGGAACTCAATTGACCGCTTGGGCAGTGGCAATGGCTCTGGATGATCGAGAAGGCTGGTCCATATTGAAACAGGGTCGTTGTTGACTCGGGTTCGGTTCGCACGCACCGCTCGCTTAGATGGAATGAACTGATGAAGGCGACATTGGCTTGGCGATAATCAAGAGCTCTATTGTCCTGCAAGCAACGAACAGGAGTCTACTTCTTCCCAGCCGCCTTCTTCTCCTCAACATCAGCATCAATAACCACAACCCGCCCAATCTTGGCCCCGTCGGCTTCCGGCCCCGACGCCTTCATATCCAGGCCGTCAAACACGGCCGAGTCTACAATCATGTTGGCAATGAAGACGGCATCTTCGTCGCCGACCGTCTCGGAGCGCACGTGATGGCAGCCGGGGGCCTCGTACCAGCTCTCGCCGGGGCCGTAAATCTTGGCGCCGCTGTCGTGCGAGTGCGTCTTGCCCGTGGCGGCGTCGACGTGCGTGTGAACCATTTGGTTGATGACGTGGCCGCGGAGGACGGTTGCCACGATGGCTGCTCCGGCGTGGGTGTGAGGGGGGGTTGCTGGGGGTGTCAATAATGAAGGCTATGAACTTGTGAACTTGTGAAGTGAGCTCACCAGAATTAACAGGAGATGTCACCATCAGTCCGAGCCAGGTCTTGTCGGGCAGGTTGGGAGGGTTGTGCACATGCGACACTGCAACTTGCACTATGGGGCGTCTAGTTTCATCAGTCGAGGCTCATCGGGGAAAAGAGGCGAACAAACCCGTCGACAGTCCAGAAGCCATCCTTCTTGACCACGTTCTGATCCTCCCATCGGAGGTTCAGGTCGACGTTGGGAAAGGACTTGGACATTTTGAGAGGGAGAAATGATGGAATGATGGTCTTTGGTGATTATGCGATGGCTGAAGAGTGCAAGATTAACTCGTCAAGCGCGGCATGGCCTTTATATGTCGTTGGAAGTCTGTTGACTCCATTCCACAGCTACCTAATTACCAGCCGCTGCGTCACTCAACACTCCGGCAGGCCCGGTCAAAAGAAGAGATTGACGATAGTGCGTCAGTGTTTTTCAGTGCCACCTCGTGCAAAAGCTTCAATTGCGGGAAACACAGCTTTCAATTGGTCACTCGAGTTTTCGCCCGTAGGAGACGGATGGAAGATTGCCCGTTTCGAGTACACAGTTGAGGGGAGGCTGGAGTAGCACTGTTATCTCAACAACGGAATTCATCCCACATCTCAACATGAGTAATTCCTTACAAAAATTTCACACCATTCTCGTAATACTTACTCCATTGCAAATATTTTCATCGCTTGATCGGATTGAATTTGCGTTGCATGCGTGGATCGGGTTCGAGTTGAGAATTTCCCAATCGGGTAGGCAGTGCGCCAGACACTGTGCCTGGCCTTTCGGCACTCGCGCTACATCCCCGACCTTGTGACCTTTGGGGAAAGCGCACGATGCAGAATGTCGACAGAGGCGCATCGGTGGCGTTCTGGATGGATTTATGAGTGTCTGATCGAACATTGTGTCGAGTATAAATGACAAGTCGAAGCAATAAAGTGACGATTTAAGAGAGCAGCTCTCAGACAGAATCATCTTCTCCAAATCTCTTTCAGCCAAAGCAATCACCCGACTCACCATCAATCATCCTTCACAATGGCTTCACTCCCCACCACCATGAAGGCCATCCTCCAGCCCGACAAGAACTCACACAAACTCATCATGAAGGACCTGCCCCTCCCCATCCCCACGCACCCAGAAGACGTCCTCGTCAAAGTCCACGCCACGGCCCCCTGTAAAGGCGAACTGGACTGGGCGCTCTGGGCACCCGACTTCATCGGCGACGACAAGGTTCCCATCCCGGGCCAGGACCTCGCCGGGTCCGTCGTCTCGGCCCCGCCCGCTTCCGGGTTCCAGCCCGGCGACGGAGTCTACGCCCGCATCGAGGCCAACCGGCCGGGAGCCGCTGCCGAGTACGTCCTCGCCCGCACGTCGGAGCTCGCAAAACGGCCCAAGAATCTCTCCTGGGTTGAGACGGCTGCCGTGCCCATCAGTGCCTTGACGGCTTACCAGTCGCTCTTCTCCCAGGGGACACTGGACGCCCGCGCTCTGGAGGGGAACGAAGAGGCTCGCGCCGCAAACGCAAAGCTACGCGTGCTCATCACGGCTGGCGCCGGCTCCGTCGGGAGCTACGCGGTGCAGCTGGCGAGACTCGCCGGCGCCGCAGCCGTGGTAGCTACCGTCGGGCCCAAGAACCACGACTTTGCTCGGGAACTAGGCGCCTCGGAGACGACCGACTACACCCGACAGACGCTGGGCGAGTGGGTGGCCGAGGACCGGGCGGCGCGCGAGATCGACTTGGTATTCGACTGCATCGGAGGGCCGACGCTGACGCAGTCGTGGTATGTGGTCAAGGAAGGGGGATGCATCGTCAGCGTGTGCAGCGTGCCCGAGGAGAGTCGACCGGCGGATGTCAAAGCCAAGGACGTTCGCAGCTTATGGTTTGTGATCACGCCGTTGGGCAAGGACCTGCAGGTTATTACGAAGTTAGTCGAGGCTGGCAAGATCAAGGTCAATGTCGATAGTGTGGTTGACTTTGCTGAATTCGCTGAGGCTTGGGATAAGGTCGAGTCGGGCCGCGCGAGGGGGAAAGTTCTCTTGAAGGTGTCCGGTGAGGTTTAGGTGCAGAACGCGACAGGAGTTGACGAGATGCATGGTCTATTAGTTGGGGTATTAAATAGCTAGCTGCACAATGCGCAGATACATTCTTTCACCATACCCGGGCCTTTAACAGCCTATATACAATGCTAAATTCTTTCCTCAGAGATAATAGTACAATCATACCTCCAGCGAGGCGCTAGAGGTTTGGAGCAACCAAAAATGGTGATGCCAGGCTGACGACCAGCGATACTCGGTGCCACATGCCCACCATCTCGATATCCGACTTTGTACAATGATAAATATTACAATACAGGTTTCTTCACCTGCTGGTCCTCCTTATACTCGTGTCCTCCACACCCTTCTTCGGCTTGCCCTCTAGCAATCAACATCCCCGCCGTAGCTTACGATTAGCGACGTGCTGCAAATGCAGGACGGACTGCAGCGGCACAGAAATGAAGCCGAGATACTCTTCGTGACTTAATCGTGATTGACCTTGATTGATCGTAATTGGTCACAATCTCTCAAGAATCTTATATCATGAAAGCAATTTGATCCAGAAAAGCGGTGTTTGCTGCGAATAAATCCCGGAAAGGGTCTTTCCGCACGCGCAATCAGCAATCGCCCAGGTAAAGCGCATCCGGAATGTTGCGAGTGTCGGTCCAATTCTGAACAAAGGTGGCGGTTTGGCACTATTTTCCGACCGTGATATTCAACTGCAACTCCCAGTTCCAAATCGTGCATGCTTCCATGCGACTGTTGAAGGAGCCCGAGAAGAAGGCTTGGATGGCTTCTCCCCTTACGTCGTGCATGCAGTACATCTGGTATCTCGAATAACCCAGAACTAATGGTGCATTTGTTAATCTCGACTCTCAAGCGAACAAGCCTTAGCACACCGTGGGAGTCTAGGAGGAAACTCACAGTCCGTTTCGTAATCCCATGTTTCGACTCTTCTATACTAGCAACTCCTATATCCGAGCACCCATTCGTGATGGTTGACCAAATAATGGGCGTCTTAGATGAATTTCAGCTTGGAGCTGGCCGCGACAGACCTTTGGCATATAATCCCAAGTCCAGCTCCAAGGGTCGCACTCCCTTTTATCAGGAAATCTCGTTCCCTTCATTGCGAAGCTTTCAATCCCTTTATCTTCTATTTGAAACTTTTCTCACATCTAATATCTACCCATTCGCACCGACGTCATGCTCTCAGTTCTCAACTTCTTATAACCTGAGGCCAAAATGCTCCGCTTTTCCCCAGATTTCACGTAAACTCCTTCCGCAGCGGCCGAGTTTTCCGCCGCCAACAAAAAACAACATTAATAACCCAACGTCACGATCAATTCACTCCTTCAATCGCCATGAGCCATGCGAGGATCCTCAGCCGGCAAATTGCGATGGCTTCTTCTCAGCGACCTTCACTTCAAGCATCATGACCTGGACCGCATGCGACAAACGGCGCAATGGATCGTTGCCGAAGCAGAACGAAACCAGGTCTCGCGGGTTATTGTTTGTGGCGACCTCTTGACGAGCCGTACTATGCAGCAAACCCATGTCCTTTCAGCCTGTTACCGCTTCATTGGCCTCCTCAGCGAAGTTGTGCCTCGCATTCACATCGTGCTCGGCAACCACGACCTCGCTTACCGTCGCGACTACCAGACGACAGCCCTCGATGCCCTCAACATCAGTCGATTGGCCCCGTACGTGTCGGTACATAGCAGCGTCTCTCACCACGAGTGGGACGGTCGACGTGTCTTGCTGCTCCCGTTTCGCGAGGAGCAGGACGAGTTGACCAAGGCTGTGGACTCTCTGCCTCCCAGCGAGGCAAACGAGACGGTTGCCTTTGCTCACCTGGCAATCAACAAGGCCATCACGCAGCGATATGTGGCGACTACCAGCATCGAAAAACCCCGCGTGGCAAATTCCATCACATACCGTGGCTTGACCGGTCCGGATCGGTTCGCATCGCTGGCCCGGACCTTTACGGGACATTTCCACAGTCATCAGACCATAATCCAGGAGCGCTTCGACAAGAAGTCCGATCTACAGGGCAGCCTCACATACCTGGGATCGCCTTTGCAGCTGGGCTGGGCCGACCTCTACGACGAGCAGCGTGGTGTCGTCCTCTTCGACCCCAAAACGCTCGAGCACGAATTGCTCATCAACCCGCATGGCATTGGATACACGACGGTGGAGCTCCAGCAAGTTCTCGACGGCCAGGTCGACGAGGCTACCGTGGTCAACAAGCATGTCATGCTTCTCGGCGATCTTACCCATTTCAAATATGCCACAGCTCGCGACAAGCTCCTCTCGCTGGGCGTGCGAGGCGTGCGGAGGTGGACTCCTCTTGGCTTTGCCTTGAACACTGACGGCCCGTCGCTTGGCCTTGGCACATCTGTGCCGACGAGCGATGCCTCTGTTCAACCTCTGGAGGAGCCCGCCGATGAGACGGCCAAGACAGACCTAAAAGCACCTAGCCACAGTGCTTCAGATGCTGACCCAGACACTGAACCTGCTGCAAAATTGGATCTCGCCGCGGAAGCTCGCGAATATGTTGAATCCCTAGAGTTGGACGAGTCTCTTCTCTCGCGACGAGACGAACTGGTACGGGTTGGCCAGCGGCTGCTGCAGGTTTCCAGTGAGACGGCAGACCAGGATGGCGAGGCCGAGATGAACCACCGAGACTTCCTCGACAGGTCATCTCAAGCTCTCGGCACAAGGACCACCACAGAACCAACAGGGCTCTCGACTCACGTCTTCGTCGCCGAGCCATTCAGGCTCACAATGACAAACTTTCTCGGCGTGCAGGGCACTATCACCATCGACTTCCGACAGGATCTCAAGCGCGGATTGACCTTTCTGGTCGGCGACAATGGCTCCGGCAAAAGCACGCTCGTCGAGGCCATGGTCTGGTGCCAGTTTGGGCGGTGCATTCGCAACGGCCTGAGTGCCAACGACGTGGTCAACGACAGTGTGCGCAATAACTGCTCCGTCACGTTGGAATTTGCCAACGGATACGCCATCTCGCGCTATCGCAAGGACAGGGCTAATAGCAATCGCCTCATCGTCTCGCTGCACGGCGAGCCACAACCGCAGTTTGAGCACCCAGACTCACGCACGAGGCAGGCGGCCATTGATGAGCTACTCGGCATCAACTACGAGACCTATGTGAGGACCGTTGTGCTGGGTCACGAGAGCGCCATAAGTTTTCTGAGCTCGTCACCGGCACAGCGGCGCGACTTGGTCGAGGCGACGCTAGGGCTGTCGATGCTAGATCAGTATGGACAAGTGTCGAGGCTGGTGCTCAAAGATGTTGATAAGAACGTGGCTGAGGTAGAGGGCAAACTGGATAGTCTGAACCAGACGATGGAATACATCAACCGGCGGGTACAAGATCTGAACGGGACACAGAAGCGACTTGAGGAGGAAGCGGAGGAGGGTGTCGCATCTTTAGAGGTGGCTACTCAGAAGCTTGCAGCTGCCGAATCGCTAATTCACTCGCAAGCGCCTCTCGGTGAAGAGTACGCAGAGTTTGTGCCCGAGTTCGACCCCGGCGCAAATGACGGGCAGCAAATCCCGGCCGATGAGCTGAGCGTACGCCTTCGCCTTGAGGTTTCAAAGTTGCAGGCACAAATGTTTGTGGAGCAAGAGAATCTACAACGACTAGAAAGGTCGCATGCCTTAATGCGAAAGCAAAAGGCCGAGTCGCAGCCATGGCTTAGCCGGTTACAGCAACAACTAAGTCAAAGGCTCGAAGCAATGGCTTTAACTCACCCCGTCGGCCTACAAAAGCTATTACATGCGGCGAATAGCTTCATCCTCTCATTTCGGTTGACGGCCATCAGGGCCCTCTTGCGCGTATTCAAGACTTCTAACGACAACGCTCGACGAGCCAACCAAGAGGCCGCCATCGACAATCTCCACGAAGACATGGGGAAGAGCACCTCGAGGCTTCAGAGCCTAGAGCACAAAACGGACAGAGTCACTGCCTTGGAAAATCAGGCCAGCAATCATGCAGTCATGCTCAAAAAGCAGCTCGCTCAGGCCGATAAGGCCCAAAAGGAGTGCGACGCCCTCCGACACCAAGTCACACTCACGCAGCGCGAAGCAGCCACGTATACGCAGCTCGTCGAAGACGAGCAGTCGTCTCTGCACTCGCTACGCTTGGAACACAGTGCGCTGGATTCCAAACGCACAGAGCTCGCCACCGATCGCGAGGTGTTCGCCTTTTGGGCCTCGGCCCTTACGAAGCGCGCCCGTCGCACCTCCTCGTCTCCGGCCAAGTCCACGGCGAAGCTGACTGGCAACTTTCGCGAACATGTCCTCGCAAAGTCGCTGTCAGAGCTCAACACTCTTCTCACGCAGGTCCTTGCAACGCTCTACGACGACACGAGGCACGCGCGAGCCATGACTACGGGGATGCTACGTTCTCTCTTCGACTCCGACTCAAACACGGCCGATGCATCATCCGGGACCGTCCTAGACCGCTCACTCGCCGTGCAATCCTCCCTTGCATACGGGAAGCGCTCCGGCGGCGAACGCAAGCGCGTCGACTTGGCCCTCTTCTTCGCCCTTTTACAACTATCATGGGCGAGAAGCTCTCACCGCGCGCATTATTTGCTCGTTGATGAGGTGTTTGACAGCTTGGACGAAGCGGGACAGGCGGCCGTGGTCAGGTGGTGCGGGCTCATGTCCAAGCACGTGGCGGGCTGGATCGTGGTAATTACGCATAGTCGGTTCTTGGTCGAGCGGGACCTGGAGGAGGCGGGCAAGGTGCTAGTTGTGAGAGCGAGGATGGGAGAGGAGGGGACGGAGTTGCTGGTTGATGGGGAGAGGATTGGTGAAGGGGTGAGAGATGAAGATTCTTGAATACATTCCCAGGATTTCAGTCGAGCATACCCGTTAGGCTTGTAGATATTGGCTCTCCGAGTCGGAAAGACCACTAACCCAATCTCTCTTCAGCCTCAAATCTCATACCGATAATCGGGAACATTATCCGCATCCCCTCCCATATCAATAGGTACGCCAACCTCAGGCTTCCCATAGCGCCTATCTCGCCTCCTATTCTCCCGGTACAGTAAGAAGCTCATGCCCAGGGCCGACACGGCCGTCGTAAAAGTCAGGGCGCTCGACACGGCGTTTCCCATCAGGTAGTAAGGGGCGTCGGACTTGGGGTAAATGTTGGAGGCGGCGATGCCCACGGCGTGCGTCACGGCGATGACGATGCCGATGCCGACGCCGGCTTTGGTGTCGCCGGCAAAGGTCGACGTGATCCAGGTGAGGACGAGGGGGAAGGCCATGTAGGTTCCCTGTACATTCAGTCAGGGTAGGTCTTTGGCTGGGGTGAGATGGATACATACAGTAACGGCAAAGAAACAGACGACATATCGGGACGTCTCGTTCCGCAGAGTCCCCAGCAGAATGTACCCGCATCCCGCCGCCGAACCACCAATGGCAATGGGCAGTCCTCTCATCCGGAAGCGGTCAGACAGCGCCGCCGTTACTAGCAGAACGCAGTAGGCCACGGCATAAACAGGCGCCGTCATCAGATTTGCTGTGACGGAGTGGTAGCCCAGGTCCTTGACAATGGTCGGCAAGAAAACAGCCGCCACGGCGAGAGACAGGGCGAGGCCCGAGTAGATGAGCACGAAGAGGTAGAGGCGGAGGTCCTTGAATGCTCTGCGCAGTGTCAGTGGTGTCATGAATATAGTTAAGGAGCCTCACGCTTTGACTTGAGCCAGGCTGATTCCATCATCCTTGTTCTTGGTGAACCTGCTCCTTCGACTGAGGATAATCTCGTGCTCCTCTTCAGTGAACCAACGCGACCTCCCAGCCTCGGGACGACCAGGTAATATCCACAACGTCAACACACCCACGAGAATAGTCGGCAACCCCTCGATAATAAACAGCGCCTGCCACGCCGTAACCGCCATCCCATCCGCCCTCCCAATCGCATACGCAACCAACCCCGAAACCACGCCGCTCAAGGCACTCATCCCCGCGTACGCGGCGATCCTCAGCGACAGCTCCGACTTGAGGTACCAAAAACTCAAGTACAGCGCGCATCCGGGGGCAAATGACGCCTCGAACACGCCGAGGAAGAAGCGCACGGCGGCTAGACCGGCCGGGTTGGTGCACGCGGCTTGGAGGGAGCTTGCGGCGCCCCAGAGGATGGCGCAGGTTCCGAGCCAGGTGGACGGCTTAACGACCTTGAGCATCAGGCCGCCGATGGTGCCGAAGACGACGGTGCCGATGTAAAAGGTTGCCGAGGCGAGTTGGTATTGGGCACTGGTGAGGCCGATGTCGGCTTCGAGGCCGATGTTGCGGGCGTTGCCCATGTTGCTCCTAGGGGGTGTTAGACACGAGGTTCCTCTAGGTTTTTGTGGGCAAGGAGTTTCTAGTTGGATTGAGGACTTGCCTGTCAATGTATGAAAGTAGATACAGAAGCATGATCCAGGGGAGAACGGTCCGATCGAGCTTCCGAACCAGACGACGTTCCTTTTCAGGATCAGGGACAAAGGTCACCTCGGCCGTCTCCTTTGTAGGCCCTATGCCATCTTCGACGTGAAATGAGTCTGCTTTCTCAGTCGGGTTCTCCATTGTGGTTGAAGGGTCAGACAAGTTGGATTCAGTAACTTGTCAGAGCAGTCGATGGAAGCTGTAGACTGAGGGAGATGTCACTTCCGTCCTCTAGACGTCCAAGGCCTACTCTTATACTTCATCTCCAGTGACCCCATACATTTCATCTGGGCAACTCTGGGGAATCTGGGGAAGGCTTCGCTCTGGAGAATCCCCATGGAGAGCAGGCTGGCTCGGGGAAGATCCGTCCCATCTGTATCTCTTCGGAGTCTATCCGATTAAAAGTCGCTCAGGGCCAATAAATTGAAGCATTCCCAATCCCTGTCGAACGCACTCACACTCAATAGACTCGGAGTGGTCTCATGTACAGGTCGATCGTGGCGCGGACATTTCCCGCCTCACGGGCGGAGTCCTCCCGTGTCGACCAACCACGAGGGTACACGAGGCAGATGCACAACCCCAGACGCATATAATGACCCTGATTATCATTGGCAGCACGAATTCATCAACACAATGTTATCTATCCTTCACAATGGCGAACCCATGTTGGTGCACCTCCTCCGAGTTGACCCCAACCGTCCTCACCACCCTCCCAGCCGAGTTCCGCACCCTAGGCACAAGTGAACACTCGCAGAACCAGAAAAGGGGCCGCCCGCTAGATTCTTTCCTCGAAGGCCCAGTCATTGTAGACAACGTCCTGTACCTAACCGACATCCCCTACGGACGGATTTTCGCCGTCGACCTCGCATCCAAGCAATGGACCCTCGTCGTCCAATACGACGGCGAACCCAACGGCCTCACCTGGCATGACCAGTGGAAGAAGCTCGTCATTGCCGACTTCAAGCAAGGCATCCTTTCTCTCGACCTCGAAACAAGACAAATGTCCACCGTCATGGCTCGCTTCAACGGCGAACGCCTCAAGGGCCCCAACGATGTAATCATTGCCCCCGACGGAAGCATCATCTTCACGGACCAGGGCATGAGCGGGCTGCAAGACCCCAGCGGACGAGTCTACCGTCTTCATCCAGACAAGCGCGTCGACGTGCTCCTCGGAAACTGTCCGTCGCCGAATGGCTTGGTGCTTGACCGGTCGGGGAAGAGCCTGTTCGTGGCCATGACGAGGGATAACAGTATCTGGCTGGCGCCGCTTTATCCGGATGGCAGCGTGCAGAGGACGGGGAGGTTTGCGAGTTACTATGGGGTTGGGGGGCCGGATGGGATGGCTGTTGATGAGGAGGGGAGTGTGTTTGTGGCGCATTCGACGTTGGGGGTGGTGTTTGTTCATGGTAAGGATGGGAGTCCGCGGTCGAGGATCGTCACGAGGCATGTTGGGAGTGGGACGACGAATCTGACTTGGGGTGGTGAGGATCAAAGGACTTTGTTCATTGTTGAGAGTCAGTCGGGATCGATACTTAAGCTGGAATGGCACTGCAGGGGTATCATTTAGAACAGCGGCACAACTCCTCGATACCTTGAGATCGCACTTCACGAATGCCATGGCCTCATTCAAAATGCAGCCTCATCAAGTAACCTAAAGTGATACGCTGACAGTTGAGGATTGTTCCGGTCTACCGTGCACCGAGTGCAACATACATTGATATGGAATGAGGCGACTCATGCGTCATCCTCCTTTCACCGACTGGACTTCTTACCCCAGGGTGGCCCCCTCCTGAGTCCTACCTAGTTCCAAGTAAATAGACATCGGTATTTCTCTCTCTATTCTATCCCGAGCGAGTCAGTACAAATTGGTATTGAACCATGTGTGAGTAACATGCCTTCCCTCACTATCATGATTTCCACTGTTCGTTCGCCAGTCGCAAATTCCTGAAGTAGACCATTTTCGCCACCGTCGTACAAAGGGTGACTCGTAAATCCAGTGTCGCAAAAGGAAAATATCTCTCCCAGTAGCGAAAGACCCGACATCAAGTCATCTACCACATGTCAAGATCCAAAGGCAACTCGGGCCGATCCTCGACAAGCTTGCTATACTGTCGTTTCTCCAAGGCTTCCTCCAGTCGCAGGCTTTGCGGGTGGCTGCATCCCTGGTATGTAATGCTCGTCGCCAGCGCTCGCTCGAACCAAGGCTCCGCCGCATCCCAAGACGATCTCCTCTGCCACTCGAACCCTACTGAAATCGCGAACTTGATAATCGTTAGGTACGGGCGAGACGAAATCGCATGTCCGTCGAGAAAACTAGCAATCATTTCGAGGGCCTCTTCGCACTCTGAGGTGCAACTAAGATCTTGATACTGGAAAGCCAAGTCACGAAGAGGACGTAGAAGAAGGATGGGGAAATCGTCAATTGACGTGAGGTGTTCTTCGATGACTTCCAAGCCTTGGTCGAGAACCATTTTGGCTTCCGAAACCTGTTCGGCTTCCTTGTGGAACTTGGCCAAACAGCAGTGGGCTTGCATGTTGAGTTGAGATAGCTGTCTGCTGCTGCAACTTGCAATCACTGCCCGAAGAATGCCTTCGATATCGACTGAGGAGGACTGTGAGGAGCGGAGTTTTGATGAAATCAAGGATTCCACAAACTCCAGCTGCGCTAGAGCCTCATGCTCGTCCTTGGGCTCCGAGACTCGTCTCTCAAGGTCAGCAATCTGGAAGATTTCTGGCATAGTGAACCCAGTAGTCGTGTTGGGAATCGAGGGGGCATGTGAAGAATCCTTGATTTTCCACTGTTCAAAAAGCCTGAGCCTGAGGAGAGTTGCGTCTTCATGTCTACCCCAGGACTGCAGGAGATGAAACACCTTCGAGTAGTGCTGTATTGTTCTTTCACCTCTGATTTGTTCCTTCTTAACCATGTCGGAACTCACCCAGTCAAGAACAGCCTCAGCCTCTTTCATTTGATTATCGCTTGCAAGAAACTGCGAAAGGTCGTAGACGGCATCGGCGGCGATGGGGTGCGCGGGATGCAACGAAATCTGTAACTCGGAAACAACCTCTCTTAGAACATCGATGGCTTGCTTAAGTTGACCCTCGGCAGCTGACTTGTGCGCATCTGATTTTAGCCTCAAAAGCTCAAAGATGGGCCTCACTTTCCCGGTGGAACCCCAAGGCTGACCCCAAGGCTGGCCCCTAGGGAGGCTGGGGGGTCCCATGCTCGTAGACTCCCCAGCCAGGCCGGAAGTTGGCTGCCAAGGGGAGTGAGGTGGAGGAGGCAAGCTTAATCGAGACTGGAGCTCGGGTGTTTGGTCCCTGGACAAAGACGGGGTCCAGGACCTCCAAGGGGTAGACACATCGACAACATTGACAACCGAGTTCCATGTCTGGAGATTAGGATGCCGCGCCGAGGGTGATAAGTTTGGCCAGACACTTCGACTCGAGCGCGGCGACTCTTGAAACGCCATGCGTGGGCTTTCGTGAATTGGGCCGGAAGCGCGCCGTGTGAGCATATTCTGAGGCGCTGGTGATAGACTGGGAGTTCTCACGATGACGTCTTCTGGTAAGGGCGACAATGCTAGAAGGAGAAGAAAAATGAAAAGAGGTCAACGGCGTAGACTATACTTGTAGATAAAAGCAACATACCATGAGCAGATACGATCTGGTCTCTATTCAACCTCCTGCACTTCTTGTTGATCTCGTCTGTCGTCCAAGTCTTAGGACCAACTCGGAACTCGGTCTTTTTGGGTTTTCTTTCATCGGCAACGCGGATGAGTTTTCCCGCCAGCTTTCGATTCAGGTTCTTCTTGAAACCCCACTCGGAGAACTTGTCTTTATACATCTGCGTTCTGTTCCAACCCATCAGTAATGTCAAGTATTGAGACCAGGCAGCTGGTTTCACTCACGTGGCGTCAAAGCTGAAGTCCTCCACCATAGTCTTCCTGGTTTCTTCCAAGGTCTTGTCCTCCTCAAGGTAGAGTTTGCTGATGCTGGCCTTTTGCGCTGCCCACACGGCGTCTGGTGGGTTGCGGACCTTGGGCCTTCGACTATTTGCATTCGAACTGGCGGTTCCAAGGGCATTCCACTCCATTGCTTCATTAGAAACTGCCATGATTGATCCTAGGTTCTGGTTGGGTGGGGGACCAGTGCCGCCCTGCTGCTCGAATAGTGCGCCAGACGAGTTCAGTGGGGGATTCATGTCAAAGCCCATGTTGCCGGGCAAGGGCCAAGAAGGAATAGCCTCGCCATCGGGATCTGGGGCAGCGCCGGTGACACCTGGGCATGGAATTCCCGGATCCCGTAATGGCACGTCTCTGGCGTCGAAATCGATGGTCCAGTCCATGTCCTCAAAGAATATAGCACCCGGAGCGGTGGACTCACTCACAAGACCACCAGTGAGAAAGTCAAAGTTCCGGTCGTGGTTCATTTTCTGCGCTATGAAGGGATGCACTGATGCACCTCACATGAAGAGACTGGTTTTGGGATCCCGAGGGATGGACGTGTGGATGAGAGGGTGCTGACTGTTCGACTAGGCAGCCGCCTGAGGCAGCGAGTTTTGGTGTTGACCAAAAGTTCAGAAAGTTTCCAAAGGATTTACGGAAATTTGCGCCCGCAATGTCCCACATGCTCTTGCTCCATAAAATTTCGTTCTGGGAGTCGTCGTTCTGTACACACCAATCAGACAGCCGGATAAAGCTCAGCCGGTTCTCATGGTCCCCCGGATGAGCTCTGGCAAGAGATTTCAAAAGTTGGGAGAAGATTGAGCGAAAGATTCCCAAAGTTTCGAGACTCCAAGTAGCCACAGCGCCATGCATACTACCAGAGCATAAGTATGATGATAGACGTGTAGGAAGGCCTCGGTTGTTCTCTCCAGACCCCAGTTAGTGCTCAACAGTCACCACTTACTTTTATCTATCTTACGGGTAACTGATGAAGAAATGGCAACTCAAACGCCAGCTACATCGTCTCTTCCAATCTGCCGCCTTCATGAGTCTGACCCAGCATGCGGAGATCACGAAGTAAGTGGTGTCCAGAGTCCATCAGGCCGGCCATATCCACCCACCTCGTGCTGGTTGCTGACCAAAGACGTATCAGGGCTGCTTATGCAAGCTGCAGGGCGACAGCAAGGGGACCTTCCTAGCGAATAAAAAGCATCGCACACCAATAATGATGGAGCGCTGGCTGAACGAGACGCCCGAGGAAGCGCCTTTCAACACAATTGCGGACTCGCGGAGGGCCCCAACACCAAAAACCGCATAAAACGACACTGGAGCAGACGAAGAGGATAAGAGCTGCGGTAAATAGAAGTACGTACTTAATAAATTTAGCGGGTTGCTGCCCATCCTCCTTTCACTTTTCGCGTTTCGCGTTGCGCCGTACGGAGTACTTTGCATCTATTACTAGTTAGTCCCTTGAAAATGGAAATTACAAAAAGGAGAGCAAACAATGTTATCCGTACATACGTACGGAATAGTGATACTATTAATAACATCCAATAGCCACACGACACATAATGTATTCGTACCCAATGCTGCCTTGGAGGGTACTAATTGCCTTATTTGCCTACACATCCAGCTTCGGATGCATAATACCTACCCAGTAGTCGCCTTCTTGCAGGCTGCATAAACTTTCGGGGTACGTATTTAAAGCCCTCATTTTGTTCCATATTGTACCTTGTTTTCCAAAACGTATCCTCCTTTGTTTTGTATTGTGCTCTGTTCTTTTGCATTCTCCCTCTGTCCGTTGTCTCGATCCCCACGACTTCTCGCAGCAACATGGAGCTGGACGGGGATGGCCTAATCCCGACATACCAACCCCCACTCGAGGCCCTCTCGCAGCCCGGCGACATTGGCAGTGTTTGCGAAATTGGGCATTACGAGCGTGTAAAAAACTCCAAAGGCAAGGTCTTACTACTCCGAGTAGGGTCCACCCGAGCTCGGGCACTCCAGATGCTTCGAGATGAGCGGTCCTCTCGGTCTGCCCTCATCCTCATCAAGGAGCCGAATCCTAGCGACGAGAAAAACCCCAAGATCACACTCGAAATCCAGTCCCCGCACATGAAAATGGCAATCAAGAGCTGCATACCCGAGTTCGAGAATACCGATATTGAGCAGAAATCAATCGTCATTGCAGACGAACCCCGGTGTATCTTTCACTATCGACAAGAACTAATTAAATACCATCAACGATGTGCCCAGAACAACAATGGAGAAGCCGCTACCCACGTGGGATTTCTCCTCAACTATATGTTTCATCAACTCGCTTCTCAGATTCTTCATTTCGACCAGTATATGAAGAACCCTCTCCTCCAACCTGCCCTGGATTTTCCCAACCTGTGGATGGCGTTTACTCCAGGCGATCTCATTCACGTGAGACACCTGTCTTCTTCGTCGGCACCGTGGGATTATGTATTCAGGTTTCATTCGATGACCAGATGCCGTTGCTCAAAGCCTTGGTGCTCAGACTACGACTGGAAGCTCAAGGGTTTTTATATCGATTACGACGGCGATAATTTCGGTCATCTGGTTCATCACGTAGCCCTTCCAGCTTATGAAGGTGTGAAAGCCCTTCGAGACCTGAGAGCTACCCCGCTCAAGTTTCATCCGGATAAGGCTTCTCTGGAAGAGAAATTTATCGCTCGAGGGAAAAGGTTTGTTGGACTGAGCGGCTATCATTTCAAACATTGCCGCGGTCCTGCTCGCCTTTTTCAAGACACCAGGGTAGATTCTCTCGTGGGAGAGGAAGATCGTTTCAGCCATCGACTAACGCATGTGAGTTCCAACCACCCTGATGTGGTAATTACGCTCTCACTAAAGTTGTTCCAGATCAACAGTCGCGTCATTGTCGATTGTAAGATGTTCTCAGAAGTCAAGCCAACTCATCAACCCGATTTACTCATGTCTCAAAAGTGTTACCGCACAGAATCCGGGCAGCATCTGAGGATGACGGATGAGGAATACATGATTTGCGACAACAATGTAGCAGGATATTCTCTGCAGCATCACAAATGGGGATGGTTTAGCGTGGATACCATACGAGAGATTGAATTCGACGACGACGCCTTCAACTGCCTGATTATTCAGCCCACTTTCAAAGAGTTGATGTTGTCTCTGGTGAAGTCTCATTCTGAAGAGGCAAGCACTTTTGATGACTTCATCGCGGGCAAAGGGAGAGGCCTCATCTTTCTATTGCACGGGGAGCCCGGAACGGGGAAAACTCTCACCGCGGGTACCTATGCATTTATTCATTCCACGTTAGCGACGCGAACTAACGAGTGATGATAGAAAGTATCGCCGATCATGTGAGGAAACCCCTCATCAGGATGGATATGAGCGCACTCGGATCTGATCCTGATGAGGTAGAATGCTCGCTGGCTACGACATTTGAACTGGCGAGGAAATGGGATGCCATCAGCCTGTTGGACGAAGCAGACATATTCCTGGAGCAAAGAAAAGATTCTAATCTGGAACGCAACTACATGGTGGGAGGTATAATTTACTGTAGCCGACACTTTGCAAAAGACGAGCTAACGAACTATAGCTTTCCTGCGCAATCTCGAATATTTCGAAGGCATCATGTTTCTGACGACAAATCGAGTTCAATCATTCGATCGAGCCTTCAAATCCCGCATCCACCTGGCAATCTACTACCCCAAGCTCGATGCGAACAGCAGGAAAGAAATCTGGGAGCTGTTCCTCGCGCGACGGGGGATCGAAATCGAGCCGGAAGTTTCCGACGCTAGCTTCATAGAATCCATGGCACGACATGTCCTCAACGGGCGGCAGATCAAGAATGCCGTTTCCCTCGCTCGCTCCTTTGCAGTCAGTCAAGGAGGGGGTCTTGGGAAGGCGCACTTGCAAACGGCTTTGGACGCAATGTCGGCCTTTGAGGCCGATTTCGTCCGTTATCAGCCCGACGAGGAGGAGGGCACGGCTGAATCGGATAAAAAACGGCGGAGAATGTAAGAGGCTGCTCGCTTGCTGGCAGGAGTCGGTACTGGGATGATAATGTGGACTTTCTTCTGGGTAATTGGGTTAGAATGGGGCGCAACTTGCTTCATGTTCTTTGTGTAAAGCCACTGTCTAAAGTCATCTGTTAAATTAAAGCTAACAGAAGAGAAAGAACATGAAGGGGGCCGGGACCTTCCAGCTTTACTTCTTCCAACAGGTGGTTAAGAGGCTAACTAATCGCACTTACTACGCCAATCTATAGCCTTGTAGTATTGGGTGGCAGTTAGTCCTTGGCTCTTTGCCGCCTAACCTGCCTACACAGGAAAAAGAACCCCGCTGTAAGCAAAAGGCTCGCTATAGGCAGAAGCTCATTGCAGGTGACCCCGGAGAACCCCTGGAGGGAAACCGGCCGGCCCTCCGCGGAAGGGGGGCTCCTCAAATCCTTATATAAGACCCGAACCTATCTACAGCAGGAGACACAGGAGGTGCCGTCAGAGGCACAGTAGCAGATAGAGGAGCAGATAGAGGAAACAGATAGAGACAGATAGAGGCAGCAATCAGAAAGCGAACTCAGAAGGCCATAAGGGCAGTCACGGGAGCAGCCCATCCGCAATATCATCAGTCACAGCCAATAGGCACAGCCAAACTCGAGCCTGCGGGTCGAGCCGAAGGCGAGGAGCCCGCCGCAGGCGTCTCCCCGAAGAGGCCGCCGTCAGAGGCTTGGGGGGGTTGTGTGTGTGTGTGTGTATGTGTGTCAGGGGGAGAGAGAGCCAGAGGCTCCAGTCCAAATACAAGTCTATAGTTATGTGCATCTATATCTAAATCTCTGGTACATATACATCCCGTCCCACCTCTCCCTCCCTCAGATATCATCCGCAATAGGATCAAGCCCAACAGCCGGTCCAAGCTTGGCCTCGAACCAAAACCTCAACCTCTCGACCAAGACGCGATCCGTCATGAACCTCGCAAACTCGGCCGGGTTCGTCGCCGTCTCGTTCCACAAGCTCGGAAACCCATCAGGCGTGGGAATATCCCGCCGGACCGACCACATGCCCGTGGCCTTTTGGAAGTCGTCGCTGAGCAAAAAGTTGTGCAGCAGTTTGGCGCCCTCGGGGTGCGGCGCGTCCTTGAGGATGGCGGCCGTCTGCGGCCACGAGACGAACTTGCCCTGGGTCGGGGTCGAGTACTTGATGGAGCCTGAGGAGCCGAAGCCGCCGCCGGCGGCGAAGTAGGCGGCCGAGGTACTGTTGGCGGTGCTGATGAGGGTGGCCGGGGTTTGCGTGCCGCGGACCCAGCGGGGGTTGAGGGCGAGTAGCTTGTCGAACCAGGAGGTGCCGTACTGCTGCATGCTGGAGGGGGTTAGCCACGTTGCTTTTGACTGTACGGATAGACGGTTCACTCACATCAGGTAAAATGCCCACAGCACCGCGTCGTCGTCGTTGGGGTACGTCAGGACCAGCTTGTTCTTGAGCTTGGGGCTCACCCAGTCATCCCACTCGACGGGGTTGACGCCCGACAACTTGTCCGTGTTCCAGGCGCCCGACCAGAAGAAGACGTAGACGCCGTACCATGCCGCCGAGTCGTCCTTGAAGGCATGCTCAATCTCATCAAAGCCCGCAGGCGCATAGTTGAGCAGCGCGCCCTGCTGCGCCCAACGGGGATAGTCGTGCAGCGTCTGAAGAATCACGCTGTCGACATAAACAGCATCGCTACCAGCAGCGAGCTGCTCGTCCAGCCGGCCGTCGTGGTACTTTGACAGGTCGACGGTGATGTTGAGCGTGATGCCCGGGAAGCGGTCCTCGAAGGCCTTCTTGAGCGAGTCTTGCTGGTTGGCCTCGTCTCCGCCGTGCCAGACGGTGACGACGTCGCCTTCCTTGAGGGCGGCCTTGTAGATGGTGTCGAGGCTGCGGGTTTCGACCTCGACTTTGGAGTTGAAGCCGAGGACTTGGTCGTAGGCGAGGGCGCCGCCGGCGAGGAGGCCGGTGGTGAGGAGGTTGGAGAGCATGGTGGTTGAGAGCTGACTTGGAAGGAATGGAGCTGAGCCTGACTGATCAAGAGTTCATCCCATCAAGGCATCTCTCAATACTTATATATGCTTCGTACAGTGTCTCCATCAGTCTGCACGAGCCACGTCAAGATGATGAAGAAATTGGCTCCATCCGGCAGTCACCGGTTTGTAAGCCCTCTCATGTGAGCCAGCATGGCTCCCACGTCTCGTGTAGATCGTCATATGTGGGGGTCAAGAGGAAGAGCTACCGGTCTGAGGGTGTAGGGCCGTGAAAGGTAACCTCCGAAACAAGAGGCGTACGATGCAGCCTCTGCCCTGCGCCACAAACTCACTAGCCCCCAGATATCGAGATGCCGAGACCGGTAGATGCCAGGGGTGCGTTGGCTGTGCTGGCAGTTGGGTCGGGGCTTTCAGGGGGAGGCATGTCATAGCCGCGCGCGATGTGCTGAAGCAAGCATCAGTAATACACTCGGCCGGTAAGTGGGATGCGAGTCGGGACGAAAGATGGGGAGAAACGTCTCGCTAGAGGCGGCAATTAAAGGGCATTGCCGTGTGTATATTGGGGTGTTTGCCTTTTTATTTTCCCTCCAATTATTCAGGGGTTTTAAGAGTCTGACTCTGATGCATGAACCCAGGTGGTTAATACGGAGTAAAGGTGCAGGTGGTGTCTCGTACTGTGCAGATACTGTGTATCGACTGTGTAGCCTGCAGCAATCCATCTGCAGCAAAACCCCTGCAGTTGCATTTTGACGGCTTCACCGTTTCTTCGGAACGCGGCTCCGATTGTTAAAGTTTTGTTTGCACAAACGTGAAACGAGGTCCATCCTTTTGCGCCATATTCGGGTTAGGTGCGTTTTCGTCTGAACTCCTTTCATCTGCTTGCTGAGATTTGATGTTTCCTCGATATTTTTACTAGGCTGGTCGGTTGGTGGCCAGTCACGCTCGGACAGCTGCATCTTACGGCAGAAGAGCGTTTCCATCCAATTGCTCAATCCCGGGATGGATCAAGTTCACAATAAAGCCGCATTGTCACTTATGAGTCCAGGGGTATTTCTTAGCGGACAAAACACATTTTATTAAGGAGAAACGATTATCCAACGCAGCAATCTCCAGTTCCTTGAGACTACTAAGCTTGACAGCTCACAACCGTCAATCAACTTACCCTATAAGCGGTCGATCAAGAAACCACCAGACAAACCAAAATGGCTGCCACATTCCAAAGCTCACGTTTCCCTTTGCGCAATTGGGCAGAAAAGCGACGCGTAGGACATGGTTCGGCCACCCAATAAAACTGCCACGATGCCGTGCTGAGGTAATCGCAGAGGCGCTGCTGCCTGGGAAGGCACATTTTATCTCGTAGGATTCGAGCTGGAAGCAAATGTCATCAATTATTTCATCAACCGCTGCCATGGTCCACGACAGGAGCATCTCGGAAGATTGGTCGGAGGTGGACGAGGTCGCTTCGGTTGTTTCTTTTTCGTCTTATGACGAGGATTTTGTTTCGTACCTGTCGCGGCCGTCGTCTCCTCTTGCATCTCCGTTGCCGACTCCGCACGAGCAACACCAGGATGAGCACCATCAGCAGCAACACCATGATGAACACCCGCAGCAACAAGAAGACCTCCAGCTCCCTCAACTCTCAGACTCCTTCACCACTACGACAGACCTCCCTTTTCGCCCGAAATCCCCGGATCTGCGCCCACTCTCTGAGTCCGAAACGGCACCGCCCGACAGTCTTCTCATCGACCTGAATCACTCGGCTCACGTCACTCGGGAGCTGACCCCGCAGTGTACTGACACTAATAACACCACAGCCATCACCACACAGAATGTCAACGACAACATTAGCGACAAAGGCAAAGAAATAGACACCCTAGATAACCAGAAATACGACGCTTCCTTGAGCAGACCCGACAGCGACACCACTACCGACACCACCGACCCAAACACCTACCTCAGAGCCCTCTGCGCAGCCATAGACTCCCTCGAAGAAACATCCGACCAGGCGGTTCGTCTCGGCGCCCTGCGCATCTCGACGCTCTCGTTTCTCAAGTCCACCTGCGACGAGCTGCACAAGCACGCGGGCGAGCTCAAGCCCATACTTGTCGTGTATGTGCGACGTTGGAAGGATGGCACCGTCGAGATGGACCAGAGCGATATGCCGCTCAACCCTAGCTTGCTCGAGTGGATTTCGCAGCTGAGGAGCCAGCTGGAGAATGCCCAGAGAGTCATGGATACTGTTCCGCTCGTTGGTAAGACCAAGTACGGAACGCCCACTTCGGGCCATTCGGCGGCGTCGATTCCCCTGCACACCAATGTGGCCTTGGCTGGGTGCTCCGAGGCGCTGGAGGATACACTGGGAACGATTGAAGACTTTATGCCTATTTTCAAGATGTGGGTTGCAATAAGGACTGTAATCGCACACAGACGACACTAACACGGACAGGGACTTTGACGAGGCGCAGACGCGACGGATGATGATCCCGACCAAGCCAGTCGGGGAACAAACCTCGCCGCCCCGTAGAGAGGGGCCTCAGCCAGACGTCGCTCGCATCCGACAAGAACTCTACCTGCTGAAAGACCAGATCCGCCAGATGACGGCCCTCCTGAGCGGCCTCTGCCTGCTGGCCAAGACAGCTACGGCCTTTGTCGACGGGCAAGAGACGGTGCGCCGGCTTAACAACATCACCCAGGCAATCTCCATCATCCTGACCAACCACGCATCTGAGTGGCTCGAGTGCGGCATGCCCGAGTCGCGAAATACCATCGCTTACGACGAGTTCCTCAAGCTGGACCCTGAGGTGCTGTACGATGTGGCCAACCACATCAACGAGCTGTACCAGGAGCTGGTGGTGGAGGATGCGGACATGATGGACGGGTGCACGCCCGAGATGATTCGCAACCACCAGACAGTGATGCTCATGGAGTGCGGGAAGCTACAGGAGTTGAGCTCCATTGCGGATTTGCTCGAGACTTGGGTCATCACGAGGCATAAGCCGCCTAGATCTGAGGGGATGTACAAGGAGTATGTCTTTGAGTGACGTAGAATTACGGTATGACTTATTGAGGGACAAGATTGAAAAGGCAGTTGGATTTTGCGTGGGAGGATAGGTATGCTCGTCAATTGATCTTGTTAAATGAGGTATCCCAGGATAAATGTGGCTTAGCTGTGGCTAGTGCCGCATCCACGCGTCGTGGATTGCTTGATCGCCTCTTGTCTCACATCATCACCAGCAATCACCACGCCTCACAATGCCTCCTCGGAAACGCGCCGCTGCGGCTGACGCCTCTACAGATGAGCCTGCGCCGAAAAGACGCTCCCTCCGTTCTGCGACGCGGAGCAACCCCAGTGAAGCACTGCTTGAGCCTGTTCCTGCTAAGCCTGCTAAACCCGTCACAAAGTCAAGACGCGCGAAGAAGCCGGAACAGACCAAGACTGATGACCCGATCGAGCCAGCTCCCACGACCAAGACACCAAAAGCCAAGCAAACCCCCAAACCCGTGCTTAAGCAAAAGACTGCACAATCACCACCCCCCGTCTCATCCATCCCCACGCACAACCCCGACGCCCCCCGCCACGACGGCGAATGGTACTGGCTCATGAAGGCCGAGCCCGAGACGCGTCTGGAGAACGGCGTCGACGTGCGTTTCTCGATTGACGACCTGCGGGCGAGGACGGAACCCGAGGGATGGGATGGTGAGTTGTTGCGTTATCGTGGTGTATTATCACGGTGTTGTATTTGCTGACCTTTTTGTAGGGATCAGGAACTATGCTGGTGAGATGGATGGCCTCGGGGAGGGAGACGTTTGACTGACGATGCAGCTCGGAATCACATGCGGAACATGAACGCGGGCGATAAGGCGTTTTTTTATCACTCGAATTGCAAGGAACCCGGCATCGTCGGCATCATGGAGATTGTAAAGGAGTTTTCCCAAGACGGTAACTCCCCTCCCTCAGTCTCTGCACTTGGTCGGCGCATTATGCTGACACACGCAGTCACCGCCCTCCAACCGGGAACCCCCTATTACGACGCCTCGGCCACGGCAGAGAAGCCCAAATGGGACCTCGTGCACGTCGAGTTCCGCAAGAAGTTTGCCGTCAAGATTGGGCTGCAGGAGCTCAAGAAGATGGGGAGGGCGGGCGGGCCGCTGGAGGGGATGCAGATGCTGAAGCAGTCGAGGTTGAGCGTGAGTAGGGTTCAGGCGGGAGAGTGGGAGGCGTTGTGCGAGGTTGCGGATCGGAAGGCTGAGGAGGCGGGGTTGGAGCATGAGACGTAGTTGTGATGCCTTGTTCATGGCAGTTCATGGCACAAGAGGGTGGTGAGTGCAGCTTGTTCATTGTTGCCCAAGTTGCGAGGGCTGTCGAAGCAATTCCTTTATTCGCGCAAGAGGGACGTACCAAACGCATCCCTTCTGTCGCAAGATGCGACTTTTACTCCATGCTCTATCGACGTCTCCCAGGACGGATACCCATTCTCTATGCAATCCCTCTAATAACAAAACACAAACACGCTGGCAAACTCAATCAAACACCATCCTCACGCATCCAGCCTCCCCGCCTCCACCGTCTCATCCCTCGTCTTCTTCAAAAACGGCACCAGCGTCGTCCCCCCCGTCCCCGTGAGCTCCTTGCCGTCCCTCCTCGCCGATGACGTTGCTAAGTTCTGCCTCCCACCATTCCCCCCTTTTCCCCTCGCAACCTCACCTCCCGACGCTGCTGCTCGTCGTGACGGCAGGATGATGTACCGCGTCACAATCTGTATGTGCTTGTCCCGAAACGCCCCCAGCGCCGCCGTCGCCGCCGAAAAGGCCTCCCGCAGGGCCTCCTCCTCCTCACTCCCGCCATTCGCCCCCTCGGCCATCTCCTTGAAGTTTCCCTTTTCCGCCACGTGCGCGAGGAACCGCGCGTGCGGACCGGGCATGTACTCGCGCACCAGCTCGTGGTACCCTTTGCTCCCGTCGTCGCCGCCCGTCTTGTGCTGCACGCCCAGCACCACGTCGAACAACTGGATCAGCGAGCTCTGCCCGTTGGAACCCCCGCGGAGCTGGCGCCACTGCCCGCGCCCGTCGCCTTCGTCGTAGAAGACGCCGCGCGGCAGGCCCGCGGATTCCATGTTCTTGCTCCCCGCGAGGAACGGCCGGATGCGCGTGTAGAATTCCGTCGGGTCGCAGTGCTCGTACATGCGCTCGAGCAGCTCGCCCACGCCGTCGACGCAGAGGCGCAGCTTGTCCAATGCCAGAGCCGCGTCGGCGGGATCCCGCGTGGAGAGGGCGTGCATGAGGGACGGGATGATGGCTCCCGCTTTGGCTTCCATGGCGACGCTGATGAGGAGGAACCACGACTCGGATCTGGTGCCGGTAAAGGAGACGAGGGTGGAGAGGTCGGCGAGGCGGGAGAAGTCGGGGCCGGCGCAGGAAAAGTTCCAGAGGTTGGCGGCGGCATAGGTGAGGACGGGGGGGAGCTCGAGGTGGGAGGAGATGCGGAGGAAGGGGAGGGTGATTTGGGGGGGGAGGGTCTGGAGGTCAGTATCCATGATTCAGGGGGGTAGGTAGTGGTAGACTCACTTCTTCAGGCTTGTCGCCCCCCCAGACGTACGCGTGCGTCAAAAAGGCAAGCATCACATATGCCCTCCGCCACTCGGGCTCAGACCGCAGCCGATCCGTCGACAGCACGGGGAGGTCGTCCACGGCTCTCCTAATGCGGCCCGTCTCGACGTACTCGGGCAGGTGGGTTGCCAGCATCTCCCAGGGGTCGTAGTAGGGATCCGGCAGACGCTTCAGGGGGTGGTCTTCGGGGAGGAAGGCGTTGCTGGAGACGGCGAACTGCTTGAGCTCGGGGGTTGCTTCGATGCGCGATGTGCGCTGGCGGATGGCGTGGGGAGACATGGCAGATGCTGTGAGTCGGTGATGGTGGGAGTGAGTGATGGAGGTGATGTCGGAAGTCATATACATATATCAGTAGATGTTTACGAGTCCTATTAACAACTTCATCCACGACATCTTCGTGGTCCTCCGTCCCGTCATCCGTCCTCACCATCCGTTCCTCACCTTCCGCTCTCCGCGCGGGACCCGAACCCATCTGACGTTTCGAGGCGCCGAATAAACCCACGACGTAATAGCCCCAAGGCTCGAAGCCTGGTCACGATCCAGTCACGAATATACGGCAGCCAATGACAATCGAACAAGCGCGTTAAAAGGGCAAAATCCTGCTCTCGTAAGTCTGGTTGGCGGGTTTCGGATCCGGTCTCAGCCACCATCCGAGATCCCACGACATCCGAAGTTCCGCGATCCGAAAGGAAACGCACTAAACTTGGTCATGATGCAGGATTGATGAGGACATAAAGTGTTTCGACGAGCCCTTTTGAGTCGTACGATTCAATCTCGTCACTTGATCATTTTAGAATTCGAGACTATACTACATACTTGTTCACCATGGAATTGTCGTCGTTTGTTGAGCGCCTCCGCAATGGCGACGCGGCCGAGTTCCCCTCTGATGCGAATTCTCTTGCGTTTGCTCAGAAACTCGACGCGCAGGACAAGTTGAGCCATCTCCGCGATGAGTTCATCCTGCCGACCAAGTCTTCTCTCAAGAAGAAGTCTCTAGACGGGACTATCCCAGGTAAGACTCCCAATTGCCTCACTAGCATCTTCATCATGACTTACACCCCAGGCTCAACAAAACCCCTCCCCACCACCGGCCTCATCCCCGGCCACCAAACCCCTCCCGAAGACTCAGACCAGGGCATCTATTTCGTCGGCAACTCCCTCGGCGCACAACCAAAGGCCGTCCGGAGCTACATCGAGGCCCAGCTGGAGACGTGGGCGTCCATTGGCGTCAACGGGCACTTTTCCGCGCTGGGCAACACGCCCCTAGTGCCCTGGCAGGACATGGCAGAGGACTGCGCCATCAAGTCCGCCGACATTGTGGGAGCTTCCCCCTCCGAGATTGTCGTGATGAACACGCTCTCGGCGAACCTGCACTTCATGATGGCGAGCTTCTACCGGCCGACGGCGGTGCGGCACAAGGTCATTCTCGAGTGGAAGCCGTTCCCGAGCGACCACTATGTCATCGAGAGCCAGATTGCGTGGCATGGACTGGATCCCGGGACGAGCATGGTCAAGATCCAGCCCGACGCCAACTCGCTCATCCCGACAGAACGCATCCTCGCCACCATTGACGAACACGCCGACTCGACCGCCCTGATCCTTCTCCCCGGCATCCAGTACTACTCGGGCCAGCTCTTCGACATCCCCCGCATAACTGCCCACGCCCGCGCCCGCGGCATAGTCGTCGGCTGGGACCTAGCGCACGCGGCAGGGAACGTCGAGCTGCGCCTGCACGACTGGGACGTCGACTTCGCGTGCTGGTGCACCTACAAGTACATCAACGCCGGAGCGGGCGCCATTGCCGGCGCGTTTGTGCACGAGCGGCACGGCGGCGTCGAGTTTGACTCCGAGACGGGGAAACCCGTGTTTCGGCCGAGGTTGATGGGATGGTACGGCGGCGACAAGAGCGTGCGCTTCAACATGGACAACAAGTTCCTGCCGACGGTCGGCGCGGGCGGGTACCAAGTCTCCAACCCGTCTGCCATCGACCTGGCGAGTCTCTCCGGCGCCCTGTCCGTGTTCTCCAAGACTTCCATGCACGATCTGCGCTCCAAGGCTCTCGTGCTGACAGCCTACGCGGAACACCTCCTCGACGGCATCGTGGCCGACTGCGAGGACGCCACGGCTGCTCCCCCTCTGCAGATCTTGACGCCGCGGGACCCCGCGCAGAGGGGCACGCAGCTGAGCGTGCTACTGAGGGATGGGTTGTTGGACGGGGTGAGCGCCGCGCTGGAGGATAACGGCGTGTTGTGCGACAAGCGCAAGCCGGGGGTGATTCGCGTGGCACCGGTGCCGCTGTATTCGCGGTTTGAGGATGTGTGGCGGTTTATGCAGGTTTTGAAGGGGGCTTTGGGGGGAGTGTGAGTGTGAGGTGAGTGGTGGGTGGTGTGTGGGTGAGGTGTAAACGGTGTGAAAGGCGATAGGTGTGGGTAACGTGTGAGTTATGAGTGAGCTGTAAGTGAGCTGTAAGTGAGCTGTAAGAGCTGTGAGTGAGCTGGGTGAGACCAAGTCTGGCACACAAACCGCCACGGCAGATTGATAGACAAAACACCATGAATAGCCATGATGATGACATTATTTCCCCGAATCCCACCCGACCCAGCCAATTGGGCCAAGTTGTGCAACCCTCATCGCCGCCCTCACTACACATCTCGTATTCGCAAGGCTGAGTGGCATTGCACATCCCGCACCGCACCGCAACTGTTGCATCGCTAGGACTTCGGACAACACATAGACTACTACCGGAAGCCGAGATCAAATCGAGATAAACCGCTATCAGCCATCTCCACGGCCCGAATATGCTTCATGTCGTCATGGAGGCAAAGCTAAGCTGACGAGCGCTGCAGAGCGGAAGCCGTTGGTCAGATCCGAACATCCGCGGTCCACAGTGCGGCCTGTTTAATATCACGCAATCAAGAATGTGAGATGCGGTAATTTTGGCTGCATGAACTCGCTCTGGCCGTTATCCGATCGAGCCGGCCACGTTTGCCGACAAGCCCAAGACGCAAGCCTCAAGCAAGCCTCTCACAGATGATGCGCCAGGTCTATCCCGCCGCCCGCGTCCAGCAGCGCAAACAAGTTGAGCGCCGATCCCGCATCCGCGTCCATACCCATGTTCCCTCCCCAGTACGACGCGTCCGGCGTCTGCAGCATGGAATCCGTCAGCCCGAAAAACGCCGAGTCGAGGTCGCCGAAGCGCGGAGACGCCGCCGGCTGCAGGCTCGTCTGCTGTAGCAGCGACCTCTCCAGCGACTCTCTCGGCCTCGCAGGGCTGGATGACGCCATGTCGTCCAACGACGTCGGCGATCGCGGCGCAAGACTACTGGCGTCGTACGGGATCAGCCCAAAGAGCTGGCTGGAGCTCTCGGTGCGGCGGAGGCGCTCCTGCAGCTCCCGCTTCTCGAGGGCCTCGAGCGCCGTTGTCAGCAGGGACTGCGCAATCAGCGAGTATTGCTTGGCGTGCGTGTCGTGCTGAGAGCAGTGGTCCAGCGCTTGGATCGACATGCGCGTATACTTTTCCAGAATACGGCCAAATCCTCCAAGCAGGCCGACGCCCAGCACCAAAGAGCTCGCAAACAGCCAAGACCTGCCGAGTTAGCCGAGAACAAGTCAGATTAAGCATTCTACTTACACCAAGATGGGAAGCCGGCCGACCAGGGCTCCCCGTTCCATCAGATCGATTATCGGATCTACCATTAGGCTTGCCGCGTCGATGCACGCATCAGCAAGCCTCAGCTTCCCCGACGTCATGGCGGAACGCCCGGCGGGAGAGGGAGAGGGACCGTCTGACAGGCGCTGACACAGCTCGTACATGAGAAAGGGCCGCGACACAAGCATGACGGCGTAGTAGTAGGTCGACAGGATTTGGCATGCACCGCTGACCCGACCCTGCTCGTGCGAGTCCGGGTTGGCAAGGATATCCTTGAGCGTCTTGAGCCACCGCGAGGACCAGTCGCGGAGCTGGAGGGAGATGCCCTCGGTCAGCTGGAGGGAGATTTTGCGCCGAGAGTAGATTTCTGTGACGACGCTCTCGACGATGAGGAAGATTTGCACCGACGCGTTGAGCAGATCCGGCGTGTCGTTGGTGTCTTCTGCAGACTGGTACGGCACTGTGCAGTCCACGTCGGATGTTGCCGGCGGTCGACCCATGGACGAACTCAGGAACAGATCAACGATCCTCAGACTCTTCCACAGGCGGTCCCTCTGCCCATGCACGTCGGACCCGAACCGGGCATTGACTTCGGTCCTGTGTATTCCAATCGAGTATGCAGCACGAACGGCCATGCCGAAGAAGAGGAAGGCGCCGTTGATCTGGCACGAGCAGAGCATGTAGACGGTGACGAGCGTAAAGGCCTGCACCGTGCTGACGCTGAGGCTTCCGCTGAGATTGGACAAGGCCTTGTCGCGCGCGTATTCGAAATAGTCTTGGGCGACTTCCTGGTCGTCCATTTGGCGGCCAATGGCCAGCACCAGGAAATTGACGATAGACGTCGCATCGTCGGGTTTCTGGTCCAGGTTCGCCCACAGCATCAGGTCGTCAAGCAGTCTCGCATTGTCAAACAGGTCCACCAACCCCGTCGAGGTCGACAAGAAGGTCGATACGGCCCGGGGGATTTGGTCGGGAAACACGGCAGGCACTGAGACATCTCCCGGTGTACGACGCGACTGATGTGCCGGAGCATTCTCCAGCACCGAATAGCGACTCGACCGTGGTGCGAAGGCGTTTGGTCCGACCTTGTTCGTGACCAGCTGCCGCACAGATTGGAAGAAGGACAACGGCGCACAGTCGCCCACAAAGATGAGCTTCCCCTGGGCGTCACACACCAGCCGAGCCTCCCTGGGCACTTCGGTGTCCTCCTCAGTGCGCTGATGGATAGTGGCGTGTTCGCTGACCAGGTCGGCAGTCGGTGCAGCTGTTGCCGGTGCAGCTGGCGTCACCGGAGTGGCATCCCTGGTCGACCTCGCCCTCGACGCTCCGTCGGATTGCGGTGGTGATCTCGGCGCCTGAGCTGTCCGTCTCCGGCGCTGGGGCGAGTAGTGGCAGGCGTGAGGTCTCTGTCTCCGCGAGCAGTAGGTGCACGGCAGCTTCCCGTCGCACTTTACCTTTCGCGCCTTGCAACCGTCGCAGGCGTTGGCGATGCGGCTGCGGATGTATTGCTCTGGTTCTGGTTCCGTCATGAGGGTTTGTGCGGCCAAGAGACCCATGTTCATGTTTGGGGGGAAAGGCGGGAGCCATTCGGGGAATGCACCGTGCAGCTCCATTCGGAAATACTGTGCTTATCCGACAGTCTCTAAGAGGTAGGCAGCTTGAGGTGTTCGAAGACAAGAAGAACTGATGATAAAACATTCGACAATTAACTGACGATACCCCAACATCCTATAAATGTGAATTACCCGACTCGAGCAATTGCCGACTCGGCCCAACCCGACCAAACCGGCCTTGCGCCCGTTGTCTCACTAAGCTGCAGCACCACAGCCCGTGGCAACTTGCATCCAACATATCCATGAAACAAATGGGTTAAGGTTCTTTTGACACGGATCCCGAGACACGTTATCTCGTCCTGTTGGGCGGGTTCCGTGAGAATCGTTGCCTCCTCGAGTTGAGCGGCCGTCTCTACGGTACCTCCAATACCCATTGACCACTGACCAGTCGTCGCGGTATCTCGTATTGAAAACAAAAGAGGGGGGTGGAGCAGGAGGAAGATCTATGCATAAAATCCCCGTCAGCCTGTTGGTCGCTGGGGCTATTATTGTCCCGAAGTGGTCAGGATTCGGTGAGCCTCAGCCCGGAGACGGCAAAAAGTGCAGTCGCACATAGCGATATGCAGAGTCGGAAGAGCCAAATGATCCTGCTAGGCGGAACTCGAGTCGACTCGTCGCTCCGCTGACCCGGTCGATTGGACGCACGTTAATCGTTTGCGCCACATTGCCGAACAGCCTCGTCGTATAAGCATAATGTCTATTCGCACAGCCTTCTGGGGAGGTCTAAGTAGGACTTGGATAAGTGGGCACCATCCTGAGTGTCCATTCAACTTGATGACTTCCTTCTCGGCTTATTGAAACGTGGACGCTGACAGCATGTTTGGATGCTGAACGTGTATCGGAGGTGCTTATAGGTGAGGATGTAGGAGATGTCCTAAGAATGTATGAGCTAATATTATGACAAAATTAGATGGGCACGGACCATATATAAGCTAAATTAGGTAGGATCGGTTGAGTAATACTTGGCACAGCTGCCTATGCAATCTGTCCAAGCATCTGCCTATAGCCATCCGACAATAATGATATTTCCATCCCAAGCTCAGTTGTTCAAATACGTATCAATAAAGATACATGTGTGGAGAGACTTGTAATTTGTAATTTGAAACGACGACAGTGTTAGAAATTCCTATCTGTAAGGCACTAGACAAGCAATCAGGTTGGAGGGGTCAACTCAGAGTCCACCTCATGAAGGAGAGTATCAAGGATGAACAATAGTAGAGACATCGTCATGTTCTGCGTGAGAACATAATATCTGCCACATCTCAATGTATCCGGGAAGATGATACTTCTGACAACATGCAGTTCGGAATGTGCCCAATATTATCAGTTGCAGTATCAGCCTGTCCAAATCTGCCGCTCAGCTCGGGATTACTTGCATGCTGTGCCGCATCTCTTTTCAACTGCCGTTCCCTAGAGATTTCGTGTGACCGTATAAGAATTCCCCCTCCTTCTTTCACTCCCAGTCAAGGAAGCTCGCTTGGGTGGGGGCTTGTTTCGACGTCTTCGAGTCGCAGGTTAAGAGCTGATCTTAGATATTATCTTAAACGGATCAGTTAATTCTGACCATCTGGGAATTTGATGTCAAGACACTCAAGGTGACATATTCCCTTTGTATGTAGATGGGACTTTTCCATACTCATTATCTCCAGTCTCTAACTCCTCCGACCCAAACGGATACTCACGCAAGACGGGCTCGATTCACACCCGTACAACTCTTCTCATCCATCCACTAACATGGAATCTAGATTATATTCTTCATGAATATCTAAGGTGTTGAATCAAGAAAGTTCATTCCAATCGCCGTCAAACAGCTCCCAGGGGTCAAATTATCCCAAAACGAGACATCCGGGACCTGTTCTTTGGGGTCTAATGATTCTGTGCACAACTTAGTACTCACCTGGGTCATAAACTCACTTCCACCGCGCGCGATGATGAAGTGCACCACGTCCCGCTCACTATCGCTTGAAGTGACAACATGCAGTCCCCTTTATCCGCCGGACGGCCTTGCAAACGTCGTTCTCCATCGTAAGGCGAGTACTGAGCAAGGCGACGATCCGAAAGCCAGCTTGGATAGTTTCCCCAGCCATCGAGTCCACGACGCGACGAACCGGAAGCATAAAAGCCTCTCGGCGATGGTGAATACTGAGGTCGAACTTATTAGGGATGCATGGGATGATGGGACAACTCGATACGGAGGACACCGGCGGACGCGGTTGACTTCTTCCACAAAGGAGAATAAACTACATCCATCGCAGCGAACCGTGACTCTTCATTTTTGGTGATATCTGAGAAGCGACAATATGGCGTTGGATCGCTAGCTTGTCGACGTTGGACGTAATTTCTGGTGAGAGGTGAGGCAGGCATTCACATGTCGAACCCGCGACTATTTCACAGCAATACAACGCAGTCTCTCGAATCTCAACGGCAAGAAATTCGCGGCAACCTTGCTGATAGAGTCGTGCAAAACTATATGAAGTGGGCGAGAAAAACCTGGTGTTGCACTGTTGTCCCTGCTTTGAGGTCCAAATCCAGACACGAATACGCACGATTGTGATAATTTCTACCATCGGCAACAAGCAAAATGTGAGCGAGTTAATAAAAGAAAATGGGCCGGTCGGAGGTGATATGACCATTCTGTATCTCAATGCAATTTAATCCGATGGAATTACCACAGACATTGCGAGCTGTGACGAGTTGATCTTGCTCGTGAAACGCAGACGTTGCTTAACAGCTTCATATGACCGTTACTGCAAGATCTGTTAGGGCGTTTAGCGCCATGACAAGGTGAGCTCAATTTAGCCGAAGTGTAGCCGACGTAGCTTTCCACGCTTCCACATTGTCGCGAGCAGCTCGAGACTTTTGAGCATTGCATCCATCGCATCATCGCCAGATCCCAGCATCAAAGCTCTCCCCTGAATCGCGTCAAATTCGAATACTCTGAGCCGAGGCGATACCACCAACGAAACCATGGGAAAGAGAAAGCGCGGTCACCCCGACGTCGAGGAAATCCTCCATCGGCCCTGGTGCTACTACTGTGCGAACCTGCGCCTCCACGAACCGATCGTAAACTGACATTGCATCTCTAGGCGAACGTGATTTCGAAGATCTCAAGCTTCTCATTTCTCATCAAAAGGCGAAGCATTTCAAATGCGAACGCTGCGGTCGTCGCCTAAACACTGCCGGAGGTCCGATCCCTCGTCTCTTCCCTCGCGCCCGATCAAACTGACCCGTCCAGGTCTTTCCGTGCACATGAACCAAGTCCACAAAGAAAACCTAACTCAGGTCGAAAATGCGCTTCCAAACCGACAAGGCCTGGAGGTGGAGATTTTTGGCATGGAGGGTATTCCACAGGACATTCTCGATCAGCACCGCAATCGCATCATCCAGAACTTTTACCAGGCGCAGGAGGACCGACGGATCGCGACCGGAAATCCCCTACCGGGCCAGGACATGAAGAATAACCGCAGGAAGATCACGGTGGAGTCAGCGTCCGAATTGAAAAAGAGGTTTGGGGAGTTTAGGAAGCAGAACAAGAATGCGGCGGCAAACGGAGGTGCCGAGACCGTTGTGCAGCCTCCTCCTGCCAGCGCGCCAGCATACGTGAGTTTAAGGAGAGCCGAGTTTCGCGTCCTAGTTCTAACCTAGAGGAACAGAATTACGATCAACAGCCCGGCTATCCCGCCCAAGCACCTCCCGGAGCAGCGCCCTACCAATACACGACCACCAACCTTCCCCCTCGACCGAGCGGAAACCTTGCCGCGCCACCTGGCCTCCCTCAGCGACCGACACAAGCCGGTGGTTGGACCGATAACAACGCGCCTGCTGCCGCCGACGACATCGATAGGCTGATCCGCATGGCTGAAGCCGGCATCAAGGCGCCTGTCGAGGAGGGTGACAAGAAGGGCAAGAAGGACAAGGACAAGAAAGCGAGGATGTTTTACGACGATAGCGAAATCAGTCCTGAGGAGAGGATGGCGGGATTATCGAGATATAGGTGGACGCCTGAGGTTGCTGCTGCTTAGGGGCTGGGGAAGAGGCATGAACTCGATGGGTGTATCATGGATAGTCAGGCCTTGTATTTGCATGGTTGGCGTTGAGGATGTGTAAATTATAATAGGTGGGGATAAATGTGATTTGGTCACTGATAGATGGTCTTGTCGATATCTGGTGTTGCTTTGATTGTGGATGAGACTCTGGCGCGTAGGTGTCTGGGATCTATCTCTTTAGCAGTGCTGAAGCACATGCTACTTTAAGCATAGTCACCATATACCATGAGAATATTAGGGAGATATTTTTATCCCTGAAGTAAAATGTGCCTTAGCACTACTAAAGAGATACGCAGGTGCCAATGTAGGTAGGTATCGAAGATGACACGGTAGACATTACTTTGATACAAGTCATGTCAATAGAAGTATCTTTCCCGATTGAAACGATCAAAACAAACCTGCAACACCCCCCCAAGAAGGGAGAAGAAAGCAATTGTGACAGCATGAAGTTGAATTGCTTCTTCTTGGTGAAATCTTCTCACGACGTCTTTGGTGCTGGGTTAGCCATGACACAAGACACAGACGTCATTACAGTAATGCTGTCAACATCTAACGAAAACCTCCGGTTACAGCCCGGCCATCCAACCAACATCAATCCCCCATTGATACCGCACAAAAGCATTCTGTTTTGAAGATCCTTTCTCGTCCAGGGTAGCCACAATCTAGTGACACACCATCACCAGCCACAAGGACACCCCTGCACAGCCCCTGACGGCCCTTGCTGTGCCCCGTCTTTCTGTTACCACAGCAACGCGTCTCGTCGGGTCCTAAAACAACAAACCACGGATAAACCTCCACGGTCGGCAGTTCAAGACGCATCCGACTACCCGCCAAACTTCATCCTGTCTTTACTAACCAACTAACCAGCAGCGGCTTGAGCGTTTTCGACAGCTTTGCCCCTCCTGAAGCATTATTCCCATGCGCGCCGCTTTTGGGGAGGAGTGAGACATTCATTCTTTGGCATTCACCTTTGTTTACTACCGATCGCATCCTACCACTGCTTGTCGTTGCACCTTCGAATCGATGCAGGCTGCAATGGCAACCTCAGGGTCATCATCCATCACTGTTGCCGGTAAGTTGATTGTTGCACCTGTTCGGTGTCTGGTGGTGTTGACGATTCTTAGTCCGAGTACGGCCGTTCACGATCCGAGAAGCCGCGCAATTGTACGCAATCCCGACGGTGCACGCGAATTAATACTGATTCACGATGTAGACAAAGGAAGGAAGATGGCACCGTGTTCCTCGGCGACGGCTCCCTCGCCGCAGCTCCCACCCCCAAGCTCCATCAGCGCGGCATTCGCAACGTGGTCAAGGTCGTCGACGACCGCTGTTTGTACGTCGTCTCCAGCAAACACGGTGCATGCGTTAACCGATTGCAGAGTATTCGATCCTCCCGAAGAAAGCCCCGTCCACAAGTTCTCCCGCAGCGTGCTTCCTAGATCGAAGAAAGTCAAGGACCAGGTTTTTGCCTTCGACCGCGTCTTTGATGAAAACACGACACAATCCGAAGTTTACGAAGGTACCACCCGAAATCTCCTCGACAGCGTTCTCGACGGATACAATGCGACCGTCTTTGCCTACGGCGCCACTGGCTGTGGCAAGACACACACCATCACCGGCACGAGCCAACAGCCCGGAATCATCTTTATGACCATGCAGGAATTGTTCGAGAAGATTGAAGAGCGCAGCCAGGAGAAGTCGACGGAGCTGACCCTCAGTTACTTGGAGATTTACAACGAGACCATCCGTGACCTGTTGGTTCCCGGTGGAGGGAATGCTCCCAAGGGTGGCTTGATGCTGCGAGAAGACAGCAACCAGGCTGTGTCGGTTTCAGGCCTCACCAGCCACCGCCCCAAGGACGTGCAGGAAGTCATGGACATGATTGTCCAAGGAAATGAGTATCGAACCGTGTCGCCTACCGAAGCCAACGCCACGTCGTCGCGATCACACGCGGTCCTCCAGATCAACGTTGCCCAGAAGGATCGAAACGCAGACATCAGCGAGCCTCACACCATGGCCACTCTTAGCATCATCGACTTGGCTGGATCCGAGCGAGCATCCGTCACCAAGAACCGAGGTGAGCGTCTCACCGAAGGCGCCAACATCAACAAGTCTCTTCTGGCTCTCGGAAGCTGCATCAACGCCCTCTGCGACCGACGACAAAAGGCCCACGTGCCCTACCGAAACAGCAAGCTGACCCGACTGCTCAAGTTTTCGCTCGGCGGCAACTGCAAGACAGTCATGATTGTGTGCGTGTCGCCTTCCAGCGCCCATTTCGACGAATCGCAGAACACCCTTCGATACGCCAACCGCGCCAAGAACATCCAGACCAAGGTGACACGTAACGTCTTTAACGTGAACCGCCACGTCAAGGACTTTTTGGTCAAGATTGACGAGCAGATGGCTTTGATCAACGAGCTCAAGGCTCAGCAAAAGGATGCCGAGAAAATCTTCTTTGCCAAGTTCCAGAAGCAGTGCGAGAAGCGAGACTCAACAGCGCGAGAGGGCATTCAGCGACTCCGGGCCGCCTACGACAACTCACTCCAGGAACGCCAGGAACGCCTGAACAACATGAAGAAGCTCAAGGCCATCGAGCGACGAATCGGCATGCTCTCGGGATGGATTGCTGCATTCGACACCATTTGCGAGCAGCGCGGCGACGAGGACTCGATGCCTCAGAACCTCACCAGCATCCGCAAGACGGCGACGGGCGTTTTGCTGGAGCTGGAGAACAGCAGACACCACATCCACCAGAAGCTGGACAAGTCTAGCTGGGAACGGGCTGTCGACTCGGCGCTTAACCATAGCCTGCGACAGCTTGACGGAAACGAAGGCGCCGACACGGGCGAAGTGGCTACCTTGACCAGGGAAGCCGAACTCCTCAAGGCCAACTTCAATCGCGAGGCGTACCGAGAAGTTCTCGAGCAGGACAAGGCGAGTGAGGCTGGCACGATGCAGATGCTCCTCACTGCGCAGTTCGACATTCTATCCTCCCTCGCCGACACTATCGGCATGGACGAGGAGGACGCGGTTGCGCATGCCAAGGGGATCATTCACCGCCTTCTCCAGACCGGTTACACGGCTGCTTCGCAGGTTGTCAAGCCGGATGGGTCTCTGCCGGTGGCTGAGATCTTCCCGCCTACTCGACGAGGCACGCCGAAGCGCAAGAAGACTGCCACGGTGGTTGTCAAGCCCATCACAGCCCCCGTTTTCGCCCCTGCTCCGGCCGAACACCACCTCAGCCCAATGAAGTCGTCACCTCGACGACGTAAGGCGTTGGCGGCGGCCAAGAAGGGTGTGACGTTTACTCCCGTGAAGAAAAACAAGAAGGGCGGAGTGAGATGGCGAGACGACGAGACCGAGGATGGAACCTTGGCCGACTTTGAGAAGACTCCCAAGAAGCTGTTCACCTCCTCGCCCGAGTTGCCGTCTCCTGAAAAGAGCCTCGTCGCCCCGTGTATTCCTGCGTATCTTCAGGAACCAGAGCTCCCCGCCGAGCGGGAAGAGAAGGAGGAGGACGAGGACGAGGATGAGACGCTTAACCTGACGGCCAACTTGACGGACAATCTAACGGCTAACCTGACTGCTAGCCTGGAGTCTGGCTCAAGCCCAAGCCTCGAGCTTCCTCAAGTCAGCAACTTGGCCAAGCCTAGTCGCTTCCAAGCCGGCTTTTTATCTAAGGCACGACCTTCGATTGGCGGGTCGCCGTCCGGCCTTCGTGCTCCCTCAATGAGCCTCAACCTGGTCTCGAGCTCCCCCGAGACCCAGCGAACACCCCCGTTGCGATCTCTGGATGTCAGTAAGACTGGCAACCTGTCGCCATCACCTTCTGGCAGCCTCAGAGGCATTCCCGTTCGCACGCTCCGGTCGAGACCATCCATCATCGACGAAAACAGCCCCCTCTCCAACAACGTGGGCTCTGGCTCGGACTCGGATGCCGGCAACTTTGATGCTCGTAAGCTGCGCACGGCGTTGCACTCTGCGATGAAGGAGAAGGTTCGTAGGGCGAGCCTCATGACTGGTGGCGGGTCTACCAATGCCAAGCGTCTTTCTTCAATGGGTTCCTCGAATGGTGAACGGGCTGGTCCCAGGCCCAGTCTACCCGCTATGGCCAGCACCACAAACGGCATCTCTCGACTTCGCCGCGGTAGTTCCGAGCGAAGGAGGAGCCCGCCATTGACTTGCTCTCCACCGGACTGGCAGGGCGAGCGACTCACGCCCGGTCAGGCTCGGCGGATGAACCTGACGGGACCCCTCAGACTCGAGACCATTTCCGACAGTCCTCATGAGGGATTTGCAGGTGACAAGGCACGACGCGTCACTATCGGTGCCGGATCGGGTGTCGCCAGTCACCGCAGGCAAGGTAGTACGAACTGGCGATAGGCTACTATTACAAATTGTTAGCGAGGGAATGGAGGAATGTGGCTTGGATGGATGGACGATTCATGTGGATTATTTTTCGAGCCTGGAGTTTCGGCCCTGGCGTTTGGAGGGTATGGGTATGGGACATAAGAGCCCTTGAGTTAAATTGTATTGAATTCAGTTCTATAAACATGCTTGTCAGATTGTGGGTGGTTCCAGGTGCTGAAAGTGAAGTTATCGCCACGGATGAATAAAGTGGTCCATGCAGGAGCGACGGTGTTTTGTCGAACAGACAACACTGACCTCGACCACCGCACTTTGTTGAACTGAGGACTCGTAGTAAACATTGAAGCAAAGATGGAAGGCTTTTGCTAATTTACACTATTGTACAGTTGATTGTTAATTTACACTCTTTGTATTGCCAATTAGCCAAGTAGCATTTGTGCATCATCGCCTCCATTCTTGCATTATCACCTGCGCCTCTTCGCATCTTTCCTCAGCATTAACGCTTCTCATCCGCGCTATCTTCCTCAGATTCTTTGACGATATTCCCAGTCTTTTCCTCCTTCCCATTCTTCTTCACACTCCGCCACTCCATGGCCAGCGCGCCAAGGATCGTAATACATGTCAGAATGAGACCAACCCGAAACACCTGCCGGAGCGACTCATTGTAGGCAACAAGAACTGCTGGCTTGATCGACGCCGGCAGTTCCACCAGCGACGTTGCACCGCTGTCAAGCAGGCCACCTGCGTCGAAGCTAGAGACGGACGCCAGCCGCTGCCGAAGCTGGTTCTCGAAAACGTTCTGCCCGACCGAGACAAAGATTGTCCCGCCGAGTAGTTGAGAAAAGAACATGAGCGACGTGCCGATCGGGACGTCGGGTTTCTGCAAAACGGTCTGCGCGGCGAGGTTGGGAGCCTGCGAACCCAGGCCGAAGCCCCATCCGTAGAGGACCTGGTAGCCGATCCATTTGGCCGTGGGGGTGGAAGGTTGGAGCGTGGTGAGCAGGCCGGCGCCGACGCACGTGAACCAGATGCCAAAGAGGAGGAAGGGTGTGTAGTAGCCGACGCGGTGGACGAGGATGCCGGAGAGGATGGAGGCGGCGACGAGGGAGAGGATGAGGGGGAGGAGGTGGATGCCGGATTGGAGGGCCGTGACGCCCTGGATGGCTTGGAACCAGATGGGGAGGTAGTAGACTGTTGTTTTAGTTGGGGGGTAGAGAAATGGATGGGTGGGCGTGGACTTACTGAAGATCATTTGCTGCGATCCGATGCAGATGGTCGAGAGGAGACCGGCTAGGATGCTGCGTTGCTTGAAGACTCTGGGTGGGATTGTGGCTGTCTTGGGTAGGATGAACTGAACCACTACGAAGCATAGTAGTAGTAGTCCAGAAATGACAATGAGGGCTATGATACTGCCGTTATTCCACTATTCCAGTCAGTCACTCGAACCTCATCCACGGGCTGGAACTAACAGTGTACTTCAACCCCCCCCATTGCAGCGCTAAAACCAAGCACACGCAAGCGGGAACGATCAAAGTCGACCTGTAAACGTCCAGCTGCGCGAGCTTATCCCTTATAGAGAGCTTCTTTGCGTCCTTTTTGGGAATGTTTAGCAAAAAGGCAATGACCAGCATGGCCACGCCTCCCAGGGGCAGGTTGATGTAGAAGCACCATCGCCAAGTCACCTTGGCCGTAAAGGCTCCTCCGAGGAGCGGTCCGACGACGGAGGAGATGCCAAAGATGGCGCCGAACATGCCTTGGTATACGGGTCGTTTGTGGAGGGGGACGGTGTGGACCATGACGACGATCTGGGAGAGTCAGCTTGTCTGGATAGGTATGATGAAGTGAGGTGGCGGAACAGACCGCGCCGGTGTAGATTCCTGCCCCGCCAATTCCTGCCATGGCTCTCCCGATGATGAAGGCAACCGAGTTTGGTGCCGATCCGCACACGGCTGAGCCAACTTCGAAGAGGAGGGTGCTGCTCAGGAAGGTAGTCTTGACGTCGAAAACGGAGTACATCTTTCCAAACAAGAGCTGCGACGAGCACGTCGTCAGGAGATATGCCGAGCCGTACCAGCCAATGTCGGTGACGGAGTGGAAGTCGTTTGTGATTTGCGGGATGGCTGTCGTGATAATCATTCGGTCCTGCGGGGGTTAGTTCATAAGTTCATGGTGTTTTTGGCGATGTGAGGCACGGACTAGAGATACGAGGAACATGCTGGTGAAGATGGAGGTGAGGATGAGAGCGAGGGAGAGACCGGAGGGATATGCTTCTTCGGCTGGGCTGGGTTTCGAGTTTTCACTCGTGATGGGGTCTGATTGGGGTTCGGGGTCGGAGCCATTTTCGGCTTCATGTTTAGAAAGTTCTGTTGACGTTGGCATTGTAAAGGCAACCAGGGCGATGTGACTGGTAGTAAATGAGTGAGGAGTGAACTGGGCGTCGGCGTCGAAGAGGTTGACTCTATGGGACGAAGATAGTAAGAGGGTGGATTATGCAAGAGACGACCGGGAAAGACATTGTGAGTTATATAGCTGATGGAGAGTAAAATTAAGCTGCGTCTCGATGCATCCGCCGTCGGAGCAGGAAAGCATGGGGTTGGCGTCCTCACGATCCGGGGGATCTCCTCGGGGCCGGAGGGGCCAAACCCGGTTAGCACCGTACTTGCGCGGATTCATTCAGAGATGTTAGTCGTAGTCTCCGACGAGCAAGACTGAGTCGTGGGCGGGTATAAGACAAGTGCGTCCTCGGTGAGACGGGTTCAAGGCCGACGCTATACCGTTGCTGGCCCCGAATTCTCCGACGCTTTTCCTGTCTCGTCCCCCGACGGACGACATTTCATTACGCAGCTTGAACTTGAACTTGCAACTTGCAAGACAACGCAATTAATTCTCCCAACTCTCCTCCCCCATGAAGCAAAGAAACGTATGCTCACTCTGCGCCCGTCGCAAAATAAAATGCGACAAAGCCGACCCCTGCTCCAACTGCCTCAAGGCCCAGTTGCAGTGCCAGTACAATGAACCCGCGCCCTATCGACCGCGGAAAAGGGCCGCTGACGAACCCTTGCTGGCTCGTCTGGCTCGATATGAAGAGCTGATGAGGCAGAATAACGTCGACTTTAGCCAACATGCTAATACTTGGGTGTCATCTGGGTTGGAGGTCAGGTCTAAGGATCCGGACCCGGTTCGAATAAGGTAGCTTGTTGCTTGAGCTTGGTGAGCGTAACTAACGAATCTTAGATGCCTATGGTCGAACCTGAGCCCAGAGGTTTAGCTATCCAGTCATCTTCACATATACGAACTGACACCTGGCAGCTCAAGAACCCTCCCATCCACAGCCTACGACACAAAGAAGACCCCATCTTCCACCCGACGCCAGCCCTCAGCACCATTCTCTCCGGAGCCCCTGCCCTCCCAGATGTCCATCCGCAGCCAAAGCACATCTATCGACTATGGCACGTCTTTGTCGAAAGCGTCAACCCCCTCATCAAACTCATCCACGTACCGTCCTTGCAACAGCGCGTCCTAGACGCAAGCTGGGAGCCCTGCGCAGCATCAAAGCCACTGACGGCTATGCTGTTTGCCATTTACACCCTCGCCATCATCTCCTTGTCCTCGGAGGACTGTCAGGCCTCGTTCGGCGAACCCAGAGGCACCATTTTGACTCGTTTCCGAGCCGCCGCTCTCCGAGCCCTCGTCGACGCCGACTTTCTCACCACGCGGGACCTCAAGGTCCTCCAGGCCTTTGTGCTATTTCTCCTCGCAGACGCCGAGTCCGAGCTGGCGTATCCCCTGACCGGGGCTGCCGTGCGAGTCGGCCAGAAGATGGGTCTTCACCGAGAGACGAGCGACGCCAAAACCAGCTTCTTTGAGAGGGAAATGCGCGTGCGGCTCTGGTGGCACATTTGTCGTCTGCACTCGAAGACGCCGAACGGGACGAAGCCGCCGCCTTCTGAACTCGGCTGCGTGCGTGCGCCGCTAAATGTTAACGACGCGGATTTGCACCTGGAAATGACGGAAGCTCCCATGGAGCACAGCGGGCCGACGGAAATGATGTTTGTGTTGCTCAAGTTTGAAGTCTCCAACTGGCTTCGGTCGTCGGCTGCGGCGGCTGAAGTTTTTGAGGGCATCTTTCGAGGTCCGCCCAAGGGCAGGTCAACAGAACTGGAAGACAAGGCCATCAATGAACTGGAAGAGATTTACCACGAAAAGTTCCTTCGCAACGTCGATCAATGCATCCCCCTCCACGCTCTCACACAAGCCGTCGCCAAACTCGCCATCGCACGCATGAGGTTCAAAGTCCACCACCCGCGGGGACGCATAACGCAGGGAAACGAAGCATACACGACTCAAAAAGACAGCGACACCCTCTTCGAATCGGCGCTGACAATGTTGGAAATGGTAGACGTGGGCATGCGTAGTAAATTCTGCTCGCACCTGTTTGCGGACATGACGACAAAGTTCCAAATGGACGCGTACGTATACGTGCTCAGCGAGCTGCGTCGCAGAATGGCGACGGATCGGGTGGTGATGGCGTGGAGGATGGTTGAGAAGATGTACGAGGAACACGCGGGAATGCTTGATGAGGGCGGGGATAGGTTTTGGTTTGAGCTTGGGGAGTTGACTTTGGAGGCGTGGGAGGCGCGGAGGGGTGAGTTGTCACGTCAAGGGGTTTGGACGGAGGATATGAAGCCGCGGTTTATTCGGGAGCTGCAGGAGAGGAGGAAGGGATATAATAAGGATAGTAGTCTGTTGGTTGGATCTGAGGTTCAGGGTTTTGGTGGGCTGATGGAGAATGGGCAGTTGGATTGGGAGTATTGGGATGATTTCTTACGGCTATGACGGGGTTGATTACGACTTTCTCAGTCAAACTTGAGGTTCCAAGGAACGGTTGAATGAGCTTCCCAGCTTATCGTTTGTATTCCCTCTCAGTAGTTGCTGCGACTACCTGGAATGAAAGAGACACGAATGCTGACAGTGGAAACGACCAGCTACCAAATGGCCTGAGCCAGCGACAAACTGATGGAAACCTTATGCCGGCAGCTTATCACTCCGAGACTGCTTCACGGGGAAGCTCTACGGATCCAGCTTGACCAAACAAGACATTGCAGCATAATGACACCTTTCTAGCCGATAGCTCACTCAACTCAATGCCGTCTTATCGAATCAGCCGAGCCCGTCCAGCGGCTCTCAGGACGGCTCAGGAGTCGAAGGCACAGGAGTTAAAGGACAGGAGTTAAGGTTAGCGCGGGGTCATACGGTATAGGTGTCTCGTCTTATGCCCGAAATGGCCCTCAACGCCGATCGGCGTTAGGCCCACGCAACAAGGGAGCGCTTTCTTTGGCGGGCTAGCAGGGGAGAGCTAAAGTGACATGCGTGTTGACGGAGCTTGTCCTTCGGCGATGTTGCGTCATGTTGGTGGTGTTTATAATTAAGCTTGTTGGGAGGTGCTTTCGGGGAGAGGCTTTTCGGCGATAATGCACGACGACGCATGTCCTACCGTACATGCAAGTCAGCAGCCATTGAGTGAAGACATGTTGGCTGAGGGTATAATAGACCTGTCTGCCCGTTCTTGTTTACTTTCTCATCAGCTTCACTTACAACTAGCCTTACCAACTTCCAACACCCTCTCATTACAACATTTCCACCACCGCCATGTCCCCAACACCCGTCTGGTTCATCACAGCCGCCTCGTCCGGATTCGGCCACGAGATTGCCGAAATCGCCCTCGCCCGCGGCCACATCGTCATCGCCACGGCGCGCAACAAGGCCCGCATCCAAGACCTCGCCGATAAAGGCGCCCACACGCTCTCGTTTGACGTGACGGCTCCCGTGGCCGACATCAAGGCTGTCGCCGCCGATGTCTTTGCCAAGCACGGTCGCGTCGACTACCTGATTAACGCCGCAGGGTACATCCTCGACGGGGCTGTCGAGGAGATGAGCGCCGAGGAGGTGTACGACTGCTTCAACACTAATGTCTTTGGTACGATCAACACCATCAACGCCTTCCTCCCGGGAATGCGCGCCCAGCTGATCGGCGAGAAAGACGTTCGCGGCACCGTCGTCACGTTTGGCAGCATCGGCAGCTGGAACGGCGGACCTGGCTTCGCATGCTACTCCATGACCAAGGCCTGCGCCTCTTCCCTCGCTGAATCTCTCTCCGACGAACTCTCCCCCTTCAAGATTCGCGCCACCGTCGTCGAGCCAGGATACTTCCGCACCGGCTTCCTGAATCCGGGATCGCGGGTGCGCACAAAGACGCAGCTGCCCGCTTACGACGACGAATCCACGCCCACGGGAAAGACGAGGCGCGCGCTGGAGGTTACGGATGGGAAGCAGCTGGGCGATGTGAAGAAGGGGTGCAAAGTCGTGGTGGATGTATTGACGGGGACGGGCGTGGGTGAGGGGAGGGAGTTGCCGGTGAGGATTGGGCTGGGGAGCGATTGCGATGCATTTATTCGGGATAAATGTGAGAGGACCCTGCGGTGGTTGGATGAGTGGAAGGAGGTTACTGTTAGTACTGATCATAATAATGAGTGAAATTGAGATACCACTGACTTGAGTTGATAGATCGGAGGACATGGTAGTGGCAAGTAGCTTCCTGATGGAATGAAACATACATGGTAACAATAGAGCTGTGATTTGTGTGAAACGACCTGAGTGGTAAGCGGTGTGAGTGTATTTGAAGATCCATGTGGCGAAAGATACGCGACGGGAGGGGAGCAAGTGACCAGTCCCCACGCGTGACGCGAGCGTGGTTCATGATTACATGTCTTAGGTTCCATTGTTTTCGTTGTGACGTCTCCCCAAGTTGACTACATCGCGCTGTCAATTCTGAAATATGTCCTGAGTCCAGACGGCACGACTCATATTAGATGCGGCTAGTAACAAACATTGGCGTGCTCGATATCAAGTAGTGCGCAATAAAACTGCCTGGAGAAACATGGTCTCAACCAGCCTTAGTGTTGGGTGGCTCGTGTACATATGTGAATTCCCTTCCTTCAACGATCAACGAAATGTATAGCTGACGAGCCTTGTGATATCAAGGTGTCAAGGTTCCAAAGACTGAACGCAGCGAGGTGTAAGTGAACCGAACCAAGTATCAATAAGTTCAAATTCAGTGTCCGCCAAAGTTACTCAGTGTGTAGAGCCTTGGTTCGCCATGGCTCTGGGTCCGGTCTGAGTATGAGGAGGGAGTTGAGATAGGACTATCGAAGAGGAGGCATCTTTGTCGGGAACGACGAATCGGGACCAAGGATCCTCGGTAGTAGACTGCGAGAGATATCGGGCTAAGGGGGACTGACTGACATCCTCGGACTAGTATACATTAGAAGAGTTGCGAGTGAAAATGATGGATGACGCTTTATAACCTACCTGGATGTCTTGCAGTAAGGGATTCTGGGGACTCTGAGTAGGCATGACGGATGCTGAATGGTAGAGGAATATGAAGATACGAAGTATCGTGCGAAGATGCTGGTACGGACTGGAGCACGAGGAAGAAGGTGCTCAAAGGCAGAATCTTTATAATGTGATTCACGGCAACTTGTCCGCCTCGCTTGCGTACACGTTCGGCACATATTGATTAGCATTGAAGGCAAACCGTCGACTCGGCAAGCCCCAGACCCGCCCCTGGTTCCAGGCGAACGAATTCACCTCCAACCCTGGTCCCTGGTTCCAGGCGAACGAATCCACCTCCAACCCTGCGCCCCGTTCAAAAAAGCCCCCGCACTCAGTAACCCGGTCAAGAACCTCCAACCCTGATGCCGGCCAAAAATCTTGCCTCTACGTAGTACGGAGTACTCCGTAGTCGTTCGAGGTTTCCACATGTCGTCACGGCACCGGCGGCTCGCCAGGGACCTGGAAGGAGGTAGTCGGAATCCCGTGGGCGTGACATCGCGCTAGGCTCTCTTGAGGAGCTGGGGGATCCTGGATGGGTGTACTGAGGTTGACGCTTGAAGTATTGTCAGCTCGCCCCGCCGAGACAGGGGGGTTGGTGCAGTCACTTTTCAGGCTTGCGATGCACCCGCGTCTGAGCACCACCTAACACAACACAAGACAGACATCAACATGGACATCACACCACAGCAGCTGCAGCAGCAGATTCACCAGCTCCAGCTGCTCCTACAGGTTCAGCAGCAGCAGCAACAGCAGCAGCAGCAGCAACAGCTGGAGCTGACCCGACAGCTCCTTGACCAACAGCGCGATTTTCAGCAGACCCTTTTGCAACAGCAACAGCAGATTCTGCAGCGAATACAGCAGCAACAACAGCCCCTCCGAACCCCCTCGCCGGAGCCACCTTTATCAACTAGGACCCTTGGGCTTAGCCGCAACGAACGTATCGAGGTCCGGGCCCTACGAAATGCCGGTTGGACCTATCAGCAAATTGCCGACCACTAGCATATTACCTCACGGCAGGTCCAGCATGCCGTCACAACGCAAGCAACACCTCGCCGCCGCTCTGGCCGTCCTCCCTTGCTTACACAGCTGCAGGTGGAGGAGCTAATCGAATTTATAACAGCCTCTAAGATAGGCCGGCGTATGGCTCTCAGAAGGATCCCACAAGCTCTCGGTTGGAGCTGCTCTGAAGGAGCTATTCGAACTGCACTATGGAGAGCTGGATATAAGAGATATATTGCACTCCGGAAGCCTCCAATTACAGATCGAACGCAACAGTTGCGGCGCGATTGGGCAGAAGCACATAAGGATTGGACTATTGATGATTGGAGAGCTATTTTATGGTCAGACGAGACTTGGGTTACTGGTGGAAGGCATACACGAACATGGGTCACTCGAAGGATAGGCAAAGAGCTTGATCCAACATGTATTGTTGAGAGGCTTCAGCGGAAGAAAGGCTGGATGTTTTGGGGCTGCTTTTCTGGGCTCTCAGGCAAAGGTCCTGGAGTCTTTTGGGAGAAGGATTGGGGGACTATCACAAAGGCGAGCTATTGTGACCATATTGTTCCGATTATTGATGCATGGCATCGCCTCCATCCGGATAAGGACCATTTCTTTATGCATGATAATGCTCCTGCTCACGCAGCTGCTGAGACAGCAGCTGAGCTAGCAGCTCGAGGTATTCGAGTTATCTCATGGCCACCTTTTCCTCCTGATTTGAACCCAATAGAAAAGGTCTGGAATAGGATAAAGAACTATATAGAAGAGCACTTTCCGGAGCATATGTCATATGATAGACTAAGGGCTGCAGTTAAAGAGGCTTGGGAGAGAGGGGTTTCTGAGGAATTTCTTGACGAGCTATTACTAACAATGCCTCAAAGATGTCAAGATGTCATAAATGCAAATGGAATGCATACCAAATGGTAGTTAATTTACTCCTTTTGCGACTTGGGTACATCGCAAGCCTGAAAAGTGACTGCGCCAACCCCCCTGTCTCGGTGGGGCGAGCTAACAATACTTCAAGCGTCAACCTCCGTAAGTCGCCTTATTCTACCGACGGGACATTCGCCTGTTGCACGACTACCGGTAGGGTCGGGCGATGTGAACTTCATGAACCGATAAGTGTTCTGATGAGCAGCGCACCGATGGACAATGCAGTCGGACCATAGAAGGGGGGCAAGCCTTCGTTCATGACATCAGCTTGCACAATTTTCACTTGCATAGACACTGAGGCTCTTTCAGCCATGTTCCGTACGCCCTAACGGATATAGCAGTTATCACATCGATTGTAACATCAAGGGGCCAGCTATCTGGCATAATAATAATGGCGCGACTTGTTTTGCACCCGATCCCTGAAGAGAGGTGCCAACGGGAAAGACTGTCCGAGAGATTGCCATGAATATCACTACTTAGGTAGATCAGGGTAAGAACAACTTTTTGAGCCTTTTAGTTCTGCTCAAGATGGCCAACCAAATCCCACTTATCTCAAGTTTTGCTTAAATCCGTCTTGCCAGATGCGTTATTTCTTCTGAGCGGGCTGAGGGTCGCAATTATGCTGAGAGTATCCGTATTTGCCACAGACACTCATATAACCCAAAGAAGGCAGCGCCTCTCAGCAGTCTATAATTAGGTACGCTTGGCTTGTTCTCCCTGTTTGTTTACGAAAAGGGGCTCTCCTGCTTGAGGCCGTCTTGTCCGGGTTTTTAACCTTGTATGAGTACCTGTGGTAGTCGCGTACCGATGAACCCATCTCGGGCGTACGTACATGAATGTTACAGTCCATTTTTAGCGTGGATGCTTCAATTACCTTCCAATTACTGTTGTCTCTATCCCACGAAACCCAGCAACCGCTTTCTTGTGCCGACACGTGCTCCACTCGTCTTGAATTTGGATGTTGCCTCCAACCAAGACTAATTCCCTAGCAGTCTCTCCATTTCTCAGCATCTCACCACATAATACTCGCACCCAGAGTTACTTCACTCCATGTCTATATATAGACAACACTATAATGAGAGCCCAGAACCCACCGCGTTTCCGCTTTATCGTTATTATAAACCCATTGACTTCAAGAGCCTCTCACTAAGACTCACGTCCGAATTACATGCCTGGTCTTTGCACGGACGGTTTCCTCTGGATCTTCGTGTCGGTCCCATCCTTCGTCTCCTGGCCTAGGTTGATGTTCGCAAAGGGCTTTGGACGAAATCATGGCTTTAGATACCCCATATTTGTTGTAACTTAGTTGCATTTTGAAAGGTACTCAAATCCACCATCAGTTGTCATAACATATGAACTTGTCTTATCCCGAAGTGGAGAAAATCCAAGACCGTGCTAAGACTTGTTCTTTGATGCTTCCACTTAGAGTGTTACTTATTGTAGAGTTGACTGTTTTGATGTGGTCGTTCACGCATGACCCGAGCTGTTTTGCTGGCGAGTTGTTGTAGTCTGTCGATGTTCCACCACTTTAGAGAAGAGACTCATATAGAAACCGACGCAAGTCTTAAGAACAAACTGGAGCTGGCTTTCCATAGAAGATTTGTACTGGATAGAGGAAATGAAAGTAATTGATGAGTTTAGAAAAATAGGATTGTAATGTGTTAAATGGTCTAAGTGATAAGGTGAGCGAATACATTGTCGGTTATTAAATCAGGTACTGGGTCTGCATTTCGTCCCCGATCTCTTCTGAGAGACTAGAAAGTGAGAAGTATATTGACAGTCCCCGCAAGCTTGGCTCACATTGATGCGCTCGGGTCCATTGTTCATATTCTCATTATGGTCACGTCACCTTAAGTTAGATACATCCTATTGTTAATGCATCCTGGAACCTATCCTAAATTATGGCTGTACGTTTCATATCATACGCAAGCATTAACCAAGGCACTATACACATTGGGGAGGATTCCTTGTTTCCCGAGGAAATGATGAATCAAAGTCGAGAGATATATTCTCGAATCAACCTTGGCGTCGGATGGTCCGCGTAGGTTTATTCCCTTCCTCTAGCCATGGCAGACGAGATTTCTAAGTGGGGAGCCCTACACTATGCAAGATTCAAGGATCCAAAGCAAGAAGACCTGGGGTGTAACAAGAAGTGGACCGAACAAAGTATCAACGGTTTCAAACTCGTATGTCCGCCGACAGGTACTCAAGTTGTCGAACCTCGGTTTGCGTCGACGCTTGAACCGGCATAAGCAGTGGAAGGGAACCGAGACGGGACTGTCCAAGTTGAGACAGCATTGTCATGAACGGCAAAACGGACCAAGGGTTTTTGCCGGGGGACTGCAAGAGGTATCGCTACATAGGGCAAAGTGTCACTTGAGACTGCTGGCCGTTAGAAGATGTATAAATAAAGGCAACAGATGATCGTTCCCACCTGAAGCTCTTGTAGCGTGGGCTTCTGGGGATTCCGGGTAGGCATGATAACGCTGGATAGCGAAGGAAGGCACAATGCATAAAGGTGTTGGAACGGAGGATAATGGGGGCCTGGAGGCATTGTCTTTATAATAAGAGGTACGACAGAGTAATGTCGATCGACACCCAATTTGGATATACCTAGGTTGCAGAATGTGTCCAAACACCCAGTTAGGAAATAGGTTGCATAATGTGTCCAATTTGGATCCAAATTGGTGGACTGTCTTTAATGACGGCCAATTAAACGACCAGTTAAGAACGAGGCAACCGAACTATTGAACTGGATATGCAAAGCAGCGGAACCATGGAACCAGGTATGCAACGCATTGACTTTCAGAGACCAAAAGGCCTCGTCTCGTAGGGTGAGGAATATGCCATTGCAAGATCAGGCCAATTGACATAAGATAGATGTTTCTCACCAGCGCTGCACCGGCCCTTGGCCCCAAACACACCAAAAGCCACCAACATGTGGGGATAGCTACCCGTTGGTTCAAGGCAGGAGCAAAGAGGATTCCTTTAGTTACCTTGCTCTTGCCCAGAGGGCACTAGCCAACGAGTAAAGTCTTTTGTAGCTTGGGTGCCTTCTAACTATCGCTGCGCCCACCCGGGACTCCCTTCGTTGCATTCCCACCTGACAGCCGGTTTGTGTTTACATTATTGTGCGTTCACTCGTTGTACCTGTATCTGTCAAGATTACTTGAACCTGTATGTCGCATCTAATACTACGCTATATTGCCTGCAAGCTTTAACGTCTATCACTTACAAGCTGACACGGCCACCAGTCATAAACGCTTGAGCTTCAGCGTCTTACAACCTGACGCTGTTGGAAGCTCCTTTGTCGTCTCAGCATTTCTCAAACTCGGGCGATGTAAGACTCGTTTCTGGGGCTATATTTCACTTATTTATAGTTAACTACCTAGTTTAACAACGCTAAAAGTCTACATTTCATCACCCCTAGTCTATGCTCTCTCTATGGCTACATCTGCACTGCAAACCCCAAAAGAGCATCTTCTGTTTGTTCAATATAATAGATCTTTCAACTTGCTCTGCGTCCACAATCTCCAAAGTATCCACGGCAATGGAGGCTATTATAAACTCAGTTCATTCTGTATACGCTTATGGAGACCCAATCCCGTGTCGAATCCTGGCTCCTTGCCCGCTTGGGCACTGCAGAGTCCGCTTTCGCGCTTTGGATCACAGCCTTGTCCTTCGTCCTAGAGTCAGACCTATGCTTACCTAGATGGAGTTCCAGCATAGCAAAGGCTCTTCCAAATATCGCCAAGACCGATGGGTGCTACTGCACTTGTGGTGCAATATGAACATGATTGTTCGCAGATACTTGACACATAGGTCAACTGCTATTAAAGCTAGCTAGAAGAGCAGGCTGATCGACAACAGAGATAATGCGGCACAAAACATCGTCCTGTGCTCCGCCGAACTCGGGCTCGCCTCGTTCCTTATCGTATGGCAGCCGCTGGTGCTATCTTGTCCATCTCGGCTCGTATCACGCATCACTTAACCCATGGGATTGCATGTTATTCTGACCGCTGTCTGCTGGAAATTGTCGGTAGAAACATGGATCCTGACTTCCATTGGACACTGTCTTACGTTTTTGCAAGAACTCACAGATGGCAAGGTCACGTTTACCCCAGGCTCGCCTAGACCTCAAGTTGGTCGGGGAAACCCATGAGTCTGGGGCTGGTCGCTCTCGTAACTCGGCTCTCTCTGTGAACCAAAGACAAGACGCATTCAATGCAGAGGTTGATGACTCTGAAAAGGAACCTGGGTCACTTATTGATAGACTTATAGAGTTGAATCATGGTGTGAGTAGTCAACGGGCAGCCGAGGATGTACAACTTCAGACAGTCAACACCCCACCTCATCACTTATCACGCGCCGATCCCAGCAAGCAGTCAAGAACCCAACCACCGACCTCTTCCGAAAACGGCAACGACCTCACACGAGGAACACTCCGGTATCTAAGTTGACGGATCATCGCTCCAAGGTGCGGGGGAAGAACATTTCCCAACGTCCAATAGGACCGTGAGCTCGGTAATGGCCCGCCTTTTCGCCAAATCCTTCCAGGACAACGTTGCAGCGTTGCACGGCTCTCTCGTTCCAAGGACGAATAGCGTCGTGTTTCATGCACTGGTGGTGTCATTGTCCCCCGTGAACCCTTATCGCAGGTGGTTTCCTCCCCGGACGCGCTTGGCTGAAGAGGGTAGGTTAACTAACTGTTGGCTGATTATTGTGTCGTGGAGATATACGTGCGGTATAAAGACTGGTCGGCGAGGAGCATCTCGGTTTTTCTTTATTCTTTGGCATATTTCGAGATGGTATCGTTCAAGTTTGGGCGCAGCCCGTTGCAGGTGCACCACGTGCGGACTCCTGAAGAAAGTGCTCTGGTTCGACGTCTGGACATTTTCTTGATGACGTTTGGCTGTATATCTCAGGGTAAGTCGAAGCAATCGAATGAAAATAGCGGCTGACCCAGGCAGTCATCAAGTATCTCGATCAGTCCAACATTAACAATGCCTACGTATCGGGGATGAAAGAAGACCTGTCGCTGTACGGCAATGAGCTCAACTTGTAAGTCAGCGTGGACACAAAATAGACGAGGCTGACGACATAGCTTTTCCACCTACTTCAACATTGCGTATTGTCTCATGCTCATCCCGTCCCAAGTCATCATGACATACGTTCGACCGAGTTTCTGGCTTCCGGGCTTGGAAGTGGCATGGGGTCTGATTACTGGGCTCATGGCCATGGTCACGAGTGCCAAGCAGGTCTACATCCTTAGAGTCTTTCTCGGTCTTTGCGAGAGTAGTGCTTGGCCGGGAATGATGACTCTGCTGAGTACGTCTGCTTCTCCTGCCAGTAACCCGCCCCGAACGGCTAATAATATTGACAGTGCACTGGTATACACCCACAGAACTTGCCAAACGTATGGGTTTCTACCACTCCTGCCAAGCCGTCGGCTCCATGATGTCCGGGGCCCTCCAGGCCGCCATCACCACAACCATGGAAGGTCACCACGGCCTCGCGGGCTGGCGCTGGCTCTTCGTCATCAACGGCATCATGACGGTCGTCTGGGGCTTCGCCGGCCTCTTCATGATGCCCGACTACCCCAACCGCCCAAACCCGCGCGCCTTTTGGTTCCGCACGGGTGACGCCGAGCTGTCCATGCTGAGGCTGGCGAGGAACGGACGCATGGAGCCGAAGAAGGTGTCGTGGGCGGGGGCGAAGCGGACGTTTTCCGGGTGGGTAGTCTACTTCGTCGCCGTGCTGTATGTCGCGACCGTGCTGGGGACGTATGGGAATGTCTACTTTTCGCTGTTCCTCAAGTCGCTAACGAGGGCGGACGGGAGCGCGAGATGGAGCACGGCGCAGGTGAATGCAATTCCCATTGGGGCGTACGGCATCAACGTGGTGTTTGTGTGGATATGGGCGCTGCTGTCGGATTTCCTCGAAACGCGGTGGACTATTATCGTCTTCCAGGCGTGCATCGGCATCATTACCTGCATCATTATGAGCATCTGGACGTCGCATCCTGACTCAGTCGACCTCTCTGCAGCGTACGCCTCGTACTTTATCGCCTTTACGTGTCTCGGAACCGCGCCTCTGATCTTCTCCTGGCTCTCGGACCTGATCCCGCAAGATCCAGAAGCCCGAGCTCTGACTGTCGGTGTTGCGGTGGCGTCATATTATGCTATATCTTCGTGGTCGCAGGTTCTCACTTGGCCGGCCTCGCAGGCGCCGTATTACAAGTACGGGTGGCAGTCGGCGTTGGCCCTGCTGGTGCTGGTGGTTATTATGACGTGTGTGTTGCGGTTCATTGATCTTCGATATTTGTTGCCAAAGCGTATTGCGTTTTGTGAGACGTTGGATGGGCATGTTATTAGGGATGGGAATAATGTGACGGTGGTTCCTGTTGCGAAGGATGATGAGGAGCAGGGAAAGGACGATGATGAGCAGGCGAAGGATGATGATTGAGGAGTGACATAGTCCGGCATCAGAGCGAAGGTACTTGGCTCATAAACTCTTTTGAACGAGAAGAGCCCTCATATTTAGCCTGGATCTCTGTGATTTTGCTTGAGAGACAGCTCACGGGTTATGTTCAATGGCAACAAGACACCTGATGTTAGAATCAGCATGCCGCTTTATAGACATTTCCTACTATTCTACAGGAAGATATGATGATATTAAAATCAGGAACTTGTTTAATATTCTTCAATCTGCTTATGCACCTCAGAGAAGATATCTAAACCCCCTCTTCATCCTCAAAGCCTCATCCGTACTCTCCATAACCTCGACCCTCGCCGTCTGCTCAGCAACATCCCGACTCGTCTCCCACGCCGACTCGCCCGCCTCGAGCTTCTTGTTCAAATCCACCAAGATGAGCCGAAACGCGTACGACCCCATAATCGTAACCCCAAACATGGCCAGCACGATGCCGTAGCTCTTACGATAGCCATCCTCCTTGAGCGCCCACACGTACGAGCCCGCCACGTTGCCCAACTGGCCGAAGCCGTTGATCATGGCGATGGCGACGGCGCGCTTGGCGGGCGGGCGCGGGAACGACGAGCTGATCCACGAGTAGAAGGTGATGTAGCCGGCGTAGGAGCTCGCTTGGAGGAACAGGGCCACGTAGCGGGCCGCCACGTTGAGGGTCGACATGCTGATGACGAAGCCGGCCATGCCGACGGCGATGGGGCCTGCAATGTGCCAGAACTGGGGGTTGTTAGCGTGTTGTGGGAGGTGAGAGTGGTGATGTGAACGAACCCTTTCTTGTGTTCGGTCAGAGTGCCATGCCGTCAAGAGCGAGACGAAGCACGAAAAGAGCCACGGAGGTGCACTCATCAGCAAAGTAGGCACGTAGTCAAAGCCAAGGGTCCCAGTCAGTGTCGGCTGTCGGGGTTAGTTTCGTTCAATGTCGCAAGTGAGCCACTTACAAAGAATGCGTTGAAAGAAAGACCGACAATGTACGCAATAAAGGTCAAGACCATCAAGTAAATCTTGAAATCCTTTACAGCCAACCTCAAGCCGTAAAAGGCATCATGCTCCTCCGAGTCAGCGTCGGCTTCACCCACATCCTCCACCATGCGCAGCTGAGCAACCTGGCGCTCCTCCTCGGTAAAGCCCCTCGAGTTGTGCGGGAGATCGGGCAGGATGAAAGCAGCAGAAATGGCAATGGCCATGGTCACACCGCCCTCGATCCAGAACAGCCAGCGCCAAGCGGCATGGCCAAGCGTTCCCTGCATGTTGGAAAGGACGCCGGCGCCGACCAGGGCCGAAAAGGCGTTGGAGAGGAGGTTTCCGCAAAAGAGAATGGCGTTGCGCTTCGTCAGCTCTTGGCGCGTGTACCACTTGGACAAGATCAAGAGCGCACCGGGGAGAAAGGCGGCCTCGACAAAGCCCAGGAAGAACCGAATAACAATCATGCCGGCAAAGTTCTGCGCATTGCCCGACAGCGTCGAGATGAGGCCCCAGAGCAGCATGGCCGCCGAGATGTACAGCGACGGGCGCTGGATGCGGTTGATGAAGATGTTGCTGGGCACCTGCATCAAGATGTACCCGACGTACAGAATGCTCAGGCACGTGGCGTACTGCGTATCGTTGAGCTTGAGGTCGTCCTGCAGGCCCTTGAGTCTCGCGGCGGCAATATTGTTGCGGTCCAGGTAGTTCATGATGTAGATGAGCACGAAGAGGCCGCACCGCGCATCGAGCTTGCGCTTGAGCTGCTTCTCGACGGCGCGGCGATGCTCGGGATCCATGCCATGGCCGGCTTGGGTGACCAAGTGATCGTGCGTGCGGGAGTGGGATTCGACGCTTTGTTTGGGGCCGTCGGAGCCGTCGTCCGAGGGGGGACTTGGCGAGGGTTTTGCTATCTCGGGGGGCATTAAAACGGATGGGAGACCTTGAGGTGACTGGAACGAGTTGAAGGGGAGAAGAACGTGAGAGAGGCGGCTCCGGGCGGTTTAAATTGTCGTCGACGCACAATGTACTCTGTACCACCAAGTCTGCAAGTCTTAGCTGCCGCCGCTAGTCTTAATGCACAATGGCGATGCGAGCGGTGAGCCCACGAGGAGAAAAGATTGATAAGGGCCGTCTCCGGCGTCGGCCAACCGCTCTCCGGCTTGTTGCCGGCGTCTGCTAGCGACCCGACAGCTTCCCCGGGTGCTCGTGATTGGTCCTAGTTATGGAGAATTCCTCGCCTTGCCAACCAGCCTAGACCCCGAGAGCGACGAGAGATGCGGTTTGCTCTCCCGACGTCGCACCCAGATGTTACATCAAACAGTGACACAAGGGACAAGAATTGGCGGGTGAACAGCAAGAGGGGCTGGGATCAGCTGCACACGGACATGAAAAGTTTTCCTTTCTTTTTTTCCGCCAGTTGGGTAAAGTAATGGCAATTGCATCGTGTGTTTCCTCCCAAGTCCAAAGTCGCCGATTAATCTGCCTGATGTGACTCTCGTCGGGGACAAGATCAACTGGTTCGTTTACGCGGGGTAAAACGAAACACAATCATGACTCGCCGTGATGATATGAAGGCCCCGGGAGATGAAGCAAGCTTACTGAAGAGGCGGAGTTGGGATCTGCGATTCCAGGTGTTTTCCGGGCCGAATGACCACTGCGGGGAACCGGGATCCTGTCAGTGCAAACAGCCGACTGGCTGGGAACGAAAAGAGCTGGAGAGGCCATGAAACGACTGACCCTTGGAAGTGGCAATGGCATGCTTGGGTGTTTGTTGAGTGCGACGCTGTGAGGGAGGAGATTCAACAGGACATGGAGTTTGTTTCAAGCGGCTGCCAGGAACGATGGCTCCCGAACGACCTTCTAGAATGATTCTAGTTGCTCTTGGCGCGAGGAGTGTGCTGCCATTTGCGTGATTCCTGGGTGTGGCCATTTATCGGAGCACTCTAGGCTGCGAGTCAGTTAGTGAGAATTTGGCACTTGCAATGGTTGCTGCCTGGGTATGGAGAAATATCCATGCATAAAAATGAATATCGATCAATTTGAAGGCTATCTATACTCCTTCGATAATTGAATGTGCTGCTTTTGCTTGCCAAGTTGCTTCTCAACTGCCGACTTTGCGGAAAGTCAGAGATCAAAGCGGCCACTGGCGATCGGTCAGAATCTCGCCTCCGCTCCATCAGCGTTGTTCTTTATTTCTTGATCCTGTCCTGCGGGGTATTTAGCCAGGCAGAGGTTGGCAGCGTGACATGGCCGGGAGGCTGATCTCAATAGAGTCGGATGACCTTGGAGAGGCCTCGGTCTATGAATGACTCACAATCTATTGACGGACGAGTAACGTTTCAATTGATGCAGCCACTTCTGCGTCTTGTCCCTGCGAAATTGAGCGTCGCTTGAAATTCCCGCGTAGACATGAGGCGATTTATTACATGACAGCACCTCCCGAGGGAATGAGCACCTGGCTCATATTAAATCCTGGCAAAGAAAAGCCACGAATGAGATTCCACTGAACTATCGACTAGATATCTCATCCCAATGACGCTTGGCAAACAGTCAATAGTGCCAAGTCCAGTGGATTGTGTAGGGTAAGCTTCGTTCAAAGGCATCAGCTCATCGCCGAAGCAGCAACATCCAACTAACAAGACAAGAAAGAGGATGCATAGGGCTTGATTAAGGAAGATGTAAGGTGTACTGGAATATCTGATGCATTCCCTCTATTTCTAAAGGTCTTCTGTCTTATAAAGTATCATGTTGATAGAGAATGCACGCTAGTTTCGACGTCCATACTTAGCCCGAGCGAACTGCTTAACAAGTTCTCCTACTCATAAATACCCCATGAAGAGATGGAATCACAGCGTGTTTATTGAGGAGAGAAGCGTAATGCATTTATTCGCCTGGATGAATCCTCATGTATCAAGCCAGCCCAGACTCCATCGAACACACGTGACGGGGTGGCTTATGTGATGCGATAGTGCGTTCAATACGCGGAGACGTAGCAGGAACGACATCCAAAGTCCAATAAGAGCTCAAGGATATTGATTACCGTACAATTGCCTGCCGCTGCGAACAAGGAGGGGATACTGAATACATAGATCAGCGTGGGGAGATAAAGTGCTTGGCATCCAGTGTTCGTCTTGCACACGGCCGAATTTGGAAGCTCCAAAAAGGAGGCGCGGGGAACCTTTGGAAGATAGCCAAGACCAAGGAAGAGTTGTTCGTCAAAATCGTTTGGGAGTCGGGACCTTTGGTTTCGTTTAAGGCTAAGCGAGAGAACTTCTGGGCCGAGACGGGCAAAGCAAAACTTCACTCATGTTTCGTCAAGTATACCCGACTGAAGAGGCGCATTTGTAAGCAAGCGGTCCTCATTAGAAGCAGGCTGGGACAAAAGGACTCTGAAAAGTGAAGGTTGGTTAAATAAATCGTGACTACACTTTCTAAGTATGAAATGATGATGATAATCGTCCAAGTTGATGGAATGATAACGGACTTTTAGGCCTAGTGGAGCGAGGAAGAACAAGTTCATCACATCTGTGTGTCGTCAATATCATGCGGACCGGCGCCGTATACTTGACTATTTGACTCAACGCCTACAGTTATCTCTCATACGCAGCCAATCCAGATCTTGGGTTGTGGAATGAGATTGTGTTGTGTCGGTCCCTAGGGTCCCCGTTCCACGCAAAGCGGTCCATCTGAGAGCATTGGTTTGACCAGCAGCTCCCTATAGACAGTTCCTGCTTCAAAGCTCTATTAAAGAAATCCCCAACCAGTGGATATGGAGAGAACTCCAGTAGATTGCCAGACAAAGTCCCTAACAAGACACACCGGCGGTCACTATAGTCACTTAGCCAAATGCCCAAGCAGATTGGTTCATCGGACAGTGACATACCGCGATCCTTGAACCATGCCTGCTTAAATAATATCTGAATTAAATCTCGCGGCACGTCCTCTAACATGCGGCTCCCGATTCATTAGAGTGACAATGAAGTTCCAGATTCATCGGAGCATCCGGCTAGCATCGCCCACCCTCCGTGAGCATCCCGAAGAAGATCAACACGTAAACCCTACACACGGTGGGCTTTTTGATCTCGTGGGCCTGTGTTTTGATATTTGCGAGGCTATGAGTTGCCATCACGTCTGACGAGCTCGAAAGTGGCCGTATGAGTCAGGGGGGCGTTGCTTGTGATGTATGTTGAGAATGTGGGAATAGGTGCATTGGGGACAGTTCAAGACTTGCCTATTCAAGACGGTGGTAGGAAGTGAACACACAAAAACGGCTGGTGTTTTGACATTCTCAGACACGTGAGGCTCTTTCAAGCCTTGGCTTTGAAAGGCATCGATTGATAGTCAAGGCTCATTGCAAAGATCCCATGGATCTAGCTGCGATAGGAACAGCGAACCGGGAGGGAGCGTCACATCATGGCAAAAAGGGCTGGGTGGCTTGATAGCGCAAACTTTGTTGAATGCCTAATAATATGCATGTTTTGGTACGCGGACATTGTGGGCAGATATCAATTGATGGTGGCCTTGTCGATGGAGATGTCTCGGTTGTGATGCTCAGACGGCCCATGCCGGTGGAGATGGCATTCATTAATAGAATGGGCATTTGCATTTGCATAGGACGAGGAAGGACAAAGAGGAGACGATGTATATGTAAAACACATCCCTCAGCCATCTATTTTCAGCGTGGTCGACCAACCTGCATGTTTACAAAGACTCCACGCACGCATCTACCGTCCAGGCCGTCTCAGCAGGGGCATCGACGCCGCAGTGCCAAGGCTTGCAAAGGTTCCCTGAGTTGGGCCCGGGGCAATGGCCTGACTTGGACAAAGGCGGTATTTGTGCCGATCGATGGCCAATCGATAGGCGGGTTACACGATAGCAGGTTGGTTGATGCGATTGCGATATGGGTTGTCAGGGATGGAATGGCTTTGATTGATGTCTACGGATACAGAGGAGTCAAAGGAGACATTTATGCGTCGCGGCACGCACAACCTACACAGTCGCAACAACGAACATCCCAGTGACCAAGTCTCTGTGGCTGAAACATTTGAATCGACTATCCACGACTGAAGAGCAGCCACGAGCCCATCAACTCCTACAATGCATCCCACGGATACCCAGCTCCCGATTGAAATGTTACTCCCGTCTCGGCTCTGGCCAACCCCAGATCAGAAACGCACAAAAGTGCACAAGCATCCATCGCCCTGCATTTCCCTCCCCGTTCGGGAAGCTCGCAAGCCTCGTTGTCCCGTTTTGATTCGTCCCTTGTCGAGATAAGGTGCGCAAATCTATCGAGACGCCGAGAACTCGTGGCGGTCCCTACCAACAAAGTCGTCGCCGACCAACATGAAGATGCATCGATTTGGGCCATTCTCCGCTCTGCGTCTCGTGCGACAGATGGATCGCGGGCGGTTCTGTGAATCATTATTCACGCCCGCATGGTCAAAGTACCTTTGTTCTTGTCACTCGCGCCTGCCGTTCGTGTAAGGTGGTTGCAACCAAGGAAGGTTCGACCGATGTTTGCTCCTTACCCCCCAATCCCGAGGTTTCACTTAAGAAGCCACGTATCTGCTGCTCTCTTGGACTCATTTTCGCTCTCTCCTCCATTCTAGTTGAGAGCTGTCCTATCCTTCACGCGATCGCAACAATGGCAGACGCAGTTGTCGACCTAAGGCCCGATGCCCAAATCGCCAGGGCCGGAGCCCCAACCTACGACGAGAAGAATCCACAGGACCAAGATGTCGACCGCAAGTCCGACTCGGAAGAGGAAGAGGCTATCACCGATCTCTTCGCCAGCTTTCCCCCGGCAAAGGGAGTTGCTCATGAAGAGAACCCCTTGACTGCTCGAGCTGTTCTTATCGGTATTGTTCTAGGCTCTCTTGTGAACGCCTCCAATGTGTACTTGGGTGAGCATCTCCAGACCAAACTTGATGCAACATGAATTGACATGCCAAAGGCCTCAAGACAGGATTCACTTTCCCATCCCAGATGATGGGCGCCATCTTTGGCTATGGGTTCATCATCATCCTCGTCAAACTCGCCCCCGGGGTCCCTTACATTGGCCAGACGTTCGGCCCCCAGGAAAACTCAATTATCCAAGCTGCCGCGACCGGTGCCGGTGGAATGTCAGGCGTCTTCGTGGCCGGCTTGCCTGCCATGTACCGCCTCGAGCTTCTCTCCGACGACCCCAAGAGTGACTTTCCTCGCATCTTGACCATCACATTCGTGTGCGCTCTTTTTGGTCTCTTCGCTGCCGTCCCGCTCCGAAAGTTCTTCATCATAAATGTCGCCCGAGAGCTGAACCTCGTCTTCCCGACTCCGACCGCTACCGCTATGACGATCCGCTCCATGCATGCAGTCGGCTCCGGTGCCGACGACGCCATGAAGAAGATCAAGGCCCTGGGCTATTCCTTCCTGGGAGCCTTTGTACAGATCGTCATCAGCCAGTATGCGGATGGAATCCTTCACAACTGGCATCCATTTACTTGGTTCTACATCTGGTCGGGATACAAAACCACTGGTCTCCTCCAGCCCGAGAACTGGGGATGGTACATCCAATTGACCCCCGCCTTCTTTGGATCCGGAATCCTGGTGGGATTAAACGCTGCCATCTCTTGGTGGGGAGGCACCGTCTTTGCTTGGGGATTCGTCGGCCCTCTTCTGGTTCACTACGGCGAGTGCATCGGCTACCAGTCTGGAGAGCCCGGGACCAAATGGGCCGAGCTGTACACCTTTAATAGTATGAGCGACGCTTCCAACCCCGGCTCCACCCCATCTCCGAGATATTGGTTCCTCTGGCCTGGTGTCATGGTCCTTCTCGTCTATAGCCTCGTCGAGTTCTTCCTCCACATCAAGATCATCTGGAGCGGCACCAAGTACGCGTTTCGAGAGACATCCCGGGCCATCAACAACATGCTCCAAGCTCGCGGCCACAGCAACTCTTTCCTCGAGAAGCAAGCCGCCAAGGCCGACCAGGACAGTGGGCTGATCGAAGATTTTGCACCGGATGACCAGCAAGTCCCTATGTGGGTTTGGGCCACCGGGAGTATCGTCTTCCTCATTGTGGCTTGCCTCGTTGGAGAGCTTCAGTTCCACATGAACGCCGGCCTGGCTATCCTCGCCTGTATCCTCGGCCTTATTTTTGCCTTTCTCAGCATCTACGGTGGTGCCGTCACCGACTGCACGCCCCTCACCGCGTCTGCCAAGGCCTCCCAGCTGGTCTTTGGCGGAATCACAAAGGGTCATTACCAGGTCAAGCCCGCCCAGCGAATCAACTTGGTGGCAGGAAACATTGCCTCTGGAACAGCAGACGTGTCTACGTCTCTTGTCAGCGATTTCCGAGTCGGGTTTCTGCTCAAGACGCCTCCCAAGGCACAGTTTTACGCGCAGGCCATGGGTACTTGCGTGTCCGTCTTCTTGGCCCCCGGCATCTTTGTGCTGTTCATGGCTGCGTATCCTTGCGTTTGGAAGCCCGAAGACGACCCAACAGCGACATGCCAATTTTCCGCCCCGTCCGTCGCGGCATGGAAGGCAGTGGCCGAGGCCGTCACTCTCCCGACCATCAACATCCCCCGGAGCTCGGGCATCTTTGCCATCTGCATGGGGGTCTTTTGCGCGTTTCAGGCCGTCTTCAAGACGTACTATCTGGTTGGCGAGCGGGAAAAGTACAGAGAGTGGCTGCCCAACTGGATGAGCATTGGCGTGGCTTGGGTTCTGGGCGTCGACAGCGGGTACGCCAACGCGATTCTGTTTGGGTCCATCACTGCCTGGTGGTGGCGGAAGTGGTACGCTGCCAACTTTGAGATGTACGGATTCGCGGTGGCGGCTGGGTTGATTGCCGGAGAGGGGTTGGCAGGAGTTGTGAATGCGGCACTCACGTTGGGCAAGGTGGACGGTTCTGTGTATGGCAGTACTGTTGCGCTTCCGGGGTATTGATGGGAGTCCTGGTGGTAGTACGTCCATATACATAGTTACGTTGGTAGTTAATGTGAATCTAGCTGATTGCTGAAAGCTCATCCATTCTCAGTGTATCGTTTATACCTGGACAAGGTCCACGAGGCAAATTATAGCTGCGTGTTTGTGAGCCGCACTTGTCAAAATTTAACTGGTAAAACGAAATGTTTTTCAAACGAAGCATCTAAGTATCACTCGAAAACCTGTAGTTAGTTATTTATCATTTGAGTTACCAGTTAAACATGCAAGTAAAGCTCGACCTTTGACGCGAGGTTCATAGTACCGTGTGTATAACTACATATTTTAACTCGTTAACTAGTCATAGGTAGTTAACTCAAGTTACTCAACCACTGCCATTCACCAACATTACGCCAGCTCTTAGTGGCCATTGCATTCATGTGTAATAGTTGCAAACTTTAAGTAACTAGCCGTATTTTCATCGGCCGTTGAATTCATTACATTCTCAGAAACATTACTCCGGAATTTCTCCAGTCGGGTCAAATTCGCCTCAGCATCCCGTTCATGCAAATTCCCATAGGTTTCTTTGCAAACAAGCCCAACATCCAACGCCCGGTCCCGAATTGTCAAGTATCGGCTTAGCTGTCTTCCCCGGGGCCCTCATGGCCCCCGCCACTCTCATCGTCTCCATCGCTCTCATCATCGGTGGTGAGCCACTCGGCGTCACTCTCTCTGCTCTCTCCGACTTCCGATGCTCCATCTTCATCTTCGTCGTCGTTCACTCCACACAGTGTCCGCTGAGATGGGTCATCTGGGCTCTTCTTACCGAGCCAAATGAGGTGTGCATCAAGCCAGTCCCATAGCGAGATGTTCAGTTCCCACCTCAGATCTTCCAGATAGTCGTGTATAGCTTCCAGAGCCTTGTCCTGCTCCCCCGTGCGAACCTGAGAGCTGACGGCACGATACCACTCTGATTTCTCCTTGACACCACACCGTGCCTTTTGTTGGCTCAGACTGTCGAGGTGAGCGCAGGCGGTGGAAGGGTTGGCTGGTAGGGCGTGGAGGGTTTGGTCCAGGATGGAGATTTCCCGGTGGAGATTTCTGTCCCTGATGCCTTGATACAGTCGGATAAAGGCAGACTGGTCATCATGATCGGGCAGTCTCCAACTGGACCATGAGGGGGGGGAAAAACATTCGAGGAAAATTTCCCAAGCTTTGCGGTTGTAGGGAGGCAACCCACGAAGGTCAGTGTCGATACCCCAAGTGGCGTCCAAGTCCAAGCTTACGAAGTAGCTCAGTATATCCGAAGATGCGGTGGCTGCTGCGTAGTGCAAGACGCCCAACGGCCTGAGACACTGTGCCGGTGACGCTCCAGCTTCAACGAGACAGCGTAGGAGTGGAAGATTTGAGTTGATCATCGCCCAATAGAGGGCCGAAGCTCCGAGGGTGTCCAGAGCATCGATGTTGGTACTTTCTTCTTTGAGCAAAACATGGGTCACCTCTTCAATTCCCTGCTGATTGTTGCGGTTGTTACGTGACAGATCGTGCAACGGCGTGGAGCCCCACAAATCGCGAGACGAGGTGGATGCACCATTTCGCACGAGCAAATGAACCACGTCTGCATCTGGCTGTCGCACAGCGTAGTGCAACGGAGTTTGGCCAGACTCATCCCGTTCATCGACGCGACAATTGGCGTCAATTAGAAGCTGCATGCATTTCAAATTACCCCGAAAAGCAGCGTGGTGAAGTGGTGTCAGCCCTGCCCAATCCTTGTGGTCAACGTCGGCGCCGGCGACAATCAGCTGCTGCACCGCTTGAGCCTGAAGGTCATGGTCCATGGGGAACGTTGCTTTGATGGCGAGTATGAGAGGTGTTTCTCCAGTACCCCCGAGCTCGTCAAGGGTCGCTGTGTCTTTGGCGAGAGCCTCTTCAATCATGCGAGCGTCGCACGCCATTGCTGCCTCGTGGAGTTTGGTCGTCGGGGGCTCCTCGAAATCATTGACGTACGAAAGTACCTTGGCGAGGAGCATTTGTTGCTCATCGCTCAGGCCTTCACTATACTGAAGCCTTATGTTCACGATGTATCCCACAGTTCTATATGGGTAAGTCGGCATGAGAATGTGACCCGTGACTAGATGTGAGAGAAGAACCAACCGTGGCAATCCTTGTCTTGGAAGCAGATTCTCCCACAGTCTGAACAGTAGCTTTATTGTATCGAAAGCGCCATAACTGATCGCGTACTATCATTATATTGTTAAATTTGCACTTATATCACCTTGGTATGCTTACCTACTTGCATTACGCCCCATCCGTCTTCTTTTTGATCATCGGGGAGAATTACATTGCCTTCTCTAATGTAAAACTCTAATTTCTCCGTATCCTCCTTTGCCAACACCCATATTCGGTTTCCTAATGGTACCGTCCTGGAAGGCCGTAATGAACATCTCAACACCGTCGAGGACTTCGAAAACAAGCCTAGACTCCACAGCCATTGCGGAAGGCGGTATTCAAGTAACATGTACCCTCGCTTGCTGCATGCGCAGTCGAGGTTCCAGGGGGTACTGCCTTGGTCGGAACCTGAGCGGTAGCCAACGAGCCAGGTACCTATCATGCGCCGAGCCCAACGTGGACTTCGGTACCGACTTGATTCGGTGTGACATCGACAGGGACACTTTGGTGGGCACTTCAAGGCTGCTATGCGGTTTTGGGAGTTGACGTCGCCGGGTGGACCGTATCCGGTAGCATCACTGCGTAAGTGCTGCAGTTGGGCGGTTAAGCTCTGCTGGCAGACCTGCTCGACGTTTCCATTGTCGGATGGGCCGTCTTCGAGATAACCGGAATGATCCTTTTGCGATTCAGGCAGCTTCCGTATCCTACCGGAATTACTCAAATGGGGAGAAACCGGGGCTGTGAATCTGAAGGCAACTGGTGTCATCAGTGGCACATCTCGCGCGTAGGCGTTGATCACTTACTGCAAGAAGGCGGCGAAAAGAAGCTCCAGCTTGCTCAGTACCTCGGAACTCTGATTCAGAATCTCGGCGTTCTGGACTAAGATCCTCGCTGTGTTGTTTGACATCTCCGTGCCGTGTTGCAACTGCATGATTTGCTGGTTCCTCATTTCGGAATGCTGGTCTATCAGCTGGGTGTTTTGGGCCAAGATCCTCGCCGTGTTGTTCGAAATCTCCGTGCCGTGTTGCCAATGCACGGCATCTGAGAGATCACGTTTCGCGGCCTGAGCCTTTTGGAGAAGTTCCTTGACCTTGTTGCTCTTGAGGAGCCACTTTCGCTTCTTGGCCCTATAGTCGCTATTGCCAGAGGCCTTGCGACACTCTGATTCAATATCTTGTAGTTCGTCGACCATGGTCTGGATTTCGGTGATGGCATGGTCGATTCGCTCCTTCGTGACCAATAGTGTTCCCGAGTTGTCGGCGTCGAACAGTCCCAGCCGGGTCTGGGCATCTGCGGTGAGGTCTTTGATGCTAGCGATCTGCTGGAATTGTTAGCGATGGGTTGGTTATACTTTAACGATGGAAGACCGAGGTAGAACTTCACCTCTCGGACTAGCTCCTGGTACTCGTTCTGGATTTCCGGAATCGCTCGTAAAAACTTGGCTCCCTTCACGGTAAGCTCGGCCACGGCCGCCGCACTTGCGACGGCGCCGAGTACTTCCATGGTGGCCGGGTAGTCCGGTCGAAATCGTGAAAGCGGCGGCGGTTTGGGTGCGGAATGAGCTCAAGAACCGGTCTTGCTTGACGAAGAAAAGGAGAGGCCACAGAGAATAGATTTGGAAAGAGATGTTCAAGTAAAACGTGAAATAGACCCGCCACGTCAGCATCAGCCGCACGAAACAACGGGGTATGCATATCCTTGGTTTGCCTTGCGGAGGCAGAGCGCCTTGGGAGGCTTCGCAGCGGCAGTGCACAACTCCCGACAGAAAGTGTCAGTCTGCCATTTCAACCCAAAGACAACACACAAGGCACATTTCCCAGCTGCCACTGCCAATTGGCTGTACGAGGCCCTAATTGTGGGCTTTGTTGGTGGCTAAAGTCACAAGGACTTTGGAGGCCGAGATGCATACGCAGTGGTAGGAGTAGCAGCGGACCCCAATAAGTCACAACCAATCGACGAGGCAGCTTGCAGCTAGCAATTTGAAAATGCATGGTTACACACGACTCGAAAAAGGCGGCAGGAGGGACTCCGCCTGAACAGCCGTGAGCATTTTGAGGAGGTATGAAACCGGCGGCTATGCTGGGCCATAATATCGACCTCCTCAGCCCTCCTGAACCGCCGCCGCCGCCTCCTCCTCAATACACGGGCACAAAGACGCGATCGATATCAGGCCCATATTCTCCACCCCCGGTAGTAACCACGACCGTATTCCCCGACCCCGCTACCAAGCTGCAGTGCACCACGCTGCTCCCCACGACCTGCCCGCCGCCCGTGGGCAGAAACGCCACCTCCTGGCTAACCCCGTTGACCGTGACGTTGGCGTACCGCTGCGTCGAGTCCCCATTTGCGTGCTTGAACCGAAGCGTGGTCCTCCCGGCCACCTCGCTCGAAACGCCCGAAAACGACACCGTCCCTCCGCTCGTTCCCCCGATGTACCCGGCCGCCGCGCCGCCACTGCACCCGGAGCACGTAACGGAGACGGCGCCCGACGAGAGCGTCGCGTCTTCGCCTTCGTATTCGGTCTCCGAGGGCGCGACGCTCCACGTGCTGGAGTCGACGTCGGGCACCCAGTTGACTCGGTTGGTCATCCAGACGCTGGTGCCGGAGATGGTGAGCGGGAGCCACACGTAAGTGCTGCGCATGAGGTTGGTGGACACCCAGCGGTCGCCCATGTAGATGGCCGTGTCGCCGAGGGGGAGGATGTAGGATGTTTGCGACGTGTACGTGTTGGAGCCGTCTTCGGCGAACTCGGTCCAGTCGGACCAGGGGCCGGCGAGGGACTCGGCGTAGCTGTAGACCTGGGGGGAGTTAACATCCGTCGCGATGATGTGAGGGCAGACACACGTTGTCGTTGGGGTTCCATCCCGTGAGGTAGGATCCAAACATGAAGTACATGCCGTCTTTTTTCAGGATGGCGGGGGACTCGATGCTGGTGTCCCAGAGGTAGACCGCCTCCGTCACGTTAAGGTAGTCATCGCTCAGCGCATCGATCCTCAGACCATTAGCACGCTACGAGATTAGCATGATCGTCAACCCAGCGCCACTCAATCCTAGGAGTCACTCACATCTTCAGTAAGCAGGTACGCAGACCCATCATCGTCCTTGAACAGCCCGATATCCCGCGACTGGAACCCCAGAGGCTGAAAGCTCCCGTGGTACGTGTAGTCGCCGCACACCGAGTCCGACGTGGCCACGCCGACCTTTGCCTCGCCGTAGCTGGAGCTGTCAATGTGCAAGTACATCACATATGTCTCCGTGTCGTCATTGTAAATCACCTTGGGCCGCTCGACAACACGGCTGGGGCCGAGGTCGCCGCTGGAGGTGAGCGAGAGCAGGGCGTTGACGTAGGTCCATTCGACGAGGTTGGCCGACGAGTAGCAGTTGATGTTTTGGAATGCGCTGCCGTCGGTCTTGTCCTCGCCGATCATGTAGTAGGTTCCGTCTACTTCGGTGATGCCGGCGCCGTGGGCTTGGATGTGAGCTCCGGTGTTGGTCTGGTGTTGTTAGCGGGTTTTTAGCCAGGACACATAATTCGCATACCGCCGTCCAAGTCGCTCCCGGCACAATTTGAAGGGTTGCGTGAGCGGCTACCGCCAAGGACAGCCACAAGCCGAGTTGGTAGAAGTGATTGAGTTCCATGGTCAAGTCTAAGATTTAAGGCGACTTGCATGAACAGAGCCAAAAGGGTTATAGTCTCTGGACCACGCATCATGAAACAGACTGAAACGAACCGAACAACAGGCCTTTATATCGTCTGTCTATCCACGCAGCTACCATGGCTCCGAGATCCCCGAGCATCATAGGCGCAAATAAGTGTCCGGCCCTCGGCCTATGTGTCGGAACACTTGTGCGAATAGATGGCGGGGGCCTACGTTCCGTTTACCCCAGAGGTCAAAGTCTGGTGAGGGTGATTGAGGGCCGTCGATCACCCCGCATTACGAGGTCTACAGGGAAGTTCTCGGTCCGTGACGGGCCGGTAATTGTTTTCGAGTCAATTATTTACCAAGTGTGACAAGTTAGGACTCAACAAAAGACTGGAAAGTCAGGTTGTTGAGGTTGCATCAAACTCCCCGCACTTAGGGTCTGCTTCCATCCAGGCGCACCATTAAGAAGCCCCGTTGGCTAAGTGGTATAGCGTGTCACTAGTAATGACAAGATCACTGGTTCGATTCCAGTACGGGGCATGAGGAGCGTCGACAGGCGCAGGTTTAATTCTTAATCTTTTTGCTTCATTGCTGGATTCCTGGGATCTCGGAGCTGGGCATCGTGGGACGGCACCGTGGACATGCTGCCGCGCGTGAGGAGCCCATCGAGTCTCGGCTGTCTCCGATGGACTCTCATGTTGAGCTACATGTACTGGGGCAGGATCCTCATGGCTTGGTCCGTGGCGGATGGGCTGTGAGCGATGACGGCGTTGAATGTTTCAAAGAGTCGGCATTTTCACACGAGGGATATGTCAAGGCCAGAATTAGACGTATCAACAATAATGCTCATGTAGCCTGGGTCTTGACTTGCGTCCGTGAATCTAAAGTCTCTCTCTACATGTGTCCCGGCCCCGGCTTCACATACAACGGCTTGCACGTCTCAGTCAAGTCGTAGTGCTTGTACAGAAACTCACGCATCCTTTCCTGCCTGCCCGTCTCGTAGATGTAGGGCACGTCCCAGCCGCTCGGTCGATACTCCCGCCCCTCATAGTTGCCATTGTCATAGTCGTCCCAGTAGTTGAGCTCCATTGCCGAAAAGGAGACGCTTAAGGCCGAGGTTGAGCTCCCGCGCGCAAAGTTGTCCCAGGCTTGAATGAAGTTGCCACGGCCGTCGCCGGCGTCGTAGTCGTGGTAGTCGAAGAGGTTGAATTGGATGTGGAGACGGAGCGATCTCTCTACCGGATTTTCCTTGTTGGTTTCGTTGAGAGTGGTGTCAAACGGGTCAAAGTCTGCTGCTTTGACTGGGTTCTCGGATTTGTTTTCTTTCTCGGAAGCGTCATGTCTTGGCTCCGACGGCTTCTGATTGTTCAACTTGTTCGATCCCAAGTCGATCTGAGCGTTCCATTGTTGGGCGAGCCCTTTCAGGTAGTCTTCCCAATCGCTCGGCCAAACACACCAGATTCCAAACCAAAAGATAAATTTGATCTCCTCGAGGGCCGGCATCGCCCTCTTGACAGTCAATAGTGCGGGTATCAGCCGTGCAGGGAAATCCGTGTTGGTGCACCAATCTTCCAAGTCCTCGTCCGGGTCACAATCATTCTCCAAGTAGAAACCATGTGTCTGCGCGACCTCGACGATGAGCTTCCGGCAGCGCTGCTTCATTATGCTTGGGCATTCTCTTAGACGCGCTTCGAGCTGAGGTTTGGTGAGGCCTCGGCCTTTAACAAAGTCGCGTGGCTCTTGGAAGGGCAGCACCGCAGAGAATTCGTTGCGGTAAAGACGAGGTTTAAGGTCTGCGGTAATAATGGGGTGTATATATAGAAAAGGTGCAGCATCCTTTGTATACCCCGTCGTCATCGGTTGGAGCAGGCTGGCATGCTCAACGGGAGTAAAGGAGAGGTCGTAGATAATATTTCGAATTTCAGGCGGGAGGTGAAGGAAGGATTTGCCGTGTTGGCCCATGTTGAACTTTTCAAGTTTTCCAACGAACTAGTTAAAGTCTCGAAGAAATCCGGGTACTGCCCACGCTTTATAGAGCCAATGCAAAGGAAGAATTCTCCGGTCAGCTTTAGCGGAGGCGTGGCCAACAGACAGAAGAGATCCATGCCAGGTGGCGAAGCCTCACTAGGAATCCAATAGGATCATTCGCCGGGGGGGATGCGCAAAGTGCTAGGATGACCGCTGCATCGAGAAACGGCCACTTCCCGTTCTGTTGAATCTAATCTCACCACCACCAGTCAAGCACTGGCAGATTCACACCACGATACTGTCGCCAAGTAGTTCCTGCTATTGGCGCATTCAATCCGTGATTAGCTTGCTTGACGATGCGAACTCTGCTCATTCTCGTAAAAATTGTCATCAACCACTCCTTCTGATATTAGCCCAGCATCTGGGTCAGTCTAAATGCCCGTCCTCCCCAGCACGAGACGGCCGTCCCGAAACCACTGGGCCGATGAATTTGCTCTAGGACCGGCTTCGGGAATATTCTCATTGTTATTCACCTAGACTGTCAGTTGAGCAAGTATAAAATGAACGCCTTTAATCTTGATCAGCTCTTAATCCTATTTAGAAGGCTTCTGCCCAACCACGACATGAAACGGAAGATATCCATGCTGACTACTATCCATCAACCCTTTCCTCACCCCAACCAAAAACACCTCGACCTCCTCGGGCGCCCACTTCAACCCCCTCACTAACGGCCCCATGGCCACGCCGTGCAACCCGTCGTATACCATGCTGCGGTTGTACAGCCCGACCGTCTTCATCTTGGCGTCGCGCGGCCACGTCCCCAGCGGCACCTTGAAGACGGTTTCCTGCACGGCGGCGAAGCCCGCGGAGCGAAGCCGCTGCGGGTTGGACCGCATGCCTAGAAGGTCGACGTCAAGGGCGGCTAGCCCGCGGGTTACGGCGTCGAGAAAGGCAGTGACTTGGTTGTCGGGGCGCAGGGTGGTGTCGTCGCAGCCGAGGGAGAAGCAGAGCTCTTGCATCTCGATCCAGCCGCCGGGTTTGAGGGCACTGGGGGTTGGTGAATATGCATCTGTTCATGTTGAGTCTCTGGGAGCCTGAAAGGACCTACCGATATGCCTGCTCCAGCAGCTTTGGCCAGTCGCGGATCGAAGAGGTCATGTGGCGGATGTGGATGTAGTCCAGCGTCTCTGGCGGGTGAACCCATTCGGCCTCGACATCGTCGACCATGAAGCGTACATTTGGCGGCACCCACGAGGGCTGTATGGGACTCAAGTCGACACCCAGAATATCAGCCTCGGGATACTCATCGCCCACTGCAGCCATAAGCTACTGCTCCATCTTCAGGCCGCACTCGAGCACCTACTGTCAACAGCCCATATCCCCGTCCCAGTCCCCACGTCCAAAATACTCTGCGGGCTCGCCAGCGGTGCAAAGTGCAGCTTCCCGCCGCAAAGGTTCACCACCATCGAGTGCTTCATGTCCTCGCGCTCCTGCTCGGGCTCGTCGTTGGGGAAGGCGTACCGGCCCTCCTGGAACTTGTGGTAGCGACGGCTGTTCTCGAAGGCGTAGTCGCGCACGCTGCTGCTCATCGACGTCGACGAGCTGGCCACCGAGTCGGTGTCGTAGCTGGCATCGCTGCAGGGAGGGTCGGGGGTGAGGTCTGGTTCGATAACTTCGACGGTGTCTGCCATGGTGATCGCTAGAGGGCTGTGTCTAATGGGTGGATGTACGGTGTGAGACTGAGTTCTTTGTCTCACTTGTGATGGGGACGCGGATGCGGGGAACGCCACCACAACATGCATGGGTTTGTCAACGCGCGTCTTGAGTGGTCAACGCATTAACTACAACGCCTCTCTGAAGAATGCAATGGTACTGCGTTATTGCTAAGTACGAACATTTCGATAAGTACTCATGGATCAAACCTCCTCATCTCTCCTCATCACCCCCTGCAACCACCTCGCCGGCAAATTCATCAGGCAAAACTCGACCCAAACCCCCTCCAACCCCTCAATATCCAACCCCGGATTCACCCTCTCCAACACCGTCACCCTCCAATCCGCAAACGGCCCTAGCGGCGGCCTATCATCGACCGTCGGCTTCCCCCCGTTCCCGTTCCCGTTCCCGCCCCGATAGTCCCCCGCAAACGCCTGCTCCCCGTCCACCAGCCCCGGATCCCCCGAACACCGCTTCTCCCTGTTGAACCGCCCCGCATCGTACCGGAACTGCAGCCCAAACGGCTCGTGCACAAAGTCAAACGACGCGCCCGTCTTGTCCCAGACGGTTTCGCCGCCCGTGTGCTCGATTTCGACTTTGAGCCAGCGGCCGTTGTCGCGGCGAGGATCGGGTGCCACGGTGGCGCCGGGGAGCCACACGCGGACTTGGGTGAGGCGCACGTTGGCCATGTCCTGGAAGAGATGGTGCGAGTTGGGGTTGATGTTAAAGGCGGCTTCGTACATGAGGCCTCCCTTCTCTGTGGCAGTCCGGGTCGGCGTTCGAAGCTGGTCTAGGACGATGCTGCTTATGTCGACGAGAATGCCAGGCCCTGTTGGATTCCGTGATCCTGGCCAGTGACTCCATGCGCCGTCCTGAAGCCCGCCGTAGCATTCCTCAAACATGCTCTCCAGGCGTGCCTGCTGCGCACTCAGGTGTAGGTATCCGTCCAGCGGACCAGGCGGATCAAACCTCACCTTCTTCATGCTTAACGGCCCCCAAAACGCCAGCGCGCGACCCTCGTAGTTGAGTCGTTGCATAATGTCCAGTTGGCTCGTCGACCGCAGCCGCTTGAGCCAGAAGTAAATTGCCGGCAGCGCAGGGTTGAGTTGGAGAGCCTGGCTGCTAAGTTTCTTGGCCTCGTCTCGTAGTGCTGCGGCTGTGGCTTTGAGCTCGATGAGGTATTGTACTTGGGCGTTGTACGTGATGACTGCGTCGTTGCGCTTTTTGACGAGTGAGAGGAAATCTTCGAGGCTTGACTTCACTTCAGCTCGTTGCTCGGCCGGGATGGCCTTTCTGAAGTCTTCGAGGAGCTTCTGCAGTGTTTCGGCTGTCGCAACGATCTTTGCAGAGCCGGGGTCGTCGACATTCAACTCACCCGTAGAAAGACTTCTGTACGTGTCGACTAAGCCCCTAATCGTCCCAGTACACGTCTCAATCTGATCGACAATGTACTCCTTCGACACGTCGATATCCTGGCTATTCTTAATCTTGCTCCACGACTTGTACCCCACGTCGAGTACCTGCACCGCCGCCATGGACGCGTGCGGTGCAAACGCCAGCATCGACAAGGCCTGGAGGATATTCTCGACGGAAATGTGAAAGTAGCGTTCAATTTGGTTCTTGAGTCCGTCGAGGCTCGTGGCCAGCTTGCTCCGTCCCTTGGACAGCTTGGGCGTGTACTGCGCGATGGCGACGGCCGCCACGTTGAGTTCTCCGTCGGGGTTGTTGATGAGTCTGATTCGGTCGTCGATGGCTTCTAGGTTGAGGGTGATAGACGACCGCGCGTTGCCGATTTGGTCGCTGAGGATCTGCTGCTTCTGCTCTGCTTTCGCGTACTTTTCGTAGGCTTGCTCGATGACGCGGAAGTTTTCGAGCATGCTCTTGACTCGTGACTCGTAAAAGGTCATAGATAGCCGCGGCACCCAGTTTTCGCTGTGGCAGAAGAGGTCTTGTCCGAGCAACATCTTACTCAGGCGAAGCTTGGCCGTCTCGGAGATGCGCTTCAGCTGCGATAAAGCGTCGACGGTCAAGCCATACGAGTACTCCATATTTTGGTACGCCTTGACCAGCGGCTCGTCGGTCCTGGTGCTCTCGAGGAGGGTGGGCACGAACTCGAGACGCCGGATAAGGCGGCTGTAGAGAACCTTGGCTTGGCGATACTTGTTGATGACGTCGTTGGTAAAATACAGGGCGTCGGCCTTGTCCAAGATCATCTGGCACTGCTCAGGAAGAGCGCAGGCGTGCTCAACGTCTAGATCTACAGCTTGTCCTTCGAGTGAGAGCGTACGGCAGGTTGGTCTCGTGTCGGGCTTGTCTTTTCCTCGTTCGCCGGGGGAAATGTCCGACGTTGCTCCCGTTCCACCAGAGCCGCCTTTGCCTGGAGAGAGTTAGTGTGGTTCTTAACAGGGTGAATATCACTTACCTCCTCCGGCGTGACAAGCCTCGGATGCAAAAGAGCGCTCGAACCTCTTGCTCGCGACTTGTAAGTCAAGATAGATTCTGTTCAGCAGATCTTTCATCGTGGTAGGCGGTTTATCTTGCCACCGATCGTCGTCGGGCTTGGTCGCGTTCTTGAAAAGGTCGTCGACCAAGCTGCGTACCAGGGCCAGTGAATTCTGAAGCTGGCGCTCCCTTTGCGCCCCCCCGTTGAACGACTCGCATTCCCTCCTGAGGGAGGTGAACGAGTCCATCTTTGTACCCTCCGGGCTAAAAGGTGACCTGGAGCTATCAAGAAGTGTGTTTAATGAAGCCATTGTGCTCTTGGCGGCCTTCAATGTGTTCTGACTTGGCGTAACGTGGTCGGGATCCAGCGAGTCTTCATCCATCAACTCGCCGAGTGCATCGCGCAATCCTTCCAGAACGACACCAAGTTCCGCGCTGTTCTTGATGGCGGCTTTCCAAGTGTCCATTTTGGATTTATCAACGCCAAACTCAAGAAGTGCTTTTGAGTCGCTCTCCATGCTCGAGTCGAGCGCCTTCGCCCACTCGCCCCAGCTGGACCTGGACGTCATCTTGTCTAAGTAATAGGCGTACTGAATACCCCTGCTACTAAAGTAGCATTTAATTTCGCCTAGGAGTCATCAGTCAAGTCCTCGAAAGTGTAAGAGGACGTCCTACCGCAAGAACCTCCATCTCCGCCATTTCCTCCCTTTTCTGTACCAGTGGTCCGACTGAGACCTCGGCCTCCATCGCCGCCGAATGCCTTGAGCGAGAGCTTTGTCACAAAGTCAAACGAGGGGTCTTCCACGTAGAGACGTATGGCACCCGAGTCCCCTCCTCTAGCTCCGTTGACGATACTACTCCCGCTGCTGTTAATCTGTCCTGGAGAACCTGAAACATCAATGCAGCAAGAACCACCCAGAATGACGAGCTTGTTGCAAAATATTCCCAGGTTGATACCCGGAACCTTGATCACCGGACTGTTAAGGAACACAAGCTCCGAATAGATCAACAGGGTGCTTTGCGTGCAGTTGAGTGTATCGGTCAGAGTGATGCCCTTGTCTCGAGCGCTCATAACGACTAGGGCGTCGTTGCCGTGGAAGACGACGTAGTCATCTGATTCGGGCGTGGGAGATATGGGTGGAAAAGTTGCGGTTTGGGTGGACATCCTGACTGGTGGTGATGAAAGCTCGACCAGTCGTAACGCCCCCGAGTTCACTGGTTTCCGTTGTCAAATAGCGAAACAAGATTGGGGAGAGAGAAAGAGGTTGGATAGTTGGTAAAGGCCATGCCCTCGAGTAATTTCCAAGCTCTCCGCCTGTTCCGGTTGCATAGTCAACGAATACTGCAATAGGCTATACTTATGGCGGAATATGTGGCGGCCGCCGTATTGATGTGTATTTACTGGAGCATTGGCCTTTGTCCCAGGGTTTGTCTTGACTCGCCGAAAACGTGTCACCAGTCACTGAACTATCACACTACTATCCGACCGTCTTCAGCGAGCCAGTCAATCCCAACACCTAGTCAATAGAATGATTCCGCACATGAGCAACTATTGTCATACACTTGGCTCCTATGGGGTTAATTCTAAGTGGCATGATATTGAATTGCATTCCAGACACTAGTCGAAGCCCGAGGATGCCTCTAGCTACGCTAGACGTAACCGAGTCTTGAGATTTGATGGTCCGCATTCCCTAGAACTAGCTTACCGTAGCCATGATTCGTTTACGCAACCATAACATGTGAAGTCAGATGTACGGATTCGTCTAGCTTGTGCTTGTCATGACGTACGTACCTTGGCAACTGCCTAAACACAGAGAATTGAAACTCAAATAGTCGAAGCGATATGAGCTTTCTCAAAACGGCCATTAACGAGATTATTCGTAGTTCCGAAAAAGTACAGGAATTCGCCTTATGAGCTAGTTTGCAGTGAACGGAGGCATGGCATGTGACTGATACTGGAAGGACATGAAGCCAGCGACTGGACATGGAAGCTCAGCCTCTTTGGTAACTCTGGGATAACAGTGCCGGCATATTCCAACTTCCTCAACTATGTATAAAGCACTATAAAACATGGACTTGTTGATATTTACAACGAACATTCGCGAACCACCTCTCGTCGCCCCCCCTTTCCCATCCAAGTCCTCACCTCCTCACCTCCACAGACCTACGCCGGACAAGCCGAAAGTCACCAATTAATCGCTCTTTTCTTAATCTCAATCCTTTATCGCATCCTCCATCCTTGTCATCATCGCCCGTGTCACGGTAAAAAAGCCCATCCTCGTACCGCCTAAAGCCGCCAGTCACAGCATCATGACGTCCCAAACTCAGAGTTTCGACGACCTGGTCACGTCTATGAAAGGCAAAGATACTCTCAGTGACTGGGATGTCCTCGTGTCGTATAGCATTGTCCAGATTAACATTCTTCTTGCAGAGCGCGCGGAACAACTTGGTCTACACAAGGCGTTGCACTGGAGGGCCCCCGATAAAAGTAAGTATCGGCAATCAACAATGCAATTTGTAAGACAGAATACTGATAGGCTGCAATTTGTAGGCCCTTTTGGTAAAATTCGCGGCTACTACATCTTCGATGTGACACTCCTCAAACCCACCATCGCCTTTGTCGACACAAGCAACCAAATCACCGTCACCTGCGGCATAACAGGCACCATGGTCGACGAAGAGACCCAAGACTCCATGAAAGTTCCCTCAGGCTACAAGTGCGAGATTAGTACCAGCCTCGTCAACGTCGAAGGAGAATGGCACGCCACCGACGGTTGGCAACCTAGTCCCGACGCGGCCACCGCCACGAGCAAGCCGGCCAACAACTGGATCACCTTCCTGGAAAAAGACAGCAACAAGGCCCGCGGCGTCTGCATCGACTTTACCAACTCCAAAATCACCCTCAGGGGCTCCGACAGCACGAGCATGAACACCATGATGCGCGAGTACCTCGACGAGTACTTTACCAAGATTGCTGGCCTACGGTACTGCCTTGCTGCGGTTAGTAACCATATCGACACCAGCGATGCGAAGAGCCATGTACTGAAGCCGACGACGTTTTGCTTCACCGTCATGCCGGATGTGTTGATGACGTGGATTGGCGTTCAGGGGGGGCCTGCGAATGGCAAGAGGCCGTCTAAGGAGTCGACGCTGTATTTCGCGCCGGATTCGAGGGTGGTGTCGCCGATTCCAAAGAATCACACAGCGAGTGTCATCTTCAGTCACTACATTATGATGAATCTCTTCATCAAGGTGAGTTTTGACCGTATGATGCTAGTTGCGGCGAGCGCTAATCTTGCAGCCCTGTTTGAAAGCCAGCTCAGCTATTGACAGCAATTCGGTTGAAGACAAGTCTATCAAAGGGAACAGTGAGTATAAACACGATCCTTATATAAAATCTCACTAACCTCTACAGGCGGCTTCAATCTGCAATTCAAGTTCAACTCCAAGGCCGTAACGGTCCCAAGGGTAGACGAGAAAAACGCCGAGACACGCTTCGAGAGATGGATGGAGGGCGCCATCTTCAACCTCAACGAGACAACAGCATCTCTCGACTTTTCGCACAACCGCCCAATCAAGACCGTGCCACCCGCAGTCATACCATGTCCCCCTTTCCAGTCCAACTGTCCCGCACCTCCCATTATCCCAGAGTACATCAACCCCGAGGCCGCGACCTTATCATGGAAGAGCAACTCGAGAATTCTGAAATGGGGGACTGTCCAGCGAGACGCAGAGCTGGATCCCGTGAGAAAATTCGGCTCGTTCCACATCACTTTCTCATGGCACGCCGCCGGTTCGTGGCGACCCAGCCAGGACACGAACCGCCCGAACCAGCTCGAATTCAGCCTCGCGTTTGACCAAAACATCAAGTCGAGTACAGCTGCGACACAAAAGTCTCCCTGGTATGAGTACTGGTTTGGCCCGGGCATGGTTCCAGCAGAGTACCAGAATCTCACCGCCACCGCTCCGTCGCTATCTTTCAACCTCAAGCCACTCGACTACTTCCTCACAACCAACTTGCTTCTCCCTGGAAAGCACGTCTTCAAAGCAGATGAGCCAACTCCGACAGATCCGAGGGCGCAGTCTGGATTGGCGGTTCCGCGTGATACCATCTTGACGGGACAAATCGTGCAGAGCCAGTTGCTCCATGTGAGAAGGATGATTGCTGTCAACATGAACAAGCAAAATGGACTCCAGAATCAGGTAGCGGCGCTTTCTATTAAGGCTGAACCCGACTCTGCACCCCAGTCTACTCTCAATGACCTCAAGCAAGCATTTCTCTCGGTCCCGGATCACCCTCTCCTCGCCGACTTTCTCATATCGACCGTCTCGTCTGCTGCACCGGAGGAAGATCTACCTATCAAGCAGGTTCTCACCAGACACGGCTTCGGCCATCTCGTGGGAAAAGACATGTTCGAGCTCTGGGGGACGACTTGGCGTGAGCTATTCAAGACGAACGACGCTGTTCCAGAGCCTGGTGCCAGCTTTGAACCCCCGAAAGTGATTGATCTCCGAGTGTTTGGTGGCTACTACACCGTGGTGCAGCCCCCGCGGGACAAGGGCGAGCAATTCCTGGTACATCCGAATCTAGGCACCATTCGGATGGCGCGCAACGATTCGACGCCGCAGCAGCTATATGACGCGGAAAGCAAAAAAGTCTTCATGTCGTGGCAGACGACGACCGGACGAAGGTATAAGGCACGCTTCGAGCTCGTGCATGACGAGCAGCGTGACCAGCTGGGCATGCGATGCATTGGGACCGTCCAGGACCGCGGCGAGCCCGAGCCGTTTGAGGCCTACTCCAGAGGCTTCTTCCCAGATGAGGAGCTGGAAGAGACCGGTGTGAATATCCAGGCCGACACGCCGACCGAAGACTTGCGAAACGACACATATCTGACGGTCAACACTATCGTCCCGATTGTGTTGTTGTTGATCACTCTCGTCGAGTTCATTTTTACGAACATAACGCTCCATCGCAAGATTAACAAGCTCAAGAAAACTGTCCAACAGCAGACAAAGGGACGCTACAAGGAGATAACTGGGAGGACACTGAAAAAGGTCTCCCTGCGGACGAAACAGGCGAAAAAGAGCCGCCCTGGCTCTGCTGAGTCGCTGATCCAGGAGGTGAACAAGAGGATCGGCGAGAGGACCATGGCGAGTATAAACGAGATGATGGCCCAGGACAAGGACTTTTTGAACAAGCTGAGGGATCCGGGTCAGAGGGAGCGCATCGTGGACAATATCGGAAATGAGATGAAGAAGGAGTTGCAAACTCAGATCGTTCACGTCATTGGGAAGGACGCGAGCGCCGTTGCCGCCCAGGAGATCAATCGGGTGCCGGAGGCGGGGGTAATGGGACCAAACGAACGAGTTCAAATCGTCGTCGATGTGGGAAACCAAGAGTCACAGGAGATCTTTGAAGCCGTCGAGTCAAACAATTCCGAGTCGCTCAGCGCGGCCATCGCCCAAGAGGGGGTCGAGAAAGTGCTGGCCGAAAGCCTGCGGCAACAGGCGGAGAACCTGGCAGTCCAGCAGGCGGGGGTTCAGGCTTTGCTGGGCGATCTCATCGTCGACTATGAGATGCTTGAGGGCCAGCGGGCTCAGGCGGAGGAAAGGGTGAAAAGGGCGGAGAGCGAGCAGGAGAGGGAAAGGGCCAAGAAGGTGTTAGAAGACTTGACGACCAAGTTTCAGGAAAAGAAGGAGCAGCTGAAGAGGGAAGAGGCGGAGAGGGATCGCATCCACAAGGAGCGCGGGAAGGTCGACGTGGCCAAGAAGGAGGCAGAGAGGAGGGAGAGGGAAGCGGTGAGGAAGAAGGCGAAGGCGCTTGAGCCGGCCATGAAGATGAAATAGTCGCCGGTTCTGTACTCGAGTCTTCAATGAGAATAGCTAATCTCTATGCCCTGGAATTGTCTCCTCTGTGTTATCCCTCAACGTCTCCCCCGCCACAACCACCCCCTCAGCTGGCACCAAGACATACAACATACGCGCCCAAGCCGTCTCGCTCATATTCCTCCACGCGTGATTCGTCCCCCTCTGCACAACAATATCCCCCCTCCCCAACGCCCTTTTCTCCCCCGAATCCAACACCAACTCGACCTCACCTTCGAGCACCACACCATAGTCCAAGCTGACGGTCCGGTGCATTGGTGACAGCGCCCCAGGTGGCATGTCCACGGCTCGAAGCACCGTGCCAGTACCGATGGTGATGCCGGGGAGGTTGCTCATGAAGTCCTTGTACGTGACCACATCGGCGTCGTCGGTGAACTGCGTAGGAAAGCGGTTGCTGGCGTAGCAAAGGGCGAATTCCCCCTTGTCGGGGAGGACTTTGAAGGGTGCTTCGGTGGGAATGTCATTGACAAAGGTTGTTCTTCCATCCTTATCGTGAGTGGTGATGTATCGGCGGATTTGCCGCATATCTTTGGCTTCGGATGCCATTTTGACGTTTGATTTTGAGTTATTACAAGTACTGGAAGGATGATCTTGACTACCAGCTCTCGAGTAACATGGTCTGGTAGCGCATTTATGATCTCTCAAGTATCCGGCACCCCACCGGTCCGAGGTGGGGGGTCCCGAACTTCCGAAGTCCGGAGCTCTTCATCATCGGACCGAAACCGGTATTTATCATCGAATGGTGTTGTTTAGACATCCTGGAGATCCTAGGGAAGGAGCTTGGACACACAAGGGTATGTCTAACATGAACCGGGGATCTTGGCCTGAGAGACCTCAGACTGTCAAGCGTCAAGATTATCCACCCCTGTGTTAGAGATATTCATCCTTCGTACCTGGACACTGGTGTCAAATAAAACATGCACATTGGCTAACTCTATCAGACTATGTAAGTGAGCGACCTAGGAAAGTTATTGTACAGCTTGAGAGAATGAAGGATTATTTGTTCCGACGAAAACGACCAAAACAGCTGCATAGGCGGCTGTATTTGCCATAATGTCCTTTGACTCGTCCAATAACGCCGCCATGACAAGACCAAAGAGAGAAACAAACACACTCGTGACAACAAGTGCGGTATATCTCCATGAATCTAGGAGCACCGTGAGCCACATGGGACCAATGAGAAACGCGCCGCCCAACGCAGCTGAAAGCAGACGCCTCCGGAATTGCTTCAGCCGCACCTCTCTCTCGCCTTCGTTACGTGAGACGCAGACGGTAGAAAATTCTGCGAGTTTCTCCCATGGATAAATGGAAGGTATCGATTCAAAACATTCGCTAAGCAGACCGGGCCTCTCTGACATAATCTGTCTCAAGACGTACTCGTCAACGGTACGCGCGCCCGTCACGACAAAGGGATCTCTCGATTTTTGGGTACACTTGGCCATATAGTCGTAACCTTGTATCGCTTCCACTGAGGAGGATTGCTTGCTTAGCGCCAGAGCTGACATTTATGCCGGAGGACTCACTCACCATATTTCTTCAGTCGATCCTCCTATCCCCTTGAGTCGGTACGCGAGTGGCGCATGTGGACAACGTCTTTGACCAGCTCGCATTGCAGTTGGCGAATCCGCATTCTCTGTTGTTCCGCAAGATTGATCCGGAACCTAGGTCTTGTCTGTATCGGTGGCGGTTCTGTGACATCCTCTGAAAGAGTTTGGGTGTGCTTATCCGCGATGTTGAGAAGTTGTTGGTGAAGACTCCTGGACAGGAAAGCAAAATTGCTTTCTTTTGGTGCCGTGAGTTCCTCAATCAAGTTGGGGAAGTGGTGCCAGATGGTCCATTCCGTCACATTTCCTGATCTGAGTTCTGTGCCTTCTACGATTGAGTGTGGCCGCGTATCTCCTGATGCCGCGGACGAGGCACTCTCGAGATCATCATCTAGGCTAGGGAGCATTTTAAAATAGAGATGACCGTAGTGAGGATATAGCGATGGGAGGGTTGGGAGGGATGGTGGGTTCTTGCCTTAATGCTGTTGCCAGTGGTTCAAGTTGAATCTTTCGGTTTCTTCCTAATTTCTTCTCGGACGCCTGGGTCAGGCTTCGAAGCGCTTCCTGCCTCCACATATTAGTTATGGCGCAGAGTGGGCTATGGCATGCAGACGCTTGTCGATGATTCGCCTTGGTCATTTTGTTGGTTGGAGGCAGGGGTTCGACTAACCAACTGAAATGCCTTCATGTTCCATGCCCCTCGGCGCTTATATGATGTGGCCTTGTCGTGCTGCCCAGAAGAAAGGGTCCGTAGAAAAGATCACGAACGTAGGGGGCGGGCAGATCGCACACCTTTTGAAGTCTCTCGATCACCTTTCCCCGACTTCCGGTTGTGGCTTGCACGCTGTGTGCAAATTCCGTTTTCATCACTGGGGAACAAGGCGGTGAAAGTGTTGGCTGTGCTTCCATCTGTCCAGTGTCCACCACTATCATGCCATGTCGCGTTTTATCACATTGGTTTGTTCGGCCTTGATAACTCTTTTTTTAAATCAGGATCAGGTTATCTATCGTTGTCTCTGCAGACCATCGGCAGAAAGTACATGGATCAATGAGAACTCTTACTCTATAACATGGAGGGAGATATTATTTACATGTATCCACTTGCCGTGGTAGAGTGCCTCTACATATGCTTATACACCTATTTAAAAGAGATGGGAGAGAGGAATAAGATGTATTTGATTGACTTTCGGTCTTTGATCAACTGGGTTGCCTGCAAGCCGCGTCACGGAGTAACCAGGTGTTTAGTTGATGCATCTCAGTAAAATTCCTTGAATTTCAATAGTTCAGCAATGCCATTGGGTCAAGATTTCCTCGCTCAGGTATGAAGGAAATACGAACCTAAACTTTGGTATATCGTGGTTTCGACCTATCTCTCTCATCACCCTTCGGGGGAAGAAATCCCCCTGCTCAGACTCCGCAACTTTCTAAACATGACGCCCGACAGTGGAGATATTCTTCTTAAAATGAACAAAGTCCTTCAGAATATCGGTAAATCACTTTTAGGTGTCATCTTCTGGCCATTGAGCCTTTTGACACCCATATAATCAGGGACGTCGTTGAAAGGGCTCCCAAGGCGTATAGGATCAACCCGTTAGAGGAGATTCTTGACAGAATTGTTCCTAAAACGGAGCGACAAGGGACTATCTCAAGATATTTCTAATTCTACTTCGCATAAAACATCACAGATGCAAAGAAAGAGCTTAAAAAGGGGGTGTCTGAGACCTCTCTGGACTCTACCTGCATGTATGGTCCGAGTTGAGGGAAATGAGCCTCGTCGTCAATGTCATTCATGTCTTGATAGAAAATAGCTCTGAAATTATTTGCTATGGAAGATGTAAGACCATCACACGTACAGTCTCCTCAACTGCCAATGGAAGTTGTTGGTTCCCTTCTTTGACTTTCACCAGACGAACCGTCGCAGTACGTGGAACTACAATTCAAGACCCTTCTGCCCGGTTTATCCTTCGATAAAACCAAGGATGGACAAATGTTAAGGAATAGCGAAGGCTATAGCACGGCCAAGAAGCATTGTAGGCATAATGATGTCGACAACCTCGGCGCCTCGTCTGCGAGCTATCAAAGTTCAATTCGTACCTATTTATTGTGCCCCTCGAATACCCTCATGTCACCAACGCCGACTGCACAGCTCAGTTCTTCCCTCAGTGCGGCCTGCTTCAAGTTGCGGAGTTTCGGCATTAACATCTCCGATCGTCATGAAAGCGGCCTACCGAGGTGGGGGAGGGGCCTGAGGAGGGCCCGGAAGAAGCCGACCTCACGTGCAATTTGAAGGTTACATGTAGTTACTGGATGCTCAATACCTTCGTTTCACTCTGGGAAATCATCTACCTTCTTCCAGTCACTTCCCACTTCCATACCTACCTCAAAATCTTAATCTCTAATTACCGTCTCACAATTCCGTACCTGGCACCCTCCCGACATCCTTTACCCCCAACCTAGCCGTTAGTTTCCCGGCAGTAATTGCCCAGGCGGAGCTGCCAGCGTTGTTTTGGTAGAGCAGGATAGGATGGTATTTCAAGATAATATTTCACTATTGAAAAAGTCACTGATAATTTGAGTAGAACCGGGACTAGGCGTGTGGGAAGGTAGTCGTCATCGATTTGGTGACACCTGAGTGATGCCGAACAACTTCGATGCGCGGTGAAAGACAAGTAATTTGTTCTAGACGGCGCGAGCAGCTGGGAAGCAGATTGTCCTAAGTTGGATCAGATACTGACAACCCAGGTTTCCCTGTTATTTTTATATCGAACTGCGAGGTAATCTTGTCTATAATCCAGCCCGCCCAAGCCCTCCCCATCGTCAATCCAGCCTACGCACTCGGATCCACGCGAATCAAACAGCTGCCCATCCCAGGCACCTTTCCCCAAGTCTCATGTGGCTCCCGAATATTCTCCATATCCCAGATCTTCTTAATAGGAACCTGAATCTTGCCCTCAACGAGCAACCCCATAACCGCATCGAGATCCTCCATGAAAGTACTGCGATCCCGGTCGATGTAGTAGAAGCTCGTGCTCCTCTTTGTAAATAAACAGCCGTTCTTGGCTAACAGCTTTATCTGGGCGGGGAACTGCGAGCGCGTCTTGCCGCCCTCGCCCTGCATGATGTTGAGGTTTCCGCCGAATCCCACCAGCCGGCTCGGCTCGTCAGTGATGAGGATGTCCCACGACTCGTCCCAGCTCTCGAAGCCTAGCGGGTCGTACACGACGTGGGCGCCACCTCGCTTCTTCATCTCGTCCATCCAGTCCTTATTCGTGTAGGCGAATGGGGTTACGCCCAAGGCGCGCAGACTCTCGTGGTTGCGCTCTGAGGCGGTGCCGTAGACGTCGGCGCCCTGGAGGAGACACAGCGTCATAACGGCGTATCCCACGGCGCCGCTGAGGCAGTGGACAAAGACGCGCTTCCCCTTCCCGACCAGGTCAGTAGCTCTGTGGACGAGCCCATAAGCCGTGTTCCAGTCTAGCACCAAGCCTAGCGCCTCGCGCATGTCGACGCTATCGGGCACAGCGACGATGTACTTCTCAGCCACGTTGATCTTCTGGGCCTCGGAGTCGTAGACGGTGAGGGCGCCGACGAGGGCGCCCGGGTGGAACTTGGAGGCCTTTTCGCCGTTGACGCTCACGCGACCGACGAAGCAGTAGCCGGGCGTCAGTGGCGCGGCCTTTTGCAAAGGGTAGGAGCCGAGGCGCATGTTGATGTCGGCGCCCGAGAAGCCGGCATAGAGGACGTCGACTTGCACTTCGTTCTTTGCGGGCGGGGGGATCGTGGCCGAGACGACGTGCACATTGGAGGCGTCGCCAAAGGCCGAGATGACGACTTTGCGGATGGTGTGGGTGGACATGGTTCTTGGTGCTTGATGTTTGTGGTTGAGTGAAGCTGTCTTCAATGTTGGATAATGAATTGGTTAGATGTTGAATACAGCGAGGGGAGCCATTGTTATTTATCCCTTGCCACGTCGCAAGCTGAAAATCATTGAGACGGATCATCCTTGGCCTGTTTCGCATCTCTTCGCCAATCTCTCGCCTCGCTTTCGGCCCCCGCCAGCCGACGCGAAGGCGGAGCGAGTGGCCGTGAGGCAGTGATGCACTACAGCGATAATTAAGCAGGATTATTCTGGCCGTCTGGCTCCGCTCAGTTCATAAAAGGTATAAATTTAACGTTAACCAAATTAAACTCAAGGAAGTATTGTCCCATTCTTAATCCAATCAAGAAGTCAGCGATCCTCGAGTGCGCCATCTTGTATAATATTACCGTCCCTATCAGTTGTAGGCGCCTTCTTTGCGTTGGTTAGTCTGAGGACCAAATTCCAATCGCGAGCACTGGGATATTAGTTACCTCGTATTCCTGCTTCCACGTTTTGTATTCGGGAATCCGAGAGACGGCGCCGTCCCTTTTGACAGATTTGACCTGACTAGTTTCTTGGTCGAGAACATGGTCAAGTGACAATGAGTATCCAGTGATGCCAACTTACATGCTTATGTGCCTTGACAGCGTCGATGGTCTTTCCATCAAACCCCCGGTCTATCTCAGAACCCACGGGTGGTGCGATAGCCAATCAATGCCCCGTTGCTCCGGGGGTGGAAAGCTGGGAAAGTTATCCGGAGCACCTTTGACGTTCTTCTTTTGCTCCTTTTCCAGCCAATCCGTAAGCTCTTTCGCTTACTCCGAGACGTTGTCCTTCAATTTTATCATTGCTGTCCGATGGCTTCCCGCCCGACAGAAATTTGCCAACGGACAGGAGAACGCTCCGGTTGCAGTCGCCAAGAGGCACAGGCATCGCAGGATATGCATTTTTGGTGTAGTGTCGGAAACTTGGTGGTTGTGTGTGATTCGTAGGAAGCAAGAACAAGTTGAGTAGAGGAAATATACTGGATGGACACTGAGAGCTGCGACATGGGGATGGATTTATAGACTCTAGCTTTTAGAGGATAAGGGCTCACTCACGTGTCATGAAGTATTACATAACCTATAGGATCCCCCTTTCAAGGAAACCGACAAATAGCACGTACCAGAACAGCTACGCGAACAGCTCGTACGCGAAATCCACAAACACCCGCTCCACAGACACCAAGGAATCAATAAAACCCTCGAACGAGTCAAAACGACATATACATTTCCTAGAGTCAAGACAACAGTGAGACAGATTCTCAAGCAATGCCTCACTTGCGAACAAACCAAGGCACAACGCCATAAGCCAGACGGACACCTGCAACCCCTACCAGTCGCAGTGCGACCATGGGACTCCATCACAATGGATTTTATCACCAAACTACCCCTTTCGTTAGACCCTACTACCGGCACGGCCTACGACAGCATTCTAGTCAGTATCAATAGACTTATTAAATTTTCCTATTTTATTCTATACTAAGAAGCAACTAATGCAGAAGAATTTTCCTATCGTTAACTAAATGAATTATTAAATAATATAATATTTTTACTTAATATAATGCCTTAGTTATTTAATTTATTAATATTAACTAGGCCTTCTTAATTTATCCTTTAGGAATTAATCCAGACCTTATAGTTAGTTAACTAAAATGGAAATATTAATCTTCACTGTCCCACCTACCCCTAGACAGAGTTGGAATTGTCCGCACAAGACCAAACACCCAAAGCATGATCGGCCTTAAGGGCATGGATAATTCCGACAATCGAGCCATATGTGCCGCCAACCATTAAAAACGTGCCAGACAAGATGACAAAACCGCTCCAACAGACCATTAAAATCCAACGGAGCGACTGCTCATTGCCCTTTCCCCAGTTATCATATAGCCACATGCACCCGAACGGCTGAAAACACTGGAGTGTTCCAAGGAGCGCCCCGATAAGAGAAATAAGAGCACCAAAGATGGGAATGCCACTCGCGATGCAGTATTCAATGATGACAACTGCGGCTATGAGTCCGAGCCACGTCGACCAGTGCACCATGCTATTGGCGACAAGATGCTTGGAACCTCGCAGAATGCGAACAAAAAACAACTTGGCCACAAGCTTGGTTCGCAGTTAGTCAACATAAAGGCTGTATGGAATCGTGGAAAGGCTTACATGAGTACTGAGGGTTGAGCTAACGCATAAGCCCGGGAGAGCGATGCCATAGGCCACCATCTTAATCGTCTTACCAGCTGACCCAAGAGCGGGAGAAGCCACATAAGATCCGCAAAAGTAGTAGACGACAATGCCGACAGTGACGTAGGTGATGGTCACGACGGCTTGACATAGCAACATGGCCTTGGTGTAATGCCGAGGGTCGCGCATCTCGGATATAACTGGGAAGAAGAACGGAGTGCCGGCATAGGCAAAGATGAAGGTTGAAATGGCCGAAATTCCGTCCGTGAAGCCTGGGTGGTTGACGAGTTTGTAATCAGAAACCCAGGGCCCTTTCGGCGCGGTCTCGGGACGGTCCTGAACCCCGACGGCGATGGTGACCATGGAGACTAACAGCCCGAGGGATATAAGCGGGTGTACACAACATGGCGAGTCACTTACTGGAAACAAGTATGGCGACCAAACCAACCCACGCGAGCCAACTTAGACGACCGAGGGTCCGGATGCTGGCAAGGAGGGCAACACCAACGGCAGCAACCGCAACGAAGATCGCAGTGCAGGCTCCGTGGGTCGATATGGCGTTGAGGCTGATGGAAATGCCAAGCAGACCAGATGCCGAAGCAAAGACTAGATCTGGAATGGGGGTGAAAGGTCAGTACGCGTCCTTGGGACGGGTCCAAGGGTGCCAACACATACACAGACTGAATCCGAGCCGAAAGATCTCGCGACCGACAGGCCCAAACATGAGCTTGGTTGCGTCGTCGATCCCGTAGACTTCCCTATGATTCATCTTGAACACGCCAACCATGTAGTTGGACCAAGTCGTAATGCCGCCGATGGCGAGCAGGCAGATGACGCCGGGAATCAAGCCGAGGACGTCAAAGGCGGCCGGGATGGATAGGACTCCCAGGCCGATTTGCGTCTTCATCATCAGAACCGAGGTTCCGATCCATCCCACCTGCCAGTCGTTAGTCCCGCCGAAAAGCTGCAACTTATATACGTACATTCCGATAGTTGGGCCCATCCTCAGTGATAGTGCCGAAAACTGCGTCCTCAGCGAGGGCTACATCGTAGGAGGTTTCTCCGGTAATGGAGGGCGCCGCAGCCAAGTCGTTAAATTCCTTTTTTTCGTGCATTGTGCTCATTTCTCACTGATATTCGACAGAAAGAAAGCATGAGAGCCCGGGACGACGAAGGCTTTTATCATGCCCAGCCATCGCCCGCCCCCCTGCCCGAAGACCCCTTGCACGGTCTACCCCAGGTTTTCCGCTGAACCCGGAGGTTGCAACAACTCCGGGCTCGCCCTTGGCCTCTTGTGGCTTAGGCCGGGCTTGTTAAGATCGTCCACATGTTCCCATCACCTCAGATTCGCCGTGGACAACACGTATCAAGGCCGGTGGATACCGTCCCATGCCGCGGCGGGCGTTCCGATGGGTTTACCCCGTGCTGTCACATCGAACGACAAAGTGACGGCAACTAACCAGTCCCGCCTTCCAAACGACCCTTATCGCGAGGGTGGCCATGGCTTAGACTGAAGCCGTTGCGGAGGTGGACACGGAGGTTGGCAAATTCCGGTCACGTGCCCCCCTTACGTTGCTCTTCTTGTTGAGAAGGGTCGACTTGAATGGAACTCAGCGATAGTGGATTTCGGCCGTTTCGTAGTGGTCGCCGGAGATATGGATGAAGCAACTTCGGGGACTCGGGTTGTGTTATGGGCCGTTGGCTACATGTCCTTGATCCATCATGGTTCCAGGGACATGGATCTCACGAATCAGTCACGATATCACTAAACCGCTCGACCCAAGGCATCAGTAATTCAGAATGGAGGGAGATAGCCGAATTATCTTCATTGGATCAAAGGTTTCGGTCTCACTATAGCCTTTGCTATCGGCCAACGCCTAAAGGTTATCACGTTGCAGTGGACATGAAATTCTTAGTTTCGACAGCGCAGTTATGCAACCCAAATCTCGACGCAAGCTGTTGCTGCTTTAGTGGCATGAGCTCTGGCGCGAACCAGCCCTTGCTCACCAGGCTCTCGCCCTGTTCCCGGAGCTCACTGAGCTGCATCGCTAGCCCCCGCCCACGGAGCGGCCTGAGTTCCCAAAGTTGGACGCAACGTGGTATGCTGAATGAATGCATGTGATGAGCGAGGTGTGATCCTTAACTTCTTGTTTATAAAGACGTGCAAGAGTGTCCGAGTCGCAATGCGGCGATTTTGCAACGCATGGGCACGAGAGAATTAAAGTCCATACTTAACCCATACATTGCCCGGGAAAATTATTAGCATATAGCAGCGCCTACATGATTTAAAATCCATGGAACATTATAGAAGGCCAGGGAATGCGTGTTTAATAGTAAACTCGCATGAAGCAACTGCCTGCCTTCGCTACATTCGACCAAACGCTAGTTACCGCTTCCGCTTTCACCTCTGCTAGCTGATTTTCTTTGGACTGTAAGGAATTGAAGCACTAGCACCTCTCGTCCCATATCGCAACTGATTAATAAGGAAGACGGAAAAAATTAAGTGAATCCGCGTGTCTAGATATTAGATGCATTATTAATAGCCTTTCTCCAAAGACAATGTGTTCTTGGGTTCGGGAACGATGTCGCAAATGTGATATTATTGTCAAAGAAAATATCACAGCGGCATGTCAAGGAGCGCAACATCCTATCTGTAACGGTCCGGATCAATTCCCAAGGGATAAATCAGGAGGGCCTGGTTTATGTTGGCAGATAGAATAGGGCGTTACGTTGTTCGGAGCAAATAGACGTGTTACGTCGCTTGATGTGTCAATCACTGGAGAGGTAGGCGAAGGTGATTGAGGTAAAGCAGTGTTATTGAAAGCTGAAGTGGCTCGGTGGCTACTTCCTAAAGTAATGACTGTGGTTTAAATACTAGCTGTATACTCGAATCGAAGAAGGTCGGTTCGAGTCGATCCGACTTGGTTCGACATGCATATCTAGGGTAATGCTTATTGGTGGACATAAGTGCGCCTGCAGGGGTTCTGCCGTGATTGACCGCCTGGTATCCACGGGGTCGCGGCCTAGGCCGTGACACTAATTATCGGCCATGCAAACTCGGTTCTGCAAGTCGTACTGGTGTACTGTGCCTTGCATAGTCTTCCAACTCCTGACACGAGCAGCGAGTGCCTGGGTGAGAGTTAGGAACTAATAGGTCGTTATATAATAATTGTTTAGATTGTATATTAAGTAAATAGCTAACCGTATTCCTTGGGACGTATGAAAATGAAACCTCTTATTATATATATACTCGTGATCGTGGACTATTATAGACGGGATATTTTCCATTAGCATGATCGATCTTATATGGCGGGCCCTCGTTCCAGCCGTGCATATCATGTATGCTTCTTAGCTGCTCGCCCACCTCGCTGATAGCCTGTGGCTCCTTCGTCTTGATAATGTTGCTTTGGCCACCTTGGTAGATACGAACCATCTGGACTGGCAATTCATTATTGCCTCGTAGATGGGCATTAAGCGGGTCGTAGTCGGTATGAAATAGGTCGCAGATAATAAAGATGTGAGAGTCCCAGCGCTCAACCGCCATAAAACGGCAATTAGAGCTGTCGTATCGGTCGTCCTGCGACACCAGCCAATCATAATGAAGGTGTTTCAAGACTTGTGTGATAAGCTTTTGTGGTTCTTCCCATGCCTGTTGCCAGGCAAGAGGGCTCTTTTTCACGATGACGAGAATGCGAACCGGTGATTCCATTATTGTAGGGGGGGGATATGCGGCGCGACAAGTAGACGGAGCGGTCAAGCGCGTATCTTGTCCTTTGTGCGGTTGATCTCAGCCGTGGTGTCTGGGATAGTGTTAGTACGGCCCGACAGACTAGCATGTATGAATGGCGGAGAGGCGCACGCGTAGGCAAGCCAGATTAGTGGGCGTGAGTGGAAACTATAGAAGGAGCGAGCGATAGAGTCGGTTGGAACTTACCAGGTCCGGAGGGAGGTCGCTGTCCTGGTGTGTGCTTGCCGAAAGACGCGGGTCATGGTCCAATCATCGACATCCCCGGTCCTTGTCGACAAGAAATTGGCAGTTGACCAACGACACCTGGAGGACGAGGTGGTGAAAAGGTCTCCATCCGCCCTCGTCCCGTTGTCGTCGATCAGATCCCCAAGGGGGCATTCTGCAATGCAGCGTCGGTGTTCCGGAGTGTGGTGGCTTGGTACTCCTCTGGTTCGAGGCCGAGGTCACAGAACATGTCATCGACGAGTTGCGTTGCGGTAGCCTGCCTCTTTTCAGGCGTAATTCGCTCGGAATCGCCTGTGGCAATCGCGGCTCGATCGTAGGGTGTCACCGCCACGTCCTCTGCATCCTCGTCTAACATGATCGAAGGAGCATGTGTTGTTGTTGGTGCCCCTAGGTTGAAGTAGGAAAAAGTTCAAGTGGCCCTGGTAGGTCACATCATACATGGACACGACAGAGTTGAAGCTGATGTCGTCGCAGCTGAATTCGCCGTCGAGAAAGGCTCGTATCTTGGTCATCAGAGGGTCGGCAGAGTGGAAGTGCCCGAGCAAGGCTTCGTACGTGAAGGAGAGGCCCGCGATGAGTCATGACCATCTAGGCGGAAGAAAGCAGGTAGCTTCTGCCTGGGTCGGGACCGGACATAACATCCACAAGAGTGCAACTTCAAACTGCAGTTCTAGGGAAACACCGCAGGAAGTATCGTGCCAGCTGAATGCTTGCCACATTACCTCCATCTCAACTTGTCAAAATTTGGGTATAAATACCCCCGGGCCCTCCCGTATATACAAGAGTGATAATGGAATCATACTACTCGAAACCCATTTACCAACCGGCAACCGAAAACTCGACTCTACTCTCCATCTTCGTTGTTCACAATCGACCCTAACCTCTCCTCATACTACCTACTCGAAACCCATTTACCAACCGGCGACCATACCACTCGACTCTACTCTCCATCTCTGGTGTTCACAATAGACTGTTTTCTCCATCTTTGTTCTTCACAATCAACTCTATCTTCTCCTCATACTACCCCACTTGAAACCAGCAACCGACACCACTCAAATTTACTCTCCATCTTTGATATTCACAATTCGAGGCCCATTGTTGCTACTCTTCTTGCTCCTCGGAAACCTCCTCTTTTTTCAAGTTACAGGCCGTCCAACCTTAGAGTACCTCTAGGATTATGCGGGAGGGATTGCGCCCGGGCGACACATAATTTCCATCAAGTCGAAAAAGCAGGCAGACTTGTGGAAACACACTGCTTGGGTGCAAGATGTACACCTGCACAGCCACGGAGCCCGAGCCGGCACGCACTCAGGAATCGACGAAACTTTCTCAGTTGTGGATTATTACTAGTTACTACACTGGTGTTTTCGACGAGCATATCATCGAGAAAATCCGCAAGAGGAAAGAGGTAGGTGTATACGTCTTTGTTTGTGTACGAATACGTTGCCCCCGCCGGACAAGACACCTACATACCCATTATCGACACGCGAATCAATGCCGACCACGACGAGTTGAGGGAAGAGTGGAGGCCCGGGTAGAAGTTGGCCCGATTCACAATGATCGAGTTTCTCCACGCGATTCCCACGTTGCCAGCATCGCAGCAGCGTCGAGATGGTCGATACTGGACATCAAATCCGTTCCGAAACGTCCAGCCCTGGGTGACTTACAAAGGACATTACTGTCGCGGCCATGGACCAGGATTACAGGCAATGGGGAGAGCCGAACTGGGGGCAGAATGTCGATATCTTTGCGCCGGATGTCGACATTATGTCAGCAAGCCCCATGGGCAATAACGCATATGTTCAACAGGCTGGCACTTTGACGGCGTCACCGTTCGTCTCTGAGGTCATCGCATTCCTGCTCTCTCTGGAGGGGCCCCGCCCTGTCAATAAGGTATGGGACAGGCTGGAGAAGCCGTCCCCGAAAAAGAAGATCAAGGACGCGAAGAAGTCGCCGAATCAGATTCTCCCGAAGGGCGTCCAGAACAGGCGGTTAGAGGGAAGCCGTCCAAATAGATTGATAGCCGAGTTTAGGGCTTATGTTGCAAAATACAAATGTCTCTCGCAGTACAGATTAGCGAAAGACGGACCTCTATGTCAGATGCAACACTTTACGTATCGATCGTTCATGCTAGTATTTGAGTATTCATCGACTTTCATCAATCGGGCAAAGGAGCTCTCACCATCATTCTGCTTTCATATCCCATGTTCTGCCGAGTTCTCTCAACGTGTCAAGCCGATTCTCTGGTGGGAAATCACGTGTTGGGCCTTGGTCATAACATAACACGAAAGAATGGGCAGACGTCACAAGGGACACCTACAAGCAATGTGTGAGATAATTGGTGAGGGAAAAAGTAGTTGTGAGACTGAGGTGTTGTATTCATGAGTGAGTGAGTTGGTCTCTGTCTGTTGCTTCTTCTATCCATCTGATCAAATGGTCTTTTATAGACAGAAATGATTATTCGACTTCCTCCTTCTGAGCACTTCGGGTATCCGGCCTCTTTCGTCGGGTTCTTCGGGTAGTCGGCATGCTTGGTAACAAAGGAAGTTGGTCATGCCTCCTGATCATGTGTCTCTCTGTCGGTCCGGGCTTAGTCATCTGGCCTTGGGGACAAAGAGATCTCGGCATCTTCTATTTTCCGTGTGGGTGACTTCTTGGCATGGTTTGCGCCTTTGTCCGTGACTTCGTATTTGGGCGCCTGTGACTTCGTCTTTGTGCATGTGCCTCTGACATATCTGACACAATGCCTCAACTATCACGCCTTGGTGCCTCTGGCCTTATCCGGCAGATGTTATTTCTCTACATCAGACGAACCACCCCTGGCTCATGCAAGACTAATCTTGTCCCGACACGCCGTCATCTCTAAAATGTCCCAGCCCAAATTCGCCGCCGAAGCCTGCAGATCGCGTATCCTCCACACACTATCAATGACCTTTCTCGCCTTCTTGACGCTCCCCAGCTGCCTCGTCCGCTGTAGACAGTCCAGCCGCTCCAGCACCGCGGCCCGATCGGCGTCGCACTCGGGCCTCACCCCCAGAGTTGCCACCATGAAGAGTGGCCACAGGATGGCGTTTGTCCTGGAGGAGACTTTGGAGATGAGGTGCAGGATGCGCGACGTCAGCTTGAGCATGTACGGGTCTCGAGGCCCCAGGTAGCTCGTTCGGGAGTACAGGTAGAGCAGACCGGCTAGGCGTTTCGTCTCGGCCACGAGCACGCCCTCGGCAATGTCGTCGTCGTCGAGGTCGTCGGGCTGTTGGTCTCGGTTCCAGCCGTGCAGTCGTCTCTCGAGCTCCAGACGGCGCTCGTCGATGCTCTTGGCTGGCGTGGATCCCGAGGGCTTCTTGACATCGGCCGCCAGCGCGTTGATGGAGGAGAGCATTTGCAAAAAGTCTTTTGAGCAGCCCGTCATGGTCTGTAGGCTCTCGTCATCGGATAGCTTTGCTATGGCGTCGTCGTAGTCTTGGCGCTGCGAGGGGCTCCATGCCGTGTGGGCGAAGATTTCGTGAGACACGATGTAGGCGTTTGCAAATGTGAAGAGGGCTTGGATGTCGGGGTCGCAAATGCTGCTCTCCTTGATGCTCTGGATGAGCGCCCGGCCAAAGCTCGCGTGTAGCACCCAAGAGTCGGAGCAATCGTGGCTAATCTGGATGCTGTCAGGCCTGATTACGTCAATTACCTTAGGGATGGATACTAACCTCCAAGAAGCACATGAGCAAAATGACGGCGACAATTTGTCCGGCACGCATCACGTCCTGGCCTCCCGCTTCATATCTGGCCGTCTCGAGCCGAAGGCCCCGAAGCGCCTGATGGCGATAGGTCCAAGACGGCTCATGGAAGGTGCGGTCGCCGAGGTTGTACAGTTGGTTGGCGGAAATAGACATGATGCCGTGGAAGAGGGGGGACGCTCGCCCTGCGTAGGCGGCGATCCTGAGGATGACATCTTGATAGGGGTTTGCGTTGGGGTTCAAGACACAGGATGGGGAAATGGCCTTTTGGAAATATTCCCAGAGATGCGTCTCGACGGGTGAGAGCTGGAGAGGTGAAAGGGAGGGAAGGAGGTACATGGCCATGTTGGAGGTGGTCCAGGGATCGACGGTCTCGTGATCATTCTCCAGCCAGGCAGGAAGGGCCTTGTCGAGAGGTTCGATACTAACGACCGCATCGACTTCGGGACTGGACCTGGAGTTCTGGGATGCTGAACAATACTCAGAAGCAAAGTCTTTCTGGCCGGAATTCAGAAACATCCACTCTTGCGTGGCAGAAGGCCGTCTCTTGCCCACGCACTCGCGCTCTCCGCCGCGCACGTCGACGTTATCCCACCGCAACACGAGTTCGTAGCTGCAAGCGAGACCCCGGACCTCGCATGCCTTGCAGACGGGCCTCTGCTCTGCGGGACCAAGAAGCATCAGCAATTGAAAACAGAATGGTCAACCGGGGGGACTCACCTGGACATTTGACTCGTCGCTCCCTGCACCGCCGACACCCAGTTCGCACCCTGAGCTCCGGCCTGCGGCCCCGCTTGGCGGTGGCCATGGATTGAGGGTCACGTTTGTCTTGGGATATCGAGCGTATAGGCAATGAGAAGTGGAGGTGAACTGGGTCGGATGATGATCAAGGGGAAAGGCCAGAGGGACTGGAGTCTGTGTTGGCGAGGATGAAAGAGGGGTCTGGTGTTGGCGTTGTCTCTCACCGATAGCAGCCGATCCGTCGAGATAACGAGGAGAAACGGCCAATGGAGCCATACTATCGGCAAAAGGGGAGACTGACTCGGACTCCACCCCCGAGATGACACTGGGTTAGATACGTAACGGCTGGTCTGCTGCATGGATCAGTGGCCCCTCCCCCGCAATCGACTCGCTCGAGCTGTGGTTGGGGAAGCTCGTTTACGCTTTCCCGCTACTCTGCTCCAATCGTGAGGATGCTCGGCTTAGCTGACAGGGTCACAGCACGGTGAGAGCTTGGACATGCACGTGAAGGAACGGCAGTATTCCGAGGTAGTTGAAACTTGAGGATAGCCTCACCAGAGCCAATCTCGACAAAGTGGACAGTTGATTCGCCACTTGTCCGTACGAATATTTTAAAGTATGAACGTCTCTTCCAAAGTCAAGAGACCTCATATATCCATTATCATAATAAAATTACCACTTTCTATCTGAACGTAAACCGCTGCCACCTCATGACTCGTGCCCCAGGCAGGCTCATACCCTATACCTCCATCCAGCCACCAAAACCTAGTGAGTGTATCGGAAGTCCTTCTCTTGCTCCTTGTCGGTCAAATCAGCCAGACCCTCGGCGGTTCCAACCTGCACCTGCTCGGGCTTGCCGTAGAGACGGTTGCGGCGGCGGTTCTCCCAGACGGTGATGAGAAGGTAGAGTCCGCAGAGGAGCATGCAGACACAATAGCAGCAGAGCATGGCCACCACGCCTCCGGTGTACTTGGGGGCCTGGTTGGCGCGGAAAGTCTGCGGGCCGATGAGGTTTCCAACTGGTTTTGTTAGTCTGGGGATGCTGAAAGGGGGCTGAGGATAGGGGTGAGGGGGACTTACCAGAGTATCCAATGGTGACGAGGGCAAATGTCACGGCCTTTTTGGTGTGTCCTGCAGTGTTGGCTTGGGGAAGGGACACGCAGACGATGTAGGGTGCTGAATCAAATATTAGCTTCGAGGTTCAGTCAAAAGCCAGGCAGACTTACGCCAATAAAAGTACATAAAGTACAATCCCACCATCTGGCCCGCAATATTGGATCGAGGAATGCCATAGACCAAGGCAGTTCCGAGGAGCGGGAGCAGCAGCGCAATAGCAGCCACAATGGTTCGGCGGTTCTGCCAGCGAGACGCGAGGTAACTAAAGACCCAGGCACCAGACGTGGCCAGGACGCCAAACGGCATGGTCAACAGACTGGACTGCAGCGAATTGAAACCCAAGTTCTTGATAATAATGGATCCGAACGTCAGCAACCCGCCGTTGGGGATGTTGATGGCAATGTTGAAGAAGAAGATAATCCAGATCTTGACGTCCAAGAGCGCCTCCCAGACCTGGTTCCACTTCCACTGGACGTCTCCGGCGGCGATTCCCGTGCGGTTCTCAGCCAGGCGTTGCGTGGCGTAGAACTTTTCCTCGTCAGTCAGGAAGCGCGCGTTCATGGGGTTATCGGGGAGCACGAAGAAGAGGAAGAGGGAGTAGCAGATGTTGATGGTGCCGGTCAGGAGGTACAGGTACTGCCAGCGCTTGAGGGGCGCGTCCTCGGGGATGTAGCCGATGACCCAGGAGAAGAAGCCGTTGAAGATGGAGGAGAAGTAGGCGAAGATGACTAGGAGGTTAGTCGTTTGTCGAGATGAAGGGATAGGGGAGGGGTTGACTCACTGGCGTTTCGCGTGGGCTGCTCGCTCTTGCGGTAAAAGGACGCGATGATCATGGTCAAGCTGGGCGTGATGGCGGCCTCGACGAAACCGAGGAGGCATCGCAGCACCATGAAGCCGGCCCAGTTGTGGCAGGCGGGGTAGAGAATGGTCAGGCAAGACCAGGTGATGGACGCGCAGCAGAGGAGTCTTCCGGGCGGAAGTCGCTGAACGAGATAGGACATGGTGAAGAGACCGACGAGTTGCTGGAGTCGTTAGCCATTTTGTCTCAGGAAGGCCATCGGAAGGTACTCACACCGAGAGACAAGACGCTGCCCAGCCAACTGTACTCCTCACCGGTGAGGTTATTGTCCTCTCTAAAGTCATACAGAGCAGCAGTGCCCAGCTGGACCTTGTCGACTGCTCCGAGAGTAGCAGTAAGGAAGCAGAGGGGGATCATCCAAGAATCAATCTTCTTCTTGACCCTCTTCTCGATCTCGGGCGTCATGGGAGGGTAGTCTTGATGGGCAATGACAAACTTGGCAGCCTCACCCTGGACCTTGGCTTCGGCGTTGATGTCAATCTCGGCCGTGTCGCCGTTGCCCTGCGAGGGGACGCGGTCGATGCTCTTGGAGTCCATGTCGTTTGTCATGGCGAAGTGTAGTCTTGACTCTTGAGTCTTGAGTGTCGACTAGAGTTGAAGAGACGAGAGTTGCTGTAATGTCGATCGACGAGGCTGCGTCGCGGGTCTGGATTTTATAATGTCGTCTTATCAGGTCTCGTGAGTCGTGAACAGTTCACCACCCATCTCGGTGTAGACAAGGTCGCCCCCGGTCGATAACCCTGAGCTTCCTCAACCTCTCCGCATCTCCCAAAGCCAGCGCGGCTTGAAGCGGACGAGGGTTCTGCCAGTTTGTTGAGTCATGTCCCAATTGCGGGGGAAGAGTCGATAGCTGCAATAGGCCAACAGGCGGTGCGATAACCCTGCGATTAGCTGGGCGATACGCAGGTGATAAGCGATACCCCCTCACGGCGAGGCAACTCGAATCGAACATCCCTGTTCCGGGTTTAACTAGCCCAGATAGCGTCGGGATGATGCTGGCTCGAAGCCGCGCGGAGGGAAGCTCCAAGCGGACAGGGTGTGTGGAGATCGGAGAGACGGGGGCAGTTCGAATCGAGCGACGTTTTGTTTGGGGGGTTATCACCGGCTTCGGCTGTGATGATGGGCGTGAGGGGGAATGGTTATGTGCAGCAGATGGCTGTGTGATGTGTATATATCATGGCTCCCAGAGTCACGAGAGGTCAAATCGTCAAATGCAACAAGCAGACTCGACAAACTCCTTCAAGCAGAGCCAGCCATGACTGCGAATTCCACAATGACAGCTACAGCGTCACAACCCGTCCCCCCCAAGAGCATCAAGTTTGCCATTGGTGCGTATCGACCCCAAACCGGCTGCGACAATGAACCCGGCATGCTAACATGGCCTCATCCAGATCGAGGCGGCACCTTCACCGATGTTTGGGCTTCCATCCCCGGTCGCCCGGACGTCGTGGCCAAGCTGCTATCGGTCGACCCCGGCAACTATGCAGATGCTCCGTCCGAAGGTGAGTCGAGAATCGGGACAATTTTTTGGTACGAGACTGGGGACTGATCTCGTCGACTAGGTATTCGCCAGGTTCTCCAGAGTGTGAGTGGTGTCTCGATCCCGAGGGGTGCTCCCATTCCGAAGGACTTGATCCATTCGATTCGCATGGGCACGACGGTTGCCACAAATGGTGAGTCGACTTTCCTTTGCTTGGTTGGTGTTTATAAGAATTTGATTTTTAACAACACCCAGCCCTTCTGGAACGAAAAGGAACCCGCCACGCATTCGTCGTGACCCAGGGCTTCCGAGACCTCCTCGACATTGGCTACCAGTCCCGTCCAAAATTATTCGAGCTGGGCATCAAGAAGCCCCAGCTCCTCTACGACGACGTCGTCGAAGTCTCGGAGCGCATCACCGTCGAAGACTTTGACGAGAATCCCGATGGCGTCGATACCACCCTCGCTGAAATTCCCGGCGTGCTCGTCAAGGGCATCACGGGCGACATGCTACGCATCGTCCGGCCCCTAGACGAAGCCGAAGTGCGCACCAAGCTGGCCAAGATTAAGGAGTCGGGCGTCGATGCCCTGGCGATTTGCCTCGCGCACTCGTATCTGTACCCGGACCACGAGGAGCGCATCGCCGAGATTGCGCGCGAGATGGGCTTCGGTCATGTGTCGACGTCGTCGGGCGTGGGCGCCAAGATGATCAAGATGATTTCTCGGGGGAGCTCTGCTTCGGTGGACGCTTACCTGACGCCCGAGATTGTGCGGTACATTGACGGGTTCGCACGGGGTTTCGAGGGGGGTGATCTCGACGGCGTGTCGTGCGAGTTTATGCAGAGCGACGGTGGTTTGGTCGGCCACAAGAGCTTCCGAGGTCTCCGTGGTGTCTTGAGCGGCCCTGCAGGTGAGTTTCATAACTACTGACAAGGGACACTTCTGACATGTTGTAGGTGGTGTCGTGGGCTATGCCCGAACCTCGTACGACAGCAAGTCCCCCGTGGTCGGCTTCGACATGGGCGGCACTTCGACGGATGTGAGTCGGTTCGGCGGTTCGTTTGAGCACGTCTTTGAGACGACCACGGCCGGAGTGTCGATCCAGACGCCGCAGCTGGACATTAACACGGTGGCGAGCGGCGGAGGAAGCATTCTGTTCTGGAGCAACGGCTTGTTCAAAGTCGGGCCTGAGGTATGTCTGTCGCTTCTCGATCCTTCGCACTGGCTGACAACTACAAGAGCGCCGGTGCTCACCCAGGTCCTGCTTCGTACCGGAAAGGCGGTCCCCTGACCGTCACGGACGCCAATCTCTTGTAAGTGCCCCGAAGCATCCAGAGTTCTCAATTCTAACGCTCGCCCAGCCTCGGCCGCCTCCTCCCCAAGTTCTTCCCCGCCATCTTCGGCCCCGAGGAGAACCTCCCCCTCGACTACGACCTCGTAGCCCAACGCTTCGAAGCCCTCACGGCGCAAATTAGCGCCGAGTCTGGCCGCGTCATGACCCCTTACGAAGTCGCCCACGGCTTCATCGACGTGGCCAACGAGTCAATGAGCCGACCCATCCGCGCCCTCACCGAGGCCAGGGGCTTCGAGACGGCCGAGCACAACCTGTCCTGCTTCGGTGGCGCCGGCGGCCAGCACGCGTGCGAGATTGCCGCCAAGTTGGGCATTCGAAGGATCGTCGTGCACAAGTACTCGAGCATCTTGTCGGCGTACGGCATGGCTCTTGCCGAGGTGGTGCAGGAGGCTCAGGAGCCGTGCTCGGAGGCCTTGTCGCCCGAGAGCGTGCCGCGGCTGAACGAGAGAATTTCCGTCTTGAGGGCACAGGTCTCCGAGGCCCTCAAGGGGCAAGGCATCCCCGAAGAAGCCATGGTTTACGAGCCGTTCCTGAACCTGAGGTACCACGGAACCGATACGAACTTTATGATCGAGGCGCCGGAAGACGGTGATTGGAGGGCAGCACTCGAAAGGGAGCACCTCCGAGAGCTGTCCTTTGTCTTCCCTAGCTCACGCAAAGTAATTGTCGACGATGTCCGTGTTCGGGGTGTTGGCAAGAGCGGCGAAGTCAGCCACGACAACGAGCGGTTGGTCGAGGAGCTCAAGACGACGACCTTTTTCGACGTGACTGCCGAAAAGGCGGAGAGCGTGAGTCACCAATTACCTTGCATTTACAAGATGCTAACAGGACCAGTCCCAGACGTACTTTGGCGGTGCCGCTCCCCAGTCCACTAGCGTCCACCTCCTCGGCGACCTCAAGCCCGGCAGCACCGTCACCGGCCCGGCCATGATCATCGACAACACGCAAACAATCGTCGTCGTCCCCAATGCTCGAGCTCGCATCCTAACGTCCCACGTCGTCATCGACCTCGCCGAGGCCAAGTCCCGAGCCGCTTCCACCGACCTCGCGACCCAGGCCGTCGACCCCGTCAAGCTGAGCATCTTCTCGCACCGCTTCATGAGCATCGCCGAGCAGATGGGGCGCACCCTGCAGAAGACGAGTCTGTCGCTCAACATCAAGGAGCGTCTGGACTTTTCCTGCGCCATCTTTAGTCCGGACGGAGAGCTGGTGGCTAACGCGCCGCACGTGCCCGTTCACTTGGGGAGTATGAGCTATGCCGTCAAGTATCAGCATAAGCTTCACCTCGGAAAGGTGAGGCCTGGAGATGTGCTGGTTTCTAACCATCCCGAGGCTGGAGGCACCCATTTGCCAGGTGAGTCTGTTCGAGAGCGCGCGAGATGGATTCGAGCTGACCAGTCTCCAGACATCACCGTCATTACTCCCGTGTTTGACCAAGACGGCGAGACCATCTGCTTCTACACTGCCTCCCGCGGCCACCACCTCGACATTGGCGGTTTCGAAGGAACTTCAATGCCTCCGTAAGTCACTCCCCCAACCCCTAGCAAACACAGCTCAGCGGCTCACCTCCGCAGCAACTCGACTGAGCTCTGGCAAGAAGGCGCCGCTATCAAATCTTTCTTCCTCGTCCGCGACGGCCACTTTGACGAAGACGGCATCGTCCGCATCCTCTTGGAACCGGGCAAATACCCCGGCTGCAACGGCTCCCGCCGCCTCGGCGACAACCTCTCGGACCTCAAGGCCCAGGTCGCCGCCAACCACAAGGGCAGCACGCTCATTCAGGCGCTCATGCACGAGTACGGCCAGGGCGTCGTGCATTTCTACATGCGCAAGATCCAGGAGAACGCCGAGGTGGCCGTCCGGGCCTACTTCCGCTCGGCGTATGAGCGGTTCGGCTCGGAGCCGTTGCGCGCGAGCGAGAGCATGGATAACGGGTCGACCATGAAGGTTGCCATCAGTCTACGGGAGGACGGGTCGGCGACATTTGACTTTACGGGGACGAGCTGCGAGATGCTGAGCAACATGAACGCCCCTCCGGCCATCACCTACTCGGCCCTCATCTACGTGTCCCGACTGCTCATCGGGTCCGACATTCCTCTCAACCAGGGCTGCCTGGCGCCTGCTGAAGTCATCCTCCCCAAGGGAACCTTCCTCAACCCCTCTGCCGGTCCGGCCGTGTGCTGCGGCAACACACTCACCTCGCAGCGACTCGTCGACCTACTCCTCAAGGCGTTCCGAGCCGCCTCAGGTTCTCAGGGATGCATGAACTGCTTCGGCGTCTTCGGCGGCCGCAACAAAGAAGGTGGCTTCGCGTACGGCTACGGCGAGACCATCTGCGGCGGCGAAGGTGCCGGACCGACCTGGCACGGCGCGAGCGGCGTGCAAATCCACATGACCAACACGCGCACGACCGACGTGGAAATCATCGAACGCCGGTATCCAATCCTAATGCGCGAGTTCACTATCCGCAAGGGCAGCGGCGGCCGGGGCCGGTTCGACGGCGGGTGCGGCGTGGTGCGCGACTTTGAGAGCCGGGCGCCGCTGACCTACTCCATCATCTCGGAGCGGAGGGTCAACCGGCCGTACGGCATGATGGGCGGGGAGCCGGGCGAGTGCGGCGCCAACTACTGGGTCAAGAAGCTGGAGGATGGGAGTGAGCGGTGGGTGAGTATCGGGTCGAGGGGGCAGGTGGACATGCAGGCTGGGGATCGCTGCGTGATTCACACCCCTGGCGGTGGTGCTTGGGGGGAGGTTTGGGATGGAGAAAAGGCCAAGGGCGTGAATGGGGTCAATGGACATGGGGTTCAGGGGGTCAACGGGAACGGGGTCAACAAAGTCCAGTATCCCCGTGCAACCGGCACTATTCACGCTTATAGTGCTGCTCAGGAGGCGGCAAACTAGGGGGAAGATGCATGGATTAGGCGCATTTTGCAAATGTTTACCAACAGTTATTTATCGTTGAACTTGCTGCTGAAATGCGTGTCTCTTGTGACTTCGTGTTGATTCTGGGTTCTGGTCATTTCTGTCACTCGATATATAGGCTGCTTCCGCCATCGCGAGAGACCAGACATAATATCACGGTCAAATTGGACGCCGCATTTATTCAACTAGCCCTCAAGCTAGTTGAAACTAAGAGAGGCAGTCGGCGTCAAGTCCTACGACACGGGTTATTTATTCCTTCGTTCGCTTCAAACAAGCTCAACAATCAACACAACGTCAACCTCAAGATGTATCTCCCGCCAGAAGTCGCCAACCACGTCGTTTCCTACCTTGTCACGTCGGTCCAAAAAAAGAAGTACCCTGAAGACAATGACACGGCCAGCCACTTTGATTGGAACGCTTTCATCCGCTGCGGCAAACCCAGACTCTCCCGCGTGGATGGCAGCAAGGACCAAATCAACACAACGTTGTACTCGCTCGTCGTCGATACCAGGTCGCTCCTCAGCCTACGACTCGTGTCTCACATTTGGCATGCGGCGGCGACGCCTGTTTTGAGACAGCATCACATTTGGAGCTTGCAGCTCGACAAGGCCGAGTCGCCGGTGAAGGCGTTTGTGGCCTCTTACCTACGCGCTGAGAAGCTGGCGGCGTCCCTTGCTTGGCTCGTGGCAAAGGTAGAGATGGCGCACAAGGGGGACTTGACGTGGGTGTCATTCAAGAAAAACTACCTGTGGGAGCCAGAAGAGGGCGAGGAGGAGCACATCTAGAAGCGACGATACGAGTACGAAGACGTCCTGATCCCGGAAACCACGCAATTCTACTGACAGATCCATCCAGTGCAGCCTCCTGAAGCTCATGTTCCACACGGGCCGCCCGATCGAGACGTTCAGTCTTGCCCTGCCCGAGAGCCCCGACTTCGACAGGGAAAGCAACGTGGCCCATTGCTACGACTTGCAAGAACTGGACGACCTCATGGCTACCATCCGGCACGGCCTCGGGTCCCCATGCTTCAGCCGTATCGTCGACATCGGGATCGCGCTGCCCAGTCCTTGGTACGTGGGACGATTTGCGAGCGCCATCGACTAAGAGGCGCGAGACAGGTTAAGGCACTTTTACCTGCGCATCATCGACAACGCCGGCTGCACGGGGACCCACGAGTCGATGCCATTGGGGTCAAACACGGACATGGAGGATGACAACAACGGGACCCTCGAGAACTACGACTTTCCCAAGAGCAACGTCCAGTGGCAGCACCCCAACCGCGCGCGGAAGTCCCAGTAGCCGCTCTGGGAGTTCGTGGCGTCCTGCCCCAACCTCGAGTCTCTCGGCATCATTGGCACGCACTTCCTCGACCTGGACCGGCTGACCTGGAGACAGTCTCCAACTTCGAGGGGCCTCCGCGTGCTCGTCCTCGAGCGCGTGTGGGCGAGTCTGCCGGCCATAGTCGAGCTGCTGTAGCCCGGACCCGAGGCACACGGTCCGCCGCGGCTCCAACGCATCTACCTCGACGACGTCAAGATTGATGTCGGTGGTGGGAGCGAGGGTAACCTGTTTCGCTTCTTGGACCGCTGCCCCGACTTCGAGCTAGCTCGCTTTCACAACTTGATGTACTTTGTGCAGCACCCAAAGTACGACTTTATCCACGGTCGTGCTGTAGGGTACACTGCGGAGCTGTGGACGGGGACAAGGGCGACAAGAGGGTTTTGAAGAGGCTCTTCAGGAAGCTCTGGAAGAGAGCCGGTGGGGAGGAGGCTTGCCCCTTGCGCAGGATTTCCCATAAGCCACATTTTTCTATATTTGAGGATGAGAATGAGGACGAGGACGATGAAGTTAGGTGGATCAGGTTGAAGTCACTATTGGAGAACGGTCTATATAGATGGCCACAGACGTAGCATCTACAGCCGAGCTCATGTCGCATCCGTGAGAGCACCGACAGGAAACGGGCGAGGGAATTAAAACATCACGATAGTATTCAGTCAAATCACTAAAAAGCATCTAACCAGCGCATATGGATCTATCCCTTGCCTCGCTCACCCAAGCCAGGGACTGCAAACATGAACACAAGACCACTACTTTGGGCTGCCATACAGACTCACAACATCACCCCCGTCATACACCATGTCAAACGCCTCAAGCAAGTTGGTCGCCGCCTTCTCACCCGTCGCAAACGCGCCGTGAACGCAGCCATTAGCCACAAGCGTGCAGTGCTCGCCCGCAAACTGCAGCCGGCTCAGCCGATGCTTCTCCAGCGCACCAATAAACAGGCCTGGCTCGTCACCGACCTTGTCCGCCGAGTAGGTCCCGAAGCCGGCGAGCGGGTCGCGCGTCCACTGCGTGCACTCGACGCTCACGAGCCGCGGGAGGGCCTTATACGACTCGGCGCGCAGGAGGTTGAAGAGCGGCTTGAAGAAGGCGTACAGCTCGTCGTGCGGCATGGCCTCGACGCGCTGGGTGAGCGGTTCGGCGATTTGCACGCAGAGCTCCTTGTTGCCCGACATGAGCCATGTGTTGACCGTGACGGTCGGGTGCGCGAGGATGTTGTCCTCGGGAGTGACGCCTTCTTCGGGAGGGGCCGGGTAGTACATGAACTGGTCGTTGTCCTTGCTCCAGAAGACATCGGCGAACTCGAAGAAGACCTTTCCGAGGGCCGCGTAGCTGAAGCGGCTGATGCCCTCGCGGATGTCGACGGGGAGAGCCGGCGAGAAGGGAATCAGGCCGTGGCGGAGGACGCCTAGGGGGGCAGTCATGATGACGGCGTCGGCCGTGAAGCGCTGCTGGTCGCCGTTGGAGTCTCGGCAGGTCACGACGGCGGGCGAGGAGCCGTCTTCGCTCCACTTGACGTCTTCGACGTGGTGGTTCAGGTGCACGGCGTCGAGGACAGACTCGGCGGTCCAGTTGACAATCTTCTGGTAGCCGCCGCGGAGGACGTACAGGTTGCGCTCCGTGACGAAGTAGCTGAGGTGTTTAGCCGAGGCGAGAGAAGTGCTGGTACCGATCCAGAGCTCGATCTACAGGATTAGCACTCAAACATGTCCATGGCCATATGGCATATAGGCATGCACCCACCTCCCTCGTCGCCTGGGGAGCCCACAGGCGCTCGTCGTCGGTAATCAGCTCGTGGTTCTTGACAAACTCACGCACAAAGTCGTCCACACTGCGATCCTCAGCCTCCCCGTCATTCTTGTAGAACCAGTCACAGTAGTCGGCAAACTCGTCGGCCACCTTCTTAGCCTTGAACTGCGGCCCGGCCTTGCCGTGGGGGGTGTAGTACAGGGGGGCGCCGTCGTCGTAGTAGTACTGCACGCCCAGCTTGGGCACCAGCTTGACCAACTTGTTCTGCGAGGTCTCGTGCATCCAGGCGGCGCCTTCAGACAAAGGAGAAAACACATGTCAACAACTCACAGTCTCACAGACAGTAGGACGCCCTGGAAGGTACGCATGTGCTGTGACATACCTACACCTGCATGAGGGGAGAAGCAGCATGCAAATGCGATAGGAACGGCGACACCGCCCAAACGCAAGGGTCTGTGATTCAGTGTCAACCACGATCGACGGAGAGGCACATACCTAGATCACGACTCTTTCCCGGCTGCGCGCTGGCGCAGATGCGTCCGCCGATGCGGTCGCGGGCCTCGACAACAATAACTTCGACTCCATGTCGGCGCAGCACCGAGGCGGCCCGGAGGCCGGAGATGCCGGCGCCGACGACAATCACCTTCTTGGGGGTCTCCGGTCCTGGAGGGAACAGGTCGCGGGAGCCGGGCTGCTGCCGGCCCGCGATGTCAACAGCGCCGAGGCGCCTCTCCAGGCCGGAGTAGCAATTACTGGGCTTCTTGGGCGTGCCCGGGATGCGCGCCGAGATGTTGAAGTGTTCGGAAAGCATTCTCTGGCAGGTGGACATGTATATGTGGTGGGTGTTGGTTGGTGTGGTGCAGATTTGCAGTGCTTGCTGTAGACTACAGTAGCTTCGATGTTGAGAAAAGAAGGAAGAAACAGATCATCGGCGGACTGAGCTATATGAAGTCAGCCGTCACTACCGTCCCGCTCGTGAGGGGAACGGGAATCTCGGAGCCACGTCATGCGGACCAGTCATGAGACTGCATCATTCCCCAGGCGATAAGGTCCAAGCCAAGAAAGACCCAGGTCTCCGTTCCAATCTTTCTCGTCCAGCTCCGAAGGGGCCTTGCTAGACACTTTTCGGGCAGCTCAGCTGCAAGTCAGCGTGATCCCGAAACCGAGTACCTTGCATGCCTTGCCTCATCAGTCAGCGAGAGACGCGCCTCTGATCGGGCTCGGATTCACTTGTCGCATGCGGAAAGGCGTCGGAAATTGAGGCATTTTCCTTGGCACTGGGCCAGCACCGTCTATCTCGGCTCCAGTCAGCCGGCGTATGGGGTTTCGCGGGAAGATCGATGTTGGTGGCGCGGCTTGGTATCTGAAATAGGTATCTAATCGCGCGCGGAGGACGAGATAACGAACCCCCAGGGCAACAGGGTTTCTGGCGGTTTGCACTGGTTGGTCGAGTTGGGGCTGCTATCATGGACAAGGACAAGGCCGTTGGTGGCTCAAATAGCTGAAGAATTCCAGCCTCGATAAGCCCAAGATGCACGTTCCCTTTTGTTTTGGTGGTTTGATGTTTCTGTAAACCCAAATCGTCGTCTTCTGCTTCCATTTCGTTCAACGTCATGGCCGAAATGGCATTAACCACCACGGCCGCCTCGGAGGAGGAGCACCTCGCCGGCACAGAACGCATCATCAAGTCGGCCAACCACGAGGCCACGCTGATCCCGCATCCAACAAACTCGCCCAACGATCCCCTCAACTGGTCTCCGTGGCGCAAGTACTGGCACGCCTTCCTGGTGCTCTTCGTCGTCGGTCTCACGGCGGCCACCAGCAACGACGCCGGCAGCGCTTCGGATGCGCTTCTCCCGTACGGCATCAGCTACAACGACGATAACATCGGAGCGGGTGTGTTGTTTGCTGGTATAGGCTACACCACCTTTCTTCTCTCGCCGCTACCGGCACTGTACGGCCGTCGCAGCCCCTATCTCATCTGTCTGCTATCGTCTATTGCCGGGAGCATCTGGTTCGCAAGGACGAAACATGCTACGGATGCCATCTGGAGTCAGCTCTTTGTCGGCGCGTCCGAGTCGTGCGCTGAGGCAGCCGCTCAGCTGTCGCTCTCGGAGCTGTTCTACAGTCACCAGCGAGGCACCGTCATGGGCCTTTACATTTTGGCCACCAGTGTTGGTACTTTCTTGGGGCCTTTGTTTGCGGGCCTGATTGCAGACGACGACGTTCTGGGCTGGACCTGGATCGGCTGGTTCGGTGCCATTATCAGTGGTGCGACTCTTATCGTCTTTTTGTTCGGCTTCGAGGAGACGTCCTTTGATCGCAGGGCCATTCTCGAGGGAATCCACATGGAGGCTCCCCTTTCAGATCCCAAGACCAAGCAAGAGGGATCCTGGAACGGCAACGACCTCCAAACCGTCGAAACAGGCGGCCCCCCTCCCGATGCGCCCAAGACATACTGGCAGCGCATCGCCATCATCACGCCGTCCCCCCTCCTCGAGGGCATCGGCTTCAAGCAGTACTTCACGTCCCTCTTCCGCACCCTCCGCGTCTTCACCTTCCCGGCCGTGCTCTACGCGGGGCTGCAATGGGGCGCGCAGGACGCCTGGCTGACGTTTTACTTGACGGTGCAGGAGGACAACTACTACGAGGAACCGTGGAACTACGGCGACACGGCCGTGGCCCTGATGAATATCCCTACGCTCATCGGTGCGATTATTGGGTGTTTTTACGGCGGCTGGTTCGCCGACAAGTTTGTCGAGTGGGTGGCGAAGCGGCGGGGGGGTATCAGCGAGGCTGAGGATCGTCTGTGGTTGATGTATCCGGCGGCCGTGATTAATCCTGCGGGCTTGATGCTCTTTGGGATCGGGTCTGGCAAGGGTTGGCTGTTCCCTGAGCTGTGGGGGGCCTACGTTGGACTCGGATTCGTTGGGTTTGGCTGGGGATGTGCAGGAGATCTTGGTGAGTTTCCCGCGAGAAGGATGCCCATATGACACGTTCTGACATTCCCCTCAGGCCTCAGTTATCTCGCCGACTGCTACCCCGACATGATCCTCGAGGGCATGGTGGGCGTGGCCGTCATCAACAACAGCATCGCCCTCATCTTCACCTTTTGCACTGGCATTTGGATGGACACGCAGACGCTCGCCCAGGTCTTCATCGCCATTGGCGTCTTGTCCTTTGTGTTTTTTATGACGACGCTTCCCATGCAGTATTTTGGCAAGACGGCCCGACGCAAGACTGCGGTTGCATACAACAAGTTTATCGAGAACCGAGACGGCCACTGACACAGGTTTGCTTGGGCGTGTTTGATTATCAGGATTAGCTCCAGGGATAGTGTGTATATATTTCGTGAGGGCGCTGTAATACAAATTGATAGCCTAGTTATGCGACCATTTGGCATGTTGATGCATTTACTGATGCCCATCTCTTCAACTGTCCTATGTGGATTGTTAAATCCCGTCTTGATCCTGTTTGCACTGTCTTCCGGTAAATAGATGGATCTCGCCAAGCTCGACAGTTTCGAGTAATGAGTCATGACTAGCCATGAAGTGCGAACGCTCGGTTCCACTTGCAACTCCTAACTACTTACATGTTCTGACCTTCTCGAGTTATTAGCAAACTTGATCCATCGTCTTCTTATCCTCGTGGTTACAGACTCGATGAGGATGCATATCCTCCTCTAAGCCACCCCACGTCACCAATAAAGCAATCCGCATTCAAGGGGGGCTGGCGCAACGGTAGCGCGTCAGATTCCAGTGCACTGGAATCTCCTGAAGGTTAAGAGTTCGAATCTCTTGTCCCTCATCCTTGAATCTTTTTGCTTTTGGGTAAATTTTATTCACGCGGGGGATTTTTAATAGCAACCCAACACCCCTCAACCATCTCTTCCGGGTAGCAAAGTGTCGAGACCTCAAATCTGACGCTCTCTCCTGTCCCCATTTGTAAAGCGCCCCAGCTAGATATGTGGACGTCATCGAAACATTATCTTTAGCCAGTCAAATCATGATCCTCTGCCAAGCATTCCCCTGATCCTTCCGAGAATGCTCGTGTGGCGTCTCAGCTGACGGATTATCGATGGAGTGAGACGGGACGGGAGGGGATCGACATGCATTGAACCCAGCGGGACAAAGCAAAAGGACACTGAGGACTGGATCTACTCTAATGCAGATAGTCGCTCTTCCCGAGGCCTTTTCATCGCATCTGAATCGGGACTCGAGTTATCAGATGTCTAGTCGGCCAATTTTGGCCGGATTGATGGTTTTCTGCATTAGCATCTCAAACCAATTTGGTCAGCAGACGGACCAGAGCTAGATTAGACTTATATATCCTCTCGCGGCGGTCCTCTGAGAGAGTGTTGTCCCCAAGTATTCAGTTTCTCTTGTTCCGCAACTTTTAATATGGATGCTTCCGAGTCCTTTCTGACAAGTTCCAAATATGGTTACAGCTTCGTGGTGGCGATGACGCAGCTCAGCACCAACGCCGCCCTGGAGGAGTACCTGCGGGAGACAACCCAACCCGAGAACTTCTACTGCTATGTACAGGTGCGAGCCACCCCAGAAACACCGAGGCGTAAGTCATTGACATGCCTAGGCTCCAAGTACGGCCCCCGGAGAACCCCCAATGTTGAACCTCATCGAGATGCCCGACCTCCTCGCCAAGACGGGCCGTACCAGCTCCCGCCCATCCTGCAGCTGGGGTCCGATGCCTCGAGCATCACCTTTCGCATGTTCTGCTCGGACCTGCAGGTCGTTCAGCTGGATACGGACGGAACGCAAGACGGCGTCGTCAGTTGGAATGTCTGGGCTCAGCCGCGCGGTCGGCCGTGCTATCTCGGGGTGGTGGTCGACCTGACAAACGACCACCTTCCCAGCCAGCTCGACTCGGACTACTTTGACAAATATCCGGATGTGAAGACGAGGCAGCAGACGCAGTTGGGGAATCTCTCAGACACAGCTTTCAGTCTCCAGCAGCTGCTGTCCGACCTCGACAGCGCGGTGCTGCAGACGTTTCCCTCCTTCGAGAACGTCCCGCTCGGCGTCCAGACCGTCCTGACGCAGTTCTTTGTCCCGCTGTGGTCCGTCTCTGGAAAAAAGTACGGCTTGCCCCTGCTGTCCATGGTAGCCGTCCCCCAGGGCAAACCGGACGTGTCGCAGATCCAGATAACATCGTTTGAGCGATACGTCGGTCCGCACAAGGACGCCAACGGAAATGTGATGCAGAACCCGACGGCCGAGCAGAAGAATATGACGACGATGAACCACCTCTGCATGACGGGAAACCTGTCGCAGCCGCCCGCCGTCGACTTCCCCTGGAACTGGGTTGGCACGCAAGACGCGGGTAGCCAAGGTGGTGTCATTGCCATCAACAGACAGGTCTTCTTCGACTATCTGCTCAACAGCATCTTCCTCCCGCAGGTGCGTCGCTTCTGCTCGACCACGACGGTGCAAGTGCAAACGTTCAACACGCCGGGCACGGTGGGCAAGTTCGACTCGACGACGACTTTTTCCAACAACCAGACTCCGCAGACGGCCGAGGTCTCATCGACCAACACTGGCGCTCCGCTCGTCATCGACATAGCGTACACGGCCAACAACGACCACGGCGTGAGCGGCATGGACAGCCTGCCGGGCTTCTCGTGCGCGCTCAAGGTGGTGCCCAACTATAAGTGCATCCTGAGCGTGGCCGCGAGCACCCTCGACGTGACGCAGCGGTTGTGGGTGGTGCTGGACCTGCAGTGGGATCTCGACGACTTCATGATCGACGACGGCATGATCGGCACGAGCGCGTACCAGGACCCGACCTTCACGGGCTACGACGTCACCCTGACGGACACGTACGACATGTCGGTCGGGCAGGACGGGCAGCTGCAAATCATCCGGGACCCCGGCAAGCAGGTGAACAAGGACGACTCGGCGAGCCCGGACAGCTCGTTGCTGCAGGCGCCCCTGAAGGCGCTCAACTACGCGGTTGCGCAGATCAAGAAGGATATCGCGCCGTTGCAGCCCGTGGACATGACGGGCGTGGCAATCCCGGCGACGCAGAACTTTGTGTTTCCGGGGGCGAAGGTGGCGACGTACTCGTCGGCAACGTTTTCGAATTACCAGGAATTGGTGTGCGATATCACGTATGTAAATCCGGAGCAGGCTCCATCGGCGCAGGTATGTACATGTAAGCAGTCTTGGTGATCTTTCTGACGTGTATAGGCGGAGGAAGTGCAGCCGGCCCTGAAACAGGAACTGCCTACTCTCATGGCAGTGCCGGACGAAGCTGCTCCGACTGCAACACCCGCTCCTCGACTGCAGCTGCTGCCCCTACGACTATAACTACTACTACCCCAACCGTGTCACTCACCTTCACCACCGACCTGGTCCAAAACTACGTCCAAGGAGAAATCATCTCCCCCTCGGCCACAGCCAAGTTCGAAGCCCTGCAGACTCACGACGGCCCTCCCTACTCTTCGGCATGGACACGTCCAACGTATTCAACGTCATCGTCGAGCAAAGCGGCACCAGCAACACGGGCTGGGGAACCGTCGACTTCTCCACCGCCCACCTCGAGGCCAACTTCGACGACAACCCGAGCGCGGCGGTCCGCACCTTTGACGTCGGCCAGAGCGCCATCTCGGGGACCATCAGCATGGCCATGGCGATCAGTTACAAGGGCGCGGATAACCTCATCCTCTCGTTGCAAAACGCAAACTCTGCCGCGGCTTGGGCTGGCCCGCCGAGCTGGACGGCCGTTCCGTTTGACGCGGAGGGCGAGGAGGCGACAACCAGCTTGGCCATCGAAAGCGTCATGTTTGCCGAGACGCAGGACTTTGACGAGTTTATCATTGTCGACATTGACCGCTCGTCCAACAGCAGCGTCAAGGACATCACGAGGTACCACGTCGATCCCGCCCCGACGTCTGGCCCGCGCTGGACAAAGAGGGACCTCCCTGTTGATGTCCAAGCCGGCCCTTACCAGAGCTGCGTGGGCAGGCCCGGATCCAACTACGTGGATGGCATCTACACCATGGGTCTCTCGGGCAACGAACCCCAGCTCGGTTACACCTCCATCTTCAACGAGTATCAAGAGGGGACTCCTCCGCTCGCCACGCGGTTCAGCCTGCCGGGGGGTGCTCAGGCGTCGGCCATTGCCGCTGCTCGCAACACCGAAGCTTCTTCGGCCCTCTACGCCACGACTGACCTGCACGCCGTGTCCGGATCGACGTTGTATCGTCTCCCCGCGGACGAGCAGCTCGACCTCGCCGTAGCCACCCCCCTCCTGACCAACGGCTTCTTCGCGGGCACCTCGAAGCTCGCGGCCATGTCGCACAACGGCACGACGACACTCTGGGGCACAAACGGCAATAGACAAGTCTACTACGTGTCGTGCCCCAACTCCAGCCTTGCGACTGCGGCCAAATGGAGCACGCCTCTCCCGCTCGTAACTGACGTGGAGCTCATGTCTACGTACGTGAGCCGCACCAGCGGCGGAAACACCATCTTCGCCTCTGGCAACGACAAGCTACAACGCATAGTACAGGCGACGGGCACAAAGGCGCAGATGTGGAAGGCCGACCAGATCAAGGTGCCCGCGGCGGCGACGCAAAAGTCTATCTCGTTCAACTCGTGCACGACGACGGTGCACGTCGAGGACGGCAGCACGCACATGCCGGCCAGTGAGTCGACGTGGCCATCACGGCGGCTTCGCACACTCCAGTTTACATAGACGGGCTGTACTATGTCCTCACGGATACGCCCACCACGGTGCAGACGAACGCGACGGGCATAGTGACGATTATCGAGGCGGTGCACCAGAGCATCAACGGGACGACCCTGACGGTGACGTGCGACGGCGGGGTGACGTTTACCGACATTAATCCCATGGACAAGTCGTTCCAGAAGATGGCCACGCTCGACACGGCCGATGCAGTGACGGAGCTACTGTGCATACGCCCATGGCAAGCAGCGTCAAGAAGAGTAGCCCAACGAGTCCGCTTGTGGCTAAGAGTACCTCGTCAAAGGACGTGACGACAAGCATGGGCACTCTGAAGACGGTGTACGGATCTGTAGCCAAGCCAAGCCCAAAGCCGACCGCGCCTTCGACCTCTCTCTCGAACCCTCCTTCGAACCCTTCAAATCCCCCAGCCACGTCCATGGCCATGACCGAGCAGCCCATCTTCCTCTCGCTTGGCGGCGCCTTTGGCGACGCCTGGGACGCCATCAAAACAGGCTTCGGCGACGTGTACCAGTACCTCAAATCCGGCGTCGAGCACGTAGCCCAGCTCGTTGTCGACACGGCTACTAACGTGTGGCACTGCGGGAGTCCTGACCTCGGTGCTCAACCTCGTCGCCGACCTCGCCTACGGGTACCACGAAGACGATCTCCGCGACCCGATCCTGGCCTCGGCGCGGGACACGGTCGAGCTGGTGACCATCCTCGCCCAGGTCGTCTTCTCTGGGTCGGTGCAGAAGCACCTGAGCCCCAAGGGCAAGCTGGCGGGCTAGCGTGCGATGATGGGCGCGCCACGGGGGCCATTGTGAATATCGTGCTGGTATTTCCGGCGCTGTGCTGCACGGCCGGACACTTTTACTACTTGGCTTCGGCGGCGGCGGGCACGGAGCGGGCGGCGGCGATTCTGGACGAGACGGCTACGAGCTATGTGACGCGCGTGGCGTATTGCATGGCTGTTGTCGAGCCTAGCGCCGACTTGGCCACCAAGTTGGTGCCGATTGGCATCATGGTGTATTCCATGATGGCGACGTCTGGGTTGAGGTTGGTGCAGTCTTTGGATGTGGCTCTGTCGGCGGATACTTAGGATCTACGGAGTAGTTATTGAGAGACAAAGGGGATAACCAAGGTTGAATAGACCACGCATCCATCCGTATCTGTTCCTGGTGGTGAGCTAGACAAAAAATGACAACTACCAACATCTCTGACATCATAGCCAAGCGGCTGAAACCGAAGAGATCGTAGTCTTCCTCCCAACGGCCAACCTTACCCCATGTTGTCCAACTATAAGCCGTAGGGAGGCTTATCCTCGACGCTATTTGCATTTAGCGCCAGGGGCAAGAGAGCATCAAAATCAAATCCCGCTCTCCGGGCTGAGGTTGGTCTGTCCAGAAACCGGGCTCGCGTGGGCTAGCTCGAGACTATTGATTTCATCGCCGATCGTCATTATTATGTTCCCAGCTGTCGATGAAAACATCAAAAAGGTCACGAAGAGACTTTATTTCTTGGAGCATTCCTTTCGATTGACTGTTTTGGCTGGTCACTCGTTTCACTCGCAGTCATGGTTTCGTCAAAGTTTCTCACGGGCGCTCTCACCCTTTTCTCTGTTGGTTTGGTCAATGCTGGGCCGTGCAAGATCACTACGAGCACTTCGTCGACTTCTTTGAGCTCGACTAGCACGCCTGAGGAGACGCCTAGCTCGTCTACAGCTGATACGCCGGTCGAGACTCCAACTTCATCCACGACGCCTACGGGTACTCCTACGGACGCTCCCACCGACACATCTACAACTCCAACATCAACTCCCACTACCACGCCGTCCACTACGTCAACTACTCCCATCAATACTCCCACCACAACCCCCATGACGACGCCCTTCGTCACACCCACCTCCTCTACATCCACCACCTCAACCTCAACCTGGTACCCCGCCGACCTCTTCCCCTGCACCGAAGATTCGGACTGCTTCCTGGTCAACCAAGTCTGCGACGAGTACCGCTGCGGCTGCCTCAACTTCTTCTGTGCCGTCATCACTAGCAGCACCACCTCCTCTTCTACCACTACCACAACGACTACCACTACAACCCCCACGCCGGCGCCTCCTCCCCTTATTGTCATCGTGCCCTAGTGCGAGGCAAACGACGACTGTCTGAACAACGAAATGTGCGACAGCAGCTTCAATCTTTGCGGCTGCATTGGTGGTGTTTGCGTTCATGTTGTGACGGCGATGCCGCTCTAGTGGCGGAAAGGGGAGAATCGAAGATTGAGAAGGTGAGGGTCGCAATGAAGTCTGCTGGGCGTGGTTGGAAATTGTAAATGGTTACTTTGATACATACTAGACTTGATTAATAGAGGAATTGCCCTAGAATAGGCGCACGGTCGGTTAATTACAATACTATTGGAGTACTTGAGTGTGGCTCAAAGTTATTCTCACAATCTAGCGGTGGTATAGATAATCCCATTTATACGCTTATGCCGTGGAATCTATAGACCAACCACACATAGTTAAGCATTTACCCTCGAGGGTTTATTTAATAACGGCAGCCCCTTCCCACTTAAACCAAATGCGCAAAGGCCAACGAGGGCATAGACTGTTCAAAGTAAAGACTCCATCCACTACGATGGACATGACAAATAAGAAGTTTGAACTGGTCTTCACTGCCTCGTAGTCCGCTTCCGCCGGTCCCCGAAGTACCCTATAGTACGCTACAACATCTCTAAGGGCCTTGTCAGAGAACTCATACTGAACAAGATACGAGTTGATGCCATTTCACCCTAATTCCATCTTTCCCGAGCGTGACTTCCTTCATCCCTACTCTAGGGCGAGAACTCCGACTTGCCATATGGCTCAAGCTTGCGGGCCGGTGGAATGAGCCACTTGAGACTCGACCGGCTCGCCGTCTCTGGCAACTCTGGCACAATGGGGTTGACAGCGCCATCGAGAAGCTGCCCGTAGTGGTCCCGCGATACGCCGTGCCCGCGCGGGCCGCTCCAGGCAACCTGGTCTCTGGTCAGTATTAAGCCGCTCAGACGTGTCGACGTTGTGCTTTCGGGTCTCGGTTTGCATGCTCCTTTGAGTTTGGAAGTGGAGTGTATCGAGGCGAATCTCGGCCACGCTCGAGACTGGTGACAGGGGATGGTAAGCTCACCTGGAGGGACAATATGCTTGAACCCAGGACGAACACCAAGACCAGCAGCATGAGCCGAGTTCGCATCAAGAAGAAACGCCTTTTGAGTAGAAAGTAGTCGGAAATGGAGGTCTTGTGGCAATTTGCTTCGAGGTCGTCCGTACGCTTCTCCGAGCACGAGAATCTGCCCCATAGAGGGGAACCGCGAGGGTCGATCATGGGAGAGGAACTGACTGCACGCTTCAAAGAGGACTGTAAAACAAAAAGAATTTTTAGCAAAGAAAGAGAACGACTTGATCTATTCGTAAATGGGGGACAGAGGGTATTATCCCACTCAAGGCACAGTGAACTACCCCGTAAGACCAAGGCCTGTGGGCGTGTCTCACCTCGTCTACGTCAAAGGGAATGAACAAGGAAAATATGCATCGAGCGCGGTAGTTATTTTCTGGGCCGTTCTATAAGCTCGGCACGGAGCGGCGGCCGGCTTGGCACAGCACCGTGACTTTCACGGAACGACGGCCGGCTTGGCGGGAAGGCCTGATATGTCTCCCTTATATGTACCGCCACTGCCTCTGGGTGTCTTCCCCTTTCTTCAGCTCTTGTCATTCCAATTATATGCACTCACTAATGAAACCCCACAATAGACAGCCACTGACTCTGAATTTTGCATGATTTGGAGGATCTCACCATTTCTCACAGCTCGATTGTCATAACTCAGAAGTCTTAGGTCTCACTCGTATTTGTAAGGGTGACGAATTCTCTTCAACCTACGACCGCCTATCCAATATGCCGTTCTGATCCGGACTGGCAACAGACACCAGTGATCTCAGGGCGGTGCAGCAAGTCAGCAAGGAAATCTCTTGTCACTCAGCGGCCTTTCACTTGCCATTGCGTGGTTCGTGGGCCACATAAATAAAGCCCAGTCAATAGAATTAATTGAATCGAAGGGAGACTGGACCCAGTTGAGTCTAAACAATAATCAACATTGTGTGTGGACTCTCTGTAGAATTACGAACATTCTCTGTACGCAAATTGGAACTCGGGCCGTCCGGCTGAGGCCCCATGTTCGACTGGTAATACGAATAGTTAGAGTAGATACGGTTCCTCACCCCTAACACGTCCAGGTTGATTTATTGTTAATAGCAATGGCTAAAATAATGTTACTAATCATCCTATACATATCACGGGTATACTCACTAAATCGGCCCTGAGGCGTTCTAATGTGGAAGTATAGTTACTTAATACACCTTAGCTTCGCCCTAAAATATTTCACTGGACCTCGTGGACACAACATCCTTCTCTCATCCATCGCTCCATAATGCCCCCTCCAAGATCAAAGACAACGTGCAGCCAATGTCGTGCTCGCAAGGTGTTCATTCCCTCCTTTTCTCGGCGGCATTCAAACTGATGTATCCAGGTGCGATGTACCGGAGGCCCAGAGCTGTGCTCCAACTGCGAGCGACTCGGCTTTGCTTGTTCGTTTGCAACACGGCCAGATTCGTCCCGCGATGTCCATCCTGCGAGGGAACGCATACGAGGTTCCCACGCATGCACAGAATGTCGCGCCCAAAAGTCCAGATGCTCGGGCGAGGTGCCCAGCTGCTCGTCCTGTCTCAGGCGCGACAAGACATGCGTCTACGCCGAGTCGCAGAGGCTTCCCCTCACTTCGGCGGGACCGACAGCTTCGCATTTGTCCGCGTCCAGTGCTGTCAGTGCTGTCACTGCAGTGTCTAATGCTGCCAGCGAGACAATCGCGACACCTACACATACTTCCCTCTCCGAGCTAAACCTCTGGAGGGGCTCGCCTAGCTTCGGCAGCGAAATCGGATCCCTGAGCCATCGACTTCCCCTCCCTCCGGTTCGAGAGCAGCTCCATCTCATCATTGACTATTTCCGCCATCTATACCCCATCCCTACCTACGCCTTTCTCAATGAAGTATCGACGACTCAGCGCTGCCTCGACGGCTTGCTCGACGAAACGCTCCTGCGTGCCCTCTGCGCCGTGACTGCTCTTCAGCTCAAATACGCCAAGTACTACCCAATCTTCACCGCGTCCTGGATCCAACAAGCCGAGGAGATGATCTGGTCCCAGATAGAACTGCCCACAATGTTCAGGACCCAAGCCCTCATCCTCATCACCCACTACCACATTGGGACCGGAAACTTCCAGAAAGCGTTCATGCTGTCTTCCCTCGCTGCGAGGGCGGCCGGCGCACTGCGACTCCACTACGAGCGTACGGATCTGAGCCCGCTGGCCCAGGAGATTCGCAGACGACTGATGTGGTCTCTGATGATGCTCGACGGCCACTTCTCGGTAGGCCTGCCCGGCACGGAAACGTGCTCGCATGACTCCATCTTTGTCGACCTCCCGTGCAAGGAAGAATTCTTCAACACCGACCAAGACGCTCATGGAAACGCCATAACGACCTCTTCGCTGGACGGCGTATCCGAGGAAGGCCTCTTGTCCGTCATCATCCGACAAGCCATCATCCGAAGGGACGCCATGAAGCTCAAGCGCCAAGTGTGCGTCCTGGGCCAGCCGTGGTCGCAGCTCGAGGGCTTGGTCACCGAGCTGAGCAGAACCCTCCAGCACACCCCAACGCCGACATACAGCTGGGAAGAGTTGCAACGATACGCCAGGTCACGTTGGTTCGCCCGGTACCTCATGGCGGTGCTCGGCTGCCATCAGTCGTTCTGCGACATCTACCGGCTCTTCCTGTCCGGCTACAAGGAAGCCGCACCAGAAGCAGTCATATCGGCGTGCTCTCCTGATTTCGTCGCCCAGGCTATAAGAGGGTGTCTGCATCATGCAACATGCATGATGGGCGTACTGAAAGATCTGGATGGTCTCAAATCCGGGCTACTGATTGCACCGCTCGACATTGCCATATGCGCGTATCACGCGTGTCGGTTGACAATGTTCTTTAGCAGATCAGCTCTTCTCCCGGCCGAATCCGATCTGACGCCAACCTCGGCCAACACACAAGTCTCCATGGTCCTGGGTCTTCTCGGGCGCCTATTTGCCGATTCCGTGCTCATGGGCCATCTCATCAAGGACCTCGACCGCCTGCTCCAGTTACACGCCGCCAACAAACTTGAGGACAGCCGAGAGTCGTCCATTACGGCAGACGACGCGGCGAGTCACCAGCCCTGCTTCGCCATCACCATGAAGCTGCACCAGACGCTCGGCGTGCACAGCATCCTCCGGCGGGCTCGTTTCGACGAGGTCGCAGACGAGCCGGAAACCGGCGCCCCCAGCCGGTCGTCAACTTCGGAACGTTTAGGTCCTCAAAGTATTGGCGCCCTTTCGGTCGATACCCATCGGCTGTCGGAAACGGGCTTCGCCGACCTGGAGGGGTCGGCAGGGGAGCCATTCTCGTCGCTGGGCGACGCGTTGCCGTTCTCCGACTGGGAGAGCTGGAAACCCTGGCACTGGCAGCTGCTCAATTCCGATGGCGACTACTTCTGATGAGCTAGTGGAGAATTGGACATGTCGAGAAGTGGACGAGCTAGAAATTCTCCGCGGTGGTGGTCTAGTTCATGTCCCCCGCCGTGGCCAATAATGGCTCGAGGATCACCGACTCCCTGACGTTCGCCGAGTATCGGACCCTCGGCGAATCCCAAACTGCATCGGTATCTGGACATGATCGACGAGTCAGGAATCATTCACATGTACATCTCCCTGATTCAGTCCTTCCCGTATAAAGACATTCCATCTTCTGTGATGCTCGGATCGGTATAGAGCTCGACCCTCACTTGTCATGAACACCATGGAGTCCCAAGCCCCCAACATCATCTTCATCATGGCCGATGACCATGCCGCCAAATCCATCTCATGCTACGGCGCGGGGATAAACAAGACCCCAAACCTTGACCGCATCGCCCACGAAGGCATGCTCTTCAACCACTGTTACGTGACCAACAGCATCTGCACGCCTTCTCGTGCTGCGGTCCTGTGCGGCACGCACAACCACGTCAATGGCGTCATGACTCTTGATTCCAAAATCAACAAGAACATCCCCAACGTGGCCAAGCAGCTGAGGTCGGGCCCCAACAACTACCAGACCGCCATGGTCGGCAAGTGGCACCTCGGCGAGGGGGAAGACCACAAGCCGACCGGCTTCGACTACTGGAGCATCCTCCCCGGCCAGGGAGAGTACTGGGACCCCCAGTTCATCGGCCCCGACGGCACCGAGACGGTTCCTGGATATGCCACCGACATCATCACGGATAAGTCTCTCGACTGGCTGGAGAAGCGCGACAAGGTGCGGCCTTTCTTCCTCATGTGCCACCACAAGGCCCCCCATCGGTCCTGGGAGTACGACGAAAAGCACAAGGACATGTACACAGACCCAATCCGGTTGCCGGACACATTCGCCGACGACTACAAGAACCGCGCCAACGCAGCCAAGGTGGCCAAGATGCGCGTGGCCGAGGACATGACGTACAACGACCTCGGCATCGTCCAGCCCGAGGGGCCCCGGAGCAGGATTGGCGACAAGATGATTGATCTCTGGTGGTGGAACGACCGCAAGATCCCCGCGCCCGACGACGTCTCGGGGCTGAAGCTGGTGTGCAAGCAGACGGGCGAGGCCTTCACCTTCAAGACCCAGCAAGAGCTGGCTGAGTTCAAGTTCCAGCGCTACATGCAGCGCTACCTGCGCACCATCCAGAGCGTCGACGACAACGTCGGCCGCATGCTCGACTGGCTGGACGACCAGGGGCTGGCCGAGAACACAATCGTGATCTACACGTCAGACCAGGGCTTCTTCCTCGGCGAGCACGGCTGGTTCGACAAGCGCTTCATGTACGAGGAGAGCTTCCAAATGCCCTTCATCATCCGGTACCCGCGTGAGATTTCCTCAAAGTCCGTCTGCGATGATATCATCTGCAACGTCGACTTTGCGCCGACCTTTTTGGATTTCGCCGGCACTCGCATCCCGACATATATGCAGGGCTCCTCCTTCCGGCCGCTCCTCGCGGGCCAGACGCCGAGCGACTGGCAGCAGGTGGCATATCATCGATACTGGATGCACCGAGACATCATCCACGAGGCGTATGCGCACTACGGCGTGCGTGATCAACGCTATAAGCTCATTTATTGGTATAATGAGGGTTTCGGTCTCGAAGGGACCAGGCCGGGCGGTGAGGAAAAGGAGTGGGAGCTGTTTGACTGCAGCGAAGATCCGCTGGAACTGTTCAACTGTTATAATGACCCTGAATATGCCGATGTGGTGGTGCACATGACGAAGCTGCTGGAGGATAAGATGGCTGAGATAGGAGACGAGCCGGTACATACGAGGCTGGGGGCGAAGTGAGGAAGATGGAAATGAGGCTTCTAGGTAGATTAAACGGCCTTGGCGAATTATCTATAATTATTTCCATGCTCTCTTGTCTCCCTGTCATAGTCCAATTTTTAGTGTCGCAACGGATAGAGGTCTTCACTGCGAGAGATTTTGTATTTTATAAGACGTAGGCTATCATTTGACCCAGCTGTAGACTTGTGATGAAAAGCAGAAGCTGGCTCGTAGAGGGACCCAGCTCACAGAAACGACCCCAGATGGCGGTTAATTTCTTCCCGTCGACGACGCCAATACACGAGCAGTATAGCAACCCAGACTCATGCACTCCAGATGAATGTGATAACCAGGGCACCGTTGCCACTGGTGTCAATATCCCGTAGACCGCCTCCATGGACCAGCCCCAAACACCATGCGACCAACCCCCAATATCGGCGATCCGAAGCCCACTACGTTCAGTCCATGTGACTGTAAAATGGCCAGAACGCGTACAACCAGCGGGTTCGCTTCGAGGAGGTTCGCCGACTACCGGACATGCTCCACGACTGGCGCGTTCGCCGACTTCCGGATCTCAAGCTTGACCCCGGATTTCCCCAGGTCAGTCCCTCGCAAGCTAAGTCTATGTAGCTCAGCTGCGGGGAAGGTTATTCGACTGCGGAGATTGGGGGACTCAATCTGAACCCATGGGGTTGGGGACCGACGAAGAACTATTTGCATGTAACCCGGAGAGCATATAATGGTCGTTGACGAACGCCTCGTCGATCATCTCTATCCTCATCCTCTTCAACTCAACTCGACTGGAACAGCCAGTCTCCGCCAGCACAATGGAAAAGAACAAAGAAGTCGTCGCAGAACACCTCGAGGGCTCTTCCATGAAGAACTCCCCCAGCCAAACCAACGACGTCGCCGCCGACGAGGCCCATCGCGTCGAAGTCAATCTAACCGTCAAGCAAGCCCTCTCGCACTACAAAAAGGCCGTGGCCTGGTCCCTCGCCATCTCCATGTCCACCATCATGGACTCGTACGACCTGCTCCTCATCACCTCGTTCTTCGCCTTCCCCCAGTTCCAGCAAAAGTACGGCGTCGAGCTTGCCGACGGGTCCTGGTCCATCCCCGCAAAGTGGCAGCTGGCCTTGATCTGCGTCATGAACTGCGGCCTCATCGCGGGCGTCTTTGCGAACGGGTACTGCGCGGATAGATGGGGGTTTCGAAAGGTCTTCATGGTCGCGCACGTTTTCTTGTCGGGGTTCATCTTTGTGACCTTTTTCGCGCCCAATGTCAAGGTTTTGCTGGTCGGTACCTTTTTGATGCAAGTTCCCCCCCATTCACTCTGGATGGATATCTTGTATTAACGCTTGATAGCTCAATTCCCTGCGGCTTCTTTGCAGGAGGAACACCGTCCTACGCCGCTGAGGTCTCGCCAATGAGACTCACCGGCTACTTGACCGTCTACGTCAACCTCTGCTGGGTCATGGGCAAGCTCATCGCCTTTGGCGTGCTCAAAGCCATGCTCACCAACACCACCGAGTGGTCTTACCGCATCCCATACGGCCTGCAATGGATGTGGCCGCCCTTCATGCTCATCACCATCTACTTTGCCCCGGAGTCGCCCTGGTGGCTCGTCCGAAAAGGCCGCCTCGAGGAAGCAGAGCAGAGCCTCCGACGGCTGTGCAGCGCTCCCGACGACGTTATCAACCCAAAGAATACCATCGCTCTCATGTCGCGCACGATTGAGACGGAGTGCGCCATGGACATTCAGGGGTCGTATCTCGACTGCTTCAGGGGGGAAAACTTGCGCCGCACCGAGATCGCAATGGTCAGCTGGGGTTGTCAGATCCTGCCGGGTTTCGCGGTTCAGAATTACATTACCTACTTTTTCCTCATGGCGGGGCTTTCTTCGGCGGACTCCTTTACGCTTTCTATCGGCGAGTTTCGCCTTGCCAGCCTGTTACCTGTTCTTGCTAACGTCGCGTGCAGGAAATGCCAGCCTTGCTTTCTGCGGCACGGTTTCTTCGTGGTTTCTAATGTCTAGATTTGGTTGGCGAACACTCTACCTGTCTGGCCTCGTTGCCATGCTCCCGGTAATGGGCCTCGTTGGGTTCTTAGATCTTGATCGTGGCTCAAAGGATACCATCCGATGGGTCCAGTCTGCATTGCTCTTGGTCTGGTTCTTCCTCTATGGTATGACGCCCCGTCCACTCAAACCACCCCAATTCTCAGAGCAATACTAAGCTGTTGCGTCTATCCAGGTTGCACTATTGGTCCCATCCCGTACGGTATCGCTGCCAGCGTCGGTGCCGCCAATTTGAGAGTGAAGACGATTTCACTAGGCCGTAACACGTACTACTTCCTCTCCATCGTCAACGTCATCGTCTCGCCCTACCTTCTCAACCCCCAGGAAGCAAACCTCAAGGGCAAGGCGGCGTTCCCGGCGGCGGCTCTGACGCTCATGCTTCTGACTTGGACTTGGTTTAGGCTTCCTGAGCTCAAGGGCTTGACGGCCGAAACCATTGATCATCTCTTCGCGGGTCGTGTGCCTACCAGGAAGTTTCCCGCCGAGTCGAAGAATTATCAGTAAATGGCGAGCGGAAGACGGGGAAGGAAGATACGTATATTACCTGGTCTATACCACTTGAATATGTTCACACCACAGTCCGTTACACACCTGCACATGTGCGAATATAATTAATGGCTGCCAATTCTCGCTTCTTTGAAGCTCTTCTGGCTGATAAGAAGCAGCTCTGAACATGTAAAGAACACCTTTAAGACCTCATTCATCTTTGTATAACCAATAACGGGGTATCTAGCAGTTGCTAATGACATCAGCAGGTCCCGGAACAGCAGCACTACTAAACCCTTACCCATGCACTATTTGCGAGTAACACCTAGGTTTATTCTTTTATTTGATGAGCTCTCAGGACGACTGGTCCATCATTCAGCTAGTGAAGGCCCCCGGCTACCTACCCGCTCCCTTTCGGTGCACTCGGCAGCCCATGAAGAAATAGTCGGATAAAACGAGTTCCCCGGGCCCAAGTCAACTCGGGGTCGAGGTACCGGCTCGAACGCTCGCTGTATTTGTGGTCTGTAGGGGGTCCCAATCATCAGCCTGGAAGCTTGGGAGAGCTTGTCGCCACACATCAGACGACAGCCACTCCAGAATGGTTGTGACCTCGGAGGGGCGTACGACCCAGCAGGTTTCGAAGGCTCATCGACATTTTCTCATGAGAGTCATTAACAGGGAGGGTGCATCGTATTCTGCCCAATCGGGAGCTTCATTGGGCCCAAAGCCTGGCTTTGTCAAGTAGGGGTCCGCTACGGAGTAGGGCTAATCCCGGTCACTTCCCGTCGGTGATTCTCACGACGGGGGTTCGGGGGTCGTCTGGAACACTGACGGGAGTTGCCGATTTTCGGGCCCTCTAGTCTGTAGTACGTACAGAGCAGATACGACGTAATAAATACGTATAGTTATAACCTACAAAATTGATATGCAGGTTGTTGCCGGTAAGCTATCCGGAGCCATCCACTCTCGCTTACCTATGCCGTATGGACTACGGACGTAGAATGGAGAAGGTATCCATAGAGACCAGAGTGATTACAGATGCCTGTGCGCCCGGCCGATGCCAATTCGGCTTAGCCTTCTTTCCTAGCCATAGGCCAAGGATGGCAATATTATGTAGCTCAAGACTTCCTGCCCACTGTTTGGGAGCAAGAGCAGTGATTGAACCGCGAATTAGTAGCTTCCTCCCGGTTGACCAATATCGAGAAAACGATTGGCAGGGCCAGGTTGCGACACTACTGATCTGGGGAGAAGACCAAGCAGCAGATGTTACAGTACATTACCACTAGTACCAAGCTAATACTTGTCATCCTTGTGACCTGTTCCAGCCTAGGCAGAGCGCTTTACATAGTACTACGTCAGCCGCCCCTGACGCACACTGAGACACGCCAACACGGTTAATTTGTTCTATTTACTGTTCAGCTCCGAGTAAAATGAGCCAGTGTGTAAACTTTAAATCCAAAGTGAGGCTGCAATATCCCGAGACTGATCTGAGCACTCCTTTCCTTGCGGAGGGGGGTTTGGTAAATGTTGGTTACCCCTGAATGAGGCTCAAATTTGAGATGCCTGCGAGACGAAATCTTGAGTCCCAGATCCAGATGGACATCACTTGGGCAACAGCTGGCAGATAAACCCCCGTATTCCGCAGTTAGTCCATGGCCGCTAGACATGACTTCCACATATCGAGTTTACTAACCGTGGGTATAAAAGCCTGCCTCCCCCACTATCCTGAGTTGTCGCTCAACCCATATCACCCTCCCTTGGATATGACAAACAGTTTGGAACTCAATCACATAGGCTACCTCTCCCTCCCAACCGAACACAAGCCTGCGTTGCTTGAACACGAAGTACCTACGAACACGTCCCTCATATATTAGTGGTCACCCCGCCTGTGACTTAACATTGTCACATTCTTCGTCACGCCGAGTTACTGACTTCATCGGGGCGCAGTGACTCGTCGAGGTAGGTCGGCTCAGTTTTCAACTCCGACTAAAAGCTACTTTGTTTGTGTCTTCTTCTAATTCGGGCATGGGAACCAAACCGTTTGAGAGACGCATGCTGACTTGGTCTTTGCTAGGGTGGAGTTGTTTAGCCACCTGAATAGGATGGCTGGATCACGTGTAAGTCTCCATCATACCAACATTTCACGAGTTTATGTTGCTTAACCTTCTTCAATTATGAAAAGGCCAAGAAGTGGACAGTCTTCCTCTGGACATGCTGCATCTGCTCGATGAATGGGATTCGTGTGTCTGTGGCGGGCTGCCCACAATGCAGTTCTCTTCGATGTGCGGAATGCCGCGTGGAAAAGGTCAGCGGTAAAAAAAGACCCGGCCCCGAAGAGAGAAAGTTTGGCCGAATCTAGGACCACCTTATTGGTAGGGAGAGACGGGGTATTCATTGGCCATGCAGCCAATGGGCAGTCGTTGGGGCGTATATTTGCCGACCAATGGCCGGACCATTGTTTTCTTCGTCTTGCGAGTTACCAGGCTTTCTTGGGCTCGGGGATATGAGACAAGGGGTGAGCTTCATTGAGTGTTTCGGAGAGGGGCGGAGGAGGAGGATGCACACATAAATGGAGGAGAACCGGAAGGTATGAACGGAGACTCGCTGTAGCATAATTGGGATAAATAGGTGTCCTGGGCGTTACTAAAAGATATGGCATTGGGCATCTCTCATCACATGTGAGCTACCTCAATCCACGTCAGTAATAACCCCCATTTCCAAATCTCCTGCGTTGTCACGGGGCCCCCAAAATCCGTTCCATGTGTCGCGAAGCCACTGCCTGACTCTTGGCAAGCGGCCCAATCCTGCGACCGATAGGAAAACGCATACAATCAAAAACACAGTTAGGACTGGGAATGAGAAGTTGGCAGGGCCGAGAAACTTGGGTATAGCCTTCTCCTGCATTGACAACACCCCTGTTGACAGGGTGACTGGGAATGCGCCCTGCCCATTTCATGTAAGCCTCCAGTGTCAAATTTCAAATGCCTTCACAGTCATCATCGTGGATCGGATGAGCACTTACATAAAAGCCAAGATTAGTAAGTGCGTGGCTGGACTGGGCCGTTTCGTTGAGTTTCTTGGATTCATGGTGTCCCTCTACTTTCATCCGTAGTATAATCTATAGATCAAGGTCAGCCGTGCTGGGATCGCCCCAACTTCCAAGAGACACTCACCATCTTCTCATATTCATCGCACCGCTCTTTGAGAGACTTCAGACTGTCCTTGCACTTTTTTAGCGTCTGAAACTCTTCCTCGATGCACGTGAGGTGTCGCTTGATGGCGATGCCCTCGGTTGAGAATCTCTGGTTGACTCGAATCAGCTGGCCAGATTGGAAGCATGTCCATTCGTTGATGTTCTCTTTGAGTGTTTTCGTCAGTTGACATATCAAAGTCCGTATCCTAGAGACCCAGTCACAAGATTTTCTCAACGCCTTATCGGAACCGTCGGTCTGCTTCCAGTCCAGCCCAGGCGAACTTCCCTATCAATTTTAAGTCAAGACCTTTGAACTTCGGATCGAGGATCACTCACAAATTGCTTGACTCCAATCTCCAGGCTCTTCACCAAATCTTCCCACTTTGCTTTCACTTGCCTTATTCTGGTTTCCAAAACACGCAAGAAGTACTGCAGGGGGTTCCATATCGGCAAGTTCGCATCGAACTCCCCGTGGCCCAAAGGGTCGACCTGCAGCCCATCGACACATTCTTCGTCATCAAGGCCCATGTCTTCGTGGTAGTCCTGGGCGCTCTCTCGGTCCTCTTCCTCGTCGAAATAAGTGTCAATGAAGGCGTGCGCTTTCCATCTACGCTCATCGATGACGATCATGGCAACGGACAGCTGAGCACCACAAACATGGCTCACCACATCACTGTTTTCGTTCAGGAATGACATGTCAAAAATTTCCCTCAGGGGTTTTCCATCGACGCTGGATTGGGGCGTTGGTTGCTTGTCGCGAGCAGATCCTTCCCTCCAGACGTAGAAAGAAAAGTCGAAGGACATTTCGTAGTGCCGGAATGCCGTCGACTGAGAAACTAGTTAGGCCTGCGTTTCAGCTCAAATGGAGAGCTTGGCTCACCGAAATCGGACGGACACTAATGTTGCTCTCGAATGATAGGTACCGATAGAATGCTCCTTGGAGCACCGGGACGTCTGTCCTAGACGCTGTCGTTATCAGCGCCATCATCGCCAGGGGATCGAGATCCGCGATGTATCTACGAACTCGTTAACAGGGTTCTTGGATCGACGTCTAGGATACTTGATTACATTAAGCGACGATCGGCGTCGACGCAATGTTCTGCAGTGGCATCCCTGTCGTATGCGAGTGCCTGGTTGAGGTCGCAGAGCTTGGTGACAAATCTCTAAAAGTGGTCAGGTCGGTGAGGACATGGGGATAATAGAAGTCTAAGACCAACGCACCTGGCACTGAAGTTTCAACTGCAGCTCACGCGCACTCAGCGGCCCATAGTAGCCCCGAGAAGTCCAATGCTTGCCGTCACTCGACCGATCGTCAAGAAGGCAATTTTTGACTACAGAAGCCGTCTCGGGTCCTCGTTCAAGTTCCTCCCGCACCTTGTCCGAGCAAAAGCCAAGGACCAACTTGACTTGATCCTTTCGCTGAGAGGTAGCTTTCATGAAGCCAGCAACCAGCCCTCCTTCATACATGACATCTCGGTCCTCGTAAAAGCGTAACCAGGGACGATTCTCGGTTTCCAAGAATTGGAAATTGCAACCGGGGGCTGTAATCACGTCGGTAAAAACAGACCTAGGAGTAGTGTCTTCCCTGTCTGGGGTCTTGCTGGCTCGAGCAGGGCTGTGGTCTGCAACGACATGGCTTGTGAGGGTCTGGGTTTGGGATGATTGTATCGTGAACCCTGGCTTTCGTCTGCTACTGGGCTTTTTTATCCAGTGACCGCATCTGAACTCAATCTCCTGATTGCGGGAGCTTGTGCGTTTCTTGGTCTGGGCCGGTCTGGGTTCGGGCGGGCTTGGAGGGTCCTTCATTTGAGCGAAACAGGGACCGGGTAGGGGCAAAGACGAGACGAGGTTTACCGTTAGAAACACTAGACTGACTACCCATGCATGTCAACTTGGTGAATCTCTGGAACTAAAACTCTCTAGGTTTCGGACCGACCCGAGGGATAAGTACCGAGTGAAATGCTCCAGGGCGTCCGTTTCCCATACTTTGAGACTGAGCTATGCAGACCTGCCTTATGCAGACCTACCTTATGCAAGAAACCCAATCCCCATCCATGAAATATCCCCGCCTTCACAGTCCGGAGGCCCGGAGCTTGCGTGGGGCTTCATGTACGTTACCAACTCGCCTATCAACAGCCTGGAAGCTGGGGCCTCAGAGGCTCAGACGAATTGTAGCTGATTGCTGCCCAGTCCAGCCCAGGCTGCCAGGCCGCCGACGTGGCACCTACCATTTTGAATTTGCCTTCAAAGGCGCCCAAATGAATTTTTTTTATCTTGATCCGTCCTCGTATGTTGTCGAGGGCCCTCGTGATAGAAAATGAAAGGTTTTCGGGAGGCGCAGCATATGTGTGCGTGCTTCGATGGGTGAATCGACGGGGACCGCCGGATTTTCGATTGGGCATGCGTGGTTGATAACTGAAGCTTGGTCTTCATTGCAACCGCAAATCGTTGCGTACTGTAGCTACGGAACTTCCGCATGCCTCGCATCAGGTTGAATCGACGAAGCCCGACAGAGTGCATGTCTCCGCTTCCAGTGAGGCTGAGTGAGGCCTTCCACGAGACATGCCTTGCCTTGGGCTCCCAGTCATGGAATTAAGTGATGGCTCTTGTCCACGAGAGATAGCTACGGACTGATTAAAAGCACGACATGAGGTACATCATCCTTGACCAAGGTACCAGCCTGCCAGGGCTGCAGGTTTCATTGAAGATCGCCTAATCTATCCAGGGCAAGTATGTACAATTAGTGAGGCTGACTGGGGCGTTTATGTATGAGAGACTACAGAAGAACATCCCTCAATGACGTATTGTCAGCACAGGGAGAAAGTCAAGAGGTCCATGGCTGCCTCGCCTCCTGATTCTTGCCGCCGGCAAGCATTATTGTGTAACACAGGAAATAAGTATCGTAACCGGATGGACAGCTACTTAGTATATTCAATCTTTTATTACCAAGTGACATTTTATGTACCCAAAGCTCATTGAAGGAACATACCTAGGTACCTATACGTGGTAGGTTCACACCTAGGGTCGACTTCCAGGTATTCGCATAATAATTACATTCCATTCTTACGACTAAGGATCGGAGTTACGTACCTTTCCCTCCAAGGAGCTATATTTCCATACGCAGAGGAGCCCACTCATTCCATCCCGCCGTCAATAGGCGTCCGAGGAAAATGGTGCAAATTCCTACTTCATATGAGCACGTAGCTTGAGGCCGTTCCATTGGACGGCCAGTCTTACATATTCCATCTGTGTTAGAGCCACACATTTAGGGAATCAGAGAAATAATCATGACTATTCCCCGTGTATCGGCTCCAGTGTCGTCATCTATATATATTCCCCGAGGCAAGACTCAGACTCCCACTGCAGCCGGCCGGAAACCTCAAAGGGTTGTCAGGGCCACCCAACGTGGGCATTCCAGCAGGCATCCCAATAAGCATATCGATATGGAATGCTCTTCCATAACAACTGAGATGAACACTGGAACGCGGGGCCGAGTACTACAGCTAAGGATTTGAGATGACACTCGGCGGATATGGAGGAGCGTCGAAGCATTGCAAGGTACCGATCCAGCAGAACTCTCGTCCAGTAAGAAATCGGTTGAATATATCCAAAGGTTTTTGCCCAAATTTCTACCGGCCTTGAAATGCCTCGTACGTGAGCCCCCGGACATTATGAGGCAGAAAACGACTCTTATTTGTCCCTTCGGACGGACTGTACGAATTCTTCATATGTTAACGTACCTATCGGTTGAACTTTCTAGTAGCATGACGGACCAGGGTCTGATGAATGAATATATATGTGAATATGTACGAATAAATTACATTAGTAGTTATACGACCATCACCGTGTTAAGGTCGTGTGGATTTCACATCGTGAGTACATGCTACATGAATGCTCCACTGCTTCGTCTCCTTCCCAATCCATTATTCATCCACCTGCGCCATCCCGAATGGAAGCCTTGCTTCTCAGTCCTTAAATCAAGTCATTCCCGAGCTAGCCATGATCTATCTATGTCCTAATCGTAACTTTTTGGACACTGCAATGCGCACATCGAGGAGCGTTACAGCCTGGGCATGTCGTTTCGGAAATGCGCATTCCAGTGCAAGGACATTCGCAGCATGACCAGATGAACACTCTCTTCTTCTTAGCCATCTCTGGCCAATGGCAGGCTCGATGGCGAGCTCAGCCTGGCCCGCCAACGCGCCCGCCGGTTCAGCCGTGTTGAACTGAAGCCAGGGTCGGAGTTTGTCGGCCCTTGGCAGGGTTGTATTTTAAGGAGGTGGGGAATCAGGAGAAAGAACCTCTTGGTCTGAAGAGTGTCCGGGGATGTTGACAGGCGATAGTTTGGGGCCATTGCCACAATGCTTCAACGAATGCAGGGTAATAATACGCGCAAGAAAATTGGTCGAAAAGGAGGGGGGCATAACCAGGCTTATATACATGAATCATCTTCAAAGGTAATACACAATACTCCGTACAGTCCTGGCAAACCATTCCGTCATCTGTAAGAGGCATGCATCCCCACACATCTCCGACACCCATGCATCTCCGACGCTGCTCAGGCCACTGGGAATTGGCATATGCCTCCCGCAGCCACGTCCATCACAGCGCGACGGCACGTTAGCTGGTCCTTTCGCGGCCGAGGCATGTTAGCTTTGCCTCTAGTTTAGAACGTCGACGTGGACCTGTTGGAAGTAATTATTTGAACAAAGCTGAAAGAAGGGAATAACTGCGTACCTAATCAGCGTTGCGTTAAGAGCGGGGTAGGCGCCTGAGAGATTCCACGACAGAAGAGACACATCTCTCGGCCCGGGATAGTCGCACCGCAGACAATATTAGGGTCCGCTGACCGCGGGCAGATAATTTAAAACTTGCCGCAGGAGGAAGAAGCCCGCCTCGAAAGGCTCGTACGTACAGTATTCCTTGCATCACAGCCAATATTGAAGTCCGTACCTCAGTGCAGCTATGTAATTGAAGGCTCGCCGCGAGGGCCCCCGGTCCCCGTCTGATCTCCTTGAGGGAAGCCGGCTACCGGCCCGGCCCGCCCCTCTATGAAGGGATTCCTTAAATCCCAGTGAAGATGAGACCTATGTATTGGCAACGCCAGCTGTCACACTAGTCGTAGCAGCAGTCACGAGGGCAGTAAAGAGAGATGTAACGGAACCAACTAATCTAGTGCCACTCCGGGACTCTTGCAAACTCCAGAGTGGCAGTAGCTCATGCAGCATCTCCCGGGATGTCTCCCGTGGCGTCTCGGGCCTTGGCAGCGACCTGTGCAGCGATTCTCGTGACCATTGTCTCCTCCAGGGACTCTCGTAGCAGCTCTTACACCCCTGTGCCGCGATCCTCGTATTATAATCGTCTCTTGGAGTGCCCTTTGCACCAACTCCTGCCCCCCATATCACAAGTTGCACGGTGACTCTTGCAGTACCTCTCGTTGTCTCGCACAGGGATACTTAGGCCAGAGGAAGTGTAAGAGTCGCTGTTGCTTGTAAGACTCAATCCTGAGTAACTTTTAGACGTGCTGCGAGAGGCTGCAAGAGCGGCCGTAACAGCTGATGCAAAAGCCCCCGCGAGAGTTGCTACACGAGGCTGCGCAAACTACTGCAAAACCTACTGCCTGAGTCACCGTTCAAGTGTGCTGTTAGAGCTGCACATGTAGATGTATGTAAGATGTGAAACCTGCTGCAACTCGCAAGAGCTGTTGTAAGACTCTAGATTTTACGCTTTTGTATGTTTAAGCTATTCTGATTGTGGAGCCGCTCATCATCGTACGAATACATGTGGGCAGTAGGGCTCCTCCTGGGTTGAGATCTACAGGGCACTTTTGTCAATAGAGGCGCCTCACGGCGATGCTTAGGCCAAGTTCATGAGGAATACAAGATTGTCTTTGGGTCGGGTCTTTGGAGGAGTCACAAACTAATGGCCATGTGGAGAATCCTCCGCAAGCCCAAACAAGAACAACCACAAGCGAAGTTCCCCAGATCCATCGACCGGTGAAAAGCTCGAAACAAGCAGGATTCGTAATTGATTTGCTCGAGGCAATCGTTAGCGACCAGTCGAACCTTGGTCATTCTCGGGCCGACAGAGCGGTGCCGCCCCAAACGGCAGCCGGGGAAATCCAGCCGTTCAGGCCGAGTTTTACAGCGGGGTTGACTGTCGAGGTGACGTCATTCGGAGCAGCACAGCCCGAACTTGAGAAACTCGAAGGGTTGCAGTCGCATCTTGCTCCTTTCCCACGTAGACTTGTTTGGGCTGTTCCGGGGATTGCCCCGAGATGGGTTTAAGCCATTTCTATTTTCCCTGGGCAGAAGGCCCGGAAGTGTCGTTGTCCCTGCATCCTGCGAACCATGACAGGGGATGTTTGAGTGAGGCTCTCAAGCGCTGACAGATCGCTCGTGCTTGACTGCTCGGAGCCTTTCGGCGAGTCTATTTTATCCGGAAAAAGTGATACGTAAGTTAGTTCTTGCTTACTGCGTCTATCTAATCGACTGAGGGGTGAATTCGTCCAGAAGCGGGGGTAAGCTGGTCTTCCGGGTCATCTCGGCATGCCCTCCAGACTGGTATTCTCACAACACCAACTTGCTGACCTTCAGATGCCGGCATATCTGAACAAAATTGTCAGGGATTCGCCCTACTTGACCCGTGACGGCAATACGATCGCATCGAAGTGGTACTCTCTTCATTGGAACCGTGAGCCCTTTGTCGTCCTCCCCCTCCTCGTATTACCTGTTTGCTCTTACCTCGGTGGCGTTTGGCCCCCTCTTTGTTCAGCCTGGACCAAACCAAGACCAAAATCTAATCTCCACCCCCGTCCAGACCGTTCATGCACCATCGACCCAACCACCGGGAACAAACGGTTCCCCCTGCTTCATACCTTCACCGAGTTTCCCGTGCGGCTCACTCGCCGAATGCGTCCAAGCCGTCCTCCAAGACGACGGACCCGGAACTCTTCACCCAACCACCCATCGCCGTCCCCATCGAGCCTCCCGTTTGTCAGCCTTTAAAGATTGAGGTATCCTCTTAGCCCAGCCCCTCCAATGCTAGGCCGTACAAAACTCCATGATGTCACAATCTCCATCGAATTGGATCTCGTCTCTGAGGCTCGAGCAATATGCTTTTCTAGACCCCGTCCACCATTCTTCCCGCCTTTGCTAAAGTGCCATCGTTAGTTGCGGACGTCACCATTGTCCTACTAATACCTCACCTGGTCCTCCTCTGAAAAAACTTCCTCCTTGTTTGTACACTCTTCTCATTCCGTAGACTACATATTCACGGCATTCTTGGCTCCCCCCTTCTCAAACAGACACAAGAGTCATCGGGCACAGTTTATTCTGACAGTCTCACCCCTCAACCACCCACCATGGTCCAGCCGATCCCCCAGTCGCCCCGCCTCACGGACCTCTTCAGTCTCAAGGGCAAGGTTGTCGTCGTCACAGGCGCGTCCGGCCCTCGAGGCATGGGCATCGAAGCCGCCCGTGGTTGCGCAGAGATGGGCGCCGACGTGGCCATCACTTATTCGTCTCGCAAGGAGGGTGCGCTGAAGAATGTTGAGGAGCTGGCTAGCGAATACGGCGTGAAGGCCAAGGCGTACAAGCTCAACACAGCCGACTACGACGCAGTAGAAAAATTTGTTGGGGAAGTCATTGGCGAGTTCGGCAAAATCGATGCCTTTATTGCCAAGTAAGTACCTGCCGAAGGGGCACAACCGCATCTTGTCACGCTCTTCGTGGGACAACTGACAAAAACGCTAATCCGACAATAGTGCCGGTGCCACGGCTAATTCGGGGGTCATTGACGGGACCGCTGCTGAATGGAATCATGTTATCCAGGTCGACCTCAGTGGAACGGCTTATTGCGCAAAGGCCGTGGGTGCTCACTTTCGCGAACGCGGCAGCGGTTCTTTTGTTATTACGGCATCCATGTCGGGACACATTGCCAACTACCCACAAGAACAAACGTCGTATAATGTCGCCAAAGCCGGCTGCATTCACATGGCTCGGTCTCTTGCCAATGAGTGGCGGGACTTCGCGCGGGTTAACAGTATTTCGCCTGGCTATATCGACACGGGTCTATCCGACTTTATTGACCAGAACACACAAGAGCTGTGGCGAAGTATGATCCCCATGGGTCGCAATGGAGACGCGAAGGAGTTGAAGGGCGCCTATGTATATCTCGTGAGCGATGCGAGCACCTATACAACTGGTGCTGATATCGTGATTGACGGCGGTTACACATGTCGGTAGAGTGGTGGATTTTCGTAAATAGCAGCAAATGAACTACAATTCCCTAGTTTCGGAAATTAAAACGCAGGCCCAAAGCCCACAATGGTCAGCACAGCCAGACGTGATTTCGCATCTTCGTCGAAGCTCTGGGAGGCGGAGGTTCCAGGTCATGGAATTTGTGGATTGGATATTTATGGAAGGTGGGGTTGCATGCGGGTGTTGGTTGGATACCCGGTGTTGTCGGCTGGGGTTTAACTTGGTAAACCCAAGGCCGCTCGACCGACCAGGGACTCTTGGTAAGAGCGATACCTCTGAATCAGAGCTGTGAGGTTGTTGAATGATTTCCGTTTTGAATGATGAAAAGAATAATGTAGTATGAAGGCCTCGTTCCTTTGGGTCTTGAATTCGAGAAGATCAGGACAGGGAACTTCTGCAGTTGAGCAGTCAGGCAGGACGAACCTAAGATGACGACCCTAGGTCAACCCGTTAGCGCAGCCCAGTATGCTTCGCAGAGAGGTAAAAGATAGCGGCAAGGGGTGAGTGTAAGAGGAGGATAGACCGTCGGATTGTGGCCAGGGGGGGGAGGAGATGCACTCTAACATATATAAAACTACATTCTCCCTTCAAGTTTTCTTGCCTGTAAATTTGATTGCTTTCTCCCCGAATGGACCTGCAACCCCATTTTGTCATGACATCGCTTCTTCGCCAACACTCCCCCGTTGCTCATTCGAGAAACATCATTCAAAGAGTCCCCAGCAACTCGGCCCCCAGCTTCAAATCTAGCTTCGACACACTTTGTTTCGGCTAAGCCGGTGCTTATGACATTGTGGCTACTACTAGCTTTGTTGTAAGGCCAAGACCTATTTCTCGACCTATTGTCCGGTCGGTCCCCTGCCATATTTCTAGGCCCATTACTCGAAAAGTTCCCCGGCCCTTTGTGGGATCGATTGCCCGACCTTTCCAATACCTATCATTGGGCCTCTTGTTACTCTTGTTGCTGTACCAATCACTAGGCTTCCTGTTAGGCCTAGCGCTAGTTAACAATGGGCAAGAAAAAGAGACCAGTATTCATCTGGACGTGTTGTGTTTGCGCTTGCAGCGGAATGCGTATTTCAGTTGCTGCCTGCCCTGGTTGCAAAGCATCTCGATGCGCAGATTGCCATGTGGAGAGAATTTTCGTCAAGGTATAATTGATATTGTGGGTCTATGAGACACAAGGAGGAATATGGAGAAAATTATCATTTTCTATGAGGAACAAGGAGGATGATGTTATGGGTACACAGTTGACACCCAGCCGAAGCATGTATTTAGAGTTCAATGATAGATGAAGAGGACAAATAACGGAAGCAGAGAGATACACAAGTTGAAACTCAGAGTAAATTCATTCATAGCAAGGCAATAAGCATGCGAGCAGTAATGTTCGATCTTATAGGCATGTTGGCAATTATGAACGGCCTTCCTGCTTAGCAATGCCAATCGACCAACGCCATATCACTCTGACCATCACTCGGAACATTGGCCAAAGCCCTGCTCTCCCAGAAACGACGCAAATCTCTGAATTGTCTCTCCTTAAACAGCTCAAAGTCGAGGATCTGGTTGAAGATCATCGGATTGACTTCCATGACATTGTCGACGAACGCGAGGCGGAGAGTTAAAAGCCCCTCGTAGAGGGTTGATACAGGGACGGGCAAGTGTTGGAAGGACAAGCCTATGCAAAAGCATTGCCCCTGATTTCTTGAACTATGCCGCTTGGCATACATTGTTCAGTCACATCCTTTAAAAATTGCTCCAGCATGTGAAAGCACGACTTGCTAACTTATATACTGAGTGGCCTCCTCGCTAATCAGGTATATTAATGTTACTGGGCGGAGCCGTGAAATCATATGCAAACAGGCCATTTTATTTTTCTAAGTTTAGTCATTGCTTAATCAGGTAAAGATATTCATTCTTTTAATAAACTATGCCTTACTACGTAGTCCAGTACGACCGTGAGCCTTACTTCTTGGGCTCTGATTAATGCCTAAGACTTCGCCCCCTTGCCTCTAATCACGAGGACATCAAGTGCGACTGTTTTTCGCGCTGTGGAGGAGTGAGGCTTATACCCTTTCAGTTGCCTTCATTTTAAGTCCATACAACGTCTGACACGTTTTTATTTTTCGGAGGTCACCGGAAGAGGAGCTTCACAAGCTGTCGGGCCTCATTGCCTCGTTTCCTACCCAAAAGTCTGCCTCGAGAGCTCACTGCTCTTACATGCAAGGCGACCCATCCTGAGCCATTGGCATGCTCCCAAATAGTCCACTCCTCGACATCGATGAGTCTCTCGCCGAGGTCATCAGGCCCATCTTTGCATGAGTTAGATTGCCTACATGCAGCTTCCTTTCTATGGGAGTTTTCGCGAAGTAGGCCGCTGTTTTCAGGACCCATCCGCCTGGGTTATTTATCTATCTGTATGTTTCGCATTAGCATAACGTCTTTCCCCATATCGCATCCATCATCAGCATCTCACCTCATTGTCCTTAATACGCCAATATAACACTCTTCTCTTACTCTTTGCGTCTCTTTTTGTCACTAATATTTCAACCTACGACCAAGACAATCTTCTGACTCCAACCTTTCCATATATCCCCACGTATGGCTGCAGCACAGCTACCCTCACACCGTCGTCGAAGCTTTGGTGGACTTGTTCCCCGCACCCAGTCCCATAAGCCATAACCACGGCCGATGCTGACATCTGTTCGAAAGATGAAAGACCGCGAGTTCACTTTCGTGATAAGAGGAACGATCAAGATCAAAGAGAGCCCTTCCACCTCCAAGAGTCGACGGAGCCGTCTCCGACGATCACGATGTTTCAGCCTTGGTCTCAAGTCTGAACCGAGTATAAGAAAGCTAAGGCAAGCAACTCACCCGCGCAAACGAAGTCGAAAAAATAAGCCTACCCAGCGTCATGAACTCAATAATGTCAACAAATCGACTGGTTTCGAAAGCCCTCGATGGGACGATGAATCGTACGAGTTTTCCAAGTTTCTAAAGTCGGAAAATACCCCGATGGTCCAAAAGCCCGACGACATGGAGTTCGACGATTCTGACGACTCTAACGATTCTGATGACTCCAACGGTTCTGACGATTCTGACGATGAAGGTTTTGTCAAGTCGTTCATGGAAGGGTCACGACCCGAGCAAGTAGATCGCGTTCGAGCTTTCTGCCCCGAATCTACCCTTCAAGAGCTAAAGTCGGCCACCAATCTACCCAATACTTGTTTCCTGGATGATCGGTCGCGCAACGGCACTCCTTTCACCCCTCGACATCATCCTGGGTCAATGACTGTACAACAACTATACTACGAACTTCAAAAGCCAGTAAGTGAACTGGAAAGAGATTTAACATGCTGGTCTTTCTGACAATAGCCGTAGAGATTTACGATGCCCACCAGCACCCCTGTTTCTCCCCCGGATGAGAGTGGCGGTGCAAGCTCAAACCCCGCGACAATGGAACCTATACCAGATATTAGCGCCGATCGCCGTCTAATGTGATATATCTATTCTTTACGTATCGTAGTAGTATTATATACTGACAGGGACCAGTTGTATCACGGATCTGGATCGTTTGGGAGTCATGGCTCTGGTCATGACTGCATCCGATAATGCAGCCCGTGTGCTCCAAGGAGCATTCGATCGCCATTTATCCTTCCAGAGCTATATGCGTGTCGGCGAAACATCTGTAAGTGACGTGAATTTCTACTTCCAAAGTCTGCATAACTTATATGTCCTTCCTCTAACCATGCTCTACTAGCCATCTGGCTTCCCCTGCTTCGAGCTCGCTTTTGACATCCCTTCCTACGTCTTGACGACACAAAGTAAACTATCCGAGGATTTGCGACAATACTCCAACGGACGGCCTCTGAGGAAGATATTAGATCTATCTTTTCTAACCCAGGGAGGCTCCGGAGATGGCACGTCCGACTACTTGTGTCAAGTTCAACGTTCCATGTCAATCTTCATGATTGACCGCCGACGATGGGCAGCTTACGGCTTCTTTGATTGCTATTTCGACCCAAAAGCAGAAAAAGCCCGCGTGACACAACCATTGGTACCCGGTTCGAACGGCGACCCGTACGAGGGCATTCGACCCGATCCTTTCACAAGAGGACACCATGATGCGAACAAACCCTTTTTGGATCCATGGGTGTACTTTTGGGTGGTTTTGGAGGACAGAATGCGTCAAGTGAGAGATGATTGGAGTTATCTCGTAGATAAACTAAGTTCATCCATCACAGAATACGTGAGAGACTCCTATTCTTGATTGGGTGTATTCTGTTAAGTGCTGATCCAGCTTTTCACAGTTCGAAACTCCGCTCTCCCCGGAGGGTTTGGATCAGTCGATGCAATGGATTTCGCGAATAAAGCCAATATTGGACGAACTAATGAGAGTCCTGACCAGCGTAATCAGGACCTGGGAGTCCTTCAAGCCACGCGGTGTCTTTTCAAGGAGACTTGTCGAGCGACATCATGATCAGATCGAGCAAATATCCAAGGATTTGAGGAAATGCAAGGAGGACCTCAGTTCCCTACAGAAAGGTTGTGAATCATATCTGAAGGATGTAGGTTCAATACGAAATGTCGGACTGACTTTTAGCTAAAACGCTATCCAGGTGAATCTTCACATGAACGGGGAGGGAAATCGTGACGCCAAGCTTGCGGCTGCTATCGCTCACTCCACCAACATCCAGTCTAACTACATGATTTATGTGAGTGAAACCCTGCACTTGTCCGGCTATCTGCTTGAATAATATGGGGTATACTCATGTCGTTTTTATCTGCAGTGCGTTTTCCCATTGACCCTGGCAGCCGGGCTGTTGTCAATGCAGGCGGGCGCAATACCAAACTGGTTGGGACCTACCAAGGCATCATTCATCATTCTGTCGATCATCCTGGCGGTTCTAGTATATCTGTCCGTTGAAGTTTTGAATCGCCGGAAACAAATCAGGGCATTCTTCGTAGCTCTATGGCGGAGGCTACTGGGGTATTGGTTTTTTTGGGATTGGGACCGTCTGAGGCAGGCCATGTGGGGGCAAAATCGTGGTGAGGACGAGGAACAAGGTATTGAAATGGTTGATTTCGGGGGCTATGATCGAGTTTAGACTGCTTTGTCATGAATCGTAGAAAACCCGTCTGTATTTTAGCAACATGGGTTAGTTAACGTAGATGATAAGCGAGTGGACTGGACAAGCGAGTGGACCAGTTACAATTTTGTAACAGTCCAGCTGAGTATATTGACAACTAACTGGAGGGCTTTAACGAAGATCCTAAACTGAAGACCAAGAGAAGGGACAAGCCTCTGATAGCAACACTAAGGTGCTTTTATCCTCTTGATCTTCTCTTGCCACCTGTCTTCTTTTTATTTATCTAGGTGTATCCTTCTGGTCTCTCTTGCCACCTGTCCTTGGTTTATCCATCCGGGTGTTGGGTTCGTATCCGTGAAAAGTCCCGGGGCGTTTCCGGAGGTTGCTGTGAGTGTGGCCGAAGAAGGCGGGGTCCGCAGGCTGAGAGTGTTCGACGAGGCCCTCACGGGCTGAGCCCGTCACATATATAAATTTAAAAATCAGAAAAATACAGTGCGAATAAGATTTTTCTTAATATATCTAACTATAACGTACATGTCACCCATGCGTCGCATCTAACCATGCGTCGCCCTTTTCCCTCTTTCACCTAACTTTTCATATTATCAATCAAATTCTACCATAAAGCATATCATCATCAAATACTGAAGCAAAAACCCTCCTTGCCCTTCAAGCCCTTCAAAATGACCCAAAACTAAGTGTTCAACGCGCTGCTAGCATCTATGAGGTCAATGAGCATAGGCTACATCGCCAGCAAAAGGGCATTCAATCTCGAGGCGATTGGATCAACCCATTGCATCGCCTATCTGATCTTGAAGAACAGATCATCATTCAGTTCATTCTCGACCTAGATTCGCGAGGATCTCCCCCGCGACTGCGTGGTGTTGAAGAAATGGCTAATCGACTGCTTGCTGTAAGAGTCCTTAGACTTGAATCACGCGAGAGAAGGAGTGCACCTGTCTCGGAAAGGAAGAATAAAAGAACCAATGTCGATTTTCTGAGGGAAACTCTACATGAAAACCCTCAGACTATTTCCTAAACCTCCACAACATGATGTTGTCAATGTCTCATTCGCGGATGGTGCGGCGCTCGACGCGGCAGTTTGCGCATCGAGCGTTCCCGCAGCCGGGACAGTACTCGGCAGTAATACGAATCCTTGTAATAGGACACTGGCAGCAGTACCAGACAAAGACCGTCCGCTTCTTCTTGGCCTATTCCATCCAAGTCAGCACCCGCTTCGACTTCTGGCCTTCTGGGATAAGAGCGGGGAAGGATTCTTCTCACATTCTGCCAGATTGGGCCATTGAAAACGCGTGGCCATGGTTCTCCCTGGAAATAAATCTCTTATGAGCTAACGTTCCGGTCCATGATCGGTGTCAGGTAGGTTTCCAACTTTGTCTCTTGCACAGGGTTGTTTCAACAAATCTCGGCCAAGGACTTAACTAGAAAGTACAGAGCTTAATCAGATACTGCTCTGAGAAAGGACCTAAAGCTGAATGGTAACTCACCTCATTTTCAATAACGAAGTCGTGGTGGTCATGAGCGTTACTTTTCCCCTGACATGGGTAGTGCGGCTTAGGTTGCAAGGGGGAACTCAACGGCATGACGTCGTCGATGAGATGGATGGAATTAGATTCTTGGAGACTGTGATTATGGGAGTAAGGAGGCGTAAATGAATGACAAGTTTGGAACCTCGAACGAAGGGGACAACTCAGTTACCTATTGCAATCTTCAGCTCTCCTTCTTAAACGAACCTGAAGTCAGTGGGCCAAAAAAAACCCCACACCCGCTTTCACGAGCCTGTCGGGTTCAGCCAATTGCATTTATTTCCTTCTCTCCCGACCCAACCCCCCAAAGCAAGCTTCTTGTGTGATTAGGGGTAAAACCTGGTTGGCGGAACACGTAAGGTCGCACGGATCGCACAATAGGGTGGACGGACAGGATCCGTGCAAATTCGAATATACTGCCAATCCCATGAAGCTCAAAAAGTGCCATGCTTGCTCCTTCACACTAGTCGTTAACTTTCGCGAGTGTGGGAGCCCAGGGTTTTTCGACATTAAGTCAGTTCAGAAGTCAACATTGTTGGTATCTACGGCCTTCATTGCCGAGAGCCCCTCGTTCATGGTGCCAGGGAAGCCGAGCCTCTAAACCTGGAAGGGATAAGCAAACCTACGCCGACGTCTGTGCCAGCCACTCCGAACTCCAGCCTCCTCAGACATTTCACCGTCACACCACGACTACGCTCACGTTTGGGTACGGGGCAACTCGCAAACTGTTCCTTGGATGTACTAATCTACGTAGTACTTATTCCAGCTTCACCGCATTTTCAATAGAAATGAGAAAGGATGGACCGGCTTTACTTGTTTGCAAGGTTGTCCGTTCAAGGACATACTAATATACCCTAACTATGCACTAAGCGCTTTGTTGGGAGCCTTCGATCCGTCGGCTCGCCCCTCAATTTGACTTTAACATGTGCGCCAAGCGCTTTGGTCAAGGCCAAGGTTAGTGATAGATAGGGGAAGGAGGGTGAAAAGAAAAAGGCGGAGGAAAGAGAAAAGAGACGGGAATGGGAGCGGGGGGGCGGACATGCTGCAGGGAGGTTGGGGGGAATGGACCATGTCCATACCCGTCCTCCGCTCTCAGAATTGCTGACAAGAGTCGAACGAGTCGACACGGTTTTCTCATCTCTCGAAAGTATCTGCAGATTCTGAGCCCCACTGGAAGGGTAGGTTCTTCGGCATTGATACCCTACCATACCAGGTACTGGATCGGACGAAGGAACCCCGAAAAGCTCCTTTTTCATGAAAACGCTGGCGTTCTGCTACACAATCTGCCATACTCATGTCACAACGGTTGGATCGACCGCTTGTCGAATTTTAGTTTACGCTCAACGTTACCCCGCAATACCGACACACAACTATCACTATTGTGTCATCCTTACATAGATCTTTATCGCTACTGTTTTGTTTCCCCACTCTGTCGTCTGCTGATGGGGGAGCCGGTGACTTCAACCCGTCGTCCGGCGTATGGGAGGGTCTTCCACCTCTACGAGAGACATTTTGCCTATTGAAACACAAACGCCTTGGATAGGAAAGTGTTCAGATTATCGTCTTGAGATATTGGTGTCAGAAATACGAGCAAGTGAAGCGATAGTAGTCGAGAAACAGTCAGACACAGCAGTACATATGCCGATTTTTAGTCACTTACTTTGCGCAATGGTGCACAGAAACTTCTCCACGGCCCAAGGTAACTACAATGTTGTGTGTTGTTCGAGGCTCCCAAGACCTTTGGGGCGGCCGATACTCAAATCATCTAGACTTCGGCGGCTTCTGAGACAGCCAGGGCCACAGAAAGTGTTCAAACCCCGAGACTTTTGGCACTAGAATTTGACGGTGAAGCGATTGAGACGCCCACATTGTCTTACTGTGTAGAATTGAAACCGGAGACCAAAGAGCAGACGGCAGAATAGATCTTCATCGCTTCTCTCGAGCTGTTGTGCTGTAGCACGCTTCGGTTGACTTCCCCACCCGTCCCCATGTCGAACAGACCTGAAGATGAGACCTTTGACAATAGCATATAGAGTGCAGCATCTCGGTCGGGGACACTGCCGGCCGGTTAAAAAGAAAAATATTTGCCGTTGAGAAAACAGTCGAAGCGGGCCAAAGGGCGCACGTTAATTCAAATTGAAACTCCATTGGGTTCGGTGATGCAGGAAGCTGGTCACATCTTTACTACTTCGGGAGCCTCAAAATCGGCCGTTTCCCGTCGGTGAGTGTATTTTGAGGAAGTGGGCGATTTTGAGGCCCAATCACCGCATTCTCTGTATTGAACCGGATAGCTTAGCTTCAAACGGGAGAGCCATTCTTCCCAAATAACTAGAGAATATATGGAGGATCTTATCCGAATACTATCCATAGACAGGGATAAATTATGCCGAAAGGTGGAATGCCAAGTTGAACAGAGTGAATACGGTAATGTGGTGCCTCCTGGATGGGTAAGAGCGCAACCAAACTTCACAAGTTAAGTTAGGAGAAGAATGGGATCATCCCTTCTTTACCTTTTGTCATATTGTTGCAATAGCTATTGCTGCTCTCGAGTGATCATCTGGATGACAAAGGAAAGCATAATTACTACCAAAGGCCTGATCGCTGAAAGGAGTCGGACTTAGATGAGAGCCGGAGATAAATTTATGCAAGCGCGTTCCTTCTTTCTCATAATATCCCAGGCTTCCAACGACTTCAGCTTATGTTACGATCCAATAAGGTAATCCCACCCTCTTCGTTGAGGGGGGTAAGGAGGTGACGGGTCCCGGGCCTAGGCTGGAGAGACTGCTGGAAATTGCTCTGGTGGAGGGAAGTGGAGAGACGAGGAAGAGACTATTACGATACGTCTTATAGTAATCAGTTTTGGAGGCCGTTTTTGTTCTCCTGCCTGATTCCTAGCTGCTGGACTGGAATGGAGAAAAAAGCTCTGTCTCTCAAATGTAGGTATGCGGAGGAGTCCATCAGCCGATTGATTCCCACCCTCACTTTGACAGTAATCATTTCCCGTAATGGGGCCATTAGAGTGGGTTTGAGCCTACTATAGAGGGTCGAGAGTAACTCTCAGAATGCTCTACGGTGACCTGTCACAGCCCACGAATTCGAGACATTTTCGCTTGTTACGGCAGAGAGGTGTCTCACAGCTATTCAAACAGATGTGCTATCGATCGGTCGGGACTCTTGTAAACCCGCCTCCGCCTTGGTGAACCGTCCAAGGCAAACTTCAGCCGACACCTTGGCACCCCATTCTCGCTTATCTCGTGGGTCGTTTAGGGTCTTGAGGAATGTGGTATTTTTGATGACTCCGATCATTGTCGGAGGCGGCATCGATCTCCGTACACCTAAGACATGAAAATCCCATCAAGGTGTTTGTAGAGCGCCGCGTTGACCGAGTAAGCATCGTGGGACGGTTCGAGCAGCTGACGACTGTCAAATGTTTCAATACCGGGGCTGTGTTTTTAGACGTCTTCCATTTCGTCCCTCGAACACCCCCAAAATGGACCTCAGCTGGGAAGTGTGTGGGAGCGCCCACTTGGGTGTGGAATCAGAAGAGATCTCGTGACAAGTCTTCTCAACAATAATGGCCATAGAGTCATAGACCCTCACTCAACACTCAACCCAAGGGCTGTCATGTCAAAGCTTTCGGAAAGGCCATCACCTCAAGCTGTGGATCGTGGCCTCCCCCGCCGCGCAGCAGGGAACCACCAGGTGCCTGCCTCCCCATCTTCATGAGGGGGCGGGGAGTCAGAGACGAACCTGCTTTCCCGTCACCCCTCTCATAGCTGAACCGCGGCAGGAGCTCCCCGCTCTTAGCCCTCGTCCGTGGCGGGCGTCGTCGAGCCCCAGGAAGCTCAGGGCACGTGGTAGAAGGTGCCACGACGCCTCTACTTTGGGTCATACCTCGTGGTGTCATCGAGAAACCCTTAGCCAGAGCCTAAAGCTGATCAGGCCATCGACGAAGGTTCTAGCCCCCCGGACGCCACCCCCCCCTAATTACGTGTCTCAAGGCTGAGCCGTGATAGGAGCTTCCCACTCCTTTAGTCCCGTTCATGACGGGCGTCAAGCCCCGGGGGGTACAGGGCGTGTGGTTGAAGGTGCTCACGATGCACTGCGAACCTCTTCGGGTCCCCGAGAAGGCCTCAGCTAGAGCCCAAATCGTGAAGTCATCGACGAGACTTGCAGTCCCTCCAGACGCACCCCTACCCCGCCCCTCGTGCTCCCAAGTGATACTTGAGGTGGATGTATCATGTCGCGCTCACAAGGGTTGACGATGCCAGCAACAGGAAGTACTGAGTGCTTGGGGATCCGATGCGGTAGTAGATCACGTCGACAGGATCGTGATGACTCGGCAAAGTAGGTAGGCCTCCAGTGGGGGTTGCACCGTCTGGACATGTTGTCCTCAAGTCTTACCGATCCGATTCGAGTGAGGCCCCTGGCCGGGCAGGATCGAAGTGACGATGCCGAAAGCCGAGGAAGGTAAGGCAGCCCCGAGGCGGCCAGACATCAGAGGATCGTTCTTGCCGCAGTGCCATTTGCCCACCCACATGAGATGCAAGTGTTTCCCGTAACCTAACCATGGGCCAAAGCCATGTGTTGATGACACGCCAAATGTTTCGTAAGCAAGCGGCGACGTACCAACACGAATTCCCATTTGGCTTGACAGCATAAACCCCTATCATAGAACATGTAAGTGTGTTTTTCATCTTTTTAAGCTTTCTGAAACGTAAAATGGACAACAAAGCCACTCACCTAGTTTGTGTGTTTCATCTTTCTGGGCTTCATGAAACGTAAAGATGGACAACAAAGCCACCGGCCGAGCTGTGGTGATACATTTCGAAATGATAAGCCAAGACAACTACGTCCTATTGTGCTTTCCGAAACATAGAAATGGACAACAGAGCCACTGGCCGAGTTGCGATGAGGCATGTAAACAACCTCACCAAACACTCAACCTGGACTCAATGACAGACATGGAAGCCAGAAAACTGGTAAAATAATTCGAGGATACCTATGTAAATCTGAATTAATAACCCCCTTTCCCATCTTCTTTTCAACATGTGTGGTCCAACACCAACATTTGCCCTGCATCCAGTCGATGGTGGTGAAGTCGATGGGCCAACATGGAGATGCAGCGTCCAGGATGCATGCCAACCAGAATATCCGTGATAAACCCAGGAAAGAACCCGCATTGAAAAAATAAAACCAAGAACCCAGACCAAACAACCAAAAGAGAAGAGGGCTGAAGAGTGCCATACCTGAAGTGTGAGATGAAAGGATGAGAACCTCAACTCCATCCTCGGTGGGCAAGACAGCATCTTATACCCACGACGCCTTGGTCGGTGCCGATATCCATCACAACTCAGAGATCGTAGATTACGCAATTATTCGATGGTTTTTCTTGGGATTCTCCTTGACTTGCACGGATGCATGGCATGGAGCTTCCCCTGGACGTTCCCGAGGACAGTCGGGGAACAACGATCACGCAAAGTATTCACGAGGCAGAGTGGAGGAGACAAAAAGACCAAAACACAAACTGTCCTTTGCGATCTACTGTTAAGCTGTCTACTAATCATAGCCACTCGTACTCCTACTCGCAACTCCCTCCTCCCTCCTCCCTCCTCCCTACCAATAGGGTCTCACGACAAACCAGCGGCGGTCTTGTATAAATTTTCTATTTTTTAGTCTTGTTTTTCTAGTCTTGTTTTCTGGTCTTGTTTCATGCCAAAGAAAAAAAAGCCGCTCCCAGACACTCCCAACTCCCCATGCGAGCTCATCACGTCGTACCTCGTTCAGCCATGATCCCTCACTGCCCATTGGAAGCCCACATGTTGGGGTCCTGAACCGTATTGGAGTCATTAACTCCATCCCCCATGACTTCATCACCGTCGTATTCGGGAGGAGGAGTCACGTCAGAAGGCGGGGGAAAGCTAGGAGGCTCATCGAGCCGGATTCCCTCGAGGCCGGGGCCTGTCAGCACCCACAACTCTCCGAAAGACACCCAGTCCGGGCCGGGGATTGGGTCCGGAGGCGGTTTCTCCGTGCTTGCTAGAGGGTTGATGGGTCGCAGGATTTGGCTGGGATGCTGCACCGTCACCCCCACGAGTTTCAGCAGATGCTGGTACTGGAAGACGAGCTTTCGCAAGTCCTCATTCTGTTCCTCCATCTCCACAACATAGCTTCTGCGAAAGGTTCGGCACGAAACCCTGTCCGTGACCACGCACTCTTCATGGGCGCCTTCGCAGGACTTGCAGCCATCGGGAACCGTGTCGCACTTGATCTTTCGCACCTGTTCCCAGTGTTAGCCAAGGTCGACGCCAGTGCATCGCGGAGAGGGGAGCGCTTACCTTGCATCGATCACAAGCCTGCCCAGTGCGAGTATAACCGTTGAACCGAAGTCTGACGACATCGGAGCAACTCACCTCCTTACTTTTTGGCCCCTGGCGGCTCTGAGGCTGAGCAGCCGCGGCGGTCGTTGAACCCTCCGAGGGACCGGTCTTAGGGGTAGCGCTGGTAGCGCTGGCACCAGGCGATCCCCGTGACTGAGCGGCCCGGTCGTTGCGCCGCTTTGCAGCGTTCTCCCGGGAGGCTCGATCCCAATGGGCGGCCGTTGGGGGAGCCGAACACGGGATACCACTTCCTTGCGCTTGACAATGCAAGCTGGCCGTCTCCATGGGGGCGAGGCTACTCATTGCTGGAGAGGGACCGGGGGGAAAGAAGTCGACACTGCTCAAGGCCGATCCCGAGGGTGAGGGATGGCCTTGGTTGACCATGTGCGCGGGCTGCCACTGGTAGGTATCCTGACCGTACTGTGGCAGAGCCTGGGCGTGATGGTGGTGGGCTCCAACGGGCATGCCATACTGCGAGCCAGCGAGATGGGACTGAAACGCCGGTTGAGCATGCGGCCGGGGGTGACGGTACTGCTGCATGTGAGCCAGCGCGTCTTGCGCTCGACGGTCGGGAAGTCCGGGCCCTAAGTTGAGCGACTGGTTCTGCGCACTCATCGAAGTTGGCATTTGCTCCAACTGAGAGAGGTGGACCGGCTGCAGCGCTGGATCCGTGTTGTTGGCGAACATGTTCTGGGCGGCATCGGCGCCTTGGCGGGGGTTGTTAAGCACCATGTTGCGTCAAGTTCGGATGCGCTGGATCTCGAACTTGCAATGGGGTCGGTGGTCTGGTATTTGTGTGTCTGTTGTCTGTGGTCTGTTGTTCTTTTCTGTTTTCTGTTGTGTATTGATGTCTGTGGATGGGGAGGATTCAGTTGGAAAGAAGGGGGGATTCGGGCCCTATTTGTAGGCAAAGGAGGTCAGTCAGGGACGATAGACTGGTTGAATGCTTTTGCAGCTTTCCCTGCTTGATTTGGCGTCTTTTGTTGCCAATATGAAGTCGTCGTCACCGTTCGCTCCTTCTCCTACCCACAAGCAGGCTGGGGTCATAGACAAACATGGGCTTCGTACGGAGGTTCCCGAAAGTGCTCCAACAAAAGGTAAAGTACTCCAGGCAACGTCTATGTTTCCCGACACGCCTCTGGGCTCTGGCCTAGACACCCGGAGCCACGGGGCGTGTTGACTTGAGCTGAAATGCATCCCACATCCCCCTCCACGATCGGTTCGAAAGCTGCGATCCAAATGGCCCCGACTCCTCTTTCCCTGTAGCCCCCTAACCCAACGAAGGGGAACAAGTGTGGGTGGTCCTTCAGCTCGATTGATGACCGTATGTTACTTATTGCAAGCCATTTACCAGTCATTGAGCCCCCCCCCCCGTCCAGGATCTCTGTCAAGAATATCGATGATGTATCGATGAATTTCGGCGCGTAGTTCGATATGGCCCCCTGCTCTGCTGTTCGTCGACTTTGATCTAGGATTGGAGGCGCAGATTGGCAACTTCTTTGAGATGCATTCAAATGATCACGGTCTCGAACGATACAATTCAAATAACAACGTTGGCAGTTCGGAATTGACCGAATTGGTCCCTTATTCTACACGGAACACAGGCTGGTCCTGTATCGTATACGGGACGTAGAAGCTCTCATTGACAAACGGCCAACTGTTTACCGCGGCCAGAATGACGGTGCTGGAACACTTAGCACAATTCCTCGACTGAGAAAGTTCAAAAGATCCAAACACTCGGATCCATAAAGCACGATCAACATTGAGGATTGGGACTATAACAAGCGAATTTTCCTCACCGCAAGCCCATCCTCCATCATGATGGCATCATATATCCTGTATCCAACACTGTAGCCAAAATCAGAAGCATGCTCAACGGTATACCGTATTACCATTATTGGCATACTTCGAACAAATACGGACTTCACACCCCAGACTTACCGTCATGACCGTTAGACTTATCACGCCTCGCGACCTCTCGTACCAAAGACGCATAGAGGGCGGTGCGGTAATGATACAATGGCTGAAGGCTATGTTAACGATTGCGATCAGCTCTCGATCACTGCCCGACTCCGGAGTCCCTCCTCGGTTCTTGGGTCTATTTCCAGCTTGGTGAAAGAAATGACATGCATCCTAGAGCGGGGTCAGCCTCGAGCAGGGGCTAGTCCAATTCTCTAGATACCGTATGGCTCACTGTAAATTCCTCAGGCTTTTAAGGGTACTGCCGCCAAGTATACACAGCCCGACGACTGACTGCCCAGTGCTGCCATCAACGTCGCGTGCCCGCCTCGGCCCATTGTTTTCCCGCAGATGATTTGAAGATGGTAGTCTAATAAATTTAAAAAATTCAATTGAAGGACGAACGTTTGATGGGAGCCAGTTGAATGACCACGTGCGTCCGAGTTCTACCTAGGAGGGCTAAGAGCTTGCGACCTTTGATGCGTTGTTGAAGACTTGAAGGTGATAAGACTCACGTCGAGAAATTATGAGAATGGCGCGGATAGCCTGACGTTAAGGAATAACGTATGGGAGTAGGCGTCATGGCTAATGAATGTATCGTGAGGTGATGTCGAAGCGTGTCCTGGATTCGGTTCTCCTTGGCTCTGGGATTGTTGTCGCGTGCCTGAGGCTCATGGATAATCCGCCATGACGGGCTTTAGACAACCTTATGGATTCGCCATTTAAGGCTAGCCTATTGTGGACATGATAGGGGGCAGTTGACAAGGAAGCCCCGCTAGTGACGTACCAAAAAAAAAAAAAAAAAAAACCCCGCTTGTACGGAGTAGCTATCAGCACCTCGTGCGCACCAGCCAGGCAACAATCCTCAACTCAACACCATCACATCGCGCCCACGATGCCTCTCGAAGCCGTCACCCTCGAGCACCTACCACATGCCTACACGGCCCATCTCGCACTGTTCCGCGACGTCGAAAACGCCTCATTTCTGCACCAGCAGCTTCTCGCACGGAACGCCGACTTCGAATATGCCTTCATTGACGCATCCATTGTACAGATTCCCGACCAGTCATCCCTCCCACTAGAGTGTCGTATGAACCCGGATGAAACGAAAGACTGACCTCTGGCACATACAGATCTTCTCGCGCAAACAACTACTTTCGGCCATTTACAGAGCGACCCTTGCCGCAGCCAATAACGAGCTCAAGACTCCCAATGTCCACTCCGAGATTGTGACTGGGCTTAGCCCTTCGAACAATGTGCGCCCGGGCTCCCTCACGGTAACCTGCCATCACACAACTGATCGGTCCAAATAGATCTCTGACGCGTATCGACGCTTCGGCATCACGCCCACCACGAAGCATTTAGTTGTGGTACGAGTCACCTTTCCCGAGGGCACCGCCCCGCCCATACAACCCGACCAGATCTCGAAGCACCTTGAAGCGAACGTGCAAGGCCAGGCGCTTGCACTGTCCCCCGAGAACCTTGCCATGACAAACGATACCCAAAAAGTACGGAAATACTACAAGTTGAACGGCCTGAAATGGCTAGATGACATAAAGGACGAGCACGTCAAGCACAGAGAGACGGAGACTTTGATCCTCAATGGCATGGCCTTGAAAGGTGTATGAAGATTCAAAAACGACACTCAAATCACTGGGCACACGAGCAAACATGGCGTCAAAAAAGAAGTTCCTATGACGACAAAATAGCGAGGTCCATGTCTTCCTCATGCGCGTTCCATGGCATCCTAAAGCACCCAGACTCCCAAAAATCGCTACCCATTGATGCAAAAGTCATAATCATCAGTTCACCTTTTCCCCCGTTATCCTTTTCCTTAGGCCAGACCGACCACGCTCTTACACCGACGAACAAGTTCAGTCCACATGGCATCTCGGCTGTCTCGAGTGCGCTGAACGGCGTCCTTGTTCTCCTGGGCCCGACGGAGGAGATACTTCATGCACTCGCCCGTGGTACCCCAGACGAGGTACTTGTAGGCGGGCAGCGCGGGGGCCAAGTCGCCCTTTTCCTCTCGCGCAGCCTGCCCGGCCTCGACCAGCTCACAGCTGACCTCGTCGGCCATGCCCTGAAGTTGGGCGAAAGAGACGTCCGACTTGGCAGCTCCGGCATCGCAGATGGCTCGTGCTTGCCTCACGGACTTGGCGTTGTGCGATGCGATCATGAGGCTGGCCGCCGGGTACTCGCCCCGGCCTTGAACAGCGCTTGTCCACTGGCGCTTCAGCACACTAGCCGCCAGAGCGTCGTAGCACGCGTCAGTGTCCTCCTTGGTGTCGTGGAAGAGGTGACGGGGGTCGGACCCCAAGTAGGCGCCTCGCACCAGCTTAACGCCCAGCGAGAAGCCCTCCTTCTGAGCCAAGCCCAGGTGGTTTGAGAGGATCGCCGGGGCACCCTTCTTGTAGGCCTGATACGTGCCATAGATTACGGGGTCTCTGCTCTGGTTGTACTTGCGCGCAAACTCGAGGGTCCAGTCGTCGATGCCATCCTGCAGCATGTCTTGCTCAGCATCAAACAGTAGGCGAACGCCTCGGTCCTGTGCGAGCTGGCAAATGTCGTTAATGGCCTTGTGCAGCGTTGGCGTTGCGCCTTGGCGGGCCTTGAGCTGGGCGAGCGCAACACTACCTGCACCGGTGAATCTAAGTTTCGAGGATCAGCGCTGTGTTGACGACAAGCAACATGACGAATAGGACTTACTTGAGAGCAACATAGTCGCCTGGCTGGACTAGTCGCACCGTCTCCAAAGTGCCCTCGGCCCAGGGCGTGATTTCATTGCGAATAGCCTCCTCAGTTTCCTGCCCAACTCCCAAGTTGGCGGCCTGCTCTTTGCTCAAGACGACCTCTTTCGCATAGCACAAGATTACGCCCGTGAAGCCAATGTTCTTGAGGTTGGCAATGGTCCCCCGCACCTCGGGCCGATTCTCACCAGCGCAGAACTGTGCGTAAAACGTCTTCTTTAGGAAGAGTCGCAGCAGGCGGTTCTTGTCCGGGTTGAGCAGCGGGTTAGACGAGTTGGCCAGCAGGGACATGATGCGCAGCGAGGGGGGCAGCAGCATAGGCGACGACGAGACTACGGTGGTGGCCAGCGATCGCAGGACCATGCTCAGAGACAGCACACCCAGGGGCGGGCCCCGACTCGAGGGCGAGCCCATGTTTGGGGGCGGCGGGTCGGGCAGGGAGTGCGACTCTGCGATGGTGTTCGTGCGTTTCTCGGAGGAGTGGATTTGGCGGCGGTTGGCTAGGGGGTGCTGGGTGGTGATGATGAGTCGAGGGGTGTGGGAGGTGGTGAGGCGGAGGAGAGGCGAGCACGATCCTCGCCCACGAGCTAACCCGAGGCTCATGGTGAAGTGGGACGAGAAAAGATTTGGGATTTTGTGTGTGATGCGCTTTGGTAATTCGGATGATGTGACAAAGCTAGGTGGGAGTATTCGGCAATGGGAGCTTAATAGAGGGTGATGATGTCAAGGATGGAGGACGAGTCTATAGGTCGAGATTGATGTGGAATTGGGGAGTGAGAAGAGGGCGTCTGAGATAAGGGAGGTGTCTGGACGAAAAGAAGGAGCAATCGGAGCTATAGTAAGAAATCGGTGATATAGGTACGAACAATCATACACCAAGCAAAGAAACGCAGTCATCCGTGTGGGAATGGAGGGTTATTATAGAATCACTAGAACATTGCTTGGTCTCTAGAGATAAAGGATCCAATGGCCTGCTCGGCATTGTCTCGAGTCAATCCGACATATGCCAGAAGAACAGGGCCAAAACAGAGCAGGTCACGAGGTGGCGTTTCCTGTAGTAATCTCCTCCACTTTGTTCCTAAGCCGCAAGGCAAGCAACTTTTGGCTTGGCCCTGGCCGACGGGCAAAACGAGGCGTTTCGACGATGCCGTCTCTCCACTGGCCGAAGAAAGGAGCTTATCAGGCCGTCACGTGGTGACCTTTGGATTGAAAAGGTGAGGAGGCAATGTGAGGCCAGGTGGGCGTGGGGAATGCATGGTGTTGGAAAGGCCGAGTGTAGCCGTCGTGGGGGGCGTGTTCTTGCTTAGGCGTGTTATGCCAGAAGCCTTGGTTGCCTCGATCTTTTGGTTCGGTGCAAATGCAACCATGGACCATGCAACGATGGAGCTAAACGGCGAACGGCTCCAAGGGCACGATGCAGATGCTGGGGGAGGAGGAATTGGGATGGGATTTTGCATTGTGTGGGATTGGAAACTCAATGTGCTTCGAACCTCGGCTATGAGGCCTGGTTGAAGCGTCATTGAGTCATTGACTTTCTTCTGTCCTGAATTGACCGTGTCTTCGTAGGTAGAATGTAGCTTTGTATCTCGGCCCGTGTTTTGAGGGGTATTGATGAATTGACTTCCGTGTTTCGACCTCTGGGAACCGGGGATCCTCTTTCTGGGCTTGCCCTTCTTCAGATGCCTTCAAACAAGAGAGAGCCCATGACGAATAGGCGCGCCGGCATATGAGATAGCGCCCTTTGTCTTTGGCCGTTCCTTGTGCCGAGAATGAATGGATCCGTCCCTCGTCGCTCGTGGTGCGCCGCCGGCCGGCCCGCCGGACAAAGCGATATATCCTCAAAGAAGGAAAAAAAAAAAAAAAGGAATAAAATCAAGAAGCCAAGCGTTGTCACTCGAGTCACTTGACTTGCGCGCGCATGGCATCGGCGCCGACACTCTCGACTCTCGAGTCCCCATCACCATACCTAATCTTCCCCACCAAATCCCGTCCCTCCTCACGCCGCTGGTTGGCTGCCCTCTTGTCCCCGGTGGGACGATGCGGTGCGGCGCTTGACAAAGTCGACGTAACCGATCGGTCTGCCTCGGGCTAAGCCGACCAGGTCCTGGATGCCGCCGTAGACGAGTCCGAACATGAGTCCGTATCGTGCTGTGCGCGCTGCTGTCGTGATGGAGAGGCCGTCTGGACGAGGCCGATGATCGGCTGCGTGTTAGCAAATGGGTAATCCACTCTAGGGCTAGATTGCCGTTGATTTCCATGTCTGCAGCTTTGCTGATATCAAATTGCCCGACCGGCATAAGAAACGTGGAGAGGATATCCCCCTTGACGTGCAAGCAAGGGTAAGACAGAACCAATAAAATAACTTACGCCAGATAGAAAACGCCCCCGCGACCGTCAGCGTGGCAATCGTCGTCGAGAACATGTCGCTCGCACCCCGGAGCCGATCGACGGTGCTCTCGAGGCTCAGTGCCATCAAGCTCCACACGCCCGTCTTGAAGCCCATCCTGAAGCCTTCCCTGATCCCGCCCTGCATGGAGCGGTAGTTCTTGGACTTGTGGTAGAAGTACCAGCCGGCCGTGGTGTCGGGCATCTTGTGGGCGTGCTCGGCGCGGAAGCGCAGCTGGGCCATCTGCCCGCCCTGCGTGGCCCCGAGGGAGAAGCCTACGAGCGCCGACGAGAGGGCCCCCAGCGCGAGGCGGGACGGCGTGGCGATGGAGAGCCGGGGGTGGTCGGGGTCGTGGTCGTGGTCGTGGTGTGCCGCAGGGGGGCCGGGCAGAGTGGCCGGGCCGGTTGGGGCAGCGGTGGATGAGGCCATCGTGAGGGATATGGAGTAGGAAGGGTTTGCGTCGGATGGAGATTTGACGGCCAGCTGTTCGCCCCAGTGGGGGATGGCCCCGTGACTTGGGAGCTTTCGGAGGGTTCGGGAGACTGCTGCAGGTCGTGTGCTCGGTCGAAATTGGGGATTGAGCGTTGTAGGCAGCTGCGCTCGTAATATATCCTGGGTCAGCTGTTCGTCAACCCGTGATGGAAAAAGCTGCTCTCTTGGTGTTCTTGGGTGTGGATATGTTTGCAGCACTGTCATTGGCACTGTACTGGGGATTTTGATCTTTGAACACGGCGTAAAATTGAACCATTTTCGGTCCATGTCCTTTTATGAATTCACTCTTCCAATCTGTCAGGCTGTTTAACAGACCCAGGAGACATTCAGTCGCATTCAACATACATCATCAGCAAGGAAATTCTGCGCTGGCGCACTGTGTGATGCACTGGCCTTGATTGACCTGAGTAGGCAGGAGCCAGCTCGATACTTGAGTCTTCCAGAGAAAAAGGAGACGCATGGAATAGCAAATACCTAGCCCTTCACTCTTTTAGACATCTTTGGCTTGTTTCCACGGAGTGCGTCCTCGAGCATCCTCGGATCAGTCCCAGCTTTCAAGTCAGACGCGTGGTCACGTGATCTCGCGAGCTTCCTTCTCGCGTTCAATACCCCTCCTCCGACTGGGGTGCGTTTTGCCTCCTCCAAGCCTCCACTGAGGTCCGGCTCTAAACATCCAAAATGGTATGCTCCCACCGCTTCAGTCTTTCAGCCCCTCATACTAACCTTTCAGCCCATCGAGGACTCAGAAATCACCATCCGGTTCCGGCTCGGCGTGCACACAATCTTCCTCTTCGTCGACAGCCTCAAGCCCTTCAGCGACGTCACACCCACACTCTTCGACATCCTGCGCGAGCGATACCCCGATGGTATGACGGTAGGCCATGAGCTGCTGCCCGTCCCAACGGCGCCCTCGGCCGGCATTGCCTACGCGACGGCGCTCAAGGTGCCTGGCGAGGCGTTCCCGGACTGGAAGTGGCTGGAGCCGAGGCTGCTGAGTAGCACGCCGCAGGCGTTAGGGGTCAAGAACAACGATATCATTGCCTTTGCCTTTGTGGACGACGAGGACGAGGTGCCCGAGTTCAGGGTGAACTGGCCCGAGAGCGAGCCCGATACGTACGAGGGATAGCACCCCCGGCCGCTGCTTGGGCGATGATCGGGACGGTTTGGTCAAAAGGGTTTGGTCATGAGAGTGCGTTAGATGAGTACTGGAGTCAGTAGACATACCTTCCTCAGCAACACTGGGAAGAAGAGATGATATGGAGTCTCCAAGGGAACCTACAATGGAGTCAATTTCACCACCCATCACGTTAACGCGTCCTGCGGCTCAAAGTGACACAAGCGCGCGTGGCGTCATGACTAAGCAGGCCTCCCACCACCTGTCACTGCGAGTACCCCTGTAAAGTGGGTGCATCTTTCCAGGGTCCGCTGCCGCTGCAGGGGGATATTTTTGTTCAACTTTTTGGCGATTGCTTCACCCCTTTCCCATTCTTTGTTTTGTTGTCCCCTCCGCTTCTCGGCTTAATTGTGCTTCCACCTTGTTGTTTTCTCGTGTCACTTTTTCTTGGGACTTTACGCCCCCTTCATGCAGTAGCCGGCTACATGTCCCTCGTGGCTTTTCTCCGCCATGGCCTTCGCCTCGTGGTGCCGCTGGCGGTAGCCCTCACATTGTACCTGTACATGTATCCCGTCATCCAGGGCTGCGCATTCTCAATCGAGTCGGGATCGAGGAGCGACGCCTTTTCTCTAACTAAGAAGCTTCACTCCCTCAAGGGCGTCTCCCCGCAGGACGCCGCCAAGCAAGCGCCCTTTCGATTGTTGACGTTTGGTGATCCGCAGCTCGAGGGCGACACCTCCATCCCGACAAATTACCTCGGCACCTTTCCGCATCTGAAGAAGGCATTCAGACATGCAACCTTTCAAACGAGACACTCTTCGATACGAGAACGAATACGCAAGGTTGCGCACGAGCTTGTCGATATCGTATTTGAGGACGTTTTTTACCTACTAGAGTCGGCTCGTAAACGCTTCGATCACTTCGGAAACGACTTTTATCTTGCCCATATCTATCAAACGCTGCACTGGTGGTCGCAGCCCACTCATGTGACGGTCTTAGGCGACCTCCTTGGAAGTCAATGGATCGACGATGCCGAGTTTGCGAAGCGAAGTCGCCGATTCTGGAACCGCACCTTCAAAGGAGCCGAAAGATTACCCGACGAAGTGGCCCAATACCCGGTCGAAGGATATACAGTGTCGGGCCAGTTGGACGGCAGCGAGGAGGAAAAGGTGTGGGCGAAGAGGTTGCTGAATGTGGCAGGGAACCACGACATTGGCTACGCGGGAGACTTGACCGAGGAGCGCCTGGAGCGGTTCGAGAAGGCGTTTGGCAAGGCCAACTATGATTTGCACTTCCAACTGCCCGTGACGGATCCCGAGCAAAAGGCCAAGATGTTCGACCCCGCGAGAAACCCCGACATGAGCCACCATCGTCCCGAGATCAGAGTGGTCGTGGTTAACGACATGAACCTGGACACTCCGGCCAACTCGTCGGCCCTCCAGGATGCCACGTACAACTTCATCAACGGTGTCATTTCCACGTCTGCCGATGTCGAAGCCAAGGGCACCTTTACGCTAATCCTGACGCACATCCCGCTGTACAAGCCGGCGGGCATCTGCGTCGACAGCCCCTTTTTCGACTTTCACAGCCAGCAGGACGGCGGAGGTCTAAAGGAGCAGAATCAGCTCAGCGCCGACGCCAGCAAGGGCTTCTTGGAGGGCATGTGGGGGATGGCGGCGAGGAAGGGGGCCCCCAATGGCGGCATGGGCCGTCCGGGGCTTATGCTCAACGGGCACGACCACGAGGGCTGCGACACGTACCACTTCATCAACCAGACCAACGGCACGTCGGCGTCGGCCCGTCGCTGGGAGGTGGTGCACTGGGACGAGGCGCGGGCCAGGGAGATTCCGGGCGCCGAGTTCATCCCGGGGCGGCGGGAGATTACGGTGCGCAGCATGATGGGCGACTTTGGCGGCAACGCGGGCCTGTTGAGCATGTGGTTCGACTTTGAGGCGTGGGAGTGGCGGTACGAGTGGACGCAGTGTCCATTGGGCACGCAGCACTTTTGGTGGTTGGTGCACATTGTCGACTTTGTCGTGCTGCTCTGGGTGGTTGTGTATGGCGTGGTTAAGGTGCTCGTGGGGAATGGCGTTGATGTTGATGGCGAGTTTTACAAGGGAGCGAGGTGTTGTTGGGACTGGATGATGGGGCGGGGGAGGAGGAGGGGGATGAGTGTGGACATTAAGAAGATGAAGAGGGAGGTGTCATGATGGGATAGGGCACATATTGTTTAGACTGTAATATAATATTGTATACTATGTTGGTGTTTGGGGTGAGGTCGAGGGGCTCCAATTGCGGCTATACTTGGTGACCAACTATCTCAGGTACTGAGGTGAGAGATGACTATTTTTTGACCACACGAGTGATTAGATATCTACTCTCCCCGCCTCGATTCTCGTATCGTGTCATCAGACGCAAGCAAAGGGCGCGGATGGCTCCACTTTGACATGACCGACCAGCCTCGATTATTGTTTAGTGATCACGGCTTGATGTGGTGATTACTCCAAGTTGTCAACTGCCGGAGAAGAGAGATAACGAGACCCACTGGAGTTGACGAGGAAAGGGCTTGTGTTGACGATGGCTCTGTCAAAGTATAAAGACTGGCCTTGCTTGAGTCGAAGACATCTCTCTCGCCAACCAACCCTCACAATTCACCACTCACTCACAACTCACAACTCAACTCACACCTTGACTCACATTCACCATGGCAACAACCCAACCCCCCTTCACATACATCCCCCTCCTCCCCTCGTCACCCAACAAGCCCCTCCTCGCCGCAAACTACAAGTCCCTCCGCCTCACCGCCCTACGCCTCTCCCCCGAAGCCTTCTCCTCCACCCTCGCCGACGAATCCGCCCTCACCGACGCTCAATGGATCTCCCGCCTGTTCCACCGCCCAGACATAAAGACTTTTATCGCGGTCGACCCTGAAACCCAAGACTGGGTCGCGCAGGTCTCCCTCATCGGACCCCTCACGCAAGCTGCCTACACCCTTCCCCCCGAAGCAGGGCAGCCACCCGTAAAGAGTGATGAGGAGGAGGAGAAGTGGCAGATGGCGGCGCTATATGCCCTACCAGGGTATCGCGGACGGGGGCTGGGGAGGGGATTGTGTGAGGAGGCGTTTCGGTATTTGGTGGAGGAGCAGGAGGGGTGGACAAAAGCGAAGAGGGTTAGGGTGAGGATCATGGTGAAGCCGACTAATGCGGCGACGCTTAAGTTGTATAGGGGGATGGGGTTCGTGGATGCGGGGATGTGTACGTTGGAGGAGGCGTTGGTGGTGAATGGGGAGGTAGTGCCGGAGGAGGTGGATGAGGAGAAGTATAGGACGAGGATGGGGTATATATTGACTTTGGGGTTGGAGAGGAGAGGGGAGGGAAGTGTGATGGGTTGATGGGTCGATTAGTTGATAGGTTGAAAGGGGTGAACTCCAGGGGAGGGGAAGCTTGGTACAAAGGGCGAGCTCTCGGGGGTTGATGAAAGGGGCCAACTCTTGATGGGAAAATAAGAAGGGGAACTCTTGGCAGGTGATGAGGCGGACTTTTCGCATGGGACAGACCGTTTGCTGTACGACGAACGCCTCGTCATGGCGGTGATTAGACGGTGGCACCGAGACTGGCACTTGACGGTTTTCTCGGAGCGAACTGACTACAATCCGGGGGCGACAACTCTGAGTTACTGCAACGCAACAATGCCGCGTCAAAAGGTCCGCAAGGAGGCCTCGCCGTGGTAATGGGCGCGAAGGGTAGGACTTGAGGTTGTACGGGAGATTCGAAGGGGCATTTAAAAGGGGTGTGGACTGCTGGTGGTGGAGGAAGAGGAGGAACAGAGAGTGCTTAGGAACCAGTTCACAAACCCAACCATCTCATCGCTTCTTGCTCTCTCAACATGCATCTCCTCAACTTCCTTCTCATCCTCCTCCTCCCCCTATCCCACGCCATCCCGCAACTCCCGCGCAACCTCCCAACCATCCGCCCCCGCCAAACAACCCCCCTCTTCAGCGCCATCGCCATCACCACCCCTCCTCTTCCAACGCCAACAACCATCGACTATAGCACCCTACCCCCCGGAACCTACACAATCACCCGCTCCGACCGGTCCGTCCTCATCGTCGTCGTCACGGCCGTGCAAAAGACGACCACTATGACTACGCCCCCCGCCACCGAGACGAGTAGCCTGCCGACGTGTCCCGACGAGTGCGACTGTTCGTGGATCAAGGACAAGGACAGCGAGGAGTAAGTACATCACCTTATCCACCGAGCTTGGCTTACAAAAACAGGTACTTCCAATGCGTCACGAATCCAGAGTGTCGCTTCTGCGAGCGCGAAGACAAAGAGCGAGATTGACATTCCCATTGTTACGCATATCGTGACATGTTCTGTTTTACACCCAGCTCCCAGTCACCTAATATACAAGCGTCTTCTGTCATATCCCACACGCAGCATACATCTCTTTGACAAGTCATGAAAAAAAGCTCAACCTGGACACCCCTTTTCCCCCACCGACACAATGCTCGAGTCTATGCGAAGGGCCCTCTTCATATTGTTGGTGCCCAACATCCGAAGCCTGCTTGATATGAGTACAAAACCATTAAAGTAGCGGAGAGTTTCGTTTCCTCCCGCCCAGCCCTTTTACGCCTTCTTCTCCGGGGGCCCGCCAAAGATGCCCGAGAAGGAGCCCATCATGGAGCTCATGGCCTCCTTTTGCGCCTTCTCCATCATGTCCTGCTCCTCCTTGAGCCACTTCTCGCCGTTCTCGCGGATCTCGCGCTCGAGGAGCTCGTAGTTACGCTGCCCACGCTCGCGGGCAATGTCCTGCAACATCTTGCCCTGCGCAAACGCCTCGCTGGCGCTCTGCTCGCCCTCGGGGGAAACCATCATACTCATATTACTAGGTTTGAGGCCGAGCATGCTTCCCAGCGCTCCCACGCCCGAAGAGTGGTGGCGGTTCTTCTCGGCAAGTCTGCGCGCCTGGAACTCCTGGCGCGCAATTGCCTCGCGTCGGGAGAACTCGGTAGGGATGTGCTTGCCCTCAAAGGACTTGAGGACCTTGCGGACATCGGAATACTGCATGGTGTGGATGTACTCGAGGAAGGGGATGAGGCCGACGAGGTCTTTGTCGTTGGGGTCACCGGTCCATGGCTTCAACACAATGGCGTTCTCGGGCTGGTTGCGGACGTGCTTGGCCTTGGTATCAAGGATGATGACCTTGGAGAGGTCTCGGTTGAGGTACGAGAGGTCCTATCAAGATTAGCACACGTTGTTGAATTGAATACCGGGACTCACCTTCACAATCTCTCCGTCCTGGAACTTGGTGGCCTCCCTGTACAATGGCCACATAATGAAGCGGAAAGGATCGAGCTTCCTCACCACAGGCTCGCCCGTAGCAAAAGGAACTGAGGTGAAGAGAACCAATTCGTAGTACTGACTAAGATATCGGATAAAGTAATCGACACCGGGTCGCTTGGCAACTCTCCAACCGTGCTCTCGGGACCACTCGCTGTGAATCAAAAGGTCGTCCAAGCTGAGGCAGAGGGTGTAGGGACGCTCGAAGCTGGCATCGGGATCGGGCAGAAGCTTCTCGAAAGAGGGTTCCTGGTAGAAAGAGACCGAATCGTTCCATCGGGCCTTTGCTCGTTCCCAGAAGCCGACGGGGCCCTGGCTGTTGGTGATGTCGGGAAATCGCTCGGCCTCGATGGGGTCGAAGCTGCGGCCAAAGTAGAGGAGGGTTCCGGTTGCGCCAATCGCCGTCATGACCAGAGAGAATCTCGTCCACCATTTGCGATTTTGTTCCGTGGTTGAGACGTATTCGGATCTTTCGCGGCCTCGGCCTTGACCCCCCTCGGATTCCGGGGATTCCTGCAACGCATTTTGCGAGTCCTTGTCCTTGCCGCCCAGCTCATACTCGAGGGTAGAGGGAATACCCTGAGTCAGGTCGGGGAGTTTGTGAAAAGGAATCTCGGCATCCTTCTCGGACTCGGGTGTTTTTTCCTCGGCCTTGCGGATATCTGATTGCACGGCGTCGAAATCGGGCTCGTTAGATTGCGACGGCTCGACGGGTTTGCGTTTCAAGGGGTCCTTGCTATCGGAGTATGATCGGATCCAGGGAGAGGCGGCAAACGGAGGAGGTGCAGGACGGGCTCGAATAGCTGGGGTGGCGATCGGACGGGCGAGGCGGGAGGCCATCAAGCCCAAGCGCGAGGCCTGGGCTGCTCTGGACAACATGATAAAAATGGGACAATAAGAACGGGAACGGAGGGGTGAGGTCAGAGTTGTCGATTGAGTCTCTCTGGGAGATGAAGACTCAGCTCAATGGAGGGGAGCTACCGTGAGCCGACGCAGGATTGAGGTTGAGTTGGAGGAGTTGGCCTGATTCTCCGCCATCGCTGTTATTGGGGGTGCTCGAAAAAAATCATTAAACGGGCAGCACCTAACGCAAAATGGGGTCGGCCGGGGATTATCCGGAGCAGACCACTTGCCCGGATTTAAGATGGGCCGGTGTCATGGCGTCATCTCAGCGGCTGTGTGGGGAAGAGGGAAGCCTTGGACTCGGTCTCGGACTCGATCTTGACCCCTCTTGAATCTATCCACCATTCAGACAACGGCCAGAGAGAAAGTCACATCCGACGGGTACGAATATTTCTTGTCACTGTGCTTTCAGACTGTGCATCAATCATCGCCCATCCCCGGACGTGGCGGAACCAACAAATCGGCATCGTGCGCATGGGCTTGTCAGGGAAACAATCTGCAACCCTCCCCTTGATCTGTTCCCCGGTACGATTCCTAGCCCGATCCCCAGACCTACCAGGCATTGCACTTGTCAGTTGAGTCAGCAACCCACTCCCACACCTCCGGCATCGTCACCGGCAACTTGCCTCCAATATTTTATATTCCACAGCAAGCCTCAACGCCACCAAGATACAACCACGCAAACATCATGTCCGCCTGTCCTGCTTTCTAGAGGGTGGCTCACCGTCTTCAGCTGAGTCTCGCCATGGCACCACTCGTGATCACCCTCGCTCCCCAAGACATCCTCACCAACCCCGGCGACCAGCCCAGACCAATTTGCCTTGACATACGATTGCGACGACGACGCAGGGATTCGTTGCGCTCTTATAGTCCCATCTGGTAGACCCGACCTGTCTGTCGACTCGACTTCTTCTCCTCTTGATCCTCATCTCTCTCGCCTCCATCATCTCCAACATGCCTCGACGTCCAGTCAAGAGTTCCCCGGCCCAAGGAGCCGGGAAACGGCCTGTGCGCACGCTGCGCATCACAATGCCGTCGACTCCAACCACGGCGCAGAAGGCTCCCGAGACACAGGCCAAGCCTGTGACCGAAGACGACGTGAACAAGCTCTCCATTGCCGACCTCACCCTCGACATTCCCCTCCGGCCCTTTGCGCGCCCCCAACGTGCCAAGCCGAACCCGTTCCATTTCCTCTCGCTGCCGTCGGAGCTGCGCATCAAGATCTACTCCTACTTCTTCAACGACATCCCCGCCATCCTCGACCTCGACCCCGACAACTACAAGCGCATCCACAAGAAGCTCGGCCTCATGCGCGTCTGCAAGCAGGTGCACGACGAGGCCACCTACGCCCTGTACAGCTCGCGCACCTTTCGCGTATTCCCGACCCATCCCGTCCGCCTCTTCAAGTCCAAGAAGCCGCTCCTGTCCAAGCTCAAACCCCACCAGCGCCAATGCATCACTTCGCTCGAGCTGCGCCTCGGCATCTCGTGGAACGCGCCGCCAAAGGGATGGGTCGTCAACCCGGCGCTGGGCCTCAACGACTGCGCCGACGTCCACACGCTCAAGGTCTACATCGACTTTGACCCCAGCGACAACGCCTGGAAGGACTTTCGCGCCGACGGCTTCTACGAGAGCTTCTGCTCCAACCTCATGACTGATGTGATCAACGCCCTCCCATCGGTCAGCGTCGTCGAATTCGACGCCTGGTCTTGTATCAAGAAATCGGGCGCAATGATGCAGACGCTTATCACCGTAGCCCAGGACTGCGGCGTCGCCATCGAATGGGGCCCCGAGAGGGGGTGGACCGACGGCGTTGACGACGAGCAAGACGAAAAGAAATTGTATTCTGCCCATGGAATCATGGCAGCCGCCTAGTGTACGAGAACGAGATTAACAGCATCACTTGCACCTTACCTTGCCTGGAAACGATTCACGACTCACGACTCACGAGAATGAGCGAGTCGTGCCAGGAATCCCTTGTAGATAGTCTATTGGGTCACGATATTACATAGCAACTCTCTTCAATCCTTATTCGAAGCATATTATTTCATCGCTGTCTGCAGTTGTATTCCAGATGCCATACGCCGCGCTATCGTCTTGGTGAAACACAACCTCTGCTCACTGCGCCCCCAGCTGCGCCAGGGCATTGCGCAGTTCCTTTACAGCCGTGGGCACGTCTTCAAAGTTGAGTGCCGATATCGCCCACTTGGCGTGTTTTTGCGCCTGGTTGATAGCCTTTTGATCGGGCTTGAACCCTGTCGGCGCGGAATAAGCCGGCGCCTGGGGTATCGCGGGCGGAGGGTTCGACATGGCGGGATGGGGGATGCTGGGTGTGGACCATGCCGGAGGAGCCGACGGGCCGGGCGCGCCGACGGGAGTTGGCGCGGATGGGGTGAATTGGGGCGAGACTTGAGGGAACTGCGGCGAAGCCTGGGGGAACTGCGGCGTGGCTTGGGGAAACTGGGGAGGTTGCTGAGGCGGGATTTGCGGCATGGGAAAGCTAGAGAACTGGCTCGGTTGCTGGGGAGGAAGCGCAGGAGGGGGTCCGCCGGGAGTCGATCCGTGGCCAAACTGTTCGACCGGTGGAGGCGCCGACGGGCCGGGAGGCGGGCTCTGGCTCATGGGCGACGGAACAAACGGCTCGGGCGACCCCTTCTCCGGCACCGCCGGCGGCGGGAAATACCCCTGATCCGCGGGCGGCTGGTCGACAAACGTCGGCACGCCTCCTCCCGCGGGCTCCCCTCCGTCGGGCGCGTCCTCAACCGTGGCGGCCAGCGCCGAGAGCCGCATCACGTCCGGGTCGCTGGGGTCGAGCGGCGCGGGTTCGGGCTGCTCTTGGGCTACGGGCTGGGGGTTGGACTCGTTGGGGTCGCGGCCCTCGCGGATGGCCTTGAGGATGCGGGCGGCGTTCCACTTTGCGAACTTGATCTTCTGGAGGACTTCGGGGTCGGGCGTGCCCCATTCGCGCGTGAGGTCGAAGAAGGTGGCGGCGGCGTCGAACGTGTCGGCCGTTTGTCTTGATGGTCAGCATCATGTTACGATGGTGGTGGAGGGGTCATACCTCGTCACTTTGTTCGCGCGAAGGGTCCGCTCTGCGCGCTCAAAGGTCTGCTGCGCAAATTGCTCCACATACGCCTGGCCGGCCGTGTTGTCGACGATAGCGTCGTCGTCGGCGCGGTCGACCTTTGTCTGCTCGAGGCGCTCGAGGAGGATCGTTGTGAAGTGGAAGGCATCGTCGTCGGTGGTGTGGAGGTTCTTTGCGACGATTTGGTTGACGGCGTGGTATTCGCCTGTACATGGTCAGATTATGGACAAAGTTGCTGGAGAAGCGCGAGAGGACTTACACCAGTAGGCAATGGCGGGTTTGATTGTTCTGAGCTGATTTGCGCGGTTGATGAAGCGGGAGACGTCGGGGATCTTGAGCGAAGCCGGGAGAGGTGTTGCCATGATGGCAGTTGGTGAGGTCCCTGAAGGTGAATGGGCAATGAATTGACAAAAGCCTCAAAGGGTGTTAAAGAGAAAACACTGCTGTCGGTGCCTAGCCCAAGTCAATGGTCGTGCCTGATGGTGAGGAGTATCAAACTCCCCCACATCAGCCTTGTTGACGTAAGTTGCGCCCAGACGGTCAGCGCCACAACCGGCCTTTTCCCCAAGCCACTGCACAAGGACAGCTCGCGCCACATGTGGCTCAAGCTCCCAGGCCGTGTCATTCTTAACCGCATCGGAAAAGTGGCTTTTTCTCTGAAAGCATTACCCGAAGATGCCAGCTTGCATCCCGGAACCCCGGCCTCGTGTTTATTGACTGATTTGACTGAGATATAAGCAGGAGGATTTGCTACTTCTATTAAGGTGCTCCTATTTCACTTCTTATATACTTCATCCATATTCATCACCTTCCTGACCAGTCGTCGAGGAAAGACGAAGCCGTCACAATGCATAACCCCACAGTCCTCACCACGTTGACTGCCGTGCTGGCCGCCCTGCCGGCCACTCACGGCTTCTACACCAAGAGCTCGCCCGTTCTCCAGGTCAACGCTGGAAACTGGGACAGGCTGATTGCCAAGTCCAACTACACCTCGGTAGGTGCCCTCATCCACTGACTACGCTCTCTCACTTACACCCCCAGCTCGTCGAGTTCTACGCTCCTTGGTGCGGCCACTGCAAAAACCTCAAGCCCGCCTACGAGCAAGTCGCCAAAAAGCTCGACGGCATCGCCAAGGTGGCCGCTATAGATTGCGACGATGACGCCAACAAGCAGTTCTGCGGCATGCAGGGCGTCAAGGGCTTCCCCACGCTCAAGATTGTGCGCCCAGGAAAGAAGTACGGCCGCCCCGTCATCGAGGACTACCAGGGCGAGCGGTCCGCGGCGGCCATGAGCAACGCGCTGGCCAGCAAGATCAACAACCACGTCACCCGGGTCGCGGCGGCCGAGCTGGACGGGTTCCTGGAGGGGGAGAAGCCAAAGGCCATCTTCTTTAGCTCAAAGGGGACCACGACTCCGCTGTTGAGAAGCATCGCCATTGACTTCCTCGACGTCATTTCCGTGGCGCAGATCCGCGACAAGGAGACGGCAGCCGTCGAGAAGTTTGGTATCGAAAAGTTCCCCTCGCTTGTACTCATCCCTAGCAAGGATGCCGAACCTATTTTGTACGACGGTGCCCTGGAGAAGAAGGCCATTGTCAAGTTCCTCTCGCAGGCGGGTGAGCCTAACCCGGACCCGGCCCCTCTTAAGAAGAATGGAAAGTCCAAGACCGAAGAGAAGTCCAAGGACAAGGCCAAGGAGAAGACCAAAGCCAAGAAGGACGAAAAAGCGACCAAGGCAGAGGAGAAGGCTACCAAGAAGGAGAAGGCTACCAATGAGAAGGCCACCAAGGCCGCTGAGGATAAGGCGGAGAAGGAGGAAGTCCGGTCCGAGGATTCGTCCTCGTCCTCGTCCGAGACGGCCCCAACCGCCATCCCCTCCATCGTTCCCCTCCCGTCGCTATCTACCCAGGAGGAACTCGTCAAGGAGTGCCTCGACCGCAAGTCCCATACCTGCCTCCTCGTCTTCCGCCCCTCCGAGGAGACGGAAATCGGCGAAAAGGCCGCCAGCACGCTCTCCCACATCAACACCAAGTACGTCCACAGCGGCCGCCACCTCTTCCCCTTTTACTCCATTGCCAGCGACAGCGAGGCCGCGTCGAGCCTGCCCGAGGCCCTCGGCCTGGACGTGGACGGAGAAGTCAAGCTGATCGCCACCAACGCCCGTCGCGGGTGGTGGCGCGAGTACGAGGGCGAGTTTGGCCTGCACAGCGTGGAGAGCTGGATCGACGCCATCCGCATGGGCGAGGGCACCAAGAACAAGCTCCCTAAGGGCGTCGTGGCGGTCGAGGAGGATAAGGACAAGGAGGAAGACATCGTCCACGAGGACCTATAGTTATTATGTTGGTCTATAGCGCGATATTAGCCAACAATTGTTCCACCGCTCCTTCCCTTACCATCTGGGCGCCCTTTTCCCTCACTACATTGTCCAGAAACCGCTTTACCTGCTTGCACCCGTCCACGCCCACCACGAGCATGCCCTCTAATCTACTGACTTGCACTCTACTCTCGCACACCAGCGCAGCGATGCGGTCGCTCGCGCCCAGCGTCGCCACGGTCAGGAAGGGGAGCTCCTGCTCCTCCTGGTTGTTCAGGTCCAGCAGCGGGTCGGCCGAGTCGTCGCCGGCCGCGTAGGTGGACGTCGAGCCCGCGGTGCAGGCGGAGATGTAGTCCGTCATGGGGATGCCGGCGTCGATGAGGGCCAGCGTCGTCGCGTTGAGGAGGGCGGCCAGGAGGGAGCCGTCTTGAGAGAGGACGTGGAGGGAGATGGTGATGGTGGAGTGCGGGAAGAGGTGCGTGTGCAGATTTGAAGCAAATGCATTCGCAATCGTGACTTCAATCTCTTGAATTCGTCTGTCTCAAGTCAGTTGTTGTCCCGTTGGCGCAGGAGCCCTTCCTTACTTGTCGTTTCTCCCCCTCTTCTTCCGATCCACGCTCGAGAACCCCGCCACGACGACATTGACATTAATTGCGGCCTCGTCCTTTGCCGACGTCTGCGCTTTTCGCCCTGCCTGTTGCTGCTCCGCGGGCCCCGTCACAACACACATGACCTTGGTGTGGCCCATTTCGAGGTACGACGAGCCGTCGGCGGCATCTTGGGTGCGAATCTGGGCGTGCAGACGACGGAGCTCGTTCCAGCGGCGTCCGTCGACGCGGAGAAGGGCGAGGGAGTATGTTGACGTGTCGAGCGGCATTGTTGACTTTGCGACTGGAGTGCGATGCGATGGGTGCAATTGATGGTGGGGTGGAAAAAGTTCCCTGGTCGCGTCCGTCAGGCTGAGGTGGGTGGAGTTGAGGCTGTGGTGTGGCTTGAAACGATGTCATTTTCCAGGTTCGCAATACGATAAGATAAAGAATCTAATCTCGGATCAATTCCCGGATCAACTCCCCCAAAACAACCAATCGTTCCCCCCTAAACCATCGGCTTTGGAACACCTCCCGCGCCATCTCCGCCGCCTCGCAAACGGCTTTCCTTGGAACGATTTGTAGCATCTCCGACTCTCTCGGGTGGGACCCTTGATTACTATTCTGATTAATCCCCGTTGCGGTTCTTCCTCAACGTGCGGAGATAGACTTCGTTACGCCCGCCGCCATTACTGCTTTCAGCAATTATGGCATCACCATGCAAGTCGGGTTTCCTCCAATGAGTTTGCTGCGTGCGCTCGTTTTAGATCGGCGACGGATGCGACGGATTGGAAGGGGGCGAATCGGAGGTGCAGGTTTGACTGAAACGGCCGCTGGGAGATGATCCGAGATATCAGGAGTAAAGTATATAAGAGGGCGTCGACGCTTCAAGTGAAGTTGCTCAACTCCTCATCCACTGGAGACTCACACCAAACACCTCAGACTCAGACTCAGACACCAATCCACCAAACCAACCACCATGGCCTCCCTCCCCAAAACCTACAAAGCCGTCGTCCTCGACGCCGCCAACGCCCCCTTCACCCTCAAAGACGTTCCCCTCACCCCCCCTTCCTCCGGCCAAGTCCTTATCAAAATCCTCGCCTGCGGCGTCTGCTTCTCCGACGTGGCCACGGCCCACGGCCACATGGGCGACGTCTTCCCCCGCGTCCCCGGCCACGAAATCGTCGGCGACGTCGTCCAGGTCGGCGAAGGCGTCACCCGCTTCTCCGGCGGCGAACGCGTCGGCGGCCCCTGGCACGGAGGCCACGACGGGACCTGCCGGCAGTGCCAGCGCAGCCAGTTCCAAATGTGCGACAACAAGGCCGTCAACGGCGTGACGCAGGACGGCGGCTTCGCGGAGTACGCACTCCTCCGCGCCGAGGCCGTGGTCCGCGTCCCCAAGGAGATCAACCCGGCCGACGCGGCGCCCCTGCTCTGCGCGGGCGTCACCGTCTTCAACGGCATGCGCAAGCTGGGCGTCGAGCAAGGCGCCCTCGTGGCCGTCCAGGGCCTCGGTGGCCTCGGTCACCTGGCAGTCCAGTACGCCAACAAGATGGGCTACGAGGTTGCCGTCCTCTCCTCGGGCGACGACAAGGCCCAGTTCGCGAGGGACCTCGGCGCCTCGCACTACATCAACACCAAGGCCAGCGACCCGGCCAAGGAGCTCATGAAGCTCGGCGGCGCCGCCATCATCGTGCAGACGGCGCCCAACCCCGCCGCCATTAGTCCCCTCGTCGCCGGGCTGGGTTTCGGCGGGAAGCTCCTCAGCCTCGCGCCCGTGGGACCCGTCCCCATCGACACGGCTGTCCTGGTCGGAAAGGGCGCGAGCGTGCATGGCTGGCCGAGCGGTCACGCGCTCGATAGCGAGGAGGCGATTCGGTTCGCCATGGTGCACGACGTCAAGTGCATGATTGAGCGGTATCCGCTGTCCAAGGTGCAAGAGGCCGTAGATAGCCTGGTTGCTGGAAAGCCCCGGTTCAGGAATGTCTTGATCATGGAGTAGGTGAGCAGCGGGCGGTTGTCAGTGGGCGGGTGTTTGTGTGGCGTTGGGTGGTTGAAGTGGCATTAGGTGTGTTGAAAGGCGTTGGGCGATGAAAAGGGGTTGAACATGACAGTTAGCTTATCAAACCGAGACATCAAGAATACATTGATCAATTCTCTTATGTCTAACCTCAAAACAGTGACTCCATAACTACTCAAAACCATCTCCACTCAAGGCTTGAATCCTCCCGTCCTCGTCTTAAACATCTTCTGCGGATCAACCCTCTTAGCCACCTTCTTTGCCAACTCGCGATTCTCTGGTGTCAGACGCGAAAAGTAATCCTGGGCGTAGTAGGCATCGTTCATGAACAGCGGCAAGTACGCATCCTTCAGGACGCCCTCCCGCTGCCACTCGGTCACCAGGCTCCGGATGCCCTTGTACGTGTTCTTCATGGCCTTGTCGATCCTCTTAGCGTCGGCGTTGGACTGGTAGGCGTAGTTGATCTCGATGATGATGCGGTCGACCTCGTCGTCCATGTCCATGAGGTCGGAGCCCTTATCCCGCGAGACGCGGGCCATGCGCTTGGGGAAGGGCTGATAGGCCTGCACGACGATGGAGTTTGGGATGGCGTCGATGATGGGCGCCGAGACGTTTCGCCAGTGTTGGTGGATGTCGCCCATGACCTTTGTTCCCGAGTTCACGTGCGGGAGAGGCATCGTCTCCGTCCCAATGGTGTAGACGGAGCCCACGCTGACATAGTTATTGTTGCTGCTGAGCAGGTCGTAGTAGGAACGCGTCTTGACCGATGTGTAAAACGGGTTGGCATTGGTGAAGTTGTCAAAGGTGCCAGTGGGCGGCGTCTCGCCGTCGTAAAACACAAACATGGTCCACATGTCCCGCGAGCCCAGGGCCGAAGCGGTGCGCTGGGCCGTCAAGATGATGGCAGCCTTGTTGTCCTTGTTGTACTGGGTGAAATCGCGGAGGGCCGCCAGCAGCTTGGCGTCCGTCGCGTTGCTGTGCTGAAACATGTAGGTCCCGCCCCAGACCTGTTTCTGCTTGTACCCCTGGAGGAGATAGGACGTGACGATGCCGTAGTTGTTGCCGCCGCCCTTGAGCGCCGTAAACAAGTCCGAGTTCTTAGTCGCCGACGCATTCACGGCAGTGCCGTTGGCCAGCACGACCTCCATCTCGAGGACCGACGAAACAGCCCACCCATACCGCTGCGAGAGAAACGAAAGGCCGCCGCCCAGCACGTAGCCCCCGACGCCCACGTTCCCGATGCGCCCGCCCACGACAGTCCATCCGGTGCCGTTGAGCTTGAGCGCCACGTCGTCCCAGCGGTTTCCCGGCCCGACGCGGACCGTCCCCGTCGTGGTGTCGAGCGTCACCTCGTCGAGCTTCTTGGTCGAGAGCAGGGGAGCGTCGTCGATGCTCGCGAAGCCGTTGTTGGGGTTGTGGCCGCCTGACTTGACGGCGAAGCGGTCCGCGTTTTGGCTGAGGACGTGGACAATCTCGACTACGTCGGCCGTTGAGGACGGGAAGAGGATGCACGAGGGCTGCAGGGCGGAGCAGGCCGTGGACCAGTATTCTGACTGCTCGGAGGCGTAGTCGTCTGAGTTGCGGGTGGCGACGGAGATGCTGGTGTAGTTTTGGATGGCGGAGCAGGTGTTTGCTGTGGCGAGAGGGGAGGAGGCGAGGAAGAGGAGGAGGAGATGGGTGCGTATAAGTCGAGCCATGTTGATGATGAGTGAGAATGATGAGTGAAGAGAGAAGATTGCTCCTCGAGAACTTGAAGAGAGGCGACTGGTCTCAGAGTCAGAGACGGTCTGTTTTGTTGGGTAGTCAGTCAGTCCTCCTGGGGTCAAGAGCATCCAAGAGCCAAGAGTCAAGACCACCTCCCCAACTAACACCCTTATATAACCCCAACCACATATTCCACAGAGAAAGCCAGACCGCTCGCACTTCCTTTCATGCAACATCCGCGATCCTGCACCTGCTCCTGCATGTTCCAGGGTTGACCGACATGACCGTTGAGAAATAAACCCGGAAGGATCGTGGGGGTTTGGGTTCGCAGGCTGATCTGTCCGCAAGGAACAAGGAAAACCACGCGAAGGATTGCTCTTTTCCGATGCCCTGGTCGTGGTCCCACCGGGGGGAATGTAACGTCAGGTGAGGGCTTGGGGATGCACTCATTTCCACCCGAAACATTAGGGCGAGAGATGACTTGAACACTCTCAAATTATAAAGCCTGGAAAAGCACTTTGAGGCTAAGTGTATTCATACATCTCGAGTATATTCTGGACCGTTATTGAAGACCTTAATAGGAGATTCAGTAACTTATTACGCATTTCTCATTCCGCGTTAGATTCCAGGTGAGATCATCACCGCGGTTTCTTTTGTCAATCCCACAAAGATTCAGCACAGGAGACAACAGCCACTGTAATCAATGAAAGAGATGCAATAGTCTCAACGTCAATAATGTATTCAACCTCTACCAGGGATATTCGCCCCTTCAACCCAAATAGGCCGTAGACTACTCACACGTCCGCATCCGAAATCTTCTTCTCCGTCTCAAAAGCCTCCGCGGCCCGCTGCTCAGCCGTCGTGACATATTTGCGAAACTCGCGCGTAGGAACCCGGTTCATGAACAATTCGTCCAGCTCCTCGTACGTGCGCATCCGCGTCTCGGGCACAAAGAAGAAGGCCAGAAAAGCCCAGATAAACATGAAGGCGCCGAAGACAAACCCAATCTTGGCCTTGAGGTTGCCGTAGCCCGGATTGAACATGTAGGGCGCAACAAACGACCACATGGTGTTTGCGGCCGCCGACGACGACAAGGCTAATGCGAGCGTCTTGGCTCGCAGGCTGGAAGTCGGGATCTCGCCGGCAATGGCGTACACGCCTGAGCCTACTCCCACGTTGTAGACAAAGTTGTACATGGTGTAGAAGCCCACTGAAGCCGTCGTGGCCGCCGTGCCGTCGATAGATCCCGAGATACCCATGCAGACCAGCAACACGCAGAGAGAAACGCAACCAATAAGAAACATGGGCCGTCGACCGTAAAAGTCGGACACCAGAAACGCAATAGTCGCCCCCGAGATGGACAGGATCTGGGCGCCGATCTGGATGGCAAACGACTTTTGGTCCCCGATGCCAAGGTACTGGTACATGAGGGCGCCGTAGCTAGAAACGAAGCCCAGGCCCGACATTGGCTCCGCGAGGAAGACGAGGTTGGCGATGAGCGTCCTGCGCAGGTTGGACCCCCGGAAGCAGTCCGCAAACGAGGCGGAATGCTGCTGCGTCTCGGCCTCGTCCAGCGTCAGCTTGATGCGCGCGAGATGTCCCTCCGCGTCCTGGGGGTCAGAGTACAGCCTCTCCAGGACCCTCTGCGCGTCGCTCATGCGGCCCTTCCTCACCAGGAACACGGGCGACTCGGGCATAAAGACTTGGCCACACAGGGCCACGACGGCGAACCCCCACTGAGCGCAGATGAGCGACTGCCACGACCACGACGAGTCCCAGTCGGACGTGAAGTAGGACATGATGGCGCTGATGAACGGGCCGATGCACTGCGCCAGGTTGCAGAAGCCAATGGCCGTGGCTCGGATGGTCAGGGGGGAAATGTCGGCCACGTAGGCGGTGCACAGGTTGAGAAAGGCCCCGATGGCGATAAAGTTGACCATCTTACCTGCAAAGAACATGCCAATAGACGTCGACGCAAACTCGACCCCCACGGAAGCAATGTTGATGGCCGCCGCAGCCAAAACAACCGGCTTCGTGCCAACCATGTCGGACAAGTACGACGCGCCCCAAGAGCCCAGGATCGCGGCGGCGTTGGCCCCCCCGCTGAGGGCCGACTGCCACCGCGTCTCGATGTAGTACTCGCCGTCCTGCAGGGCCCCGAACCGGCGCTTGAAGTTTGCGATGCTGATGATGGACCCGGACGCCTGGTTCTCGAAGCCGCGCACGATGAGCGTCCAGAGCATCACGCCCATCCAGAAGAGCAGCCAGGGGTCTTTCCGGAGCGTGTCGAGGTAGCTCCGGTTGCGTTCTTGCTGCTGGATGGCGCGGCCGCGGACTTGGGCCGGGTCGGAGGGCTGGGTTGAGGGTTGCTCGAGGTGGATGCTCTCTGGTTTTCCCATGATGGAGAAGGGTAGTTGGCTCTGAACAAGTTCTTAGGAGAGAATGGTGTGTGAGGAAGAGGCGCTTACTCGCACTACACAAGGCGGAGAAACTCCCTCTTTTTAAACTGCTGCTTTCAAACTGCAACCCAACCCAACGCGGGGATACTGCGGTTAACTGCCTGGGGTCCGGGGGAAATCTGGGGAGCGTCAACTCACCGAGGAAGTTCCGCGCAAGCCTTTGTGGTTTGTCTGGGGTCGACCAACTCCATCGACCCATTTTCTCGGGCCTCGTTGCGGCGAGGGACGAACATCACGTTGAGATGGCTTGGCTGCTGGCATATTCCAGCAAGTTGATTCTGTTCCTCAAAAGAAACTCGTGTCTTCAGAAAGACGGCAACTCATGTCTATGCCAGTGAGCGATGGCTAGGCTTTAGGATACCCAGGATGGAAATACACTTACTGCGGTCAGAACGCAAAAGTCGTTCCTCCGGCGTCGGATAGTTCCTATTACCGATCCAGGCAGCCGGGACTAAGATCGGGGAGTGCATCGTGCATGATTACGCAAGCCAGAAGGACGAATGGTGACCTATCAGTCTGTCCCGTCGGTGATAACTCCACCGAAAAGAGCCCATCTTCGGACCATCTACGACCGATACGAGGCACATCTGCAACCGAGGGCCACGACATCCCTCGCCGTTTCCCCCGCCTTTGCCGTCTCCACGGGCTGCATCGTGCAAGGGATGAGCTGACAAGTGGTGTTTGCAGGGTATAGATACTCCTAAACTTCGGATAGGAAGATGAGAATCTCCTAAACTTCGGATAGAAGCTCTTGAACTTCGGGTAGAATGAGCTTAGGCTTAGTTTCTTGATGGAGGCTATAACTGGGATTATCAAGTGATCCATCATTTGAAGAATAGGTCGTTGGTGTTGAGAAAATTGCGAGTTATGGCACTGGTCTGGGCCGATAGGATCAGCTCCGAAAGTTCATGTCAGCCCAGTCCATTGGATTCTCGCGCATCTCACGCACTGCATCCAAGATCTCAAGTATTCAACAATCAGAATAAGATTAATACCGTCTACAACCATCAAGTGGCTTCCCCCCTGCAAAACTAAAATTCCCCGTAGCCCTCGCCGAGTCTCCATCACCATCTTGCCCCCTTCGAATGCAAGTTCCAACCCAGCAAGGTAACCATGCTTCATAGTACTGTATAGAGGCTGCTCGCTTCATCAAGATGCCAGGTTGTGTGTGAAAATGGCATAGATTCGATTCCCTGCACAGATTGCATTTGCAAAGACTTTCAGTGATTCTCAACAAGCAGCAATAATGATGGTTGGTTCATACATACATGAAGGTAGTTTTGCCACACGTGCAACTCATGTCTGTCCCATCATGGGAGATGCTCTGTCATCGTCACGAGCTCCAAATTCCTTTGAAGATACTCACTGGCCGGAGTATATCTCCATGAACGACGAAAAGTGATTATCGCCACGCAGCAAGCGAATACGTCTTGTTCACCCGAAGATTGATGAACCCAGACAATGCCGAAATAATTGATCGTCTTCACGTACCTGCGTAGGAACCTGTATACAACCGGTTCCGTTTGGCCCAGAAGAGCCTGGGAAGCCTCGCAGTGTTAATTTCCGCAACTCCATCTGCCAGTTCAGGTAAGACTCATGCCTTCTATATTGTTCGTCTTGGGAAGAGGTAGCCATAGTGAGAGCTCGACTAGTAAAAAGGTGCAACTCGAGTGTATTTACTGATACCATGCTCGAGCTGGATATAAGTGTGAAATTTTGGCACAGAGCAGTCTTCTCAAAAATATAATCAAACAAGTACGCGAACCTGTATTATTCCATCGAACTCTTTTTTTTTTTATAACCCCATTTGGACTATTCAAGTTGTTGTACGTTTTCGTGCTCGGGATTTTGTATTGTCTGGGGACTCCGGGGTAGCAACAAGCCCAATTCCGCCACATTTCATTAGCCTTGTCTGCACTCATTTTCGCGTCCCACAACCCCTCAATTATGAGGGAATTCGACTTGAGGATTCGGTTGAGAATTCGATATCGTTGAACTTCTTGGACAGCATGACGCTTGTGGCCGGACGATTATTTTCAAGGTCAGGCAAACAATTTCTGCCTCATACACGGTACGCACCAGCCACACACTCCAGCCCCAGTTCCCTCTCCTCCATGTCAAACCTCCATCGACCACATCACCAGCCTCACCCACGCTTCCTCTCCAAAGTCTCCATCATGACCACCCCAACTACAGCCCCCCCTCAGCCCCCTCCCTCCTTTGCAATCTCCCCCTCGGACCTCCTCTCCCAGACCCAAGCCATCATCACCGCCAGCACCTCCCTCGAAGACGCCCTCGTTTCCTCCCTCACGCTCTCCACCGCCACCTTCTCGACCCTCGTGCGACCAATCCTCCGCGATGACCACGCCGCCTCCCAAAAGCTCCTCATCTTCCGCATTTTCTCGTCCGTGGCGCCGGACAAGGCCCTCCGCGAAGCCGCGAGAGAAGCCGAGCAGCTCCTGGCAAAGGCCTCGGCCGAGTCCCTCATGCGCGCCGACGTGGCCGCCCTCGTAGCCGCCGCGTACCACAAACACCAGAACACAGAGCATCAGCTCGGCAGCGAAGACGCCTACAAGCTCTTCAAGATGCACCGCGCGTACCAAAACGCCGGCGCCGGCCTCCAGGACGAAGCCGTCCGCCAAGACTACGTCGACAAGGTCGCCCGCCGCAACGAGCTCCTCGTGGCCGCCCGCAAGCAAATCAGCGAGGCCGACGACGGCGTCTTCTTCTCGCGCGGCCAGCTCGCCGGCGTGCCGGAAACGGTGCTCGACTCGCTCCAGGCCCGCGACGGCGACGGGTTTCTCAAGGTCACCTTCAAGCGCGGCCACCTCTTCCCCGTCATGAAGCACGCCGTCAGCGCCCGCACCCGCAAGGCCCTGCACCTCGCCCGCGAGAGGCGCTTCCCCGAGAACGTCGAGCGCCTCGAGGAGGTGGTTCGCCTGCGCCACGATATCGCGCAGATTCTGGGCTTCGAGAACCATGCCGCCCTCAAGATGGAGGACAAGATGGCTCCCAGCGTCGACGCCGTCCTCGCCCGGCTCACCAAGCTCAAGACGGAACTCAAATCCCTCGCCAAGCACGAAATCGACGCCCTCTACGCGCTCAAGAGGGAATACTTGCAAGACCACGCGGCCCAAGTCAACGAGGAAACCCTGGAAGACGCTGCAAGGCTGAACCCCTGGGACTGGGCATTTTACGCGCGCATCCAGGACCTGCAGAAGCACGCCGTCGACTCGCTCTTCATCTCCGAGTACTTTGAGGTGCAGCACTCGCTCAAGGGCATGCTTTCCATTTTTGAGGAACTCTTCGGCATGCGCTTCGTCCCCGTCGACAACGCCCCAACTTGGCACCCCGACGTCACCGTATACTCTTCCTGGGACGCCCCAGACCAGGCTGGCGGCTCGTTCCTGGGCTACCTCTACCTCGACCTGTACGCGCGAGAGGGCAAGTACGCCGGCGCCCACTGCTCGGCCATCCAGCCGGGCTTCACGCGGGACGATGGCACGCGACACCTGCCCTCGTCGTCGCTCATCTGCAGCTTCATCCGCACGCCGTCCAAGCCGACGCTCTTGCAGCACTCGGAGCTCAAGACCATGTTCCACGAGCTCGGGCACGCCATCCACAAGCTCGTCACGCGCACCGCCCACTCGCACGGCGTCGCCCGCGACTTTGTCGAGATCCCCAGCATCCTCCTCGAGAACTGGATCTGGGTGCCTGACGTGCTGCGCCGCCTGGGGAAGCACTACAGCTACCTCGACGAGGACTACCGCACGCACTACCACCGCTCGCAGCCAGCAGCATCCACCGCAGCTGAAGCAGAAGAGCAGCTGCCCGAGCACCTCGCCTCGGCCCTTGCGCGGACAAAGCACGTGGGCGCCGCGCACGCCATGCTGCACCAGGTCTTCCTCGCCCTGTTCGACCTCGAGGCCCACAGCGCCGCCGGCGGACGAGTCGACACCACGGCGCTGTGGAACCGCATAAAGGCCGACGTCGTCGGGCTCCCGGCCACGGGCGGCTTCGGCCAGGCCTCGTTTGCCCACCCGTTTCGGGCCTACGACGCTGCCTACTTTACATATGCCCTGTACGTTCTTTATTAGGGTTACCGTACGTAAGAAGTATGATGAAACTAATCGATCACAGGTCCAAGGTCTTCGCCACTGATCTCTGGGTATCCCACTTCAAAGCCGACCCGATGCATCGCCCAACCGGCCTCCGCTACCGAGAGTGCGTCCTTCAGCCCGGCGGGGGACAACCCGAGGGGCTGAGCCTGAAGAACTTTCTCGGCCGCGAACCCAGCGACGAGGCCTACTATTCCGAAGTCTCGGCTTCGCCACCACCAGTAACCAAAGAGGCGCACATCTAGCATCGCCATTATGATTCATTCTCCATCATGACGCCAAAATGTGAATGAATCCCAAATACATCTGCCAGAGGCAGCGCAATATCGCTTCCATTCGTAACGCTCATATGCAAAAGAGGGTATCATGGCTCTTACATCCAATCCAATAAATCGCTCTCCACCAAACCCGTTCATTATTAATGCACCAATCTCCGTCTCGGAAACGGCGCCGCTTCCACGTCCACAATGATCAACCCCTTCACGTCCATCGACGTCCCGTGATCCGTCACCGGCGTCGCCTTCTTCGTGTGCGCCACCTCCTGTCGGCTCACCCTCGCCTCGTCCTTGGGGATCCACAGCGTCGGCTTCGGCTGCCAGACCTCGGGCGGCCAGTAGTTGGACAGCGGGTGGTCGTCTGCGTCCTCGGCCTCGGGCATGTCACTCTCGGGAATCATCTTGCGCAGCGCGATGAAGTCTTCGTAAATCTCGGGGTGCATCCATCGCTTCAGAAACCCCGGAGGTTCGTCCGAGTCTTCGCTGGCCCAGTTGAGGCCCAGCTTGTTCAACGCCCGCGTGAAACCCGACTCTTCTGCCTCTGATTCCATCTTCGACTTGACGGCGACTTTGAGAAAGTCTTTGAGAGCCGATCCCATGCCGCTAGCACCTTCGACCGCTCTTGTGCTGGGGTCGGCTTCGTGGTCCACCTCGTCCTCGTCCTCGGGCGCACTCAGCTCCTCCTCCCCAAACACTTGCTCCGTGTCGTAGTAGTCGCTGGCCCCTCCTCCTCCTCCCGCGTTGCCATCTTCCGCGGCAGCCGCCCTCCTAGCCTCGGCTGCATGCTTCTCCTCCTCCTGCAGCTGCTCCTCCAAGGACAAGGTTTGGGGAAGGTTTTGCAGCAGCGGCGCGATGGCTTCGCTGAGGGAGAAGTGGACCAGGCCGGTGAAGACGAAGAAGATGAGCATCAGGAGCATGGGTCCAAACGCAAACTTGAGCGCAAACAGTCCAACCATGCAAATCTCGGCCATGTACAATCCGACAATGATGTGGAGCATGGCCTGCGGGTAAAACAGACCCTTGCTATCCAGCTCGGAATCGAACACGAACAGGATATTGTACCGGTAGATGAGACGCACAAAGGCCATGCCGATGCACGCAAACAAGAGCACAAAGGGCGCAATGCAGGTATAACTTAGCGCTGCGCGAGGTTAGCTTAGACAAGACCGGCGGATGATTCACGTACCTATCACGGCCATATTGGAGAAGACGGGAAACACGCCACCCCAGCGGGGAGGCCGCAGGTTGTACCAAACATTGAACCGAGCCCTCGGGACCTGGTGGATTCTCGAAAAGACAAACTGCCGCAGCAGATCAAATAAGTGCAGGAGACTCGTCGCGCCAACCGCCAAGCACTGCACGAGGATGTATGACAGGTAAAAGTTTGACGCTTTGGGGAGGTTCTGCGCAAGAAGATCCTTGACCGACACTGGGTTTTTGATGATGTCCATCAGGGCGGCGGATGCGGCCGACGTCAGAGTCGTGATGAGAAACACTTGGACGACCTGGAACCCGAAGTAGGCATTTTGCACAAACAACTCGACCAGGACCAGTGACGGGATTCCCGCCTGGACCGCGCAAACTCGAAGCATGCCCGGCACAAGCGACATCCAAAAGGACAGGGCCATGGCCGGGACGAAGCCCTGCAGAAAGCCGAGGATGGGCTTGGGCAGCAAGACGATCCACTTGAGGAAGAAGATTGTGTTGGCCAAGAACGAGATGTTGGATATAATGCCAATGAAGGCCGAAGGAATCGACCAGAAGATGATGGCGGCGGTGACCAGGCCCAGGATGGCAAAGCGACGAATGATGCGCTCCCACCACCTCATTCTCAGAGCGCTCCAAATAATCTCATCGGGGCGGATGCCGAGAATTCGCGGGGCCAGCTGAAGCGGGCGGTGATGGGCGACAACCTGGTGGGCAGCTTGCGCGCTCTCTTGCGTGTCAAACTCGACAAAAACGGCGGGCAAGGCGGCGCCATCGCCTCTTCGGATTTGTCGGCGGATCTTGAAGATTTCGGTATTGAGCTCCTTCAGCCGCAACCGACACCATCTAATCGTATCCACACGACGGAGATAGTTGCCCAAAGGTCGGTGATGGGGGCGGGCTTCGACGGGGATCCACTGAGCTGCGACAGACCCTCGCACGTCGGGGAGATCAGGGCTGAGTCCGTACGGGTGGACGTATTCTGGGTCTTCTGTCTTCTCCTCCAGGAGATGCGCCGGGTCCTGTGTGTGGGAAAGCTCCGTGACACTCGATCTAAAGGCCTCGCCGCCCAGCGCTTCGTCAACTCGTCGAGCTAGTTCCGCTTCGTCCACGGGCCGTTCCTGCGAGACACTGTGCTCGTCGCCATCGGGGGCGGTCCTGAACGAAGCCGGGGATGGGGGCTCGTGTACGGAGATTGAGGAAGGGGAGGCGGGTATCGTTTGCTGCGCATTCTTTCGAAGTATCTTGTTCCGCGCGACGTTTGCCTTTTTGATGAGCTCAATCTCGGCCTTTTCGAGGCGCATGGCCGTCTGTTCCCGTTCCTTGACGAGTTTCGCCAGCACCTTTGTCGTTCTAGGGATCCAAACACGCTTGACCGAGTCGCCGTACAGTTTCCGCAAGCGGGCTTCGTCGAGATACTGCTTAGGCACACAACTCAAGAGTACGGTCCGGGAGGAGATACGGTTTGCGTATTGAGGAGAGGAGAGGTATGCTTGGCGGATGTTGATGTAGTAGATACACTCGCGAGCGATGGTGAAGAGCACAAAGCCTGAAATGTCAGTAGCAAGTCAATTCGGGTCGACGGTTGACGTACCAAAGTAGATCCAGGAGACAACAACGTGAGCAAACAGGCGCTTCGCCTCTTTGACGTTTCCGATGGTCAATGCGTCGAGCTGCTTGTTACCGTTGCCGCCGGTGATGTGGACGGGGAACAAGATCGGCCATGAGATGCAGATACCGAAGAAGAAGATGTTACGGAGGACTTTGAGGTAGCGCAGGAAGAAGAACCCATCTATAGAGCCATGGTTGAGGACAAAGGTGTCTGGGATTTGGAAGAACGGCTTGATCCAGTTGAACCAACCAGAGGGCAAGGTTGGGCTTGGACGACTATGGGCCAGATTAAAACAGTTCCCAGTTATTGACAGCGAGGCGACTTACTGAGGGGCGCGCAGACCAGGCATTGATCTCGGGGCGTAGACGCGACGACATCGCGGGCGCAGGAAAATGAAGAGCAAGAAACACACAGCGGCGTAGATGACAACGGGGATGAAGGTAGCACCCAAGGATGCGGCAGAAGCAGATTTGTTAGACGAGGAACTGCTGAGGGTGCCCCCCGATGAGCCATTTCTTCCGGATCCAACGCGAGGATCATCAGTGCCGTTGTTCTAAGGGAGAGTGTTAGTCCCCGAATTGAGGCTGAGGCTGAAGGGAGGGGAGAAGGATAGGGAGGGGGAAGAACGCACGAGACTTTCGAGGTCTACCCTCTCGAAGAGTAACTTCAGCGCGTCGCTCATTCCAGCGCTTGCGGAATGACTCGAAGTTTGCCGTAGTACGAGACAGCACAAACGGGCTTGGTTTGGCGAGGCTGTCGGCTTAGGATGAGGCGGTCGGTGCAGTCACACGAGTCGCGGGCGGCATGGCCAAGGTCACGACAGCGATCAAGGGCGGACTTGGCATCTAGCGTAGGGCATGCAGCGATAGACAATGACCGACATGCAGCGAGTCGACGGGCGCTGGTGGGAGACGTGGTTGCGACTTGTGGTGATGGTGACAATGAATTGGAGGAGAGGAAAAAGACGTCGTCTCACCTCCAGCTCCTGCCTTGCCAGAACCAATGGGGGCAGCTGAGAGAAAAAGGCGGGCGGGACAGGGACAGGCAGTCGCACCTTCCGTTTCCCATGTTTCAACCTCTATTCCACAACAGGTTTAGCCCCGGGTACCCCTGCAACGTGGTGCTTCGCAGGATTCGCTTGGTAATCGCGCTAGTGGATACGCTTATTCCCATCGGGATTGGATTAATTCGTCCTCTTTTTGCGTCCAGCGGGGGAAGTGAGGGGAGGATGAGATTGGGAGACAACACCAGGTAAAATGGCCGAGCACAAAAGCAAAGACACGTGATGATTCAATGGGCAATGGGTTCAATCTCCGATTTCAGTGCGAGGATTTTCTCCGGGAGGACCAACAAGGATCTGACAAGGCATCGGAAATGCCGACACAGAGGGCACCACAAAATAAACCAAAGATCCAAACCACTGGTGCCTCGTGCAATTTAGCCACACGGTCCAATCACCGCCCCAACAAGCCACCCACCACCATGGAACCCCCTGATTCTATCAAAGCTCATCACTGTGGCGACATTCACCCCGGGATGCGAAATTTGAGAATGCCTCTGAAAGCTGAATGACGGGATTCGGTATCACCGATAAGTCGTGCTAGGCTGTCGTTACCTCGGCTCCGCGCTGACATGTATTGAGCAGTCTACGAGATGTGCAAAAACGCAGCACAAGCGTCACTCCATCACGTGGGAAGGCTATAAGTGCATACCCTCGGAAGTACGGATAACTGCAATGTAATGAACATGTCCCCAAATCTGCCATCTTTCCACCGGGTCTTGAACCTCACCCAACCTAGCATTTCATCACGTGGCAGTCTTAAACCTCTCCAACAGTCTCTAGCAAGCATGCACAGTCTTCCATCTTAGACGAGACATCAACTCTAGGGTATTTCCCACAACTGCAACGCCAGTCAATGCATCACGGGTCCGCCTATCTCTAGGTGAGATCTAATTAGCAGGGATCCAGGAGATGACCTCATGAATTTGGCTCTGCGACGAGCTTAATTGTACTTCTTTCCATTGTCAAACGTCGATCAGAAGTTTTGCTTCATCTGCCGTCAGTTATACAGGTGCTCGCCATTGTTTGTCTCTCCTCTTCCCTCTTTGCGAGAAGGAAGCCCCTGATTCCGTCACTTGGAATTCGTAGTCGGCTTATTGTCGAGCATCATTTGCTGTTACACCTTGCACATGACTAACATGGCTCTGCGTAACTATACAGACATTTAGCTCGCGTAGACGAGTGACATTGCCATTGCACCCCGCCTATATTACTTTATTCGCCCAATCTTTCCTCTGGAGGGCGTAAACATGAAAAATGCTATATTCAATAGGTAGCCGCTCTGCCTCATCATCATGTCCAACTTAGTAAGGCAACTGTGTAACTGAATCTCGCCCTCTGTACAAGGCAGGCATCCACCTCCTTATTCTACTCATCGACACAAGACCTCGTCGCCCCTCATCCAGATATCTACGGCAAAGCATACGGGCACGGCCCAAATACCCATTTACTATAGGGTATCTCGCCGAGTGCTCCGTACTCAACTTTGAGGCCCGTGGCCCGTCCATGCCTGGGTGGAATCTAGCAGGGGTAAGAAGGCCTGCAAAGCCTTGTAACTGTTGCATTTCGGTTCCTGGTACGGACTACGAATACTCCGTAGGCAGGCGTTTATTTGGAATACCGAAGCGCGAGGGTGGATCTCTCGTTTGGGCTCTGCAACGAGCTTAATTACACCTCATCCCATGGTCACACAGTTTTTTCTTTAATCTTTGCCTTTACCCAGTTATCTACTTTCTTGATATTTACTTCCTTAATATCTACTACTTCCTTTATGTCTCCTTCCTTACTTCCTCAATATCTACTTCCGCAATATCTACTTCCTTAGTATCTACTTCCTCGATATCTACTTTCTCAATTTCTAATTTCTCAATGTCTACTTCCTCAATAGGTCTTTCTCCCTCTCCCCTCCTCACCCGGAAAAAAGGGGCAGCGGGCACAGGCAGCGTCTCGTGGAAGCGTTGGGATGATACGGTATGTTTGATGACGAGGACTGATAGGCTGAAAGGGGACTAACTTGTCGCAAATCAAAGGCCACAACCTCCAGCGGTACACGACGACGCCGCCCAAGGATGGGACGAGCCGGCACGACCTGTGGACCCAAGAGGAGCCGCTTTGAAGCACGTACGAGTCGGACCCCTTTGTGACATATCACTTCCACGTCGTCAACGGGGAGTTGTATGCGGTGGTGCTGAGATGGCTGTACTTTGAACTGGACAGCAAGTACCTGTCCATGTACGTGTCTCCCATGGTATTGTCCCAGCGGCGCCTCTACGCGGCTCCTCAAATGGACAGGCGGCAGGGGCGGCAGTCTCTGACTGCATCGCGAAGGGCAGGGGAATTTCTCATGCTTCATCTGCGCAAGAAACTCAATAAGAATCATGTCTTCTTGTGCGGTTTGACACACCCGTCGCCCCCCATCTCGCTTCTCCTTGTCTTCTCCTAGTGCTTATCATCAGGACTCTGCAGCCCAACGACCTGTGTCGGCTACCTGCAGCCGCTAGTTGCCAACCTCTCTCTCTCCGGACCCCGCCTGGATTTGGATTCTGGTCTGCCGATTCAGGTCATGCTCGTTTTCATGTTTCCCACCGCCCTCTCACCACTGAAGCTTGCGTCAGGTCGGTCGTGCTCGTGCTGCCCTCTCCAATTGAAATAGTTGTTTGCCGTTGGCGTGCGGCTCGTCTTGTCAACCTGCGACAGCTACCCGGCCTCCCATTTTTAGATATTGCGATACGAAAACTGCTGTCCTGTCTTATTTGCCCTGAGCTTTGGCCACCGTCGATCATCGCCAGCGCTGGCCCCTTTGGGTTGACTAACTCCCCTGAGCGGCTGAGCCAACCTGTTGAGCTCGACTTTGTCGTCAAGACGCTTGAGGACAAAGAATGAGCTTGGCCTGGCCCAACTTCGTTGCAAAAGTCGCTTCCTGCTTTCTAGAATCCCCTCGCTTATAAAATGGGCAGGGTTCCCCGCGAGTCTGGGAGTTCCAGATTCCTCTCTCCCTTCCAAACACACTCTCTGCTTTTCCCTTCCAGCGCCCCCCTCCCCACCACTTCGGCAACCCGCATCGGCATTCCTCCGTAGGATCTGTCCTACCTGCCACGCCCTCCTCTCCTCTCTCTCAGACAAACTGCGCCAAGGCGCAGTCCCGAAATTGCCGGCCCCACGAAGCAAAAACTCCGTCTTCTCATCGCCGATCCCATCATGGCTGATGCTGCAGTCAGCGCCGCTGGCCTGGCCTTCAAGGTAAGGACTGACTACTCCCCTAGATGGCTCCCTCGACTGCTCATCCAACGACTGCCTCCTCGTTTGCCTCCTTGCCAACTGCTCGGCCGCTCCCAACTGCCCGCCTGGCTTCTGAGAGCCAGAATAATAATTAATTGAACACGAGGTAACGTGGTTCACATGCGAACGTTCCAGACAACCGAACGTTCCACTTTCTCCAGTTCTACCTAACCTTCCCATTTATATATTCTTTTCTCAACTAAATTAACATGAAATCAAATTCCAAAGAAGCCAATCTTCTTCTTGCCATCCAGGCTATTAAACAAGACCCAACACTAAGCATCCGGAAAGCAGCCCAGATCTACTCTGTTACTCATACTATCCTACGCGCCAGAATGAACGGACGACGCGCCCGAGCAGCTCTTCCGGCTAATTCGAAGAGATTGACTATGCCCGAAGAGGAGACCCTTACTGCATTCATTCTCGACCTGGATTCGCGAGGATTTCCGCCCCGGCTCAGTGGTGTTGAAGATATGGCAAATCTCCTCCTCGCGGAGCGCGACGGAGGACGCGTCGGGCAGCACTGGGCTGCACACTTCGTCAAGCGACAACCAGAGCTCAAGACGTGTTTCAATCGCGCATACGACTTCCAAAGAGCCCTATGCGAAGATCCAACCGCGATTTCCGCGTGGTTTCGCCTTGTGGCCAACATGAGGGCCAAGTACGGCATCGCGGACGCTGACTTCTACAACTTCGATGAGACCGGGTTTATGATGGGCATGATCTCCGCCGCGATGGTAGTTACAGGTGCCGAACGACGTGGAAAGGCAAAGACAGTACAGCCTGGCAATTGAGAATGGGTTACTGCAATCCAGGGCATTAATGCGGAAGGTTGGGCGCTGCTGGCGTTTATCGTGTTCAAAGGGTCCTACCACCTTGCCGATTGGTACTCAGAGACCGACCTCCCGCACAATTGGGTCATCAAGCCTACGGAGAATGGATGGACGGATAATATTACTGGCCTTCAGTGGTTACAGCATTTCGAAAAACATACTGCTGCGGTCACAAAGGGCAAATATCGAATGTTAGTGATCGACGGCCATCAGAGTCACTTATCCGCCGATTTCATAACGTTCTGCAAAGAACACGATATTATCCTGCTGTGTATGCCAGCGCACTCCTCGCACCTTCTTCAGCCACTCGATGTTGGGTTATTTGGACCCTTGAAGCGGGCATACGGTCGCAAAATCGAGGAGCTGATGAAGTACCACGTTACCCACATCACCAAGGCCGACTTCCTTGTTGCGTTCCGGAGCGTCTTCTCAGAGGTTTTCTCGGAAAGCAACATCAAGGGAGGATTCAGAGGGGCCGGTTTAGTCCCTCACAACCCGGAGGCAGTCCTCTCGAAGCTGGATGTGAAGCTACGGACTCCAACACCGACTGGGCCCCCTCCGCCGGAGACCGACTCTTGGGTATCTTCAACACCACATACCCTTCCACAAGCTCTCTCCCAGTCCGCCTATATCAAAGATCGGATTGCCCGACATCAGAGCAGCTCCCCGACCCCGATTTTAGCCGCTGTCGACCATATCTCGAAAGGAACACAGGGATTCTTGCACCAGGTGGCCCTCCTCCGTGCTGAAGTTAAGTCACTTCGAGAGGCAAATGAGAGGCTCAGTAAGCGCCGGAGGGCCAAGAAGACACATGTGCGGCAAGGAGGCGCTCTTACTGTAGGGGAGGGACAGGATATTCTGGCTCAGAAGGAGGCAGATGAGCAGGTAGCCCAGGAAACACGACAATCTGGTGGTCGGTTGAGGCGGGCTGCGGCGACTGTTCGGCGATGTGGCACTTGCGGGAAACCAGGACATAATGCGCGGACTTGTACAATGGATGAAGAAACATCAGGGGATTCTAGTGATAGTAAAGAGGAATAGATTTCTATTGTGGTTATATTTTAATTATGTATTGAATATAGTAGGGGCATGGTTAGTGGAACGTTCGGTTGTCTGGAACGTTCGCATGTGAACCACGTTAGTTACTCTAATAAAAGTTCTCCCGAAAGACCTCCACCTCCCGGTTTGGGAGCTCAAACACGACTTTCCGCCCCCCCCTGCTCCTCTGGGTACCACCAACCTCGTGCGCCCTCATGCTCCCAAGCAACTTCCACCACTGCCGGCATGGCGACGCGTATCTCGCCATGCCTGTAACCGTATCTGCGCGCCTGCAGGAGGAAGGTTGATTCGCGCCACATGGGGAGATGAGCTGTTAGTCAAGGGGGCAAGGGGTCAGCTCATGGACTCTGAAAGGGCTCTCTCGTGACGGCTTACTTTCGTGCTGGGCGATTTCTGTGGTTTGGGACAACTCCTGGTAGCAGGCAAGGATCTTGGGAGGCAGGAGGGTTTCCTCGACCTTCCCCTCGGGGTGTATCCGTCGAAAGATGTACTGGGAGAAAAAGCGTTGCAAAGTGTCGCTTCTTGTTATTCCCTCAGCCAATCCCTGGCTCCAGCTTGACTACTTGGGAGGTTCGCCAGCGAGGGCTTTCAACCGGTCTTCGTCGAAGATGGACGCAGGGTACTCCTCAACAAAGACCTCCTCGTCTCGATGGCCGTTGATGTCCACCGCGCAAAGCCGCCAATGTATTCATCCAAGATCACTCTGTCCCTGAATGTGTGCTGGTTGTACGGTTCTAGGCGGTGCGGGAAATTCTTCCAGCGGGAATCGCCACGCATCAGCCGGGGAGGGCACGAGTAGGTGACGTAGCGAGGCCGGTCGGTCGTGGCCTTGACGTCGGTGCGAACCCAGTCGACAATGGCTGCTCTCACGTAGCGTCAGCCGACGAGGACAGTGAGGGCCATGGCGACCATGGTCATCAGGCAGCCGACAGCGATGCCGATGCCGAGATACTCCGTCTTGGTAGTCATTGCTGAAGGAGGAAGGAGTCGAGGGTGAAGGTGAGGGTGGATGTGAGTGGGAGAGCGTCTGCTGGTCGTTTTGAAGCCAAGCGATACAGGCACGCCGCCGTCGACAAAGGAATGGGGGAACCGGAGCATCATCTCGCCGGACAAACACGGCTTATCGAGGGGTAGATGCGCTATTGATGAGTGAGGCTGACTAAAGGTGAATCCTGGGACAAAAGAATCAGGTGGACGTCCTTTTACATTAGCGGGGACTTGGTATCATGGAAGGTCACCTGGTACCTGAGTAGAGGTACCCAGGTAGGTAGGTAGGTAGGTAGGTACATACTACCTAGGTAAGGAGAAGGCAGGTGCGTACTAAGGTACCTTACGGATAGAGCAGCTCTTTCCCAGGACCCATGAAGGGCTCATGAAGGACCCCCGGGATGCTCTTTCCCAACTTCTAACTGCCTGCTTGTTTGCCTGACCCCTTGGGCTATTGGTACCTGCTGGAGGGACTTATATCAGCCCCCCTCCTTCCCGTGAAGCCATGCGGTCTTTGTCATCCAGCGCACTCGCCACCTTCCTTTCGGATAGGTCCTCTATCCCTTTCAGCATCATGTACGAAGACTTGATAGTTGGGATTGATTTCGGCACCACTGGTACTCTCCCCCCGAAAGCTCATGCCAACTACCCGTCACTAAACTTTTGCTCTTCAGGAACTAGGGTAGCCTATTTGTTCAGAGAAGACGTTTCAAGTAAGGCAGCCATTAAAATTTCGAGGATTGGCCCTCAAAGCCACCACACACCAAGCTACAGAAGGTGCCAAGCATTGTAGCTTACGGCAGCAGCGACACACCGAAGCTTTTGGCTTGGGGTTTTGAGGCCCGGAACGACCCCCGACAGGATCCCAAGTCCACGACTTCTTCAAAACCCGGCTTGGCAACAATACTTTTGATCAAGACGGCGCCTAGACACCGTTTCGGGACTATCTGCGTTGTCTGTACGATTTCCTAGCCGAAAACCTCTGGATGCAGGAGCATCGCCGCTGGCAGGAGGCGGCTGTTCAGCTTGCCTTCAGTTACCCAGCGACCTGGGGCGATGATGTCGTGCACACTTTCAAGGGGCCGATCCTGGAGGCGGGCTTCGAGAAGTGTGAAAAGCACCGCGTCCATGTGAGTCTGACTGAGCCGCACGCGGTGGTGATGCACGAAATATCCCTCTCGAAAGCTTGGAAACGTAAGAAGTACTACGTCGTTATATGCTCGAAATTCACTAATCAAGATGTAGACGTACGAACCAGTCTTGGCGGAGGTACAACGGTAAGGACTTCTGCTTGGGATTTGCTTGCGTCTGGCTAACTCTCCATTGGCAGGATTTCTGCACGCTCGATTTTACTGAAGCCACACTGTCACCGCCTCTTCTGGGGGAGGTGACCTGGAGAAGCGGTATGCCAACTTCCAAAGCCCGTCGTTCGGTCACGTCGTCAACTAACTTGATACCCTTCTGTGGTTCGGCAGGGCACAATATTGGCTCATCTTACATAGGCCAGATGCTCCAGATTTTCATCGAGTCCCGTCTTCGAGGGATGGAAGGATGCCTCCAGCATTCTATTATGGAAACGTTCCGACAAATCCGGACTGCGGCGGAGGTCGAAGACGCCAAATGCTCATACCAAGGGCGCGGTTTTCCCTGGAAGATAAAAATTGAGATCCCGGGCCAAAAAGCACAGACATGCACCGAGGAAGACGTGATCAGGCATGTCGAGCTTCTTGAGAATGACACCAAGTCTTCGTTTGATGATCAGGCCAAGATGTTGATTGATAGCATCGAACATTTCCTCCGTGGTGGATGTAACAGACGCCCGCGCGGTATGTGACAGGTCAGGCTACGGATTTACAGAAACTTCTAACCTGAGATCAGAGAAAACTGCTCCTCGCTGGAGGACTCGGCAGCTCTCGCTACATCCAGAGGCTGCATCGAGAGGACTATGGGGACCAGTCGGAAGGGAAGATGGAGATTGTCGTTTCGCAGTTTCCCTGCATGGCCGTGTGCCAAGGACTCGTGGCGAACGCGCTGGGACATGGCATCCTGCTTCCACTTCGCCAGGCTCTTGTGTCGTTTGGTCTCCTCTGCCGGGTCCGTGAGCGTCGTGCAAACATGCTGGACGAGCTCCTCGGAAAAGAGACCAAGGGCGCGCGTGACCCTTTTCACGCCCGTTGGGGGACTCATCTTGCCAGAGCCAAGGAGGAGGGCCGCGGTGTGATCACAGACGGCCTTGGCCGGAGATGGGTCGACAACTGCGTCGACTGGTTCGCCAAAAAGGTCTGCATACAATCTCCTCGCCCAAGGCCTTTAAAGTGCAGTTGGCTGACACGTGTATTACTGTGCGATTATAGGGACGAATCCTCCATGGCGACAGTGACCGCATCGTGCGCCGGTTTTCCGCCACATTTTACGCCGACGTCCCAGCGAGCGAACGAACATGTTTCATTGAAATTGTCATGAGTACCGACGACAACCCTTGCCTCTCTGGAAATGGTGAGACTTGAGAAACAAGATGCTACAACCGCCGGGTCTAGCGGCTGACCACGAAAACTAGACAGGATCCGAGGAATTGGGTTCACGTCGTACACGGGCTTAGAAGTCAACCTCTCTCCTCGGTCCCACCGACAGACGTGGAGAAGGTGGACGTGGGCCGGTCGTTGCTCATGCATCTGAGCCACAGGAAGCCTCACGTCAAGGTCAGCTTCCTCGTCGTGGCCCACGTCGGCATGACTAAGGCTAGGTTTCGCTGCAGAGAGTCCCATCCCCACCTCCTGCCCAAGAGAAGCAAGCCAGACTGACACTGGGAAATCATCACAGGGACTGTCGATCAGACCAATATACTCAGCAATACCGTTCGTGCCATCACGACGGCGTCGCACGAATCACGGCACCCAAACGAAGCGCTTTCCACGCGTGGCCTGAAGTTGACAAGGACAAAGAGGGACGGCAAACACCAGGTCACTAGACAAAGGAGCTCTCACCTGACCGCTTGTGACAAAGAAAGTTGCCCGGCTTAGGCCCTCCCTTCATCTTACGACTGTCACAAACTCCCCCCCCCCCCCCTTTTGTTTTGTTTTGTTTTGTTTTTCCTGTTTTCCGAAATTGTAACAGATTGGCTTTTCATTAGTTATACAAAGTACCTAATAACTAGGAATTCGATTGCATGAATAGATTCAGACAGCCCCCCAGTATCCAGTTCCCTTTCTTTTGTTTTCTTTCCACATTGATAGACGAGAAAAAAAAAACCGACAAATGCCACTCCCTTCCCAATCCCTCCAGACGAGTACTGCTTTCCTCAGACCGGAACACACGTCTTTTTTCTTTGCTATTTTTTTTAACCTTCCGCCTGCCCCTACGTCATCAACGTCTTCAGCGCCATACCCAGCGTCACGACGGAGTGATCCTCGCCCTGCACCCCCGGCAGAGCCTTGTCCACGCCCATGAGGCCGTAGACGGCGAGCTGCGCCGACCGCACCGAGTACTCCATGGTGAACGTCACCTCGCGCTCAATCTCGACAAACTGGCCCATGAGGCCCAGGTTCTTGCTCCCCGAGGGCACCACGTCGGGCCGATCGCCCCGCTTCCGCGTGAGGAACGGGCTGCCGATGAGGGGCATGAGGCACGGGATCGTGATGGACCGGGAGAGCGTAGGCTCGACCGGGTAGCCCATGAGGTGCAGCAGCTCCGTCAGGATCTCCGCGCCGGTACACTCGAGCATGGGCTTGTTGACGTGCCGGCCCGCCTGGTCGGGGAAGAGCCCGTAGCCCCAGAACACGAAGACGCCGTCTGGCTGGTCCTTGAGGTAGGGCTGCTGCGGGACCGTGAGGGAGAGCATCCAGGGACAGTCCCGAAACGTGATGAGGGGGACTGCGCCCGTCAGCGTGCCCGTCCAATCGCGGAGGTGCTGGAAAAAGTCGCCGTCGTGGAGAGTCGTGGTGAAGGACAGCCACGTGGACTTGGAAGGCCGGTCGAAGAAGGCCTCAGGGTTGCCAAACGTCGACGGGCGCTGCATGGCCAGTTGGTCCCAGAACATCCACGCAGGGTCCAGCTCGTGCGGCGCCGAGTCGCGAAGCTCCATGGTCGGCGGCGGCGTCGTGTTGGAGCCATAGCCCATGCCCGAGGTGAGTGACCCGAGTGTGAGCAGAACGTGATCCGAAGGTCCCAGCGTGAGATCAACTTCCTCATCCGCCCGTTTCGTATTGAGTCCCGAGACTCTAAACCCGTCCTCGAGGTCCTCAAACTCTAAGCCAGTGACTTGCACGCCTGCTCGAGTTAGCTTCATGCCTCAGACAAACACCGTGGCGTAGTCGTACCTTGACGAAAGTCAACATCCATGGCCTTGAGGTACTGCGACAGCGGCCGGATGATGGCCTCGAAGTCCTCCTCGGGAGCTTGCTGCACGCCGGAAAGGTTGCCCATGTTGGGGAACTCGTGCAAGAAGCGGTGCAGGCATCGCCTAAACTCGACAGCGCTACACCACGGATGGAACCTGTTGAGAGACGACCACAGGTCCCAAAAGTTGGTCTCGAAAAAGTCGGGCGCGAACAAGGCCTGGATCTCCAACCCCTCCAGCTCCTCCTCCGTCTCGAGAACGACCCTCATCAAATCGCACTGGTTCTTGACGCTGAGGCCCATGGTGCTTACATCCACCGCCTCTGGCGTTTCCTTGCCCTCCTCGTCGAATGCCTGCCTGACCAAGCGGGTGCCCGATGCGCCGAGCTTCTTCCGGGCCTCGTTGAAGCGGTTCATCTTGTCGGCCAGAGTCTCGCCCTCGGTCTCGGCGGGGACCTTTTCCAACATGCCATAGAGACAAGTGTAGGTGAGGCTCATCTTGCGTATGGCCGACACGCGATATCCCGTCTCCCACGAGGGCTTCGTGAGGGTGGCCATGGACCCGCCTGGCTTGGATGAGGCTTCGAGAATGTGAATGCGGTCGCCGGGGACGTGGGCGTCATCGATGAGAAAAACGGCTGCGGCGAGCGACGCGATTCCTCCGCCGACAAGCCAGACGTTTGGGGCGTCGGGATCAGATGGAGGCGTCGAGGCCGTGGGCGAAGTCGATCCATTGAACATGGGAGAAGACGAAACAGCGCCTCCAGAAGATTCGTCAGGTACGTCCTCGTCCATGTTGAGAATCCGGCATAGATGTGCGAGAATGCGTGTCGAGGAGAAGTGGTTCGTAAACGTGGTGCACTGGTGATGCAACTTTTGACTTTGCTAGAGCGAGCAGGTACCTCGAAGGTTGCCCAGGTGTTCCTTCCCAAGCACGCGGGGAACACCAAACAGTCTGGGGAAGTCTCGACCTTGGTCTTAGTTCTTTCCTCCCCCGGAGAAAAAAGACCCTGACGATCTTTAGTGAGAAAAAAATAATGAGCAAACCGGGGAAAAGGTCTTTGTTAGGTCGGGTGTCGGAACGGGAAGAAGAGAGATCAAAATCACGCCTTCAAATATCACGAGATGGAAATGGCAATGGCCCAACAAACAGGAGCAAAAAAAAAAAAAAAAAAAAAGTTGGGGGTACAAAAAACGACAAAGGGCCTCCAGCTCCGTGCATTCCGTTTAGAACTGACAACTGACGACGGCTTCGACTCGGGCCAATAGAAGACAATCCATGACTCGAGGGAAAACCGGCACAACGATATTAAAGGCATTTTCTACTCGCTGGTGTTTGGCCTTTGATGTTGACAGCACCGTGGTGAAATCTTTTCTGGTTTGCTGGCGTCATTCGGAGCGTCCAGACGCACGCAGCACATCGTATGATTACAGGAAGCGGAGCCTTCAAGGTTGGCCTTCTCCCGAGTGGACCGGCCGTCCATCGGAAGCGGGCCGTTGCGTTGGGGCTTCTGGGAGAGGAGAGTGTCTTCAATGCGGAGGATGGGAGACGGCATCACGGAGGCTCCGGGGGAGTATTCGGGAGTCGGAGAGTTCCAGAGTGCTGTCTCGTCCGCAGGGGAGCAAGTGAAGCCATCCATAGTCATCCGGGAAACCATCCACCGACAAGTCTGCTACCACTCGTCAACTCTCACCGACACGAATCCGTCCAACTCGAACCAGACCAGAACAACTCTCACCGATACTGGCCATAGCGGTGCGGGCTATCGGCCTAGCGTGGGCTCGTGCAAGAGATGGGAGGTGTCCGTAGATTGCCTACTGTAGCAAAAAAGGCGAAAAAATCTGTGTGTCCACGGTGACGCCCGTCTGGTCCGTTGAGAAAAGCCGACACTTGCCTGCTTGCATACAAGTCGATGCAACAAGAAATGGGGACTATGCACGAGCATCGCACAAGCAGAACGTTGCCTGCCGCAGCTCGCACATTGCCGACATGTCATGCCTCTCTTGCCCTTATCGCGAGAAATCTCTTTGCCTGTCGTCGTGGATCGACCGGCCGGCCCCGCAACACGTCCGAAGAGGTGGTGGACCTGCCGAGCTGGCGTCAGGGTCTGATGAACCATTAAAGACGGGGCCGGCTCGACCTGTTGGACGGTACGAAATGTGAGAGAGCATGACAGCTTCAAGGGCCCCCCCTCGTCTGACAGCCGCGTCTCGTCGTCTGGGGAAGGAATGGGAAGAAACACCTGGCAGGCGACGAATGGGTCGAGAGGCTTGGCTGGCGGTGCTGGAAGACGGTGTCGTGAGCCGAGGATTGCCGGGCGCGTTTCAGTGTTGCGACCCGTCTGACGATGTCCTCGATTCCTGACCATGAGTGCATTAAGACGGGAGTCAATGATCTGACAGACGAGCGAGGTTTGCGGAATTGGCATGCGTGATGCAGCAAGCAGGCGGTTTGTTGCACGAGCTGGGGTGATCCTGACAAATGCCTCGAAGCCGTGCAACCTGGAACGCAGAACGGTCAGCATACGGAGCATACGGAGCACACGGGATGAGATGGAAAGGAAGATGAGATTTTGACAGGTCAAGAAAGAGGCATTTCGAGCTCGTCGACTGGGAATTGGCAGGAAGGGAAACATGGAAATTGGGTGTGGAACTGTTTCGGGCGAGTCCCGAGCTTGGCCGGGCACGTTGCTGCAAACGACCGGGCAGCGACCGTAGCGTACCTACATGATACCGTGGTGACTTGGTGTTGATGGAGAAGCTACTTGCGTCGGAAGATTTTCGGCTATAAAATATGTCACAGACTTCGGTCTCAAACACGCAAGCTGGAATTGCGAATACAATGGACTGACTCACTTGATGACTGTGCATTTCGGGCAGAACCGACTTTGTGAGTTTGGCTTACAGGAAGGTGACTCAGTTGTCACACGTGTGTTGATCTGATCCTGAAAGATTTAACACCCATCTTTTCTGAACGTAGGTATCGAGGACGAAACGGTGCCCTGTTCATTCTGCCGTGTAAAAGACAAGTGTCTCGCACACGCGAATGACCTCACATCATCACAACATCCTCCGAGTTTCCAATTCGTATCAACCACATGATATCGATGAGTGAGTCAATTTCCACACAAGTTTTAGACTTTTCAGGATGACTGGTCGCTCGGTGCCTTTTTCACGATAATTGCTTCGGGTCCAGACTCTTCGCCGTGTGACGTGTCAGATATGTTCCTTGCAGCCGGAGAGTACACTTTCGACCCTCCCGGATTCGAAGAACATCGGCGTTTCAGTCATATCCGGTGTCTCCGGGCTCCGAAGTTGAAGGGTATGCTTCTAATCAGACTTCCGTCTCCGAGACACTGACCTCGACAGCTGGAATGTTGTCTACCAATTTTCACGATGACAGCTGAAGAGCAGTCACTGGGAACAACTGCTTCTGAGGCCCTGGTTGACCTCTCACGCAACTTATACGCCAAGAGCCATGCCGTCAATGGCGTGCGTTATGTCATGAGTTCGGTTTGTGAGGTTCGGTTTTTCAAATGCGACATTTCTGGGACGTACCCCGACTGGAAACCCATCTTTACATCATATGGTATGATAAAGGCCACCGTGAAAAGAGGCCGACATGCCATACCCGAGCGTTCAAATTCAATTTAACACATCGTTAGGGCATCAAAATCAGAGACATGTTCGCTTCTAACGAGACGACGTCTGATATGACTGGCAATTATATCGGCTGGACGAGCCCCGGACACTCAACCGAAGTGACTGATCTTATGGCACTTGCCCACCTGGATGCATATCTTGAGTGAATTTCGATGATTTCCTTCCCCTGTGAGTACACAATTATCACTCGTGGAGACATCGTGGCTACCTACGATTCATGCCAGTGGATGTGACGACAGTAGTAGCTCCCATGCGGAGATGGATGCCACTTGCTCGAGCGGGCCTTTGTTCATCCGTCACTTGACGGAGAATCCGTGACAGAGATATATCGGCAATACGTGTTAAGAACCGGGAATGGCCCTCGTCTTGGTGGCCACTTGTAAGAACCTTGGCTATCTGAACGGCAAACCCACCCAACTCAGAGGTCATAGGTCATTACGAATAAAGGGAGAAATACATTATTTGGAGCCATTGATCCTCCAGATTCATTCCAGGTGATTGAAAAGGTCTTGGCACCCACATCTGACAGGACACAGATTGAGTTCCATCAAATACTAGACACCTGATGTATCTTTCTCAAAGAGGTCCAATCATTGACACAAATCGCCTATCCAGCGGCCCTTTTTACCCCCCCTGGTACTAAATTTACTATACTTCTAGACACAAAACCACGGATGTACGTTTGTCTCATTCTACAGTATGAAATGCATCGTGGATGTGAGCCTTCGGAGGGATGCTTCTGGGGTACGAAAACGGCCACCGGGGCTAAGCCATACCGCGGAACTATATGTCGGCAGCCGAAGGACTACCTCTTCAATTTTTTATGTGGCGGGTATTCTCACTTCCCCTTCGACGAATGGAGACGAACTGCTCTGGATGGAGGCTTTTTAGGGCGGTTCATGAAAAGGTGGTGCTCGCTACGGCCTCACCGACCAAGGGACAGTTGACTAATGTGGCTGCGTAGAGGTGGATTGCAAATCTTGGAAAAGTGTGAGTATGCTCACTATTGCGAGCCATCAACTGTAGGTAACATTGGACGGACGTCAGACTTCCGACGTGCGATGCACCTGCAGTAGGGCATCTCATCATCTCACCTTGGGTCACAGGGTCGAAGAGACGGCGTGGTGCAATCAGGAAGTGACACTCATCAATATAGTCCTATTGTAGTTGAGTTTTCGCAGCCTCGGCTCTTGGTACCTCGCCGGGCGTCGGGCTTGGAAATACGGGTATGAGATTCATCCACGCAAGGAGCGCAGAATCTTTTCATCCTCCGTGAGCCTATCTATTATTTAGAGAAACTTCTTGAGGCTTTAATCGACACCCCCGAAACCGCAACACCGGCCCAAATGCATAGGTCTGGACTTGGAGGGGCTGAGGATGGGGGTCCGCGACGCCGGGCTTGGCAGGGTGGTGATGGAGTCCCGGCTGCACTGATTGATAAGATTTTTTCGGCTCCATCAGGGCCCAGCATTCAGGAAAGTCCCCTCTTAAAGCCTCATTTTAGTGAGGAGGGCCCGATTTTGTACTGCCGTTTTGGCCGTTTGTGCAGGATTGGCGTCTTGACGGGCGAGCGGGCTAGGTATGGATGAGGTAAGAGAGCGTGGGATTGACCGTGGAGGTTGATGCTTGAACATTTGGCCGGGGAAATGCTGTCCATTTTGATACCTGCGGCTTATGTACGGATACCGACGTGAAAGATGAAAGATGCTGTGGCCGTGTGGCTGGTGAGGCGCAGCGGTACGTACCTGAATAAGAAAAAGAGTACGAAAGTCCGAGCCGATACGAAATCGCATCTAGCCCTCTATAGCGCGATGGCAACTGCACGGTAACGAGATAGGAGTCTACATGGAACCCGGGCCGGGTGCTACTTTGTTATGTGGAAGCAATTGATGGTCACATCAATAAGCGCATCGCCGCCCAGAGATATTTACCGCAGAAATGGGCTTTGTGCGTGTGAATCGACGACGTCCAAGTCCATCCTCGGCCGTTTTTGTCCTCCACCCTTATTGATGCAATACCAGGCGGGGCGAACCGGAACGATGCGACAAGGCAATCCACATGCACCAGGATGAAGATGGGTACAAATTACGTGTTGTTGCGGCGCGGGTGCATCATCACAGCAAAAGACTGTACCGCCATGTCAGACAAGCTGAAAGATGTCGTCTCGGGGCCATGTCGATAACGATGGAGATGACGATGGCGATGAGCCATGCTTCGCAGTCCGGAGGAGATTGGCGAGGAGGGAGAAACTGGGTTATCAGGCTGTTTTGACGTCAGGAAAGACGGTGGCATGGTAGTGCGGCTTTGCCTTTGCGCGCCAGACTGACGACTGCAGGAGCGTCGCAACGATAAATGTCGGCATTTGCCCTCATCCTTGTCCTGGCCACGTGCAGCAGCGGCGTCTTTCCCACCGGCAGTGCGACGCTCAAATGCAAGTTTCGGGTGGGTGTGCTCGTCGACTTCGTGTCAGTATTCGCGAAAGAAGACGACGTTGAACAAAGAAATGTTGGTTCTTGACGCCGGGAGTGGCGTCGGCGGGTGAAATGCAATGCCAGGTGACTTGGCCCCCTGAAAGGTTGATGCCTCCCACGCGCTACGCAACCGCTAAAACGGTCGTGGATGGCTGTCCCTTCTGGAAACGGAACGGGGACTTGGCGGCGAGTGCCTCTCTTCGGTGGAAGAAACCGTGAGCAGGAAACACCCCGACTCTTCGTCTCTACTTGGACAATTCGCGACATGTCTCCGTGGGGGCGGGCATGGCTCAGTCTCTCCACTGTCGGTGCATTTTTCATTCAAGAAAATCCACCGAAGAGCATGCCTATGCCAATTGGACTCCATGTTTCTCTTAGGTCACTGTTCGCCCGCTGGTCCTGCGCACCTTCCCGATCCCAACCGACCCCAACAAGAAAAGAAGTTGCTGCTCAACTCTGACATACAAGCCGGTCCAACGTCGGCAATTGGCCAAACGGCTGCTCAGAATTTTCTTGTCCGAGCACCTGCAGGCTGCCTTGTTTTGCATGCTGTGCTCACCACACTGCTGCTCAAGAAGTTGAGACCTCGACTCGCTTCAATTGGAGCATGACGGATAGACACCTAATTTGCTGCTAGCTCAGTCCCATACCCTCCATTCCCTCCCAAGCTCTCGTCGTCGTTTTCGCTCCAGCTGGTTGCATTCCCACCCCGGTCCCTTATTAGCCCGCCGTCCTAACCCCGTTGGCCCTGGTCCAGCCTGCAGGTACAGAGCCTGATTGGGCGTCCAAGTACCTTCCTTGCGCTCCCCACGCCAAAAGATACTTGCCTTCCGGCGTGGCAACAAGTCCCGTCCCCAAAACCTCCACCTCCCGCGACGATCAATCTTCTCTTCTTCACCTCCGAATCTCTCCCCTCCCTCTCTTCCGCTCTTAATATTCCCCCTATCCTCTCTCCGCCGTTTCCTCTCTTTCTCCTCCTCCCCTCCCTCCCCGTCTTTGCTGGTATCCTTCTTTGTGGTTTCTCAGCAGCAGCTTCTCTCTGCTCTGTGCTCCCACATCACGGTCCCCAATTGTCGCCGTGGGCTAGTTGACCGTCCCATTGACAATTGGTGTCGTCGTCGTCCTTTATCTCGTCCTCGGTCCGTCGCGCATTGTTCTTGCATTGTTTGGAGTTGTTGGTTGCGACTTCTACACCACTTCGACTGTTGAGAGAGGAAGTGAGAAAAAAACGCCCCGAAGCCGTGCCCCTCTCAGCCGCCAAATCTCGGACTCCGTCATTGCTGCCTCGGCCTCAACGCCTCGCGCAACCCAAGTTTTCCACGCTTGATCAAAGGTACGTAAATACCACGTCAGCCGCTCTCGGTGCCACGGGACACTTGTACGTTCCAACCATGGCTCTGCGAGTCCTACTCCCAGCTCAATGGCTTCTTCAACTCCATCGTCCGCCTTGGGACGCAGCATCGAGACCCTGGACTTACACCCGCGCTTAGACCAGGTCGACAGCGACTCACGAGACGTTCAATGCGGCCTGCGATCGCTATTTTCTGAATCACTCGACATCATGGCCTCGTCCTTCCTCCCGAGCCGCTTCCGCGGCGAAACCGCTGCCGCTCCGAGCACCACTCCCTCCTGGGCCTCGAAGCGCCTCACTCCCTTTGTGCAGGTTCTTGCCCGACTCGCCTGCTCGCATCCGATCCACACCGTCGTCATCGTCGCCGTCCTCGCCAGCACCTCATACGTCGGCCTGCTCCAGGAGAGCTTCTTCGACCTCTCGGGCGCTGCCGTGGGCAAGGCCGACTGGTCCAACCTCAACGAGGGCAGCCGACTGCTCCTCGCCAGCCCCGATAACGCTTGGAAGTGGCAGAGCGTCGAGCAGGATGTCGCTACCGCTCGCCCCGATGCCGACCACCTCGCCCTCTTGACCCTCGTCTTCCCCGATACTCTCTCGACCGACTCTGGCAGCACTGCTCCGCGATCGCACCACGTGCCCATCCCCCAGAACCTCTCCATCACTCCTCTGCCCGCCACCGAAAACTCCTTCACCGCCTACTCCCAGGAGAGCATTCTTGCCTACTCTCTGCCCTACGCCGAGGGCCCCGAGTTCCTCTCCGCCGCCCAGGAGATTCCTAGCGAGGATGCCGAAGAAATCGAGACGTCTCACGGCCGCGAGAAGAAGACTTGGATCATGAAGGCTGCCAAGGTCAACACCCGTAGCACCATTATCCAGTGGGCCAAGAATGCCTGGACCGAGTTCCTGGATCTGCTAAAGAACGCCGAGACGCTTGATATCGTCATTATGCTCCTCGGTTACATTGCCATGCACCTGACCTTTGTGTCGCTGTTCTTGTCCATGCGACGCATGGGATCCAAGTTTTGGCTCGGCATCTGCACTCTGTTCTCGTCCATTTTCGCCTTCCTGTTTGGTCTCGCCGTCACCACCAAGCTCGGTGTGCCCATTAGCGTCATTCTGCTGTCCGAGGGTCTTCCCTTCCTCGTTGTCACTATTGGCTTCGAGAAGAACATTGTCCTCACTCGCGCCGTCATGTCGCATGCCGTTGAGCACCGCCGTCTCCAGATCAAGAACTCAAAGTCTGGCAAGCGCTCCCCTGATCGCGTCACCGACAACGTGATCCAGTATGCCGTTCAAGCCGCCATCAAGGAGAAGGGTTTTGAGATTGTCCGTGACTATGCTCTGGAGATTCTCATCCTGGTCATGGGCGCTGCCTCGGGCGTTCAGGGCGGCCTCCAGCACTTTTGCTTCTTGGCTGCTTGGATCCTGTTCTTCGACTGTGTCCTCGTCTTTACCTTTTACACGGCCATTCTCAGCATCAAGCTCGAGATCAACCGTATTAAGCGCCACGTGGATATGCGTATGGCGCTCGAGGACGATGGCGTCAGCCACCGCGTCGCCGAGAACGTCGCCAAGAGCAACGATGACTGGCCCGGCATGGAGGGTAGCGGCAAGAATTCGTCTCTCTTTGGCCACAAGAGCAGCAGCATTCCTAAGTTCAAGGTCCTCATGGTGCTCGGCTTCATCTTGGTCAACCTCATCAATCTGTGCTCGATTCCTTTCCGTAACCCCAGCTCTCTGTCGACTATCCGATCTTGGGCCACGAGTCTCGGCGGCGTCGTCTCTCCCCTGAGCGTCGATCCTTTCAAGGTTGCCTCCAACGGCCTGGACGCCGTCCTGACTGCCGCCAAGGCCAACAGCCGTCCCATCCTCGTCACTGTGCTCGCCCCCATCAAGTACGAGCTCGAATACCCGTCTGTTCACTACGCTCTGGGATCGCCCCTTGGAGGCCATGCTGATGTCGATTCTTCGTTTGGCCGATTCCACGGATACGGCATGGGCGGGCGTGTGGTGGGTGGCCTTCTCAAGAGTCTGGAGGATCCCGTCCTGTCCAAGTGGATTGTGGCTGCTCTCGCCCTCAGCGTCGGTCTGAACGGTTACCTCTTCAATGTCGCTCGCTGGGGCATCAAGGATCCCAACGTGCCCGAGCACCCCATTGACCGAAGCGAGCTGGCCCGCGCCCAGCGTTTCAACGACACCACGACTGCCACTCTTCCTCTGGGCGAGTACGTACCTCCCACCCCTCAGCAGACGCAGCCCAGCACGCCCACGGCTACCGATGACGAGACCGATCACATCCCCTCCAAGGCGCGACCAAACAGCGCGCCCAACCGTCCCAATGCTGAGCTCGAGAAGCTCCTTTCCGAAGGCCGCGTTCCCGAGATGAGCGACGAGGAGGTCGTTTCCCTGTCTATGCGAGGAAGAATCCCTGGTTATGCCCTTGAGAAGACCCTCAAGGACTTTACCCGCGCTGTCAAAATTCGCCGCACCATCATTGCCCGCACCAAGGCTACCTCGGACTTGACGCACACCCTGGAGCGATCCAAGCTGCCTTACCAGAACTACAACTGGGAGCGTGTGTTTGGCGCCTGCTGCGAGAACGTCATTGGTTATCTTCCCCTGCCTGTCGGTGTTGCTGGACCCCTCGTCATTGATGGACAAAGCTACTTCATCCCTATGGCCACTACCGAAGGTGTGTTGGTTGCCAGTGCCAGCCGCGGCTGCAAGGCCATCAACTCTGGTGGCGGCGCCGTGACAGTTCTCACCGCCGATGGCATGACCCGTGGACCTTGTGTTTCCTTTGAGACGCTTGAGCGAGCTGGCGCTGCTAAGCACTGGCTCGATTCGGAGGAGGGCCAGACTACGATGAAGAAGGCCTTTGACTCAACCAGCCGATTCGCCCGCCTCCAGCACATGAAGACTGCCCTCGCCGGAACCAACCTGTACATCCGATTCAAGACGACGACGGGTGATGCTATGGGTATGAACATGATTTCCAAGGGTGTTGAACACGCGCTCAACATTATGGTAACCGAGGGAGGATTCGACGACATGCAAATTGTCTCCGTCTCAGGCAACTACTGTATTGACAAGAAGCCCGGTGCTCTCAACTGGATCGACGGACGAGGCAAGGGAGTCGTCGCCGAGGCCATCATTCCCGGTGACGTGGTGAGGAGCGTCCTAAAGAGCGACGTCGACGCGCTCGTCGAGCTCAACATTTCCAAGAACTTGATCGGATCGGCCATGGCTGCGTCGGTTGGTGGTTTCAACGCCCACGCCGCCAACATGGTTGCTGCCATTTTCCTCGCCACCGGTCAAGACCCTGCTCAGGTTGTCGAGAGCTGCAACTGTATCACCATTATGAAGAAGTGAGTGTTTTACCCGTTGTTACTAGACATCTACTAACCCTCTCAGCCTCAACGGAGCTCTTCAAATCTCAGTGTCCATGCCCTCTCTCGAGGTCGGGACGCTCGGTGGTGGTACAATTCTCGAACCTCAGAGCGCCATGCTTGACATGCTCGGTGTGCGCGGCTCTCACCCCACGAACCCCGGTGACAACGCCCGTCGCTTGGCCCGCATCATCGGTGCGGCCGTCCTTGCTGGCGAGCTCTCTCTCTGCAGTGCGCTCGCCGCAGGACATCTCGTCCGAGCGCACATGCAGCACAACCGAAGCCAGGCCAACTCGCGATCGACGACGCCAGCTCCTCCCATGACTCCTGTGTCGCTGGCCATGACCAACGCCAAGGAGCGATCGGCGTCGACGACGTCGATGAGCGCGGCTGCCATTCAGCGATCTAAGCGATGAGCGGCAGAAGGAAATGATTAGGAAAAGAAGGTTCATAGAGGTTGAGGACCCGGTGGAGTTTCGAGCATGGAGTTTCGCATTTTGGGGACATTCTGAAAACGCAAGGAACGGGGCTGTAAATAAGTACACATGAAGATACACGCACCGAGGAGCGGGTGGACAGTCCGCTCCGAGATGCACACGAATAATCCTTTCAGTTATGACCGTCTTGATGCGATGCGACTGTGTGAATCAGGACATGGCGGCGACCCTCGCGACCTCTTCCCCGTCCATGGCGATAAAGGTCACGCCTCTGGCCTCAATCTCCCGGCGACACTCGTCCCACTTGTCCGGGGAGACGGGCTTGGTAGCCTCCTCGACAATGTACGTCGTGTATCCCTCCTCGACCGCGTGCTCGGCCGTGGCCCGCACGCAGTAATCGGCCGCCAACCCGACGACGAAGACGTGCGTCACGCCGTTGACCCAGAGGAAGCTCGCGAGCCCGCTGTCGCTGACGCGGAAGGGGTCGTAGAAGGCAGAGTACATTTCCACGGTGGGGTCCTGGCCCTTTTCGACGACGGCGGCGAGTTGCGACTGGTCCAGCTCGGGGACGAGGGACGCGCCGGGGCTGCCTTGGATGCAGTGGTCGGGCCAGAGGGTGGTGGTGTAGGAGCGGGAGGGGTCGGAGGGGTGGACGACGATGGTGGTGGATGTGAAGGGGGACGCGGAAGGGTGGTTGGAGGCGAAGGAGATGTGGTTGGGGGGATGAGAGTCTTTAGTGGCGAGTTTGAGGGGGAAGGGGAGGGTGAGGAGGTGGTTGATGGGGGGGCCTATGGTGCGGCCGTGGGGGACGGCGAGGGAGCCGTTCTAAGGGTGTTAGTTTGGAAGTGAAGAAGGTTGTGGTGAGGTGGTGATGGTGGTGATGGCGATGGTAGTGAGTGAGTGAGTGAGGGCAAGGTGAAGGGTTGTCTCACCGGGGGACAAAAGTCTTCCTGAAAGTCGACCACGATCAAGGCGGGCTTGAAGGAATTGGACGGTGCCTTTGCCGGAGTAGTCTTTTTAGGGGGGGCTTCGGTCTGGTGAAGCATTGTGTCGGACCTCGAGCAGGATAAGTGATGATGTAAATGAGGAGTCAGTCTAGACCAGCGATGGCGAAGACGCGCCGGAGAAGGTGGTGAGATAAGGACTTCTTATCTCGGAATCCGGCCCCGCTTTCGTCCGACGGACCGGTGCTACGTGACGGACATCAAAAAGAAAACAGCAGCAAAAAACGAAGTCAACTTGTGTTATAGGAAAAGCCCAATGCGGGGGTCGAACCCGCAGCCTTGAGATGCCGTGATATAAGAGTCTCACGCTCTACCGATTGAGCTAACCGGGCGTCAATCTGGGGAGTTGCTTCTTGACGGGACGGGGGAAGGCAAATTCTTACCAATTGGGTTTGCCGGCTTGAGAGGAAGAGTTTTTTGGGTCGGGTTGTGGGGGCTAACCTGGAGGTATGGTGTTTGAACATGAGTGTGTACAGAGTGCTGTGCTATATGTGTATTTAGTGCGGTGCCTTTGAGAGATGTTGTTTTAATTCTCTGGTTAAAGGGAGAGTGAGTGTTTTGCGGATAACCTGGATTTTGGACATGGTATTTGAACTGCAGCTCTTGCCGAGTACGTAGTCGCACAAGTTACACGACGCATTCAGTTGCGCCACTGATCAGGTGAGACATGGTTGTGGTTGTCTGTCTAGCTGGCTTGAATGAAATAGAAAATCTTGAAGAACAAATTTCTCGCCTTTAGATACGCGTCCTTCATTATGTATACTTTGAAAAGAAAAAAAAAAAAAACCCATCATGCCTCTGACTAGCTAACCCGTGATCCTCATCTCTTTTCGTTGCCGTTGATTTGAGACTTGCTGGCTCGGTAGGTCGTCGAGTCGGCGCTGAAGTGTCCGTGAACGAGTAGGAAGAGTGCGTATTGCGGCCTTGTTATTTCTTCGCAAAAGATGACTGGACACGATGGTTGCATTCAGAGAATCGGGCACCCCTCTCGGAGCGTATTGAGAGGAGTAGTACGGATACCAAGGGGGGACTCTCGACCATGACCTTGATCGGACGATTTGGAGTTCTATTTAGTGGTCTGTTGGTTACTTGGAGCAGAAGCGTTGCAGCTAAAATGTAGCCACAGAACCGGCGGAAGAGCACCTTGGCTTGGTGAAGTTGTGAATACGCGGTCTCGGCGTATTGGCGACAGCCCTACCGCGTATTGTTTTCGTGGCATTTCCTTGACTGGCAATTTTACACGCGCTCGATTTGTATATATAGGCGACGACGAAGCCTGGAGTCGTGAGCCTGCTCCCGAACAAAATCAAACACACTCTTCCTTCAGTCGACAACCAAGTCTCGAGTCCGCAAGTCCTCAACTCCGCAAGTACACGAGCCGATACGAGCCATACGAGCATACGAGCACTTCGCTATTCTTGGTTTCTCATCCCTCAACGCCGACCGTCAAGCCGTGACGAGCTTTCCCGCCAATTCGGGACCGTCACCGCCTCCAAAAGTGCCTCAACATTCAACCTCAAAAAGGCTGCCGTCACGGCAAAAGTACACCCTGTGGTCCCTGTCCTGCTGGACCAAGTCGGGTCGCGCCCGCTTACCGCAGCTTACACTTGTGCTGCGCTGTGCTGTGCCCTGCAAATAACGGTTGTTGCTCGTAAACTTGTTCCCAAATTCACGCCATATGAATCATACCATGCGACCCGAGTGTCCCGATTGGCCGAGTGCGGGTTCGCTATCGCTCCGCAGTGCTCGCTATCGTTTAATTCGACGTCATTTATGCTTACATTATGAAGTCCGGTGCCGTGGGGTTGAAATGAGTGCGACGGTGGAATTAAGGCTTGGTGAGTCCGGACTGGGCCGACAGGGCAATTGCAAATCAGGCGGTTAAGTTATGGCGGGGAAAAAGTATTTGCAATTATGTGAAACTAGGCCCTACGATCGGGTGGCTGAGTCGAGCAATCAGCAGCGGTTCTAGAAGGAATAAGGTGCGAGGTGACGCGGCATGAGCTTCGCCAAGAGGGGAATTCCAAATACTTGAGCGAGGCGGAGCATTCGGGGCGGAGCCGGGTTAGTTCGTGATGGGATCGTCAGAGGGTAAGCAGGGTAAATAAAAGAGAACGGGCCGCTATTGATTAAACACCAAAAGGCATCAAGATTTACGAAAATGTCGCTTGTCATTATGCAAAAGACTGCAGAGTCGCTGGGCGAACCGGCGTTTAGGACCAGGAGGGCGCACAAGAAGTCGAGGCTCGGGTGCATTACCTGCAAGAAGGGGCGGAAGAAGGTGAGAGAGGAGTGATTCTGTTGTGAGGGCCAAGTCTAACCGATCAGTGCGACGAGTTGAAGCCGCGGTGTTCGCGATGCACCGATCGGAACCTCGACTGCGAATACTTCAAGCCGCGCCTCTCCGTGTCGCCCTCGCCTCCATCGAGACTTAGACCTACCCCTATTTCCAGCCCGACCTTCTCATCGCCCATCTCGCCGGCATGTCTCTCACCCAGCACCTCCCCGATGTCCCAGGAATCTCATTATGACCCTCGCCTCAACGACACCCACCTCAGCGACAGCCTCATCGACCCCCAACTCAACCTCCCCCTCGTCGACCTCGTCGGCGCCGACTTCCTCGGCCCGACCGAACTGCACCTCCTCAGCCACTACCTCACCCACACGGCTCGCACCATTGCCTACGACGCCGACGACCTGTACGCCCTGCAAGTCGGCTTCCCCAACCTGGCCTTTCGCAGCCGGCCCCTGATGAGCTCCATCCTGGCCCTCGCCGCCGTATGCAAGTGCCACGACATGTTGGCCGGGTCGGACCAGGTGACAATGTCGGGCGAGGACCGCGCTCGCGTGAGGGAGCTGCTGTCGCTGGGCGACAAGCATCATCGCGCGTCGCTGCGGCAGACGCAGGCGGATATCCCGAATGCGGACTACTACGACCACGTGTTGGCGAATGCGCCGCTGATGGTGCTCTACGGGACCGCGAGCCATTGTCTGCGCATCCGGCTCGCTGAAGCTACGGCTTCGGGCGGCGAGTCTCCCGCGAGCGAATTCGCTCCCGGCCAGTCGCAGTGGATATCCCTCATACGCGCCACGCACCTGGCCTACACGGGTCTTCTCAACGCGCAGCCCGACTTTGCCGACCCCCGCGAGAGGAGCCCTGCGTCAGCCCCGACGATTAGTCTGCCGCTGTTCTCCGCGCAGCCGTCTGACGGGAACGACATTATTACCCCCGAGGACGGACCTACGAGAGAAACGAGACGGCTGCTCCTCCCGATCCTTGAGACCACGTCGGCATCTGCGCTCGAGACGCTGGGCGCAAAGGCCCAAGTGGCGTACATGATGGGCGCGGCCGGTCCGCGGGCGCCGGACCTCGAGTCGTGTTTTGTAGCGCTGGAGATTCTGCGGAGCATTGTTGATGATGTATTCAGTGCTGAGCCCTCGACGACGACTGCTACGACGGCCCCTGATGCCGACTTTCACCTGCTGAGCCAGCTCTCCGACGTGTCGCCCTGGCTGCGTAGCTACCTCGCGCGCGTGACGTCTGCAACGCAGCCGAAGCCGCTGCGCCGGATCATCACCTCGTTTCTGAACCGCGTGCCGGCTGATTTCTTGAACTTGGTGCAGATGACATTGGACATGATTCCCCTGGGGGGTCTGGACGAAGAGGGGGGTATAGACATGGCTGAGAGCGGTCCGGCGGCGAGGCTGGCGATGGACATCTTTGCGCACTGGCTCGTGTTGGTCATGTTGTTGGATGGGGTTTGGTGGATTGGCGGGACGGGGGCGTGGGAGCTGGAGAGGGTTGTTGGGTTTATGAGACGGAGTGGGTGGGTTGAGGCGAGGGGGGGTTGGTGGCCGGAGAGTATGCATAGGGTTGTTACGGAGGCGAAGAAGTATATATGAGGGGGTTAAAACACTGCACGGGTCGATATGAGATGGCTGGTGTATCACAAGAGAGGATAGAGACGTCCAAGACGTGGTAATGTAACCATGAACAACGTTAATCATGCCCCTGCCTACATAACTCTTCGATCATCCGAGACGCACTTCACATCACCTAGCAGTGATCGTTCTTCCCAGCACCGCCGTCAATGCACCCATTCTTGCACCACTTCTTGTACTTGATCTCGCCGTTGGGCCCGCTGCAGTAGTAGATGGCGTCGGTGACGTGCTTCTTGCCGAGGCACGTCGACTTTTGCGCGCGGGCGAGCTCGTCGGCAATGTCGGGGAAGTAGTTGCCTTCAACCATTAGTCTTCTCTGTCTTGTGTCTGCGAAATCAGGGCATCGTGGACCTACCAATCGACAGCAGCACCTTGCCGCAGTAGTTGAGCTTGGGCGTGCAGTTTCGCGCTTCGCCAAACGCCGCGAGGCCGGCCACGAGGGCGAGGGGGAGGTATGAGATGTTGACCATGGTTGACTGAGTGAAGGATGGAATAAGCTTCTTGAAGAGCTGCCGAGGGAGACGAGGGGTGAGCGACTTCCGAGCTTTATATATAAGCTTGATTTTAGTCTCGACGACCATCTCAGGGGCACCCAGCCACTTGCAGCATTTCAATGCAGCCGGAGCGGTCCAGACCTCCTGGAAGTCAGCACGAGGTCTGGTAACCTGGTGGGTTTTGTCCGCCAATTGGCCTCGATCGGCTCCGAGGGAAGGCTTAGTGGTCTTCAGCCGCAGATTAGGAGGCGCCACGTCGGGAGACGGCGTCAGAGCTATTCCTGCGTCCTTTGTCTCGGGTAAACACTTGTTACCGAAGAAAGAAAAGAGAACGAATAAAGAGCGGTCAAGTCAGCCTTGTGGGTGTTAGGGCTGACGGGGAGCTGAAGTTTGGGGCACGCCTCGAAATGAGGTGTTGGCGAATGGGATGGCTGGTGAGGGGATCTTGGCCAAGGGAGGCGGATTGCAGGGTGAATTGGCATTGCGCTTCTGAGGGGATAGATTGTTTAGATATCATCTGAGGAGAAATTTTATTGAGTGGCGTTTACGAGCGGTTGTTGGATGGAGTCTAAAGGATTTAAAGATACTGGCCCAATCTTTGTCTCGGTGAATGTCTGTGTGGAGCGTTGGCTGCGTCGTTATTGGAGGTTATTTCGAGAGCGAACTTTACTTAAGAAGTATGTACTCCTGGAATAGGTCACATATATACACGATAAATATCCTCATATGCTTTGGATCCGTAGGCTTTGGGTCGGACATGGACGTCACTGGTCTAGAGCAGATAGTGCTGTCGAGAGTCGATGTCACGATGATAGCGATGACACGGCGATTAGGGTAGATTTTCTCCACAGCATCTCCCTAGATATCCGATCCCTTGATCGCCCCTTCAAGACGCATGAGATGACTGGCATCGCAGTGCATGTCTGTTTGAATTCTCATCATCAATATGCACAATGTCACAACGAGTGAGTAGTGAAGACTAAGAGTACGTAAGCACGACTTCTTTCATTCTGCTGCTGATACGATTGAAACGAGTCGCGTGCCCTTTGCTGCATGTGGCTGTGCTCTGTCGAATCACATCATATCGCAACACTGTAGCCTAAACGAGCATCTGCAGACAGTGGCATGACAAGACAACGCCCAGGTTGATCTGTAAAAGCTGCCAAAAGGTGACGATAACGTTGTTTCGCATCTACATACTCCATCCCGCTATCAACTCCCCATTATATATCCCCCAACTTGAGCCCCAAGCCTCACCATGACCTCACAGCGCCCCGAGTCCCCCGCGCAGGAAGACACGCCGCTCCTTGACCCAGCGGGAAACAGCGGCCTCAGCTCGGCATCGACCGACGTGGAATCCCAAGCATCTCGAGACGAACCCCTCTACCGCTGCCCGACGCTGCACCACGAGCACCACCGGGTCCTGCGCCTGCTCAAGCTGTGTGTCTCCTTCACCATGGCCGTCATGTGCCTCAGCATGATCAACATATACCTGCTCATGTACGGCGAGTGGCGCTTCGGGTACCGCGACCCACCGGCCGAGGAAGCCGTCATGCTGGCTTTTTACACGGTGCGTCTACCATGCCATCCAAGCGAGCCGCTTGTGTGCATCTGACAGCTGTGGTGATATTGCCTACTGACCGTGAAAACGTCTAGTCAATCTTCAACATGCTCTTCTCTAACGCAAACTGCCTCTGGCTGAAGCGCTACGGACTCCTCCTCCCGCCCTGGCTCAACGCCCCCGTCTTCGCGGCCCTCGCGGGCGTGATCCTCGCCACGGGCGGTCGCGTTGTTCTGGATAGGTTGATCGGGGACGGGTTTGGGTGCGACGAGTGCATGGACTGGCCGCGCGCGTACTTGCCTTCTAGCTGGGCGTTTTTGGTGCTGGATTTCATGCTGGGGTGAGTTCCTGTTGGCGTGGTTGTGTTTAAGTCGTGAACTGACGAGATTGTAGTGTTATCTATGTGAGCTTGGCTGCTGTTTCGGTTAGGCGGGGGGATGCCAAGATGAGGCTGGGTTCGAGCTGGGGTTGCTGCAGGTGTTGGAGGGGTAAGAGGGGATCTGGAAGTGAATAGGTAAGCATATGTACACGGAAATTTACTGCATGAGGATCTGTGGTAGCGGCAAGCAAGAGCTTTCGACAAGCACCAAGCCGTATCTCTGCTGAAAGGAGATGTTTCGAGCTTCTGGCCATTATGATTATCACATGCACGGGTTCTCGAGAGTAATAACTCGAATAAGCAGCTATCTAATCTTTGAATAGTTAAAATTGAACATTAGCCCATGTCTATCCATCTCGCTTGGTAACTAACAGCCGGTTCGCCTCAACACCTACACACCATCTAATTATACACCAATGTTTCATCCATGTCGACCGTGAGTGAGTATTATGATAACATAATACTCAACGCAACTCCCGCCACGACCATGGCCGCCGAAACACGCGAAAGACAAAACGTAGCCCCCGAATCCTTATCCGAGCTTGAAGCCGCGGCAGCCGTCGCCGTAGAACCCCCCGAAGTAGTCTCCGCATCAAACGTATGCGTCGCCGCCAACAAATCCAACCCCTTGGTAACCGTCACTGGCGTCCACGCAAACTCCAGAAAATCCTCCTCCTTCAGCGCCGTCCCGGAAAGCGTCGTCGTGGTATCCCCGCCCTCCGACACACCCACAAGAAAGCTGGTGCATGCCTCGGCGCTGCTGCGGCTCATCTCGCAGTGGATCGAGTTTTTGATCCCCGGAGCGACCCGCGGCAGCGTGACGTACAGGTTAAAGTCGCCCGTGGCCGCGGCGCCCTCGGGGAGCGTCTTGCTGGCCCAGGGGCCGAGGGTGACGGAGTTGTTCCAGACGTTGCAGGAGCCGGTTTGGATGACGTTGCGGGCGCAGTTGAGGACATAGGTGGTTGCTGTTCTTTGGACGCCGATGACGGTGGCGACCATGTCTATGCCGTAGGAGGGGAGGAGGAGGGATGTTACAGAGGTGGTGGAGGATGAGTTGGTAGACATGGTGTTGGTTGGAGAGCGTGGTGTTGGTAGACAATGCGTTGTTGCGTGGACTTGACGGATGAAGCGAAAGGATTTGGGATTTGGGCGGACGAACGTCGACAGGGGCATCTGGTCTATAAAGGAGCACGCAAATTTCGTAACCGGATCATCGGCGCATAGGGCTGACTACATTGTTTTAGGTTATGCGCAAGAGTGGAAATATGCACGATTTTGGTTGATGTTGGTTGTTGGTCGTTGGTTGCTGGCTATTATTGGCCCTTAGTTGGTTGGTTGCTGATGCAGGCTGACCGAGCGGCTGTGTTCAAATCTGGAAGTGGCCGAATTGAGACCAAGGAGTTTGTTGGAGTAACGGGACTTGAGGATGATTGTAGACAAAGGCCAGTGACAGGGCTAGGCAATGTGAAAGACGAGTTCCATCGGCAGTTGTGACTGGAGAGGCAGCCCCAGTGGCTCACTGAGCATCACAGCAGGTACACTCTACTTCGTGACAAGCTTCTCGAAATCTAATGCCCATCACGAAGAAAGAACGAGGCTGGGGAGTGAATAGTACCGGTCAGTATGTGAACAACCCTCAAGTGCAACCTACAAAAGCTCGTCCTACACGGGTCCAAAAGTCTCGATCAAACCACAATTACACTCTTTACATCCACCTGTACACGAGCTAATCGTCTCCCATCCGTTGCAATGCCTCAAGTTCCCCCATTTTCTCCCTTCACCCATCGCGTCCGCTCCGAGCGCGTCGCCGACCGCCGAATCTTCGAAGCTGCCGTCCATCGCATGTTTGGGGCGGCAAACGTCTCGATCCGGGAAGCAAGCGGCGCTTTGCTCGTCACTGTGACGAATAACCCGCTGAAAGCTGGGTTCGAGCAGAAGATGGTTGAACAGGGGGCCATGACGAAGCCGCTGCACTTGAATCTGCCGCCTATCGAGCCCGAGGAGTAAGGCGTAGGGTGGCAAGGGGAAATAGGGGACTGGTGGAAAGGGAGGGAGTATGCCATTGGTCAAATTGCGGAGATGAGCACTCGGGGAGCTATGTTTATAGACGAGGCCTTAGGTTATGAGAAGTAAACATCAGCTCAGATAACTCTGGACGTCTCGAACTTATTCGTGCTCTAGTTACATATCGAGTTCGGGTTGGGGGTGGCCCTACTCAACCTACCCCGACAACCCTTCAGTCTCACTAATCCGCAAGACATACTTCACACCAGAAGCCTTCCCACCCTTGAGATCCCGCAGCGCCCCTTCAATCCCATCCAACCCCCCCGGCCTTACCTCAAACGGATGTCCCGAAAACCACCCCTGCGCCAACCCCCGACCGAAGAAGTTGAAAAACACCGCGCCAAACTCCTCATCCTCAATTTTCTTCCCCCCCGATGGCGGACTGTGAACACTCCCGACATTCGTCAGCGCAACGGCGATCCCATCGGGAACCGCTTCGCCTCCCTTGATGGGCAGGACCGTGTTGACAGTTCCCGGGGCCGTCAGCGCCGCCGCTGCGTTGAGATGGCTGCCGTGTTCCGAGACGGCGTCGAAGGCGTGGTGGATAGGAAAGTCGCCGGCTGCTGAAATGTTTGCGCGGACGGCGTCGTCGCCTTGGCGGTAGTCGATGATGGTGTCGCCTTTTGAGCGGTCGATGAGCGTCTCGACAAAGGAGGTGGCTTTGCCGGCTATAGCGATGATGGGGTGGATGTTGGAGAGCTGGGCTAGTTTGATGGCGAAAGCCCCGACGGCGGTTGCTCCCCCGTATATGACTAGGGGGGTCTGCTCATTGGTGGGATTCCATGGCAGGGGGAGCCTAAGTCGCTGGTACAAGCCGAGAGCGGCCGTCATTGCTGCGAGAGGGATAGTTGCAGCTTCTGTACCATCATTAGACCCGAGTCGAGCTTTGGCTTAAGAAGATTAACCTTCAAAGCCTGTCTCGGCGGGTAGATGAAACGTCGTGTGCTCCCAAGCAACGGCATATTCCGCGTACCCCCCATGCGGAGCCAACATTTGGTGAAAGGCAGCCACCCTGTCGCCCTTTTTGAAACCGAGGACACCATCGCCGACAGACTCGACGTAGCCTGCCACGTCGTCTCCCTGGTTCGAGGCCTCGAGGTCTGGGCGCCAGATGGGATACTTCCAGTCCTTGGGGTTAGTACCGACCACGACCACTTTGATGAGGACTTGCTTTGCTTCTGGGGTGGGAATGTCGGTGTCGCGGATGGCGACGGCGCTGGTTTTGTCTACAAAGGCTTGCTTCATGGTGATTGGTGATGGTGGTGTGGTTGATATGTAGTGTTGGGTTGAGGAAGTTGAGGTGAGTTAGCTGCAATAGTTAACTAATTATATATAACTAACTAACTGGTTAACTACCTAGTTATATATACCTCTTGATACTCCGAATACTCCGTCTCGTTATCGACCCCATGATTGATAAGCTCGGGTCAATTAATTAATTTTCTGGGGGCCATCGAAAGATGGCGTATGGTTTACTGGGGCTGATTGTCTTGTAGGGCCATGACAGATAGTTCTTTGCACCGTTTGAAACAAGGGAACCAACTTTAAGTTGCGTTATTTCAATCTCTTGACTCCAGTCCGAAAACTCCGGATAGCCCGTCCCCGCTTCATGTTCTGATGAATACGAATAATCGCCAAGCTACTACACTCGTTGGCTATTTTGGGAACAGGCCTGATTTACGATTGTCCGTCTGGGATTTATTATAAGATCCTAGGAAGGAATTTAGTTGGGAGGAGGAGTAACTACGAGCGGGATGTGGTTCAGAGGCTTGGATGGCAAGGGGGAACTCTAAGTGCGAACGCGGTACGATGGCTGAAGGTCGAGAAGAGGAATAACAGCAAAGGGTGTCGATAAAAATAGTTAGAAATGATCGATACTTTCTAATAATAAACACCTACATTCTAATTATTTCTGAGTCTTCACAACGTGGCGGGGTGTTGAGTGAAGGTCAGTGGCAGACTCGGCCGAGTACATGAAACCAAGCCCGCGATTTCCGAGTCCTATGTCTGACAAAGGCACACAAGTAAAATGGAGAGACCGAATGTTACTAAGAGTGTTAATTTGTTGGGCTACCTCAAGTCAATGCACTGGGCTGTTTTGTTACTGGCTAGGTTGAACTCGGGACCTGAGAGAGGGCATGGAACTCAACTCGCTGGTTAATAATCTACACTGACTTACTCTATCAACAAATTGGCGCAGTGATATGCGTATATCAGTGGTGCTATCAAGGGCGTGAAGTCAATTGTATGAGTACACGTTTGGCTTAGATGGTGATAAACCTTGGCACACATGAAGCATTACGAATGGTAGCCACGGCGTTGAGCTACGAATGATGGCGCACCGAGTGCATAAAGCGGGGATCGTTTTTATCATCTGCTTTCTCTTCTTACAATGAAGCTTCAAACAATATATAAACAGAATCACGTACCTACGGAGACGTTCCTGGTCGACCTTTAGATTCCCAATGTCAACCCGGTCGATTCCACCGGCATAGATTAACCAACACTCTGACTGATTTAATTCGTCGCATATTCTGCGTAATAAGCATGCGGACTGCTCCGTACGTACATAGTCGCCCTGCCCATATCTCCATCAAAGCCCGCACGCTAAACAAAGCCTCAATCTGCAGGAGCGGACTTTCATCCTGAAGGATTGGTCAGCCCATATTTTATGGACAAGACGATGGCATGCGAAATTTGAACTCTCAGTCACTCTGCTTCGAATTGGGTAAACCCTGGAACTCACCGGTTTGCTAAAACAAATGGCTGCCCCAACTTCCAAGCTCGACCTGTCTGGAAAGGTCGCCATTGTCTCCGGCGCCACTTCAGACATCGGCCTCGAGATATCGCGGCAATTCCTGAAGTCCAAAGTTTTAATCCTCATCCTCGCCGTCCGCGATGTGTCGAGGGGCGAAATCGTCAAGGCCAGTCTCTTCGAGAAGACGAAGTCCACCGCTACCATTGCAATCATGCATCTCGACCACGAAGACCTATCTAGCGTCCAGAATTTCCTGAATAATATCGAAAGGACCTACTCGGACCTGCACATTGTCATGCTCAACGCCGGCATTAACTTGTCTTACAAGGAATTGACTGCAGCTGGCCATAACAAGGTTATTCAAGTCAACTAACTCGCCAACGCAGTGCTCGCCCTCGGGCTAATACCGCTGCTCAAGCGTACTGGCGAAAGAACTGGCTCACCGGGGAGAATCACCTTTACCGGCAACAGACTATACGCCAACACGAGCCTGGAAACCAAGGCGCCTCTTGGACCAGACGAGAGCGTTTTGGGACATTTTGCTCATTCAGCCAAAGTGCCCGCGCTATTAACATACACAGACAGCAAACTACTGTGTGTCTTGTTTGTCCGAGAGGCAGCAGAGCGGTACGACTGCAGAGACGTCATCGTCAACAGCTTCAGCCCCGGCATCGTGAGCACAAACCTTAACAGCAACCTCACCTTGTGGCTGCGAATGCCTATATGGGTCATGATGGCCATGAAAGCGCGAAGTGCAGAGGACGCTGCGCGTGCCGGCTTGAATGCGGCGGCGGTTGCGGGGTGGAAACGCACGGGAAGTTGCTTGGGGACGAGGATATTGAAGAGTACGTTGCGTGACGATACTTGATGGGTTTTCTTTGCTAACTTTTGATAAGGCCTTCTGCTTTTGTTCTGTCGACTGATGGGCAACGGGTTCAGCGATTGCTTTGGGATGAGACGGTGGCCGAGATGGAAGGAATTGTGAACGCCGGGTAGATCCGATGCAGACTCGAGCTCGACCGGCACCGGCAGGCCACGATTTCTGCAGAGCAGCTCTCTTCAGATTCCGAGCAACCGCTTATCTCACGCCGTAACGTTTAGCAGGAATCATTCCGCAGAGCGAGTATCCCGTCGGAGGCGGCATCGCGGCTTAACTCCAAGTCCGGACTCCGTTGATCAGGCGAACAAAGCCCGAGGACTCAGAACATTACGACTCTAATTATCAAGCAGAGAATTTCTAGGTGATGAGCTAGGGGCAGAGTAAGACACGAAATAAAAAAAGAATTCCAGGTTCTAGTATCGGAAAATATGAGCAGGCGGCTTATGATTTACAAGTCTACATACCTGCTGGATAGGTACGTAACATTGAAGCCAACTGCTCACAGACGGGCTTTATCGTCCCCCGTCTCCGCAATTCTAAATACATACTTCTTCGCACTCACTTTTCCCCCTTTCAGATCCCGCAAAGCAGACTCGATGCCCCTCAACCCCCCTGGAACTACCTGATACGGGTGCCCACGCAGCCATCGCTTCTCCAATCCCCTCGCAAAGAACCTATACATGACAGCCCCAAAGTCCTCATCGTTCAAGTCTCCCACAAGCTGCTTCTCGCTCTTGAGCCCTGGATAATCCGCAGAATGCACCCTGCCGACTTGGGTGTATGAGATGTCAATGCCAGGAGGCACGCCTTCGTACTTCTTCCGAGCGAGCATCACCGTCATTTTTCCTGCTAGAGGGTCCATGACTTTTGCTAGGCTCTGGTAGCTGCCTTGGCTACTCACTGCGTCAAACGCGTACTGCAGTTTCTCGTTCGCGTCAAGTGCATTCTTCAAGCCAGTGACGACGGCATCACTTCCGCCGCGGTAGTTGACGATGGTATCGCCCTTGGATCGATCGATCAATGTTTCGACAAATGAGCCACCTTGTCCGGCAACGCAGATCAACGGGTGAATGTTGGACAGACAAGCCAGCTTCACAGCAAACGCGCCCACAGCGCTCGACGCTCCGTAGATTGCAAGCGGGAGGCGGTCCTGGGCGGGAAGCCATGGGAGCGGAAGCCCCAGTCGCTGGTACAGTCCCACGGCAGCCGTCATGGCGGCCAAGGGAATCGTGGCCGCTTCTTCGAAGCTCACATGTTGAGGGATGTGAAATGTCGTTGCTGCAAGGCTGACTGCATATTCGCCGTAGCTTCCGTGTGGGCTGAGCATCTCGTGGAAGCTGGCGACTCTATCGCCGGGATGGAATTCGGTAACGTTGCTACCGACCGAGTGGACTATGCCGGCGATGTCATCGCCTTGGTTGAGACCAGAGACTGTAGGAAATGGGTTGATTAGAATGTCATGTCTGTGGGGTGGCTGGAGATACAAACATCGCTCGGCCATGGCCCAGTCCTTTGGATTCGACCCGGAGACGTAAACCCTGATTATCAGATGATCAGGACTGGGGACAGAAGGGAAGCCCACATCTTGGACTGTGACTTTGAGGTCTTTGGCGACGATAGCTTCTTTCATGTTAAGAAGAATGTCAAGGACTGGGTTGTACCAAGATGAAAGACTGCCAACAACGTACTCAGATTGAATGAAGTCAAATATGAGTAGCTTTAGTCTGGTAGCTAGCCGAGGCCTGTCTCCGAATCCCCACCTCTCACGCGCCCGATCTCTCTGTAGCATCTGCCGATGATATTAAGCCGGAACGGAGTCGGCTTCTCAATTTCAGTGACGGCCCGTTCTCCACCTAACATCCAGAACATAACGCATAACGCATTCACAAAAATCATGAATGAGTATACATACATATTGTCCTTGAGATTTCAAATCAACCAAAAGCGTGACGTGATACGTACTCAGAAGAATCCGAGCGTCAAGTCCTGGAGGACCTGAACCAGTGCTCTCAGGACCTCGGAGTGAATCCCACTGTTGCAATTTCAACCATTGGCCCCAGGCCATGATGCCATCGAACTCATGGACAGCAAGAAGTTCTATGAAACTTAGCAGACTCTGATATGACCCCATATAGCTTCCCCAAGAGCTCGTCAAAAAGGCCTGAAGAGTGTCTGGTGAGGAGCTAGGGCTTATGCTGCCAGGCAGAATACCGTGGGACCTGGGACCTAGTTTTGGACATTTATAAGCTGTCGTCAATTTGTCAGACGATATTTCCCTGCTTATTCGTGGGTAAGGATATTTAGAAAAGTTGAAGGCCGTAGAATATAAAAGCTATGGCATTGGGATAGGTTGAAGTTGAACGAGTTAAAACGACTCATGTTGTATCGTGGTCGAGCAGTCAACATATCCTCATTTCCGATCTATTTGTTACCCCAAGAACCGTTGGTCTTCCCTTCAAATCGCAAATATGTTGCCTCTTAACGCACTTTCGACACTCGCGCTGTGCCTCGTCTCCCTCACCTCACCAGCCGGAGCCTCTCCAGTCGAACACAGAACTCGAGGCCACATTGACCACCGACCCTATTGCCCGCCCAGACCTGCAACCCCCGAATTCCAGCGCACAGCGTTCAAAGAATTCGTCCACGAGTTCTTCGACTAGGGCCTGGTCAATAAGTCGCTCGAGACCTTTACGAGCCCCGAGTACATCCAGCACAACCAGTGCATTTTGAGCGGACGCAACAACACCATCGCTGCGCTGAGCCCCGGCGGACTCTTCGACTTTAGCACGGCCAGCTTTACAATCATTCAGACCCTGTTCGAGAGCCCGTATGGCGTGGTTCACTACAAGTTCGAGTTGCTTGGCCAGGCGCCCGCGGCCATTACTGATATTTGGCGGTTCGAGGGGAGTTGCATCGTGGAGCACTGGGATGTTATCCAATCTCTCCCTACCGATACGCCGAACCCAATTACTTTGTTTTAAGCTTTAATTGAGTCTATGCGGGAGCTCTAAATATGTGTTAGACCAAAGTTGAAGGGGAGGAGAAGCATGTCCATCATCTCAGGGGACAAAGGAACTTGGATTGGCCACCATGAATATAATCAAATTTGTTTTGGTATAAGAAATCTTGGGATAAAATTGCCATTCTTCGACCTCAAGGCAAATACAGTTCCTTACGCCTCCCATTCGCATCGCAACTGGCAAATTTCCACCACCCACCATGCCAACCCCCCGCCGCTCTCGGAAGGAGCCATCGAATCGGACCTGGCATCTCCGGCCAGTCCTTCCAGATTCCCTCTTCAATATCCCTATCCAAATTAAACAGGAAAAGCATGAGCACGTCTGTGATGCCGCCTTTGATGACGGAGCTGCTACCCCATTTATCAAACTTGGCCCTGGCCGCAGTGGCTTCGCGGCTGCCTTCCTTTGGTGTTTTCGGGTGGGAGGCTAGTGAGGCGAGGAGGTCGATTTCGTTGCGGAAATGGAGCTCGAATGGTCCCTGGAAGGCGGACATGAGAGACAGGAGGGTGTCGGACGATAGTTGGGAGGCATCTTTGAGCGAGTCCAAGTAGTCTTGGAATGCGCGAAGCTGCGGCTTGAAGGAATCTGAGGTTTTATCAATACTCAGAAGCAAACATATTCTTCCGCGCCGAAAACTCACCATGCTCTTCGTGCGACTGCTTGAAAACGTCGTCATCCAGCAACTTCTCTGCTTCCGGGAACAAACTAGCCTCCTCCTCCTCCGCATGCGACATGACAAACTTGCACCACGTGCGGCAATAGCCCAAAAATGGGGCCTTGTCTGACCCTTTGACGTGAGGAGCTTGGAGGTAGATGGAGTTGTAGCCACGAAAGATGGCGTTGTGCACGTTGCACATGTGGCTGGCTCCCCGGGTCCATATGTCATGCTATCTATGTCAGACAATTTATGCAACGGATGGTGAATCGACGTGCCTTTTTGGTAACAAACACGGGCGTGGAAATAAGCGCGAGTGGCGTATCCGCCCACGGCTTGGTCTTGGTCGCCATGTTGACTATTGCTGGGACTGTGGATTATACTGCTTTATGGTAACGAACAAACCCGAGTCTAAATAGCCATGAGTCGGCATAATGCACAACGGCCATCAGCCAACTCCGAACTCCCAATTTGTCATCAAACGAGACAGGGTGTAGGCTTAATAGCAAAGGATTGAACCTTGATTATTCATTCGCAGCTCTGCTGTAAGCGCTAACGTCATTTTAAGCCGGCCAGCGCGTCGATCAATAAGGAGGAACCGCGCGGTTATTCCTTCCTCTTGAACGTCATCTTGAATATGCAAGCATGATGTGTTTTTGGCTAGCTGTCTGCGGCACGCCAATACCTATAAGCGCTAGCTGTAATGCACGGGAAATGAGATTTCGGCTACCTATCCGTTGATAACTACCTCCTCCTTGAGAACCTGCTCTATAAAATACCTGGTAACCAGCTTCATGAAAGTCAGAACAAAACACCCTGCCCTCAATTTCCTCCTCAAGCCAATTCCGCCATACGACGGCTCCGTCGGCTATTTTCATGCTCGGACGTGCGAAACCGCGGTTGTAAGTATTTGACTTTGCTCTTGAGCTCTACATCATCACGCTCATTGTCCCGTCCCAATGCTTGTCTTCTCTTAAGGAACCAGATGAAGCCACAGCCAATAGCAAGAAGCGGGACGCCGAGGCCAAAGCCAATGCCCAAAGCGATTGGAACGCCGCTGTTGGTTGCAGGCTCACTGGTGGGATTGGCGATATTTGTCGATGCTAGCTTTGAAACCGTGACTGTAGAGGGGGTGAGCAAGGTCGAGTGGGATTTCACAAACGTCGATGCCGATGTAGTAGATGCCGATGTAGTAGATGTCGATGTAGTAGATGCCGATGTAGTAGATGCCGATGTAGTAAATGCCGATGTAGTAGTCGACTCTAAGGTACACGTAGCAATGGTTGAAGTTGTCTCTCGCGTTCTCTCTGCGGCGTTGATTGGGATGGTCGTCACGATTTCGATTGCGCCAAGGGTGATGACTTGCGTTTCATCGTCGCAGTCGCATCCGTTTAACCCGTAGCAGCAGTATGTGCCGTATCCGCACGGCTTGACTCCATGACCACCCGCTGGAGACCGGTTAACACTGATGAAGCGTCTTCATGACCAAGGACGTACTCCATTCACATTGAGTTATACAACTGGCGTCACCCCAGAACTGCTCTGAACATCCATTGATGTAGTACGGCGTTATGGCGTTTGGGTCGGAAGAGACGCAGAGCCCATTAGATGCACAGCTTTCCCCTGGCACACAACACGACTTGTTGTCGCCGTCGGAGTCGCACGCGAAGAGATCGGGATTCTCATTGTTATTCAGGTCGTAGCAAATTGCCATCTTGTTGGTTGGTTTGGTGGTGATGATCTTCAACTAAGGGAATGGGACAGACGCGGCTTTATAGCTCGGGCCTTTCTTCCGCGGCCTCGTTTGATTATACGCATCCTCTCTCGCGGCTGTCTTTTCCTCGAACCAGGAGGCTTTGTGGAAGAGCAAAGGCCTCGGCTCTGGCCATAGGTACGGGTTTCAGGTCGGTTCGGCTCCCGGTGTGTTGGCTCGAACTAAAATAGGCAGTGGTATTCTTGGGACCTGGCCTGTTTTTTGGCCTGGCTGTCTGTTGGTAAGATGCTTATTTGATTAAATCAACAAGAATTGATACTCCATAAGTCATCTTAGTCATCGCCGGCTGAGTGCCGTGAGCCGTAATTGGGCGACCTAGGCTCATCAGCTCGCTATCGCTCAGGCGGTGAACCGGAAGTCAGCGTGCCACGAGACTTCCTGGAACCTTCTTGAACCGTTTATCCTGGAGCTGACGATGCGAAAGCTCTTCTGTGGCTTCTATGTCGCGCCTTCCGCACGCGGGAGCCGCCAGCCGGGTGCGGTGAGGTCACCAACTTGCGGCCAACGGCCATTTGAAGGGCCCTAGGTGAAACAGCCATCAGGAAGTTCCCGCAGATTCAGGTAGACTCATTGGATTTGAAGTAAAGTTTAAGCTCAACTGGGTCACTCGAGAGGCGCCGGCCTTGTAGTCGGCCAAGCGTCAGTCGGGAAATATGTTTGCCGCGCAGCCTTACCAACTTGCCGCATTTCAAAGCGGAAGCCAGCCCAGTAGGCACGAATCAGAGAGTCTTCTGACAGGGATTATTCCACGCCTCCTACATCATACATGAAGGTCACAGGAACGCTCAGCCGCAACTGAAGGGTTTTTCAAGCAGGACGGAAATCGCTCTAGCCCCACGGTATTCGTACCTGCCGTAACCTACCCCTTTCATTATCGCAACTGTGCTCCTAAGTTCCTTGGCCAAGAGCAAACTCGCAGCTGAAATGGCCACTCGCGGCACTCAAGCGCCAAGCCCATGGCGGGCGAGGCTGGGCCTCATCTGCTGTGCCCGTCCGGCTGATGAAGGAGGAGAAACAGACCCTCCTGCAGTGCCAGTTCAGACAGGAACATCAGTGAGTACCGTCGCCTCGGCCCCCCCTGCCTCACTTCTAGCAAATGAAAATGTAGCTCGTGTCGTGCCTGCTCACAGGTTCAAGACAGATGTCCCAGATGAGAAATTTGGAAAGTTCTTCTTCCAGCCGGAAAGCGACGAGTCTTCGATTGACATCGTCGCAGTCCACGGGCTCGGCGGCCATTACGAGAAGACCTGAAAGTGGGAGCCAGCAAAGGGCGCCACCGGGTCATCTCGCAATTGGTTGAAGGGCATCTTTCCAGCCGCCATTCCTCAGGCAAGGATCATGTCTTTCGGATACAACGCTGGTGTCCAGTTCAGCAAGTCGAGGGCCTTCATCGGGACTTTTAGCGAGGACCTTCTGCAGCGGATTCACCGACATCGACGTTCCGACGACCAGAAACGACGGCCTCTTGTCTTGTGTGTCACAGTTTCGGCAGCATCATCGTCAAGAAAGTATGGTCAAGTTTTTAGCTATCATAGCTTTGTGGCATCTCGAGTCTGTTAATGATAATAGACGATGATGATTGCACAGTCGCGATAGCAACATCGAAAGGCTGATGAAGATCTTCTTGCTAGCATCAAAGAAATTCTGTTCATAGGCACGCCTCACCGAGGATCAGACACTCCTTTCTGGGCGTCCACCCCCGCCAACATGCTGCGTGCCGCATCCCTGGGTAGAAACACCAATACGAAGTTGATTGAGGCCCTGAAGAACAATTGTCACGAGTTCATGGACATCTCTAGCAACTTTGTGTTTCGCGGAGCAGACATGGACATCTACACCTTCATCGAGCAGGAGGCAATGGACTTCATGAGCGACTTGGTAAGTTGAAGGAATTCTTGGCATTGGCAGTTGCATGTGCTTACTTCAACCACGCTATAGATTGTCGACGAAAGCTCGGCAAGGCTGAACATGGCAAATGTAAATGTTATTCCCCTGAATGGGACCCATCGAACCATGTGCATGTTTGAGCACCCCGAGTCGCAGATTTACTTTATGGTTCTGGGGGTTCTTGAAGATTTGTATAATACATTCGGCGCTCTAATTACGTGGCATTTATATCGAGCAATCGAATGCCTTGCAAGTTGCTGACACTGAAAAGTGCGCCCCGACGTCTTTCTTTCGCATTTCGATCATCTTGCTGGACCGTCTCTCCAGGTTGAGGCCGCAGCTGATCTGAGGGACACGGAAGACGAGTGGTTCTTCCAGAGCCCCGAATTCGCTTATTGGCAGTGGGGGAATTCTCAATTTCTCTGGTTATCTGATCCGCCCGACTCTGGTTGCACCAACCCATCGATCCGGCTTTGGAACTCGATGTTGCGCAACGACTCGTTTCACAGGAATAAGGAAGTTGCCACTTACTTTTGTTTGCCTCTGAATCATGTGAATCTGACACCAGAGTGGCAGACTGCGCAGATCCTCAGCTCGTTCATCCTCCAGCTCTTGAAGGGAGACAAAGAGCGCACTTAGCAGGTTCTTCGACAACTCAGGTTGCTTGAGCTCTCTTTCCCTCCAATCGACCGTGCCCAGTCCCGACCTCTAATCGACTATTTATGGGAAGCCCTTCTCGCCTCAGTCATGGTTTTGCCCAAGCATGCAGCTGTCATTATCATCGATGGAGTTGGCGATCTTCAGACCGAAGGAATACGACGTAATTTGCTCAGAAGCCTCCTCCAGGTCCGACATGACATCTCTGAGAGAGGCTCCAGTTTGAAAGTGTTTGTCACGTCAAGGCCGTCCAAGGAAATTGAGCAAGAGCTCAGCACAGTTCCCAACACCCAAAGAGACAAGGAACGAAAAGGTAAGAGAAATTGAACGTTAGTTGCAGATCAATGGCTGACTGTTATTACACCACGCAGCCTGTCTTTTGACATTGAGACACGAGGACTGGAGTGCCCGCCGGAATCGAGTTGAAGAAGCACATCCAAGTACTGGCAAGTGGCTCTGGGACAAGGAAAGCTACAGAGCCTGGAAGAACAGCGACTGCTCTTCTCTCATTCTTATCCGCGGAAAGCCTGGGAGCGGCAAATCCACCTTGGCCAAGCACATCCTCAACTCGACGAAGGAGAAGCATTCTGCTGATTCTAGCTCCGAGGCCGCCGAATATGGTGAGATATCAACAAGGAACGAAGTTTTGATTGCCCACTTCTTCTACTCATCTCGTGGAAGCTCGCAAGGAAGAAGCCGCGTCTTGATGCTGCGCTCATTGCTTTAACAACTTCTTTGTCAAGATGAGAAGCTCTACCCGCTCTTTCGAGACTTCTATAGAGCCTGGGGAGCCAAGAAAGATTTCAAATGGCAGCACGAGCAATCGAGGAACATATTGATGGATTTGCCTTCGCTCGGGACTCATCACAAGATATTCATTTTCCTAGATGCAATGGACGAATCCGCCGAGAAAGGACGACCCGAAATCCTCCAGCTGCTGCGCGAAATCGTGGCGTCGGATTCAAGTTCCACCTTCAAGTGCTTGCTCACCGGCAGGCCACTGCCTACCAGGGAACTTGATGGTGACGAACATGGCCATGTTGATCTGGAAGAGGAGAATAGGGAGGATATTGACGTACTCATCACGTCAAAACTCGAGAGCTTCCAAAGCCATCTCGGCGCGCCTACAATGGATTTCCAGTTTGCTTATGACTACATGTTGGAAAATTCCCAGGGGTGTTCCTGTGGGTGTCGCTTATACTGGACGAGGTTGAGAAACTACTTTCCATTGGAGCCAGGCAGAACTGGAGGAACAACTTCCAAAACTCCCGCTGGAACTCGAAGACATGTAATCTTTCATCATCAAGCAGCTTGTGGAACAACCCAACGCAGCCATTCCGGGTCTGGTTGACATGGCCATCAAGATGCTGACCTGGGTTACATTTGCCGAGGAGACACTGAGCATGGGAGAGCTTCACGACGCCGGAATTTTCCAGCTCTGACCTGGAAGCTCGGAGTAGAGGGCCGTACACGGATTTAAGAATCGTGTTAGAGCGTGCTGCCCACCTCTTCTCGAAGAAAGAGGGCACAGGATGCAACTTTTGCATCTCACAGCGCGGGACTATCTGCTCGAGGCAGACAGACGAGCGAAGCCTTTCGGTTTGGATGAGAAAAGGGGCGATGCAATGATTGCATAGGATTGCATCCGCTATCTCCGCTTCTTGACTTTGCTATCACCTGTCAAAGGGGTTGCCAGCTGGAAGAAGAGTGATTACGAGGAATTTGTGGCCTGGCTTAACGACCAACGGCTGCTCCCCTACGTGGTTCGACTCTTGCCAAGTCATTTGAAGAGACTTGCAAGTGACTCCCCCGTCTTTCGTGAGTTCTCACTCCTGCGAGAGGAAATTGGCAAGAAACAGCACCGCTGTACTTCTTTGGGAGCTGGGACGCGCTGGTCGATAGTGCCGAGCCCACAGACCAGCACCCAGTCGTGGAGCAAGGACAGTTCAGAGTCAACTGCCTAGTTGCAGCAGCGGTGAATACGCTAAGTGGTGTACTGTTGGTACTCTCCAGACTGAAGACCAATATGGATGGAGCCGATGACGAAAGCGGATTGAGAGCAATCCATGAAGCCCCAGGAGCCACGCGTAAAACATGTAGTTCTACTATAGTAAAGTTGGTAGTACTTGGCGCTGATTTTGACGCGCGAGATGGCCATTCACGTACTGCACCGTCATATGCTGCAGAGCGTGGCAACTATGGATCAGTGAATGAACTTTTGGATCCTGTGGCGGGTGCGGATGTCGATGGAAGGGACAATGGTGGCCGCACAGCACTGTCATATGCTGCCGAGCATGGACACTGCATGATTGTAGAAGAGTTAACGGAGAAGGGCGCGGATATTAATGCAAAGGACAATGGCGGTCGCACGACGCTGTCGTATGCAATTGGGAGCGGGCAGGGAGAGGAGATGTTGTCAAGCTGAGAGGTCGTGGGGCTACCGAGTAGACGGGCTGGTTGGATGGTGCAGCGATAGACCGAGCTACGGATACTTGGATTGGAATGCAATTATCTTGGTAGTTTAAGCAAGGCCTTAAAGAGTATGAATGTTTTTGCAATGAAACGCAGGGTTGACTAGTTTTGAGAGGCTGAGCCGTCCCTTTGTGGCGGAGCAGCGTATTTGCTAGCTAAATGCCCCTCTCGTGGCTTGCGCCGTCTTTTGCGTATCGCTCAATACGCCGCGACGGTATTTGTCAACCGCCAAATGCTTCTTTGAGAGAATTCACCCAATGGCAGCTCTGCGCTTCATTCTCGAGAGGCCTCGGAGCGTATTGGCTCGCATCGCCACGGCGACTCGTGGACGCCATAGTGCTAGACTACTAGCACCGCCCCAAGTGAAGATTTCCTCGAGGAGGTTTGGATCGGTGGATAAATAAGACGATGGTTCCTCTTGTTTTGATTTCTCAACAGATCAACTCACGATTTGATTACTGCTTCTCGCTCTCCATTCATCATCCGCCTCTATTCCAACGAACATTCACCCAACAGAACACCGATTACCCCAAGACCAAAAGCTCAAACCAATTAGAAATGGGACTCTTCAAGGCTTCCGGAGTTGCCGATGACTGCGACAAGGCTGCTCGCATCCTAAAAGGATTTGTCGGTACGTGCATCTTCTCCTCTCATGCACAACTCAAAAATTAACCCAATCCAGACAAGAAAAAGATCCCCGCCGAAGTCCTCGCTAACGCCCAAGGCATCGCCATCTTCACCGGCTTCCGAGCAGGCATGTACCTCGCCGGCGCGGGCGGCTCGGGCGTGGTCGTGGCCCGCCTCCCCGACGGCACCTGGTCGCCCCCCTCGGCGTTTTCCGTGCGCAGTGGCGGCTTCGGCCTCGTCTACGGCGTCGACGTGTACGACTGCGTGTGCGTGCTCAACACGCCCGCCGCCGTCGACGCCTACACGAGCTCCGAGATGTCCTTGGGGGGGAACCTGGCGCTCGCCGCGGGGCCCATGACCATGGATAAGAGCAGTGGTGGGAACGGCAAGGAGGAGGTGAAACCAGTGTGGACGTATACCAAGTCGAGGGGGTTGTATGGCGGGTTGACGGTGGACGGGACGGTCATCAAGGAGAGGCCCGAGTTGAATGCGGATTTCTACGGGGCAAAGGTTGGGCCTGCACAGATTTTGAGGGGGGAGGTTCAGGCGCAGGAGGGGGCGGGGAAGTGGCCTTTGGGCGCGAAGCAGTTGACTGAGGTGCTGAAGATGGCCGAGGGGAAGGGGGCGGATGTCAAGGTGCTTCAGGATATTAGCACTGAGCCTACGCCTGGTGATTTGAAGGAGTAGGGGACTGTGGTTGTGAGGGGGTTTGATGGACAGATGTATAATGTAATGGGAACCATGTAATAGAAGTTATAGAACTAATTGTTTTGTACTTTATAAACACTTAACAAACCGACAACATCCTAAGCTAGCATTTACCCTTCTGCGGCAACAGTATTAATCGATGGATGCTGTCGGATCATCGTTACTACACATGCACGGGTTATCCCTGAATAATATTAGCTTGCATTCAATAGTCGTCAACAGCAACTTACGCATTCGCGCAGTAAGCCCCTTTATACCCAGCCGCCGTGCAGATTGCCGGACAGGTACTATCCGCCGGGCAATCTTCCACGCAAAGGAAGCCGCTCGTCCTAAGAGCCAGTCTCGTCAGCTTTGGATACAAATAATACATCTCCTAGCCCAGTAGAATTATTGGCTGGGCACGAGACCAGGAGTCATCTTACTTGTCTTCTGACCTTAGACACGCGCCCGTCTTTCCCAGAACGGACGTTTTGCACATGGATTGGTCTGCCTTGGTTAGGCTGCAGGTTATGCCCGCGAGGTAGGAACCGGCTGACGGGGTGGCACTTTCGATGATTGAAGTCGTGGTTGAGGGCGTGGCTGTTGGGGTAGTCGGAGTGCCGGGTGTTGTAGTAGGCGTAGGGGCTACTATGGCCAGCGTGTTGTTCTGTGAAGGCGTTCCAACTGGCGTTCCGACCGGCGTCCCGAATGGCGTGCCAATTGGGGTCTGTTGTGCGACAGGAGTTGTCGTGGTCGTGTTTGAATCAGCCGCGTTGGCAACAAACAGTTTGTGAATGGCGGCCAAGTTCATGCCCGACAGATCCTGGCAGATGACCCCATCGCTGGATCCATAAGAAACAGCTGTCGAAGTTCGCATGGTGCAAGCAGCCGTCGACGTCGGAGTCTCGGTTGTTTGATCCACGTTTGTTTCCTTAACGTCGTCGGGATTCGCAGTGATTTGGGCATTTGCAGGAACCGCGATGATGACGCCGCCAACCGAGACACTGCCGCCTCCTGGGCCGGCCACAACAATGGCGCCGATGGGGACTATAACTGTTGCGCCGTTGTCGACCGTGTAGGTTGGTGCCGGGGTGGCAGTAGTAGGCGTAGTCGTGATCATTGTCGTAGGGGTGGTGGTAATTCCCTCTGGTTGGTTGACCGGGGTGTTGGTGCGAGGAGTTGTCTGGGGAGTTGCATTTGTTGAAGCCAAAGAAACAGGAGTATCAGTAGAAGTCCTCGTCATGAACGAATTGGTAGAGATGTTCGAGATTTCCCATCTGGGCAAGATATTGCCGGGACCCGACACCGAACGCTCCGTGCGATGCCAATATGATCTCTCGTCGATAGTTAGTTGGCGCTTCGAATTCGACGACGAGCAGTCGTCGTCACTGGTCGGAGCTCCCAGTAGCGGGAATGCTGCAACATCAAGTGCGAAGATGGCATAGTTTTGGGCGTTCTTAAGTTTGTTCGCATCGGACAGTCGATAGCAGCTGGATACAAGTCAGTATTTTGCTCTTTTCTCAACAAGAGCAACTCACCAATCAGCAGAGTAACAGCTTTTTCTCCCATACACATTTGGCTCCGGCTCCGCCAAGTCATCCGCCCTCTCCCCATCCCCAGTCGCCCGCATCATATGCTGAACTTCATGGATGAGCGCGAAGGGCCTCGGAAAGAGGTTGTTCAGAGTATTATCCGTCTGCCATTTCAACATGGTTGCTCCCATCGTCGCCGCCGTCTTGAAAAAGGCCTGGCATATGATGATGAGCGTGGTGCCATAGACGGCCGTCATGTCCTCGGTGGCGCTCTGCACGGCCGCGAGAGTCCCGCGGGCGCAAACGGGGTGGCCGAGAGGGGGGCAGGCGTATACCAAGGAGTTGCTGGTGGGCTTGATGGACGCGTCGGGGAAGTGCGGTGCTTTGTCTTCTCGGAACTTGACGGCCATCTCGGGCTTGATGAGGTTGGTTTTGACGGACTTGTAGTGGTTCTCGAGGATCTTGGTCCTCCTCCTGGGAAGTGTATTTTCTACAGTCTCGTCAGTTAGAAAGAGTCGGATAATTAGGAAAAGAACGACATACCCTCTCCAAACCAGGTCCTAAAAGATGACGAAGTCTCGGCACCTTCGACATTGAGAATATCAATAGCTGACTGAGCGAGCGTGTGGGTGTCGTCAATAGCAGTCTCCAGGATCTCAATGTCTGCTTGCGAGCATGGCCAGTCGCCGTCGTAAACGTAAAAGGCGAGATCGAACTTGTCGCGTCGCAGCGGGTTGTTGAGATGAAGTGCGTTTGCCTGACATAATTGGAGGGCAAGAACCAGGAACAGATTAAGCAACATGTCGGGGGAATAAAAACCCGTGGCAGGCGGGATAGCAAGAACTAAACGAATGTAATTAGAGGGGAATATCCAAGTGAGCCGGCTCAACTAATGAAGGTAAGGTGTACACTGAAACGAAGTCTATGAAAGCCTTGAAAGGCTGCTACTTAAAGAGCATGTTCAGTGTCCGGCGGCTGAGCTAAACGAGCCATCTTCGGCAAGCCTGGAGCCCTTCATAATAAAATTCGCCCGGTTAATGGGATGGAAGGAATATTAAAGGCTTGAGAAGTGGTGACAAGGGGTTAAGGTTTGTTTTATATTTGGAGCATCCCTGCATGACGAGCAGCGAACCCGACAACTTATGCAATGATGGAAGACATTACAAGCACGGTGATTACCGGGAAACAACCGGGTTACAGAGTGTCGGTTAAGACTCATGTCCCTATTCTTACCATGTTAACTTTGCTGGGAACTGGTGCCCGACTGAAAAGGCAAAGGACCTCAATCAACTTGAGGCACCGCACGGAAGATCGTAGGAGCTATTCGCAACGTTTTGGCAACGATCCCCTTGGCCACTCCCGAAAATTGTCTGTTAGAAATCATTCACCTTGGTTTTCCAGCTGAATTTGCTACCTAGGTATGTCAAGGATACGGGTCACTTAAATTTGAGTAGCCCAACTTTCGGCGACTGGGCTGGCATTGCCGCTACCTGTTTCATGCAAAGCCATTCATATTCGTATCCAATGCTACAATGTATTCGGCTAGACCGGCAGCGCTCCTGTCAGATTTATCCTCATGAATAAGGATCTGACATCCGAGAACCGAGACGACAATATTTCTTTTATCTGCATAGTCCCCCGCGCTCGTAGCACATTGTCCAATGACTCTAATTTAACACCCTGTAATCCTCGGGCCTTCCTCAGATTTAGCCTTCCTCAGACTCAGCCTTTCCTCCTTCCACTCTTATCCGTCTCCTGTGCATAAGACATTCTCGTTGTTGCTAGTTTGCTGCTGATGATATATGCCTTCAGTTCCGTGCTGCTGGTAACCAACACTTCGTCACTAACATGAACATGAAATTTACCCTCTAGTAATCCAAACACGTATTAGAGACCCAATTACGTTCTTTAGATTGGATGGGTGTGTGTTGGCCTTATCGTAGCATATTCGCCAACCCGGGGTCTGAACTTCTCTTCTTCATGTTTCTAATTCGCGTTGTGATCCTACCGAGAAAAAGCACCAAGGGCCACTAACACGACTTTTTGTCGCTGCCGGAAGCACAGTCAATAGGCTCGTCTCTTATAGACTACCCCACAATGGGCCACGATCCCTTCATTTTCGAACCTCTTCGGTCGTCATCTAGAACTACGAATATGAATATGGTCAACGAAGCCGGCTTGACTGTTGCGCAGGGGCTGACTGTCGGTCACACCCATCGAAGCGGAGAGAGTACAGTTGAAGTTTGAGGATAGTCAATAAGAGATAGCTCTTAAGTCTAACCGCGTCGAACATCCCGCTCGATATTCAGAATGAGGAGCAACGAGTTGAGCAAGGAGTTGGTTCTGAAGTGTCATGATACGGTTGGACATAGCCGTCGGCATACTTCTGTAAAAGACATCGGTCGGAGGTATCTCAAGAGGACCTCTATTCGTAGGAGCCTCTCTGATCCCTCACCCTCTTAGACTGCCTCTTAAATCCGCCAGATATCGAAGCGTGATTGGTTTAGTGGTAAAATTCTCCGTTGCCATCCGAGTAACGTCGGGGAGCCCTGGGTTCGATTCCCAGATCACGCATTGCTTTTGCGGTCTACGGCTTCTTTTTTGCTGTTTTTCGTTTTGTTTTTCGTTTTGATTGTATTTGTGCGCGATGTAGTGATGTCGCGGTGATCATCTTCGCCGTGTCGAGACGGTCCTCAGGGGTCGAAATGGAGACCCCCTTAGGATCAATGTTGCGATGGCTGCGAAATCAGCTATCAACGGGGCAATTGGCTTGTCTTTCAAATTTGTCATTCTGGGTGCCTATGTTATCATTCTAACTATTCTACCCACTACTCTGATGTAGTCGTTGATCGTTGATATGTTGAACCATTTCCTTGACCCTTTACTTGGAGCTGGCCGTGTTGTAGTACATGTCAATCTTCTTAATCTTAAAGATGGACTCCTTGAGAGGAGGCCCGACGCTCCAGCCCTTGTTGCCGTTGGTCCAGTTGTTCCACATCCACGGACCGGGGATGTTGGGCGTGTCCGAGGTGGTGCGCCAAATCTCCACGCCGTCGACGAAGAAGACGGTCAGGCCGGGCGTCCAGTCGATGCGGTACTCGTGCTCGGTTGTGGTCGGGTTGGCAGGGGGGTTGACTGCCTTGGACGTGAGCTTGCGGTCGCCGTTGGAGTCTTGGTTGGTGAACCAGAGCCAGCGGTAGCCGTTGTTGGAGCCCGAGTTGATGTCCGAGATCCATTCAATGTCCGTCTCTTGAGAATCGTCGCCGTAGAAGAACATGCCTAGAAGAGTCAGCCTTGTCTAGGTACAGGATTAGAGTAAAGCCCTTGCCGTTAATGGTGCCCGCAATATCGGTCAGGATCGCAGTGGTTCGCACGCTAGCAGAGACAATGTTGTTGACATCGGTGACTATCTGGCCGCAAGAGTAGGGCATGGCCGTCTGGCCGCCGGGGACGTGGAGCTCGAGGTATCCGTTCTTGATGACCACGTTGGAGGTGCTGAAGACGCGGTTGCCGCCGACGTTGTAAGTGCTCGCCGAGAGGCCCGTGGGGAGCTTGGTGCCAGTGAAGGTGTAGGTGGCCCTCTTGGAGAAGCCCGTCGTGTCGTCGCCGTCGTTGCACACGTACTTGCCCTTGACGATGGAGGGCGCCGGGGAGGTGCCGGGGGTTCGCTTCAATAGTTCCAGAAGCGGCTTGGCTTCGGTCGAGCCGATGACCAGGGTGGCGAGGAGGTAGGAGAGAAGATGCATTGTGGTTGCTTCGGGTGGTTTTTGCTTGTCTTGCTTCTTCGCTTGTTGTTGTAGTGCTTGTCTGCTGAACAATTCACCACAAAGGCGACAAAGATCGAGCTTATATACCTCCTTCGTACCTGACGAGGCCGGGCTGGATCCACGAGCTGTGAGTTAATCGGGTTTAAGGTAATCTGACATCTAGGTTCGAACCGGACAGTCCAGGCGAGTGGCGTCGCCTGGATCTCTCCAATGGGCCAAAAAGCTCTGCGCGGGATTAGAGCTAGCGAAAGCATGCTCGAGGTGCTGGAATGGTGGGCTCGTCTTTGTTCAGGATCCCCGACTGGAACAGGCTGCATTCCTGTCAACCGCGAGCTGAGGAGGCTTCATCGTCGAGCATTTACCCAACTTGAGGGACGGATCTCGCGTGTTGGTGAGTCTAGGGCGACGATTAGCTTCGCTGGGCTGGCTTTGGGCATCTATGGCTGATGACTTCTGCGTCGAGGGTCTGTTTGGGCTTGGCAGCTCTTGGTGAATTGATGGTCGTGGCAAGCCCGAACAGCGACAGACATGTTGCCACAATACCACTGGGCAAGGTTACAACTTATTTAACACACGTGGTATTGATCATCCTGGTGCTCGTACGGTCGTCGGGCGAGTTGACAAAACAGAGTTCCACTCGGACAGGGGCGGTCTCTGAAATGCCTCACAGTCTCGCAAACGCGCGCAAGACGCTCGCTCGCATCGACTTCAGAGTTAGCTTGCCAACTCGCCAAGACTCCGGACCTACTCACGAGAGTCGGGCAGCAAAGTCTTGGCTTGGTGCCGCACCCGGAGTTTCCGGCTCCCGAATCCGGATCGTCGTCGGGTGGAGGTTCGACCCACGTGTGGGCGTCTAGATTCACCTCGCAGAAAAATGAATTTGAACTTACGTAGGGTAGCATCCGCATGGTCGAGAAGATGGGAGGAATATAGTGGTTTCTTTCAAGGGGGAATGAGCCAGGCTCAGACGTGGTCGGTATAGCTATGGAGAGGAAGGCTGAAGGCTGACAGGAACAGTCACTCGTGCACCGGGTCTCTTCGGGCCTCGCACAACCGAGGAGGTTGAGCAACCCAGTTCTGCCCCCGAATACTGAAACCATTTCATACCGTCTTGATGATTGTAATTACCGATTCTAACTCTTGTGCCCTTAGAGTAAAATATTTCGGTTTCCTTGTTTTTTCCATCCTCAAATCCTTGAAATGATATTCAGCTCAGTAAACGGTGCCCTATTCTAAAACTCTAGGAATGTTCATAGACACTCACCGCAATTGCGTTAATTATATAAAGGGAGGTCAAAAATGAGTGGAACTCGCTTTCATCTTCAGCCCGGACGCGGGATTTGCTATGGGAGTATCTATATAGCTGTCTACCGGCTGCATGCCTACCAACGGGCTTGGGTTGATCAATGTTACCTGTCCTTCGGGCGTGTAATCTTCAGCAATTTAAGAGTCTTTCAATTAAAAATCACGTGACCTATATAATATTTTACTAACAATATAAATCGAACCACAATCCATAGTATTACTTAACTACTTTATAGGTCATGTGTAAGACTCTAGGTTTTGTCCAGTTTCGACTTGATCTAGGACGACTTACTGCCCCGGCTCAGGACATGCTCGCGATTGTCTTATCAGGGCTCAGCACAGTCTGGATACAAAATATATCAAATAATAACTAGTCACTAAGAGAATGCTTTATGTGCAGGGAAAAGAAAGAACCCTCAGATAATTAAGCGCGCCTGTTCCGAACGATTAGGTACCTGCGTCAGAGGTTGTCGAAAGTTGGGGACATCGCCGATACCCGATGTGCCAACTGCGCACGCTTCGGTCAGACTTCAACCCTGATCAGTCATTAACTATTTTACTGCCAAGCGAAGAAAGATCCGATCGTGCCGATAATTAACCTCCTCGAATTCTCCTCGAATTCGGCGCTGGCTTAAAGTATGCCCCGGCCGAGAATCCAGGGCACCGGTACCGACGGCCTGGAGGCTGAACGAGCCCCCTGGGCTGTGCTGCACAGGATTTCCTTACTATAACCAATTCCTTTATTTAAATCGCCCTCGCTAAGTTGCTCTTGTGTGCAGCGGTAGCGAGGAGCCGTCTGGGCTCCCAGACTGGAATGCGACTCCTGTCTCGACTGAGCCGAACCGGTCCAGGCAGTCTAACCGAAAACCTTGGCCCGTCGACCACTCGGTCTTGAACAAGGTAGCTTCGGTTCAAACCGATACCGAAGGCGTAAAATGTGGCACCCTCCGTCGGCCACTTCGAGTTGCAATGCGGATGCCGCGGATATGGCCAATCGCCTCTCGGATCGAGCAAAGTTCCTGCTAAGCTTAAGAGCGACTATTTCAATGAGGACGTTTTCCTCCGCTGTTATCCCGAAGTATGTGTGCTAAACTTTATAGGGTCTTCTAGAATCTGTTCAGCGTGAGACCGAATACTTGGGACTATGTGTGGGTTGTCGGTACTGGGCGCCAAGATATTCGAGCCTCAAGGTCGAGGGCCCTCACTGTCGCCGTCAGGTCTCAGGGGTGCGATGGTAGGAACCAATTTGCATTTCAGGAGAGAGCGAGAGTACGCAATTAAAAGTCCGGAAGAGGCTCTCAATCGGAGATATATAGTACTATGTGATGCCCTGTAGTTAATTGGTATTCTCAGTCTCGATAACACCACGCTCATTTTCCTCCTTTCCTTCTAACACGACACTTACTTTTCACTTCCATCCTCACCATTCGTTAGACATGGTCAATTTGAAAAACTTCCTTCTTGTTACCACAACCCTGCTCGGGTGTACTCTTGGTGCTCCATCAGTAGAGCGTGGGCTCAAAGCAGGTGATGCTATTCCAGACAGCTACATCGTCACTCTAAAATCCACCATAAGCTCTTCCGAAGCAAAAGTCCATATCAAATGGGTAAACGACATACACAAGCGAAACTTGGACAAGCGCGGCAGCCACGCCAGCGTTCAGAGACGATACGACGGCAAGTCTGGCTTCCAGGGTTACTCCGGAAATTTCAACGTAGCGACAATCAAGGCGATTAAGAATAATGCCGATGTAAGTCATCACTCATAGGCTTGCTTCTTCGCGGATATCAAGTAACAACTGCTCCAGGTCGCAGCTGTGGAAGCGAACCGCGTCGTACAGCTCTCCCAGGAGACTACAACTGCCGATCCGTCCACTTCCAGCACGGTGGTCACCCCGGACAATGATTCCTGGAGTATCGCATCCGACACCAGCAACGTGATCACCCAGAACGGCGCCTCTTGGGGACTCACAGCGGTATCTCACAGAGACAAAACTGGCACTGGCTACTTGTACGACACCTCGGCCGGTAACAACACATACGCCTACGTGATCGATACCGGCGTCAGGCTCACCCACACCGAATTTGAAGGACGAGCAACCAACGGTTGGACAGCGTTTAGTAGCTACTACAACGATGGCTCGGGCCACGGCACTCACGTTGCTGGGACTATTGCCGGAAAGACGTTTGGGGTGGCCAAGCAGGCCAAGATTGTATCTATCAAGGTCCTGGACGACTCCGGTACGGGACGTACTCGGGTGTGCTGGCTGGGATCAACTGGGCCGTGAATGATATTATCAGCAAGGGGCGAGCTACCAATGCGGTTATTAACATGTCCCTGGGAGGTGAGTGGTGACTCCAGTCCGCCAGGCAAGCTTATGTAAGATGTTCTATATGCTAACAATCACTAGGGAGTCGTTCCAATGCCATCAACACTGCAGTCAATGCGGGCGTCACCTCTGGCGCAATTTCTGTCGTCGCAGCCGGCAACGAAAACCAGGATTGCGCCAACAGCTCCCCTGCTTCGGCAGCCAAAGCCATCACAGTCGGTGCCATTAATACGTACTGGGGCAAAGCCAGCTTTTCCAACTGGGGATCGGGAATCAACGTTTTCGCTCCCGGCGTAAACATTCAGTCTGCGTCATCCCAGAGTGACACGGCCAAGAAGATCATGTCGGGCACGTCCATGTCTTCTCCTCACGTCGCTGGCTTGGTCCTGTACGCAATGTCCGTCTACCAGGTTGCGCCGGCGGATATTCCCGACTGGATCGTGCAATCAGGGACGTCCAATTCTATCTCTGGCGACCTGCATTCTGCACCCAATTTGCTTGCAAATAATGCAAACGCGCTGCAGAATGCCCGCAGCTAAACTGCTTGGGTAAGAAAGGCTCCGAGAGGGTGGGATGGTTCAAAAGTTGGACGAGGCATTCTAATTTCTGAGATGCGACCCGCGAAGGAGATAAATACGTAACTCCGATAGACGACAATACCAAAATAAGCCGCGAAAAAATAAAATACAAAATAGAAGCAGATTGAATCAACGCACATATTGTCAAATTGTATGAGAAAAGGCGCAAAGGGTCCTGTACCTGAAGCAGCGTCTGTCTCAACTGTGGCTGAGGCCACTACTGAGCCCCGCCGCCACAGCCAATTTCAACTGCGGAAAGAGTTACTCGCACCACTTGCAACTGCAGCCACGCTTGTTTCAACTTTCAACCAGCCTCACCGCAACGCCGAAAATGCCACGTCTCGACTGCAAAGAGATAGCCGCCTGCCTCCGGCAGACAGAAAGCACACGAACGCGTCGCAAGTCCATCTCGCACTTCGGCAAAGCCCTGCGACGCGGCGATCGCTTCCAGCCGGCCTGGGAAGCCGTGGGCCACGCCGCCGGTCTCGCCTCCCTGATGGCCGAGTTCAGTATCAACGATGTTCGATTCATTTGCAAAGCCCTCGGCCGGACCGCATCGGCAATCAAAGCGAGAGAGGAGAGATGCGCCGCCATGGACGAGCTAGTGAAGTTGCTCTACCATAACCCGCTGGACCAGAGGCCACTGAGGGAAATTTACCAAAACATTATCCCGGCGTGCAGCTCGGCGGTGGTGGAGGAGTGGCAAGCACGAAGAGACGTTGAATGGACTACTCGACAGCAGAAACTCTTCTTCAATGGCCATCGCGAGCTAAACGAGGCGAGATTCCTGAACGCCATCTTCTCGCCCTCGTCGAAGCACAAGCATCTCACCTTTTCTTCGGAGAGAATGCTCTTCTCAGGCAACTTGGACTTTTGCGAAAAAATCCTATCGACTCTTGTCAGCAGAGAAGGAAATGTCCGCGTTCCCTTCGACTTCATGTCCGACTTTGCTATGCCGCTCCTCAAGCGCCTACTCAAAGCCCGGTTCGACGAGGAGACGCGGACCAAGTTTCTCAACCTCGTTATGCGGTGTGTTGAGAAACACCCGGATGCCGTGGCAAGCCAGCTACATTTGCGACAAGGTGGAATTCTCCAATATGTCATCCAGCGGCGGTACGAGGAGCCATCCGACCACCTAGATACACACTTGGCACGCCTCATCGGGCTGTTACCGACCAACGAGCAACCGCCCACTTTGGCCAATCTCCACGATGCAGTTCTAGTTCCTCGGGGATCCGATTCTGAGACGAGATATGAACTTCTGAGCCTCTTACTTCTACATGTGAAGCACTACAGTCTAGATATCAATGACGGATCCGAGACCAGCCTACAACGGCTAAGCCACATACCACTCGAAGGCAATCGGTGGCCGGCGGCTCTGTTCTTCTCCATCAGAAACGACAAAGCAATGCAACTACTTCAAAAGTTGACTACTGTACATCCACGCGGCGACTTTATCTCTCCGGTGGCTGATTGGAGTACAAAAACCGTCTTGGAGCAGACCCGGGGCATAGTCGAAAGCGACCGCGGCGACGTTGACATCGTCAGGGCACTGCTCGAGGCACAAAGCAAAAGCATCTCGGACGACGGCTGGCGGGACCGTGTTCGGGCCCTGGTCACCGAACGAAAGAAGAAGGCACAAGAGTCTCGCGAGTATCAAGGCCGTACCTTTTGGGCAAAGGCGGCACTAAACCTTTGTGTTGCTGCCGGTGACATGGTCACTCTCAAGAGCACTCTTCATTGGGCGAGGCGCTTTAACAAGGACGGGCCAACGGTGATGGCACTGTACAATGAGGATGTGTTTGCATCTAGAGAACTCGAGTCCCTCCTCGGCGTCGTCCCCGACAAGGACAAGGTCGACAAGCTAACAGCTTCAATATCGTCGGGCTTGGCCAGTGACATCAACCTCGCCAATCGCATTCTGCTCGACCTCATCGAGACGGCGGCCATGATTTCTCAAGAGCCCGGAGTCCCTCGCGACAGCTGGAGCAAGCTGCTTCGCCTCCCCAAGGTTGTTGTGGACTGGCGCTTGAACAAGGCAGTTCCCTACATGCAGACCAGGTCTTCGCGTGTTCCAGGCCTCAAAACTACCGAAACTGTCTGGAAACCGACGATTGAGGCTCTCGTTCAAATCGAGGAAACATTACTCAAGACAACATCTGAGGCTCTGGGTTCCTCGCGTGCCGTCGACATCTCGGGGGTCTACGTGTTGAAACGGCTTCCCGCATCCGAGGCTCCCATGCTAGCCGAGCTGGCAGAGTTCCTCTTGGGCCAGATGAGAAGACGCCTGGGCCCGGAGAGAGTCAAGGTGCGCATGGGGGAGGTCGTCCAAGTGGTACTGCGCGTTGCTCAAAGCGATCAACCGTGGCTGGCCTGTCCCTTTGTTCGCCATCTGATCATGGACGGTGACGACAACAGTTCATGGCACCGGCAGCTTCTGAGTGCGGGGTTTCTCTCTTCGCTTCCTGCAAAAGCGGCAAGAGAGCTTCTGGAAACGATGGGGGATGCGATGAGGAACAAGATGCGGGCGCAAAACTCGCGGCCGAGAGACGGAAATGCCTCAGCGGCTCCGTCCCTGCCAGGCATCAAAGTCACCACGGTCAAGATGATGGCTCAGCTCCTGCAGAGCAATGTCTTCATCGACGCCCAAGCCTCTTGCGACATCCTCGTCGGCCTACTTGCCGAGGCGCGACACATTGATGCCCAGGCTACGCTCGTCAACAGTTTGCTGGCTACCATGGAAGATGTAACCTGTCCGCCGCAGCTGGAAAAACGTATCTTCGGCGCGCTGGAGGACTACGTTGTTCCCGTTGCGGCTCAGCTCAGTGAGCGACAGGTCCTGACAGAGGTCGACTGGGAATTGGCGGCCGAGGATAACGGAAAGCTCCCAGATGTGAGCGAAGAGAGCCCCCTACTGGAGCTGCTGGTGGAGAGGGGACAAAGAGATGCTCTCAGGCCAGAAGTAAAGGTGCGGCTTGCGGCGCTGATAGGTGATGCGCTGCGGCAATCGTCTGTCAACAACAACCGCTGGATGCAGGCACTCCTTGTCAAGAACCAGTGGTCTCTCGATGATACGGAGGTTCTCCCGATGGCGCCCGCGGCTATTAGGGTGGCTGTTTCATTCTTCCGCGGCTGGACGAGCTACGCGCCCTCTTCGCTACTCCTCACATTGCGTCAGCTCGTGATGAGCAACCTCAACCCTCCTCCATCCATAGCCCGTATCACTCAGACAATCAATGCAACCAGCGACCTCATCAACTCCAACGCGGGCAGTCACTGGCTCACACAGGTCGATAACCCCGGCACTGAAGCGTTTCGACTCGGGCTGCACGACGCCGCTCTCATGCTGCAGCGCCCGGCTTATGAACTGGACTCGAAGCTGGAGAAAGGTCATGGCATCGAGACGAGCGCGCTTCAGGATTTCGTCATGGCGGCCGCGAGCCACTTCGTCTCAGCTGGTGATTTCGGGTTACTGGAGGAATTGGTCGCCATTTTGTGCAGGAAACGGCTCGAGTCACGCAGGAATTGGTTTGCTTGGCGGTCGAACTGCATGCCTCTGATCAAAGACATCATCGAGCGTGTTGATGCCGTCCGCGCACGTGACGACTCCAAGCTTACGACCCGAAGGCCGCTCCAACGACTCAACAGAGCCAACGTTTTCCGACTACGCGTCAAAGTGCTCCCCGTCCCCTATCCCTTGTCCGAGGATCTCATCGGCGCGGCAGATGTCGACGACTTCGTATCCGACTTGTCGGGGCTGATCGACCAGCTCGCGAGCCGCTCGCCCTACCACGACAACTTTGCGCATCTAAAGATGGAGATGCTTCGGGCGCACAACAGGATCAACTTTGCCCGGTATGCTCTGGGGCTCGTTGCGAGGTCGCGGACGGAGCAGCACGCGTTGGCCGACTGTTTGAGGCTGGAGCTCGCGGGGGACTTTTTGATGGCGGCGAGCGATCCGGTGGATCAGGGGGTCGTCGGCGAGGCGAGGGATCTGGTGCGCGGGTGGGTGGCATCTGGGAGCGAGGAGGTGAGCGCCATGGGCGATGAGGTCGCGGGGAGGCTCTTGCGGGAGAGGGGGGGTTGGTTCAGGCGTGGCATGGAGGGGAGTGAGCTCTAGAGGGTTATAGGTCAGGACATGGAGAATCCCATTTGTAGGGGGTGCGAGGACGGAATGGCCGAGTGGTCAGTCTCGAGCACCCGCCGAAGAGACATCTGTTTGAATATGATGACAAATATCAAATGTTCTCTCATATGATACCATTTAACTCGCTATCTATCTCGCCATCTATTATACCATCTCTACAATTTTTGCCAGCTAAATTGACCTTTTTTACCCTTTCTGTCTCTTCTTTTTTCTTCAATCTATCTGTTCGACTAAAATGTCGACCGGCACTCCCCGTTGCGTTACGACACGGCTCGTAAGTTGGGTCAGGGTCATTGCGTTGGTAGGTCAAACGGGGAGTCCAACATGTGCTTCAGGACCTCTGGCTTGGTGAGCATACCGTAGAAGTAATAGATGGGACGATTAAGGTTCGGGTTCGATTTGGCCAGGACAGCTCCATAAAGTCGGGACCTACAACTTCGAGTCTAGCAATATAGGCGGACTGTCTTTCTTGGCGGGGTCGCACCTGGAGGAAGCGGTGGTGGCTTTGGAGGTTCTTGCTGGGAGGGTCGCGCTGGAGAAAGCGGCGGTAGCGTTGGAGATTTGTCGTTTGATGCCATCTTGAAGGAGTGCAGAAACTGCGTATAGATGAATTGGCCAGGCCTTCTCTGGGTCAATCGTTGGGTAAATAAGAGAACAGGGGCAATATAATGACAACAAAGTGGACTGGAGCCGTGAGCAACCTCAAATACAGTACTATGACAAAAGTCTGCCCCCACCCACCCTTTCTGCCAATACACCCCTTCACCCCCTGAGACTTCACTTACATATTTCCTAGTGAAAAGGAGGTCATTTGGGATAATTTTATATTGCTGAATAGCCCTGCTCTTCTCCTTCAATATTTCGTATACCAACCCCGCACCCGAATACAGGCTCGCAGTCGGCGCTCCAAGGAGTTAATACGCTTCGAAATTTGCTCCTGGGGGATTGCCCTCCACGCTAAGTCAATGCAGCGTTGGAATTCGGCCCTGTCTGCCTCGTTGTTTTTAAGGTTGCGTAAATGAGGGTATTTGGCATGAAGTGTGCTCTTTAGAATGCTCCAAATGTTCTCGATTGGGCTTAAATCCGGCGAGTTTGGCGGCCAATCTAGCAGCTCGATTCCTTGGGTCATAAGCCAAGTCATAGTTGACTCTGAGGTGTGAATTGGGGCATTATCCTGCTGAAAAACTCTGGTGCCGTTATATTGAGGCAAAAGTCCCTCTTGGAGGACTTTCTGATAGCTCCAGGAAGAATAACCTCTTCTCGGGGCTAATTCGTCGCGTGTCATAAGGAGAATAGGGGTTCGATCTGTCTTCCACATTGCGGCCCAGAACATCATGGAAATAGTCGGTTTATTTCGGTCTCCCTTATTGACGACCTTCTTATTGTACTTTTCATGAGGAAGCCGGAAGTCGGTCTTGTCGAATAAGTCGAAGAATATAGCGCCTTTGGGCCCTATTGAGTACCGTAGGCCGCCCGCTGCGAGGCTTATTTTGCAGTGATTGTTGTGTTGTGAAGCGATTGAAGATGCGAGTTACTGTCTTGTGGTCGGTCCTGAACTCACGCGCGACAGACCTCTTAGACTTGCCTTGGTATAACATAGAAACCATTACAGCTTTCGCTTCTGTACTGAATTCCTGACCTTTTTGACGATTTGGGATATAATATCCCCAAAACGGCGGTCTTGAGGCATCGCGTTGAAAAGTTATGATGATTCTAAGTTTAAAGGGGTATCGCGGTTGTGTCGTGAAATTGACGCGGTCACGTAGAGTGGGGGCAGACTTTTGTCACATAGTTAATTGTAAGAGAGAACAGGTTATAATGTTATGCTTTATTCGTTCTGTTTGCAATGAAACTTATCGTGCAAGATGATCGAGAAGTTATCTCGTTGCGGCAAATGCACTCGCTGGGGGCGTTCTTGTGATGGCACTAATGTGTCCATTGGGGCTTGTGAGTGTCGGTAGCATGCGTTTATTTTTTGCGGAGTGGCTGACATAGCAGTGAACTATATCAATTTGGAGTCCGATCGGTTAGAGCGGGAGGAGGGAAAGGCGGAGGAGTAAATATTGTAGGCGCAGGCGGCTTTGAATGAGGCTTTAAATCGGCTGTCCCGTCTTTGTCGACAGAAGCGTCTGCTCAAGTCGCGAGGCGAGGAGATGGTCCGTTGTGGTTTATAGTCGTTAAATAAGCTGGAGGCCAGTAAGCAGGTTGAGTCGGAGGTAGTGATTGCGGCTTAATCCTTAGGCGCATTGGATAGTTATTATTAATTAGAATGCTATTAGTTTAACGTGCATGATAAGCGTGCGGTCAAAACAAGCATGCGGTCAATTCCCCACCCGAATTCTCTTTTCCTTACTTTAACCTATATTCCTTAACCACAAAATATATTACACTCAAATTATAAAGCTAATATTATTCTTGCCCTTTAAGCGCTTTAAAATAACCCCTAATTGAAAGTATATTGCGCCGCTATAATCTATAGAGTCTTAAACACTACCCTATGTTATTAATGCGACCACATCCCTGTAAGACGCAACTATACGCCTAAATCTTAAAAATTAATAGATCTAGAGGAATAAATAATTATTTAATATATTCTCGACCTGAATTCGCAATCGTTTCCTCCCCGCCTTCGCGATGTGGAAGATATGGCCAATAAACTGCTCGCCGACCGCGACGCGCCTCCTATCGGCAAGCAGTGGGCTTCCAACTTTGTTAAGCGACAACCAGAGCTAAAGACGCGTTCTTTTCGGAGATATGACTACTAAAGAGCCAAATGCGAAGATCTAGAGGTCATCTGAGGCTAGTTTACGCTTATGTAGAACATAATTAACAAATATAGCATCTTGGAGTTAGATATTTACAACTTTAACGAGACTGGCTTTATGATGGGAATCATCTTAATAGGCATGGTCGTCATAAGCGCGGAAAGACGTTCCAACGCGAAATTGGCCCAGCCCGGAAACCGGGAATGGATTACGGTCGTCCAGGGCATCATTCCCAAGGATGGTGGCTGCCGCCGTTCATCATTATTGCGGGTTAATATTACCTCTCGACATGGTACGAAGATAGCCCTCTACCGCAAGACTGGGTCATCGCCACGACCGAGAATGGCTGGACAATAAACGAGAGAGGCCTAGAGTGGGTTCGGCATTTCGATAAGCACACCAAGCCTCGCACGACTGGCAAATATCGCCTCCTCATCCTAGATGGCCACGAAAGTTACCTCTCGATCGACTTTAAGCTCTTCTGCAAAGACAATAAGATCATAACCCTTTGCATGCTTTCTCATTTATTCCATATACTTTAGCCTCTCGATATTAGATATTTTAGCCCTCTTAAGCAAGCATATAGGCAATAAATCGAGATAAAGATGCGGGCTAGTATAACGCATATCACTAAGGAGGATTTCTTTCTAGCATTTTTTGCAGTATTCAAATAGTCCATGACAGAAAAGAACATCCGTGGGGGTTTTCAAGGAGCAGGCCTTATGCCTTTAAACTCAGAAAGTGTGATTTCTAGGCTGAATGTGAAGCTATAGACGCCGCCGCCAGTCGACAGGGTTAATAAGCTACTGGCACCTTAGGTTTCTAAGATGCCAAATAACCTAATAGAGGCGAGTTTGCAGTCTGAATTCATTAAGAACCGGATATTGTGGTGGTGGGGATATTCCTGACCTTTCCGACCTTTCAGACAGTCTGATCAAATGGTCTAGGTTAGTCTTGCAGCCTGTCATGTGATAGTCATGTGACCGTCTGAGAAGGTGTCTTGTGACGCCTATAAAAGCCCGACCTTTCCGCAACCTAGATAGATTCAACACGTTGTTTCGTCACTGGCTTTTATTATATTGTTCCCCGGCCGGAAGGTCAGCCGGGATGAAGTGTTTGATATATCTTTCCTCTACGCATTATGACTTTCCCTTTCCTTCCTGCCTCGACTAGGCCCAACATTTCCTTCCTTTCGAGCCTGCCTGACTTCCCTAGCTGACCCGACTGTCAAGATCCTATTGATCAGACCTGCCTCGCGACCACCCTAGAGGCCTGTTTTCCTTTGGTTGTTGTGTTGGTTTCTTCCTGCTTGTTTCCCCCATCAAACTATTTATATAGCTGCTCTAGTACGTGCTGTTTGTCTGTTTCCTTGAAAGCGGGATCCTGCTGATTGTGTTCTAGGATCTGCTGCAAAAGTGGATTACCCTATTCCACTATGTGTATTTGTATAGGCAATAAGGATCGTTCTGGAATTAGGTTTCTAGTGATTCGGCTTATCTTGTATGCTTAGGTATTTGCAAGTTTCTTAGCTACTTATGGCATATAGTAGCGACATTTATTAATAATGCATTAGACTATAAAGTCTATAAATTTAAAGTTATATATCTGCTGGATCTTATATAGGGTGTTATTAAGGCATAAAGCGAACTTGACACCTATTTGAACTAAACTATGTAAGTATAAAGTGCACTATAGGGAACTCAAAATTCACTCGGGTGAAGACAAAGAACCCTAAGTAGTGCCAAAGAAGTAAACTAATAATACACAGGGGGGAACAAGATGGTAACACAAGGCCTGAGGGGGATAAGCGCAACGAGCTCACTGTATTGCAAATCACCCCGGGAGAGTGGTTTGTTTAAACCGTGTCGGTGAGGTCCAGCAAGCAACGCAATTCGGACCAAGTCAAACTTGGCAGCAATGGCAGCCCGGTTCCAACAAAGATTCGAAAGGTTCAAGTGGCGACGTGGGTTCAGAAAGAAAGGCGAGCGAGTGCAGCATCTTGTTCCGGTTACATCAAAAAACAGTTCAAACGATTGCTTTGGTTCCCCAATGAACGGTCGCTGCGCGGTCGCATTTCAAGATGCCTGGCCCTTGGGGCAACAGCGGATCTGCAGGAATGTACTGCGTGTCAGCCGCAGACATTGAAATGCCAGTTATTCCGCCTTCGGACTGCAGTGGGTGTAGTGCGCGTCGGATGGCTTCTGAAAGGTCGGGACTGAGCCATGCTAGCGGCTATAGGACGACTCGATGTTCCTACCGGCTGCAGCTTTGGGGTACTAGGTTTGCATACAGCCTATCTCAAGTGCAGGGGGAGGTCTCGTGCCTCGTGGTGCTCCTAGTGGTCGATAGCATTCGTTCTCCGGGTCATCCTTCTTGAAGTGTTCAAGGTATTCGTCTTTGGACCAGTACTCGTGTCCATTTTCTCATTTGTAGGAACGGCCATTCTCGATGTCGGGCTTTGCCTTGCAGTTGCGAACATGTCTCAAGTGGTTGTCGCGTCGTCGAGACTGCTTCCTCAGGCAACAGCATTGGTATTTGGGCGTGGAAACCTGTTGCGTGCGCTCGAGGTGTCGTTTGCTCTCGAAATGCCTTGTTAGGCCTCTCTGGTCTCGGAAAGAAAGTCTGCAGGGTTCGCAGACAAATCGTCCCGATGGATTGGGAGCGGCCGGGCTTGGCGAGGAGGAGGATGGCGAGGAAGACGAGTGTAACGGGGATAAAGAGTCCGGGCCGGGGCGAATAAAAGGTTGACCTGTAGGAACCGACCGGTCGGGGCAACCAACACATGGATGCTCCTCCCCGGGAAAGGTAGGTAAAGGGCACATATGACAAGGCCACCCAGCCCAAAGAGGGTCGTTTGTTGTTATTGGATGCCCATTTGCACTCAAGCTTCAGGTAGCAAGGGCAAATTCCCTTGCGACCACCGCAAAGAGTACCGATAGAAAGAGCTGATGTATAGGGCCGCGAAGGCCTCGAGAGGAGGGCCAATAGGCAGATGAATTTGCGAGGGTGGGTGATTGGTGAACGAGGTAGGTAAGCGGTAAGGTAAGTTGCGCAGATGTGTTTGGAAGTCCCTAGCAGGAGTCCAGAGAGCGATTGTTGCCGAATCAAAACCCGTGGGGACGGGTTTCGGAGACGACGTGCCTTGTCCATTTCAAAAACTGGGCTGCGATGCCGTCTTAAATACTTGGTACGGTAGGCGTATGCGTACAGTTGGCATCTTCGTACCTGTACGTCATGACCTCCACCGCTCGGGTTTTTATTGAGGCCATTTCAGGTTGGCTCTCAGGGCAGGGAAGGCGGGAATGCCCCCTTTGCCTGGGACCCCTGGCTCCCGACCTCTTCAACTTGGGGGCCAGGGGGCCCGCCCTCTCTTGGTCTCCTCCACGAGGAATTGAGGCCTTTGCTCCAATTGGTCCATCAGAGACGACCTCACCAGATCCGCAGCGCCTCCCGAGTCCCGACTGTCAGCTCCGAGTGCAGGGCGCAAACTTCATTGAGGCCGTTATGCCAATTGGTAGATTGGGGCCGCTAGGTTGGCGAAAATGAACCATAAACTGCAACCTCGCGTGAGTGGAAGTGGAAACAGTGAGGCCATTGCACCCACAGGCCCACGGAATATGGGCCACTGCAAACTGCTGTGCTGACTGCGGTTGGGAAATTGAGGTCATTCCACACACCAAGAAGACACCACGGGCAATAATGGTTCGCGGTAGTCAGCTAATGCAAGGCAACTTGAGGCTATTGCGCTGGTTGGCTCTGGGGAAGACACTCCGGTAGTCAACACTATGCCTCCATGTTCAACGACGCCTGTTAACTGAGGCCATTCCCATACGTTGGGCATATGCATGAGCCGTAGGTTGATAACCTGGCATGAGCATAAATACGCAGGTGGCAGTTAGTATTATTAGGTATTATACTTTCCACTAGTCTTACGATTTTAAGTATAAACAATAATATCACCAAGCTACTCTTATAATGGCCGACTCCAGCAAGACGGCCGGTTCCTCCGGCTACATCAACTTAATTAACAGCAATAGTATGTGTAACAAAACGATACTGGAGCAAGCCTACTATGCCTATGCTGATATGCAAAACGTACCTAGGGAACTTTGGAGACATGTTCTGGGCCAGCACAAAGACTGCCAAGGAAAGCAATAACCTTGCCGAAAGCCAAAAGCACAAGTCGGGAAACCCAGCTTCCTCAACAAAGACGAACCATAAATCTACCAAGGTAAGAGCCCTTTTGACACCATTAATAAAACAAAGGGGCCTTTTCTTATGATGCTCAGGATGAATGAGAGACATACGCCCTCCAGTTAAGGTTGTGGCATGGGGTGATAAGGTTCCGCAAGTGTCGATCAGATAGTCATTAGAAGGGATGGTCTGAGTTTCTCTTTCTCTTACGTGGGTTTATTTGCCATTTATTTATAGTCTACTTGAGCTATTGGCTGAGCAGCAATATATCAATTCTACTGTAGGTACTTTATATAAACGGCTGCCTAGTATCATAGTGTCGGACTCGTTGGGGGCAACGGCCCGAGTTTATGCGTTTAAAAGGTGTAAATAGAGTCAGGGACTAGAAATTGAGTGCCCATGATGAAGAGGGCTGAATTGATCAATTGAATGATGAATCTGGCTGCTTGTCTCTCTCCCTCCGAGGTGTCTTGAGCGGGGTTTTCTTTGAGGATCCGTTATTCCTTCCACCGGGGAGCTCCACGCAGTGCTTCTTGAACAACTCGATGGTCCTCCGCATGGGCGTCCAGTCCCTCGGCTGGATGACCACGTGCCTCGCCTTTGCCAGCAAGCCGAACCACGTCTGCACCTGGGCGATGATTTCCCTGTTATAAGTTACGTCGCGGAAGAAGAACAGGTGGCGGTCGAGGTTGATCCAGCCGTGGGGGTCGAGGTGCGTGTGCGTGAGTTGCGTGACGAGCCGAGTCTCGCGGCAGGCTTGGCTGGCGGAGCGGTCGATGCGGCCGAGGAGCTTGAGGCGGCCGTCGATGCGGCCGAAGCGGCGTGTAGGGCCAGGGGGTTGAGATGGCGAGGTGCCAGATGCGGTGGCGGAGTTCGGGGGGGGGGGAGGTTGGAGAAGAGGGTGAACTCGGACATGTTTGTACAGAGTGCACGAGTGGTTGGTGAAGTTGAGCCAGTGTTTTGTCGTCTTGTCTGTTTATATGTGCTGGTTGTTAAGGGGCAGCCGGCCGGAAGTGTGGGTAATCATAACAGGCAGCAACCTGCGTTATGTTGTTGGTCGAGTGAAAAGTGCTGTTGGTTGGGAGTGGTGCATTAGCAGCTGCCAAAGAGATATAAGTGTTATTACAGAGTCTGGTAGAACCACAACTTGAGAAGGTCTAGCCAACTAGACTGTACTGCTTGAGAAACATGTCATGTCTGAGAACAATGAATCCAACCCATCTTTGCTATTCTCTAGGCTGATCGTCTGAGACATGCCCTCATTGACCGATCAAGACAGCCAACCTTGACTCTTTTTTCACTTCCACGTCTGCTTCACCTCCCACGCATGCAGCCCAAACTCCTCCCACTCCAACTTCTTCCACTTCTCCGGCTCCGCCTCAGCCTCGACATAGTGCCTCATGGCAATCACCGCCTGCTCCGCCCACCTCTCAGCCGTAACCCTCCCCACGCCAGTAGCCAACGGCGTCATCAGAATACTCCGAATCTCCCTCTCCCCTTCCTCCGCCTTCCCCTCCCTTACCGCGCGATTATGGTTCCCCACGGCGCACAGCAAACTCCAGATGCACTCGTACACCACCTCGCGATCCCACACCACATTGTCCGGGGTGCGCATGGTCGGACATAGCGCCACCCTCTCCACGCCCCAGACGTTGCGCGAGCGGGCCGCGAAGCTCGGCGGGATGCGCACCAGGGTGCATGTCCCCGGGGGAGCGAAACCGCGCCACTGCGAGTACAGCTTCTCCTGGGCGACGTGGGTGAGGGCCAGGTAGTCGTCGCGCGGGGAGAGGGCGCGCGAGATGGCGTCGTCAAAGGCGCCGTCGAGGCGGCCGTACGAGTTTGCGGGGGACACGATGGTGTCGAAGCGGACGGTGGAGGGGAGTTGGGAGAGGGCGTAGTTGTGGACGGTGATGGGGACCGAAGAGGGGAGTTCGTAGGATTGGGAGGCAGTTCGGAAGGCGGTGCCAAAGTGCTCTTCCATGCAGAGAAGGTGTATTTGGGGAATGGCCATTTTGATAGAAGGTGACAAGAGGTGTTGAAGAGATGGGTGGACGTTGTTTATCGAGAGATAGCAAATAGGTCCATGTTTGTATTCGGAACCCACATCTCTAACCTGTCCTTGAGTTATATCCTCTGAGGCTGTGCAACTGCTGCCTAAGCCGCGATCCCCCTCCACTAACTATCTATATTTATTCTCTTATGATCTTACAAAGATCGTATCAACCTCGGCTCTTACCCCTCTAGTACGACGAATTGACCTATAAAATCTCAGCACAAACTCAACAACACACCACTCCCCCTCACCCATATTTGCAGGCATCCTCTTCTTCTCAGGAACATTCACGTACCTTTTCCAACGTCATATCAAAAGCCGGACTCTCCACCCTCACCGCCTCACCCCTCCCCTCCATCTCAAACACAAACTCATCCAGGCTCAAGAAATCGTACGTCTGCCGATCCTGCATGAACCACGTCTGACAGCTCCCGTCCTTGAAAAACAACCTCTCCTCCAGCGCTGCATCGACCGTCGCGTTCGTGTAGTCAAACACGGCGCGCCACGCTCGAGATGTAGAGCCGGATAGATTGGTCGGGTAGATGCGCGCATCGGTGGGCGGCGCGCTGGTGACTTTTCCAGTTTCCAGCGTGGCCCACGAGTAGCCGCCAATGTTGGAGAGCACGTCGAAGCCGCGGACTTGCCACGAGGAAATGGCCAGACCTGGGTTGTCGTCCATTTTGAAGGTGACGCTGGAGTTGGTGGATGCGTCGGTGTACGTGCCGACGTAGGCCTTCTTGGCTTGCGAGCGACCGGCGGCTTCGATGGCGGGGAGGAGGCTGCGAATCACGGCGCTGAAGGCGATTGACGAAGCGTAGCTGGCAGAAGCCTCGGTACCAGCCATCAATACCGTAATAACAATGTCGTAGTCTAGGACGATGCCCGTCAACGCATGGTACAGCCCCAGGTCGCCGCTCTTAGTGTACACGTCAATCATACGACCATCAAAAGTAATGTTGTCGCTGCGGAGAATCTCCCATGGGTGTCCGACCTGGTATCCCCAAGAGGAAGTCGACGACGCCGGCTTCATCCAGCGGCGCGTTTCCATAGGCGACAGCAGCTTGTGCGTGTAGATGGCTTCATTCAAGGCCATTAGGTCGCCGAGGGAGGAGTACATGCCGCCGGCCCTCAATCGTCAGTACCTCAGTCTCGTGGGGAATGGAGGACTCACGGATCAAACACCTCGAGAGTCGCATTCCAGGTAGTCTCGCCCTCGGGGATGAAAATGTCCTTGGCATCAGGCATCTCTCCCGTAGACGTGTGCTTCATGCCTACCACATCCAGAATATTCTCTTTGACGGCCTCGTGAAATGTCTTGTTGCTCGCCGCCTCGACCACCAGACCCAAAACCGCGATTCCAATGTTGGAATACACAGAGTTGGTGTAAGGCGCGTAGACTGGAGGCCGGCGGTTGACCTGCTTAAGGAGGTCCTCCTTGGTGCAGGGAATCGTTCCCGGGAGACCAGAGCACGACGGGCCTGTTTTCTTGGGGAAGTCGGGGAGGCCCATCTTTGTCCAGGCTTCGGAGCCGACTACGCCAAGATCCTGGGCCACTGGTTGAGTTAGCAGGGCATATGCATGGTGTTGGCGCAGTTGACTTACAGTCGACGCCCAGGCCGGAGAGGTGTCCCGCAAGAGACCCAACTGTAATTTCCTCCCAGTCCAGCGACAACACGGGATCATCCGTAGCTGTCTCATTCAGCTGGGGAAGATACTTAAGAACCGAAGCATCCATATCGACATTACGACTCTGCAGCGCCGCCAGCACGGTAAACAGCTTCGACACACTCGCAATCCGATACATGATATCGTCGCCGACCTTTTGCGCACCAGATCCCGGCTTAGGAGGGGTGAAGTGGTACTTGAAGAGGGGCTCATTCTCGTGGATCGACTTAACCCCGATAGACAGGGCCGAAGTCTCAAAGAGGGACGTGATTTCGTCGTCAAGGCCTGCCTTGAGGGATAAGATGGCTGACTTGACGGCTTTGTGCTTGCTTGGGGCCGAGGGAGCGGGGAGGACGGCGCCCATGGGAGGGCAAATCTTCGCGTTGGTGAGGGTGAGGGAGCCAACAGCGAGTGCCGCGGCTAGCTTAAATAGGGAGGGCATAGTTATAGAAGATTATGAAATGAGATGGTGGAGATCTGCGGTTAGTGAAAAAGTCAATTCTTCAATAACGAAACTGACAATATATATACACGACGACCAAAGGATCAACAAAAACATTACAACGGTAATTACTACTCTTCCCAAGTTTAATACATCGTAAGCACATGAACCCACTCAACGATGCGGAGCCATCGCAACTCCCAAGTCCGAGCCAGCCAAGCCTCCTACCAAATCCCACTGCGACGCTACAACCGCGTCTAACTCCACGATCGTCACGTCCCAGGGCTCATCGGCGCTTCCGCCTTGATCGATCTAGGTTTCACCACTGCCTAAATCCTGTTTATTAGGGCAATCTTTAATCTCGCATTGAGGAGTGCGAGCAGAGGCTTAGGCGTGGGGATAGTGCGTCCGAGACTCCTGGTCGTCGAGTCCGAGCGGGCCAATGAGGGGTTGGTCAGAGGGATGAGATGAACATGGTTCGCTGGAGAGGTTGTGGAGAGTACCCAGCATCATAAGGCTGAAAGAGAAGCATTGAATGAATTGATCCTCGAACCCGCGCTACTCTACGGATTATCCCTTCCAATTTACCATATCCATCCAGTCTGTCATCGCCTCGTCCGCACTATCCTCGACTTCCTTGCCCTCAAACTCACCTCCTCGTACTCCATCTCCTCATACTCACCCTCCTTACCTCCCTCCTCATCCTAATTGTTGTCCTAATATCCTTATCCTCTTCCTTATCCTCATCCTTATCCTTACCCTCATTCTAATCAATCACCATCCTCATCCTCACCTTCTTCTTCCTCATTCTCGTCAGAATTCCAATACACATAGTCTCTTGGCTCGCAATCAGTCCATCGCCAACGGACTTTGAGAAACTTTGCGACAGCAACATGTCCCTTCGTCATGGCTCGTGCAATCGCTCTCTCGAGTCTCCCTCGCGCATTCTCACCATCAAGTGCCCCCTTCTCAATTAAAAGCTGCACCATGTCAAGTCTCCCATTCTCCGCGGCGCCCTCCAAGCAACTTCGGCCAGACTTCCTGGCTGGGGGGGCATTGACCTCTGCACCAAGATTGATCAAGTGTAAAGCAATGCCCAAGTGGCCTTTGATGCAAGCCGACTGGAGTGCGGTTGCTCCTGCGCCATGTGCGGGCGGTGCGTTGACTTCAGCCCCAGCTTGGAGCAAGCAGTCGATGAGATCCAAGCGTCCCTTTTCGATTGCGTGTTGCAGAGGGGAACAACTCTGCCGTATCGTGGGGTCATGCTCGTTGACATCCGCGCCGGCATCTAGAAGATGGTGGACCATTGACTTGTTGCCATGGCTTATGGCATCAAGCAATGGGCTTCCCATGCTCGGCATAATCTCCTCGCAAGGCATGTACATTGGCTGGCTGTTTTCGGCCATCAGGGAAGCCATAGAGAGATCGTTCATTTCGGAAATGGCCTTCCATGTGATTTTGTCGGGCTGAAAACCATTTTGCAGAAGCATCCGACAGACTTCCTCGCGTGCTTCCACATCCTTGCACTGAACACCCAGCACAAGTGGACTTCCCAACCTATGGTATGGCCAACGCCGTAACGGCATGTTCATGACAATGCTGGCTCGTCCCAGGCCCTCAAAGAGAACCGTGGCTCGATCTGGCACCGGCAGTCGTGCTTTTGTCGCATTGCAACACGGCAGACCTTTCAGGAGCATCTCCAAGAGATCCAGGTCCCCCATGTAGGCTGCGAATCCAACAGCCGTGGCCTCCAGAGCACAAGACGGCGCCGAATCGGGCCGTATTTGGATCAACTGCCGGACGATTGCGTGCGATCTGGTCGCGGCTGCGGCGCAAAGACATCCCGAGTCATACGCAGCAGTCCCTGAGTCGAGTACTTTCGAGACGAATTCCCAATCCTCGAACAAGATTCTCCCTTCAAGGACTGTGGTACCGATATTGTCCTTTTCCAAGAGGTGACTTCCCAAGGTTATCAATTTGTTGGCCAACTTCCATTGACCGTAGAAGCCGAGCGCAACCACTTCTCCTCCCATGGGTGTTGCCCCTTTTTCCAGGAGAAGTTCTACCATGGCGACCATATTCTTATAGTCTTCGGCGTCCGTGCAGAGGTATAGCCTGTAGCATGTCGTCTGGAGGGCACTCACCCCGTTTCGCTGCTCATTTGGACAACCACTGGATTCCAAAACAGCCGACAGCAAGACGAAGTCCCAACTTTCAATGGCATCGATCGTCCCTCCCCCTTTGAGCTTGGCACCTGCTTTGACGAGCAGAGCAGCACAACCCAGCAAGTCCTTCATGTGGGCGTAATGGGGGCCCCAACTCTTCACCTTGTCGGGATTTCTAAGAATATGCATGACGGCCTCGTATGGTGTGTGACCAGCTAATTCGAGGAGACGAAATGGGATGAGGTGTCTGATCGGCTTGGGAGGTTGAATACCAACGCAATCGAGGTCTACACCACCACGATCGATCAGCCGCTGCACTATGCCCCTCCTTCCCATCACAGCTGCCAGATGAAGAGGGGAAAAGAATGATGAGTGCGATGGATATTTGCAGTCCATCTCGAGAAATAGTTCACAAAGACCGACCTGTCCCTCCCATACACTTGCATGCAATGGAGTGAACCCGAGGAAGTTAGGCACCATCACATTAGAGCAGATTCCGTAAAGCCGACGAATGCAATCATAAGACCCGCCTGATACTGCGGCCACGAAAACATCCGCATCGATGAAAGTTTTCAACGATGTTGTGGGATGATGTGTTGCGAAACCATTGAGAATTAGCTCAAGCATGTCCAGTGACCCAGCAGAAGCGGCCACAGTCAATGCAGTCTCCGCGTAGACCAATGAGTTGGAGGCTCGGAATGCACGCGTGAGGCTGGCTCCCCCTCGAATGATAGCTTTCACACTTCGCATATCCCCCTGTCTGATAGCATTGTGGAGAGCCTGATCCAGATGCACCGAAGCCCCATGTTGTAGCAAGAGTTGAACCATCTGGGGCTGAACCGTGTGTGCCAACACGGTAGATGCGCTGAGTGCATATTCCAAGGGTGTTTTTGGATTTTCGGGGAAAAAGACGTCGACACCTGCACGAGCGTCCAAAAGCTGGCCCGCTAGATCTAGATCACCAGTGATCGCGGCGACCTGGAGAGCGGTCGCGACATGATCGTTATCCCTGATCCGGGAATCGGGGTCACACCCGCTGGAGAGGAGCCATCCGATGAAAACCATAGTACCCCTTCTTTCCATGCTCTGCCCAGATCTGCATGAGGCCCAAAAGATAGCCGCGGAAAACAGCTTCTCCATGAAACTGCACACTGTGGGATCATGGAGTTTCCAGAGCTCTCTCAGCTGGGCGTCAAGCCGTAGTAGGCCACTGTTCTGAAGGAGATCCAGTGTCATATGCCACTCATCTTCAGTCTCTAGGGATACCCAATTGTTCGACAGGGAGAAGATGAACGAATGCAAGGATTCCCGAACCACTTCCTGGTGGGATCCATTCAGAAGGATGTGTGCACGGTGTAAATGTTCTCCGGGATAAGACTCGGGCATTGATGCTTGGAGCAGAGTCGTGAGGTCGCTAAACTTTGGTGGTTGCTTGATACTCCAAAGCTGAGAATCTAGACAAGGGAAGATGTTGTGAATAAACGGCTTGGGAAGACTTCCGCAATGTCGATATTCGTCGACGGATGCAGCTCTCGGAGGGGCCGTTAGAATTGCTGCTAGAGATAAAACAGTTAGCGATGGCAATATCCGTAAAACAAATGTGAAAATGATCTGACCTTCGGCAACCTTGGCTTGGAATAACAGCCAAGGTAGTGTCGTTGGCCACACAGCCTCCAAGTTGAATGAAGGTGGCGTGGAAATAACAACCTGGGAGTTGATCGGTGATGCGACAGGACTGGAGGCTGAAAGATCATTAGAAGTGGGGCAAGACCAGAAATGAGATTAAGACTAACGAGGGTTCAGTTGCGCAAAGATCGACCTGTCTCGGTGGCGTTCGGTTTCCTTTTTGACGGTGGAGGATTTGAGGCGCTTCCCACAATGCACGACCTGGCTCTCTTTGCCATCATGCTTTCGCTTGGTGATTTTGCGGTCAATGAGCACCCAAGTCTCCTTATCAAGATTTTTGCCAAACTTCCACTGCTTCAATTTGTACTCGAGCTGGTTAGGTCTAAAGATTGATCAGCATGTTAAAGATGGAGAGCGGATGGATTTGAAACTCACGTCACAGATAGCCCGAGAGGTGCCAGCTCGGCCACGATTTTTTTAAGTGAATGGTTTTTGCCGATGTAAAGACGCCAGATGGTGTGCTTATGTCGGTCCCATACTTCGTCTGTGGGCTGCGACTTGCGGGAGTTCATCGAGGAGCTCATCAAAAGGGTGGAATTGGAGAGAATATCGTTCTTTGAGTGTTGTAGAGTTGAAAAGAAGCTTGAGATGCAATTGCCCAGCTTGGGGACGGCACAGCTTCGTACTTATGCCTCGTTGGTTCTTCCTTCCCATCCCAGTAGGCAGTTGCAATTGTGATTCGGGTGGTCACACCTGAAAGCTGAGGGTCTGTGCAGTGGCAGCTTACACTGGGGCTGAGCTGCAAACGGAGCTCCACGATGGGTCCTTTCAACTTAATATGACTGGCGGAAATCAAGGTCGGAATGGCCAATGATTTGTCGACTCCAGAGTCTGGAGACGACGTTCGGGTTCGGCCCGGCACGCAAACGTCCCCCGTAATGGCTGACAGAATCTGGATCTGAAGCAGCGTGGAGCTGCCCTGCCGGTCCTTCGTTCCGCTCGGCCGTTGACGGAATCCGAAACCGTGGCAAGGTGCCTTGCTTCTCTTCTACCCGAGACACCTATCCCTTAAAGTCCTTGTTGACCAGAACTTCAAAAATCTTTTGGGGACTATAACCAGGAATTGGCTGGGCTGTGACCAGAATCTGAAAGTCTTTCGGATTGTTGCCTGTGGCCAAAATCCGGCCGGATGGCGAGTTCAAGTAGGTACCTACCCAAATAAGATATAAAAAGATGCTAGATTTCTATAGTTTCCTCTTAATCAGACGTCATATTCAGAGTATTGTCTCTAATTTGAAGCACTATGCCAATCAGCGTCGAAACGATTGTCGGCATCTTAGCCGTGATTTTGGCGATCCCACCGACATTGCTTGTCATTTACAAGTGCATGATTCCTCGTTGGTGCTGCCGTCGCCAAACAGAAGTCGGCATGTCCCGCCTTCCCCAAGGTAATGACTCCTAAGAAAGATACTCCTGTCCGGGATAAGTACCTACCTACTAAAATATTTTTTACTTCCAGGGCGATTTCACCAACCAACTGTTCTAAACGCCGAATACTCGCGAATGCGACGGACTCTATCAGCGACCATTCATGTTCAGATTGAAGAAGGCAGGGAGATCGTATGGCTTGAAGGGGGTTTCGAAGGGAATGGCAAAAAGACGACACCTGCAGGATTCGAACCTGCGCATGCGAACATAATGCCTTGGTATGCATGATAGCAGGGCATCGCCTTAACCACTCGGCCAAAGTGACTGTTTCTTACGTAATCTGGACCATTTGAAGATACTATATTCTCTATAAGATTGCAGATTGGAATAACTTGATTGAGACTGTTCGACCGGTGTGATTGCCCAAGAGGACCTTATTGCCCTCGGTTCTATGCTCATTCTTAACAACAAGAAGTCGAAAAATCAGCAGCAGTCGAACAGCCATGCAGTCTTTAGCCAACCCGCGTCATCATCAAGGCGCTGTGCCACAATTTGACGCTAGAAGGTCGTTCAGCGCCTCCATGGACCAGGGCCGGGATGCATCTATCGACAGCGCCTCGCTCGTGGGCGTCTCTGCCTTGTTGCGACGCTACGTTTGGGGGCTGCGCATTGATCGACCAAGATCCATTCAGATTAATTCAGATTAATACCAAGATTGTCCTCCTTCCCACAAACCCATTGCTTTCCCCTCAATTCGCTCCCAATGCTGCCTCTACTTTCTCACCACATCTCCTCCCCACCACAAAAGCCCAGGGCAACAAAAAGGTGCGCACCGGCTGCATCACCTGCAGGTTCGTCTCTCCCGCTCCCATAGCCAATTGCTCCTCCCATTGACCCCAGCTCAGAGTCCGTAAGGTCAAATGCGACGAAACGAAACCTCACTGCCTCCGGTGCGTCAAAACCGGCCGCAAATGCGACGGCTACCGCGCTCCGTCTCCCCGCGCCAGCTCGACCACCACCTCGTCGGATCGTCCGCTGTCGCTGAGTCCCTCGCCGGGCTTCGAGTCGGATCAGGAGGCCCGTGCCTTCGACTACTACCGATCCCGGTCCGCAAAGGTGCTCTCGGGCGTCGTCGACGCGAGCTTCTGGGGGAGTCTGGTGCTGAAGTTGAGCGCGAGCGAGCCCGCCGTGCGACACTCGGTGCTGGCCGTGAGTAGCTTGCACGAGTACGTCCATGTCAAGGGCACTACGGGGAGGGAGCTGGATCGCAGCTTTGCTTTCAGAGAGTACGGGAATGCGATTCGGTCGCTGAGGAACTGGGCCCAGCGCGAGGAGCCCTCGGCCATACCGCTGATTGTCTGCGTGCTCTTCATCTGCATCGAGTTCCTGGCCGATCGGGAGAGCGCCTCGCAGATGCACATCATGCAAGGCCGCAAGATCCTCTCCGGCCTATCCGACGGTCACTCGCCCGTCATGGAAGTCATCAAGCACTCGCTCGTGCCCATCTACGCGCGCCTGAGCCTGGCCAGCTTTCTCTTCGGGAACAAGCCGGCCCCGATCCCGACTCATCTCAAGAGCTGGTCCGAGATGCCCGCCATCTTCTCATCGGTGGACGAGGCGAGGTGCGGCCTGTATCTGCTGCTGGATGAGGGGCTGCAGTTTAGCACGAAGGCGTATCAGGTCATCTTCGCGCCGGGTGCCCAGTTGGACGATCTGGAAAAGCAGCAGCAACGACTGCTCTCGCAGCTGGCTCGCTGGCACGCAGCCTTCACCGTACTCACGGCCATGACGCCCCAGTCGGCCGCGTCGGAGCACGCTCAGAACCTCCTCCGCATCTACCACCAAGCCAGCTTCATCTGATCTCGACGGCCCTGCAGTCCAGCGAGCTCGCGTACGACGCCCACGTGCCGAGCTTCTCGGCCGTTATCTCCCTCGCGTCCTCCATCATCGGCGCGCTGCCGACCAACGCGCAGATGGAGGCATTTTCGTTCGAGACGGAGCTCATCGCCCCCGTGTGGTGGACCGCCTCCAAGTGCCGCCATCCGCTGCTGCGCCGCGCCGCACTGAAGCTGCTGACGAGGAACCAGATGCGCAACCGGCGGGAGAACCTGTGGCATGTGCGCGAGACGACCGTCATTGCCGCCCGCATCATCGAGAAGGAGGAGGCCGAGCTGCCGTCCAAGAACCCCGGCATCAACCCGCTGGACTCGCTGTACTCGGACGAAATCGACGCCTACTTCAACGAGCAGAACTCGGCGCCCCTCCACATCCCGGCCACCGGTCCTCCGTCCCTCCCCGGGCCCGAACCTTCCTTCACGGACCCCATAGACGAGGAGACTCTCGGCAACGGCTTCACTCCCGAGGCGTCTCCGGACAGTGGACCCGATGCGCCCCCTTCGCCGACCACCATGGCCGTCGAGGCGATGCAGCGGCTCGATCTGTCGGCGGTCAAGGCGCACAGTCTCGAGGCGCCGTTTGGTATTCCTGAGAGTAGACGCATCGAGAATACGGTGATTGGGCCGGCTGAGAATGGGGGTATCTGGACGACGTTTTTTAAAGAGCCGAGGTCGGGGGAAAGCGAGTGGGATGTGACGAGGGAGTTTTTGAGGTGTTGAGGTGGATGTGACAATGCGAAGGTGATAAAAAAAGAAATAACGCGATGAGTGACTGTTCGGCATGCAATACCCAATGATATGTCTCTAATTATTAAAGATTAATATGATTAGAGTCAAAAGCTCCTTTATTTTCGCCGAGGTTTAGTTTACCTCCATCTTGCTCCGGGTCGATGTATTCACATTACCATGGCGGTTACCCTACACTTTCCCAAGGACCCAAGTTAAGAATCAAGGATCGCATCCATGGATGTCGAGACCAGTGCGGTTATTGTACTATTAGCCTTGCAAGGCAATGGGAATGTTCGTGCTCATTCCTCTCATTATTATCTCATGGGTATCATTCATCAAATGTTTTACACTACGTACTCTATAACGGTTCAACGAGTGTATTGACAACTAGCTGAAAGGCTTTAATAAAGATCCTAAACTATAGAACAAAAGAGAAGATAAGCCGTTAATAGATACAGCTAAGAGGGGTTCTTATCCTTCCAGTCTCCCTCTCTTGCCACCTCCCCCTCTTTTACATATTCCTTGCTATTAGTCCGGCCTGACCTCCGAGTGAGAACTGAGTTCGAAGTAATGCCAGTCTATCCGCGGGTTTATGTTTGGAAAAGCGGGGGCCAAGAGTGCTTAATAAGGCCTTCATAGGCTTAGCCTATTATAATACCCCCCTCCTTTCCTGGGAGGCTTTAAACCGAGCTAAAGCTGTAATATTAACCATATTGTTATATGGTTCCCATATTGGCTTTAAGTACTCTATCCACTTAACTAAGACTTTTTGCTTCCCTTTCTTCTTTACCTCTAGAACCTCTTTAACTTTAAACTCCTCCCCTTCTTCCGTCAATATCGCAGGTGGTTGCTGATCGTCGCTCTACTGCAATAGTAGAGGGTCATCTGCCGCTAGCTTTAATAGCGACACATGGAACACATTATGGATGCCAGGGGGAGTATCCAGGCGACAAGCATGTGATCCGACAGTTTCGATGATAGTGTACTTTGCGGCAAGCCAGTCGAGCTTCTTGCAGGGCCTGTCTGAGCGGACATTTCGCAATCGTAGCCAAACTTTGTCTCCGGCCTTGAATTGATCAGATGGTTGCCTCTGTGTGTTCGAGTTTTCCTCTTGCCGTTCCTATGCCGAGGCCATCGCGGCTTGCGCCCATTCGGCTGCCTCCTTGAACCTCTGGACCATGTTCTGTGCTTGTGCCATGGGCGATTTGTCGTTCCGTTGCGGCTCTTCCTGAATCTCAATAGGATCGAGGTTATATCCGTGCGTTAAAAAGAACGGGCTTATTCCTGTGGATAATGCAGTCTTGTTGTTGATGGCTATTGCTGCTATAGGCAGCAATCCATCCCAATCGTCTTACGCATAAGTGCAAAAGATATAGAGATATCTTTCCACTTCTTGATTCGCCCTCTCTGTTGCTCCGTCGGTCTCCGGGTGCGAGGCAGTCGATAGTCTTTGCTTGATGCTCAGCAGCTTGCATAGCCTCTTGCATACTCGACTTATGAACTAGGTGCCTCTATCTATTACCACTCCCTTAGGCAGACTGTAGTATTATACTAAGCACTATAGAAATGCCTTAATAACTGCATTTATAGTGATTTCCTTTATTAGTTTAAGGATAATACTCTTTAAGAGCCAGTCTATAATAACCATTAGGTTTATAGAAGCATTTGATTGAGTGGGCGGGAGTTTAACTATAAAGTTAATAGAGACTTTAGCCTAGATCCAGTGGGGAATTAGAAGTAGTTTAAGCAATCCTCGCTTTTTCTCTCTCTAAATAGTATTTTATCCATATACATTGCAGTTCCACATAAAGCGTCGGACATCTAAGTTAAGCCCTGGCCAGTAGAATCTTCAGCTGATCAGGGACTTCAATATATCCCTGCCTGGATGTCCTATTATAATTGAGTTATATGTTTCCTGAATGATCCGGGTGCAAAGAGGTTCATCATTCGGGACCCAGATGCGATCTCGCCAGCAGAGTTAGTGATTCTGATTGATCGAACATTCTGACAGCATCACAGGAAGCCCCCAGTCGGTAGGGAGTCTCCTTTCTCCTTGTTCGACGGCTCGGTATATCAGCCAGTATCGATTGTAGTATTCCAATCCCTCCTTCTATAGTTATTATAGTCCTTCTTCTAAAAAGGGGTTCTTAGTCAGGGGGTCAGGCTTAACCGATAGGTCTCCAGATTGATCTAAATCTCCTTTCGCGATGAACCCAGTTTTCCCTTATATGATTAATTATTTGAGTTTTATAGTTAGGTCTTTAGGCAAGAGTTATTAGTAGTATTCCTAAATTTGTTTATCCTTAAAGTTCTGAGGCATATCTTGCTCTCTTCGCGAGAGCGCATTAGGCACTAATGCTTCTCTTTTGGGCCTATATTGGATCGTATAGTTATATTGTAAGAGGGTCTCTGACCATCTGATCTAGCGTTCGCTTAGGTATTGCTTCCTTATAAAGTGCTATAAGTTAAGGTGGTCTATAAGAATAAGGAATAAGTCTATACTCCTCAGTTTAGTGTCCTAGTGTTCTAAATAATAGATAATTATAAGTAATTCCTTATTATAAATAGGATAATTATATTTAATAGGGAGGTTCTTTTTTGAAAAGAAGGCAATAGGCTATAGTATACCCTTATTATTAACTTATAATAAGGCTCCTCTAGTAGTATACTTAGATGAATCTATCTTAATAACTGTTTTCTGATTGGGGTTCTATTAAGCCAAAATAGGCGCACTAATTAATAGCGTCTTTAAATCCTTAAAAGCCTTTTAGTAACTATTTAACTAGATGAATAGGGAGTTCTTTTTCGTCAAGGATATTAAGGGGAGTGCGATATGTAAGAATTTAGGAATGAACTTTTAATAGTAGTTTGCGAATCCTAGGAACCTCCTGACCTCTCGCACTGTCCATAGAACTTCCCATAATTAGATAGCTTTAACCTTCTCAGGGTTAACTCAAATGCCTCTTCCTGCCTTAATAATAAAGCCCAAGTACTTTACACTTGTGGCCTTAAATTCGCACTTATTAATGTCCACTTGGAGGCCAGCCTTCTGCAATCGTTCTAGAACCAGCTTCACTTTCTTCTAATAGTCAGCCAGTGATCCATCTGAGTAGATCAAAATGTCGTCAATATAGGCCGAGCAGAATTCGTCCAGATAGTCTCGTAGGGTTCGATTGATGTACCGTTAAAATGTTGTAGGGGCTCCCGTAAGTCTGAAAGGGGTAATAAGCTATTTATATAAGCTATAGTGAGTTCGGAAAGCTGTCTTCCATTCTTCTCCTTCTGCAATGCGCACCTTATAAAAGGCGGCAATAATGTCCAGCTTGGTCAACCACTTGGCCTTTAATAGAGACCTCAACGTCTCTTCGATCAAGGGCAACAGGTAACAGTCCTTCTTCATGATGGCGTTTAAACCTCTATAGTCCACATAGAATCGTAGACCACCTCCAGGTTTCCTAATGAACAATATAGGCGCAGAAGCGGATGAGCTGCTCATACGGATAAATCCTTTATTGAGTAGCTTAGTGAGAGTCCTTCTTAAGACGATCAGTTCTTCTTTTGACATCCTATAAAGGGGCCCCTAAGGAGGTTCTTAGTCCTTGCCATTGGGTCCTGGTTCTAAGGGGATTTGATGATCTATATTAGGGCGATAGGGAGGCAATTAATCGGCTGCTTTCCAATTAAACGCAGATAGAAACTCATAGTAGTGCTCTAGTAGCTTCTTTATTAGATCTAATTTTCCCTTTAGCCTTAGTGCTTTCTTAATGTCGGCCAGGCTGACTGAGAAGATCTGCACCAGCGACGTGTCTCTTCGTCTCCTTGCTCTTTGAACCAGCCCTATAAAGATAGCACTAGTCTGTCTTATTAGATCTATTGGTTTAAAGTCTCCCGGGGTCCTTTCCTTTACCTAGAGGTCTATTAAGCTGATATAAAGATATCCTTTTGCAGGCTATATAGTTATATCCTTTAAGTTTATTTAAGTTTATCTAAGGATAACTTTATCTCCTTATTCTCTTATAATATAAAAGAACGCACACTTCTTTTAGTAATTATTAATATTAATATTTATATATATTATATAATAAATCGCTTTAGGGAGGGTAATATTCACTTATTTAAGTGCTTATAGCGGAATATTAATATATAGCAGGTGGAGCTTGCGGACTAGTTTCTTAGTAATCGTTCCATAGCATAGGCAACTATAGTCAATAAGGGCAGTAGAGTAATATTCTCAATTGACTCCAATATTAATATAAAACGGTTAGCTGTCTATTTGATCGCTTAGATCCTTCCAATCTGCTTGTGCTTACTGGCGCTCCTAATAGCGTTTTTAATTAGGAGCTACTTATTTCCTGACTCTTCTCCTGAGGACTTATCTTAACTGGGGGCACTTCCTTTATTGCTATCTCCCACAGAAACTTCTTCCTCTTGCGCCTTGTTCTTTAAGGCCTTCGTCTTCAACTTTTCCTCCTTTCCCTTAGGGCCCTGTCGTTTGGGGCGCTTAGGGCAGCGCGCCATAAGGTGTCTAATTTCATCACAATCGTAATATCTGCGGTTATCCTGGCGGCGCACCGAGCTTCGACTGACCTTCGTAGGTTCCCAATCCATTTGATCAAACGGTTCCTCTCTCTGAGGAAGAGCTTGCCTTTGCGATCTGTTGGGGGTTAGCGATGGTGGTCGTTGATGAGGCGTATGTTAGTTGTAGAAACGTAAGTCCTCCAGATTCGCTCTAAGGTTCTATATGGCGTTTATAAAGGCAGAATATTCTTTCGGTAAGTTTAATTATCTAGTTAGGTGTAAATAAAGCTCTTGATTGATTACTCGCTTTAGGGTGTTAATCTTGACTGAGTTGCTCCAGCTGGCTCCTTCACTGTCTGCAAGTTCCTTCTTGAACTTCAGTAGAAAGGACGCAAAGCTCTCCCTGTCTTTCTGCCTTAGGTTTTCCAAGCGACTTAGGGCACGCTACTTAATGTTAGGATCTCTATAGCAGCTAATAAGGTAGTCCATAAAGTGGTCAGGATTAAAGTCTCCTTCTGAACCGCCTTTCTCGAAAAAGGCTGCAGTTATGGCTTGAGGGGTCTGGTCTAGTCTTGCATAAATGTATGCAAATTGATTAAGTGGTCCCCCTATGACTGGTCTATCCACACGGAGCTTGCTCCTTATCTCGAGTTACTAGGACTGAAATTTTCATTATATACCATTAAATCGTTTAAGGTTAAGCAAGGAGGGTTTCTTTTAAGCAAAGGTGTGTTTAATAAGCATATCTTAGTGAGGTTAAGGAGCCTTTTCGATTAATAGTGTCGACTGGGTTGTTAGTGGAGTTGCATTGATTTAAGCACTATTAAGGGCAGACTTAAGGGCTTGGATTTAAGCCCTTGTTTCTTCGCGGTTAATACGCATTTGCTCGATCAATAGCGCAATAACATCCGTGCTCACAGGAGTCCCCCTCTCCTAGTTATAACCTTCTATTGGATGGTCTATTTCTCTTCTAGCTTGCGCGTGCAGCAAGCTCTTCGACGTCTGGGCTAAACAGAATGGCTAGCCACAAGGAGTCGGACATGATGCACTATATTAGCGGGATCATATAAAAGGCCGCGGGATGGGTTGATCGAATGGTTGTTTATAGTCTGTCATTAAGACAGACTCTACTACTCTCTTAAGGCTTAACCGCAAGCACTCAACTGTTGAGTCTTCTGTTGCTCGTACTCGTACGAGGTCTTGACAGGTACTAATGCCGCTCGCTGACCGCAAGGGCAAGGTTGGGTCGTTGCTTACCGTACGCAAGGGTAAGACTTCTTGTGGCCTGCCGTCCGCAAGGGCAGGGCTTCGTCGCTTGCCGTCCGCGAGGGCAAGACTTCGCCGAGGCTAACCGTACGCAAGGGTATAGCCTGGGGTAAAGCGAGTTTAGGATAATGTAATAGTTCAATGAGTATATTAACAACTAGCTGAAAGGCTTTAATAAAGATCCTAAACTATAGAACAAAAGAGAAGATAAGCCGTTAATAGATATAGCTAAGAGGGGTTCTTATCCTTCCAGTCTCCCTCTCTTGCCACCTCCCCCTCTTTCACATGTTCCTTGCTACTGGTTCCGGCCTGACCTCCGAGTGAGAACTGAGTTCGAAGTGATGCCGGTCTATCCGCGGGTTCATGTTTGGAAAAGCGGGGGCCGAGAGTGCTTGACGAGGCCTTCACGGGCTTAGCCCGTTACATACTCGTACACACTGTTCTGCGGTTCACCCCGCCATCTCGGCAGCCAATTTCCTCCGCTTGTTCCTTTCATCTTGCTCAGCCATGACTTTGGCAGTTAGAGATGCTGCCAGGGAATTGTTGATGCCACTTATCCTTGAGTCTTCCTTCTTATGTCCATTTATAACCAATCATATAAAAGAAAAATCTAATAACCCCTTAAAAGGAACTATAAGTACGGATTTTCAGCGTATTTTCGATATTTCTAAGGAATTTCAGTCCCTAAATATTAAAAGACATAAAAATATAAATCATATTAACTTTATATATAATATTAGTGCAACTGCACATATAATATATAAAAAAACTTATTTAAGAGACTGTAAACCAATAAATAAACTTATTTCCTGGGGCAAGGCTTATATATTAAAAATCCAAGGAATTAGAAATATATATTTTGATGGGGGAAATAAGCAGGAAGAAACCAACACAACAACCAAAGGAAAACAGGCCTCTAGGGTGGTCGCGAGGCAGGTCTGATCAATAGGATCTTGACAGTCGGGTCAGCTAGGGAAGTCAGGCAGGCTCGAAAGTGTAACGGTCCGGATCAATTCCCAAGGGATAAATCAGGAGGGCCTGGTTTATGTTGGCAGATAGAATAGGGCGTTACGGTTGTTCTGAGCAATGAGAGTGTTACGTCGCTTGATGTATCAATCACAGGAGGTGGGAGGCGGAGGTGATTGAGGTAAAGCAGTGTTATTGAAAGCTGAAGTGGCTCGGGGGCTACTTCCTATGGTAATGACTGTGGTTTAAATACTAGCTGTATACTTGAGTCGAAGGGAGTCGACTCGAGTCGAACCGACTTGGTTCGACCTGCATGGTCGAACGGAGTCGAACAGACGGCGTTCGACATGCATATCTAGGGTAAGGCTCATTGGTGGACGAAAGTGGGTCTGCAGGGGTTCTGCCGTGGTTGACCGCCTGGTCCCCACGGGGTCGCGGCCCAGGCCGTGACAGAAAGGAAGGAAATGTTGGGCCTAGTCTAGGCAGGAAGGAAAGGGAAAGTCATAATGCGTAACTAGAGGAAAGACATATCAAACACTTCATCCCGGCCGACCTTCCGGCCGGGGAACAATATAATAAAAGCCAGTGACGAAACAACGTGTTGAATCTATCTAGGTTGCGGAAAGGTCGGGCTTTTATAGGCGTCACAAGACACCTTCTCAGACGGTCATATGACTAGTCACATGACAGGCTGCAAGACTAACCTAGACCATTTGATCAGACTGTCTGAAAGGTCGGAAAGGTCAGGAATATCCCCACCACCACACTGCCTTCTTCCACGCCTTGGCCGAAGGCCTAGGCGTGGGGGGGCATAAAGAAAAGAAAGCTGGGGAAGAGGCCACTAAAAGCTTAATGGTTAGAAAAGCAGCTTTAGAAGGGCGTCGCAGGCTAGCGGAAAGAGTGAAGCCTAGAACGTCATTTAAAGCCGCCTTCCTAGCCGGAGGGCAGTAAGGACCTAAGTGTAGAAGCTCTCGCCGACCGGTTGCCGAGAGCCTAGCTAGCCTCGCCTGTCGGTCGACGAGGGGAAGCTTAACTCGCCTGTAACGGTCCGGATCAATTCCCAAGGGATAAATCAGGAGGGCCTGGTTTATGTTGGCAGATAGAATAGGGCGTTACGGTTGTTCTGAGCAATGAGAGTGTTACGTCGCTTGATGTATCAATCACAGGAGGTGGGAGGTGGAGGCGATTGAGGTAAAGCAGTGTTATTGAAAGCTGAAGTGGCTCGGGGGCTACTTCCTATGGTAATGACTGTGGTTTAAATACTATCTGGTTGGGGTAGGAGCGATGGGAGCGATGGGAGCGATGGGAGCGACGTCAACCGTTCCAATCGTTCCTGTCGTTCCTGTCGGTCCTCCGTTGATTGGTCGGGTGATGTGGGGCCAATGGCAGTGCGCTTCTAACCCATCTGGGTTCTGCCGGCCTAGACCGCTTGGTCAGAACATGGGCCGTGACACTTGCAGGTCGCGGCCCAGGCCGTGACACTAAGCCCTCTAAACTATCTTATAAAGCTAATAATATACTAAAATTAGGAGATTTTTAATAACAAATAAGTGATTTTTCCCGCTTTAGTGTTTATATGGGTTCTTTACACCCTCATCTCTGTCTAAGGAGGTGGGGGCGACTGCTCACTCTGCTTAAGCGCTACTCAGTTGCTACTTAATTACTCAGACACTGCTCAGGCACAACTCAGGTTAAAGCGGCAACAGCTCCAGCTCACGCACGACAAAGGAAACTTTGACTGTCGAGATTCGTATTTTACAATTGACTGTTTCCGCCCTCCAATTCTGCACGACAATCGAAGTGCGCACACAACGAACAATTACACGCCCAAACCGTCAACATGGACAAAACCAGCCCTCCGATCGGCAGCGTGACTTTCCTGTCCACTGGCACAGTTCGTATTCGACCTTCAATGAGAAGTCAGCCCATCACCAGTTTCTCCGACGGATTCGTCGCCATCCGCCGCCTACGATCATTTACCGATCGCACTTGGTCTGAACCACTCCCCGTTGGCGTATTCCTCGTCTCCCACCCCGACGGCCCGATCCTCTTTGACACGGGAGAATCGCCCATGTGCAACGATCCTGGCTACGCGCCATTCTGGAATCCGTCCTGGATGGTTTCCCACATCACAATCACCCCGGAGGAAGGCGTTGTGCACCAACTGCGAGCGCATGGGGTCGAGCCAAAGGACCTCCAGGCCATTGTGCTTAGCCACTTGCACAGCGATCACGCCGGTGGTCTCAAGGATCTGACGGCACAGGCACCAAGCGTACCCATCTACGTGAGCCGCGAGCACTGGGCTGCGTTCGGTAACAGTCCCTTTCAGGCCACGGTGCAAGGCTGCGCTCCCCAGCATTGGCCCAAGGACTTTGCACCAAAATTGATTGAATTCTCAGGCCATGCTGTCGGGCCTTGGAACGTGTCTGGCAATATCACGGCTGATGGGAAGGTGGTTGCGGTTCACACTCCCGGACACGTTCCGGGGCACATTTGTCTGGTTGTGTACGGTGACAATGACGATGGGACGACTACGACGTATTTCATGACGGGGGATGCCACATATGGCTTGGATCTGTTGGATAAAGAAGAGCCCGACGGCATCAATGATGATCCAACGACGGCCCTGCAGAGTTTGAAGATGATTAAGGAGTTTGCGAGGCAGACTGACGTGGTGGTATTACCAAGCCATGATGTAAATACGCATCGTTTGCTCCGCGATCGGGTAGTCTATAAGCCAAAGGAGTAGCTACAATAACAAAGCCAGACAGCTCATCTACAAGCGCCCATAGCCAAAGCGGGAAGATGATACATGGGGGGCGCTTACACGTGGGGATATCTTGCATGATGACAAGGTCCGATGGCGTACAAGTGCAACTGGTTACAGATGCACGAGTACGGTGGTTCCACAAACACGCCTTCGAATCGGATACGTAGATCACCGTATTACCGGGCATCCATCGGAGCGCTCCCAAGGGGTAGTCGCCGACGACCATTAGTGTTAGTAGAGGGTCAGAATTCTTGATGAGGTGAGAAACATTTGATGAGCCCCAACAACTGGCACTTCCAAGGGCTCATGATGAGCTTACTGTTCTCCGTTGGCTTGTGGACAAATGCATTAATACGAGCCTGATCCGATTATTAGTGCACCAGATGATCTTGTGAAGTGAGTCCCTTCAAAGACCCGGACATTGGTGCAGTTAACTATACGAACAAGAAGTCGTAACTTAGTTATTTCCTTCCTTCCATGTTTAACCAGTTGAACCATCACTATTAGAGAAGGCATAGACCTCTCCTACAGAAAAATCCGGGACATGCATCATAAAGAAAGAAAGAAGTTGGAAACAAAAAAAACCATCAGGATTAAATGCAAAAAGGAAACTAAACTCCCCAAAACCTGGCTCGAACAGGTGACCTTTCGGTGAACGATAGGGGCAATTACAGCCGAACGCTCTTCCAGCTGAGCTATTTGGGGATCAGATAGTTATTAGCGATTGATACTATTGACCGTTATGTATGGCACCGAGAGGAGAATCCCGGATGAAAATATTATAAAATGATGGAATATCGCCATTTAGTCGTCTAAAATGACATTTCAATATTAGCAGTGTTATTAGGAAGCACCACCTACTATCCTTAGCCTCTCCGATAGCCGAAACGAACACGCATTACACACATACAAGAATTCCCAATTCAGGTGCGGCACCGGTATTGGATGCAGGCCGCATGCTTAAGCGCACGACCTGCGTCTTGCCAACACCACTGGAGTGAAGATAGTGACCTTTCTGCGAAACAGGCATAGGCAGGAAAAGAGTTCCGGGAGATGTGCAGCGGCGGATGATCAGGCCGGGGGAGGGGAACCAGTGCACGGTGGTTCATCTAAATTGATGAGCCGGCGCTGTGAGAGCTCTAGCAGAGTTGCCCAGAGTGGCTGAGGTCTGAGAGACCGGTGGAATCTCAGAATGTGGTAAAAGAGCCGGGGACGGGAATGAGATTTATATCACGGGTGTGATGGGATCCGATTAGGAGTTGTGTCGAGAGATTGTCGGTTTCGCTCGTGTTTACAGGTTAGGGATAATTATTAAACGGATGAAACATCTCACAACCAACATGCGGGCTCGGTCTGGTCATCCGAGCGTACATCAATATTGAGCACGTGGGAAAGGGCTCGGAGGGTGACTTGTCAGTTTGAAACATGGAGATCAGCACATGTGATTAAAGTTGAGATGATTTTCGTCGAGAGTAGTCTATCCAGAGCCGTGATGTGGCGCCGCAAGAAACGGCGCTGCCGCGAACATTTCTGTCTATTACCCGGTGCCTGTGAAGAAAGGTTGCAAATTAAGCTATGTTTATCCTAAGCATTGCATTCAGCACGATAAGAGACATGGAAATACGCAATGTTGAATATCGTTACTGTCATTGAAATTACTGTTGAAGCTGATATCTTGCCAAGATCATTAACTACTTGCTACATATCCTACACGTCGCGACCCAGCAGCGCCTATATGTGCGACTTGACTGAAGCCGCCTTGTCCCCCGGCTCCGCGGACGGCCTCCCGTGGCTATCCGGGTGCTGTAGGATGCTCTCCTGCGACTCAATGTCCGTGGCGCCTAGCGACGAGGAGCCCATGTATTTCGCGTTTTCGTTGACGCTTTTGCTGTGGCTTCGGCTTTGTTGGCTGTGCTCGAGCTCGATGTCGGATCGGTGCTGTGCGCCGGTGCGCGACGAGTAGTTCTTGTATGCGCCGGATTGGCCTGATGATCCGAGAGCGCGACGGCCGAAGAGGAATTCGACAAAGGGTTGGAGGACGGGGATGCAGCAGGCGATGATGATGGTGCTTGCTTCGAGTCTATTGTTTGTTAGTTATTCGGCGTGAGAAAGAACAGGTATTTCTTGACTTACACTGTCCAGATGACAAGATCTGCGGTATCGTCTTGAGGCGCGTCAGCATGGCGACATTGAGGACTGGGAGGACCAAGACTCACAAGAAAAATCGGCGCTGGCCAAAGACGGCAGTCGTGTGCACTTGTAGATGGCTACGACGGTGGAGCTTGCGACATGTTAGCAACGTAAAGCAACAGGCAAGCCAATGAACTCACATGGATCCAACGCCCAACGCGACAGACAGCGCAACCTTCTTACGAAGGTTCATTTGCAACGACCAGAGAACGACGGCCGGGTACACGGCGAGGTATAGATCAGTAAAGGCCGACCAGGCTGCACTGCTGTCAGTATTCGCCTCCATATGTATACGCACTTCCCTCCCAACTTACATCCAGCAAATATCGCCAAGTCGACGAGCACATAGGGGCTCCAACACTCCTTATCCGTGATGGAAAAGGTCCATTGCGACCGAGCCGGACGACACTGGGCAAAGAGGACGACGACGCAGGCCACCAGGGCGGCCATGCAGATGGTCGGCAGCGCCCAGAGGATGACGCGGTGCTTCCTGGCGGGGTTCATGATGCGCACCAGCAGTGCGGTGACGGCGAGCTTTGGTAGGCCAAAGGCGGTGACGCCAAAGGGGAAGCCCAGGATGGTGTACAGGATGGCGTTTTGCTGCTGCTCCGTGTCGAGCGTGTCAAAGTGCCGCCCGTTGCCGCTGCGGACGGCCTTGATGGTGACGCCTATGCAGCACCACTCGCACACCGTGGCGGCTATCGTCAGCCAGTCGTCGAGGTTGAGGGCGCCTATGATGAGCTTTCGAGTAAACAGCCTCGCGCCCACGAAGATGGTGCTGAGCACGCACACGGTCAAGGTGACGCCCAGGATCACCGGCCCCTTGTCGGCGTCCATGTAAGCCTGCGTGTGACTGCTGGAAGACATGGTTGCCTGAAGGTGCGTCTCTTCTCTCTCTTTTCCTTTTGCTCGCAGAAAATGACAGAACCAACAGAAAGGATTCCTGGGAGAAACTTCAAGAGCCGGAGACTTTTCCCAGGCCGACGGGAAGGGATGCAGCTTATCCACGCATTTAACAAGTCCACTTGAACACTCCACGGCTCCGAACCAAGGGCTTACCACCAAGGAGCAGAAATTTTTAAACCCCCCTCTAATGCTACCGAACCGGGGGACACTGCGATGATCATACGCTTGGGCGGTTGCGGTGGTGTCTCGCCCTGGGAATCCTCCCCCGTTCAAGGGGACTTTCCGACCTATCGTCTCGGAGACACACCATGCCAGACAGTCGCACCCGGGAGCCGTTCGCATGGAGGATTCGAACATGGAGGACCGGCGCCAATGGCAGATGCAACTTGCAAGGCCGGCATTCCTGATGAACCAGGGATGACACTGTTAAGGACCAAAGGGGCTGGGTCCCAGCTATGATAGTACATAGCACGGCTGCCACTCCTGCATGGCCTGACAGCTTGTTCCTGGTTCCAACTTCCATGGGAGGCTCGTTCGCGTAGCTCCAGAGGGGAAGGGATTGTCGGTCGGAAACGGCTTTTAGTTTTGGTCAAACAATATGGGAATATCGCAATGGGCAACGGTTCAGCTGAATGTAACGTGAGAAGAGCCGGAAGGGGTGTGGGTGTGACTGGATCATGGTTGGACAATGGATAGACGGGGAGCAATAAGACGACAAACCAGCACGCGGCTGCGGCACTCGTAGGCCGGACTGGAGGCTGGAGGCTGGAGACTGTGGGAAGGAAGACTACCTGGAGAGCAACCGCCATAGCCGACAACGGTTCCCCTGGCATATGCAAGTATTGTTAGTTTCAGGGGCGACGCTGCGCTGGGGGAGCTATCACACCGGTCTGGTTGGGCCTCACTTTCGCTGCAGCACGCCGGCTGCACTGCACTGGCTAGTTTGTAAGAGCTAAAGGCTCACCAGTGAGTCGCGTGTGTGCACCGTTGCAGAGAAGAGACGAAGCAGCGGCGAGCAAATGGCGTCTTACGGCTTCGGCGTGTTCTAGCGGCTTTTCCTAGGCCCTGCAATGTCAATGCCAAAGCCACGTTTTTGTCTGCCACTCGTCGATTGAGGCTCACTCGATGTTGCCCTCTTTTTCGCGTCCGTAGGTTTTTGCTTGCTTTGCTTCCCGCCGTCGTTCCTTGTCTGACGCTACTTGCTAGCCCCAAAGGAAAAGCCGTTCGACATGGCTCGGATCCCGGGACTCAGTGGTGTCATTGCTTTGCTGCTGGCGCAGTCAGCGTTTCCAAGGACCAAGCCGGTTCGGGCGTCGTCGACTGGCACTAGCCGCGTGTGCCGGGCGAATGCAGAACGACAGTTGTCCTTATTCGGCAGAACCGTTGCGAGTGTTGCTTGCAGGGATGTTGGAATAGGGTACGTACGGCATTCAGACCTGTTCCATCATGCTCTTCGAGTCTTTCCCCCCTCCCGGATCCGCTTCTTGGTTCCTGGGGGGAGAGGACCTCCAAAGCATCGACAGCAACGGCGGTCTCGACTTCAGGGCTCGGGCCTTTTTGCTTAGTTCCAAGGGATCGACAGGACGGAAAGGAAACCCCGGAAGACCCCCCCGACCCTGGTCGTTTCCCAGGAAGGATTTCCAGGGGACCAAAGACGAAGAAGGGTTCCGGGCGAGAATCACACCACGTAGCGTCCACGTAACGCACGTACTTGCTATCGTCCCTTCACCACCCCGCGCCGGCTTGCTTCAACACGGCAATGATCGCTTCCGGGTTCTCCTCGCGAGTCGTGCACCATGGAAATTGGGCCGCGGAATCATGTGATGAAAGTGCGATCGTCGCTATCGGGCTCTAAGCGTCTAGCTTCGCCTGGAGGGCCGTTGGAATGGGCCGTCGTTCGCAGTCGAGAGATATCACAGGACCTTTTCTTCCTTTCTTTGTCTACCTATCCCAAGATCTGGGCTGAGATTGCGGCCGGTTTGCACACTTTGCCGAGCAGCGCATGAGATGGTGAGATCTAAAAACTGGATACTTGGCCAAGAACCGTCCCGGCCCATATGAATTTGCCCATCTGCCGATATCAAAGTGGCCCCCTTTCCCATGGGGTAGCAGGCTTCATGTTTTGCGGTCCAGTATCTGAGAAGCGTCGCAGGTTGAGGGGGACGAAGCGAGTTATTATCATCTGACGGGAAAAGAAGGTTTCCCAGAGGAGTGCATCGCACCGCTGCCACCGCATAATCTGGTCTCACTCGCAGAGCAGAAAAGCAATTAACAAATAGAAACTGACAAGTACAGCACGACTCGTATGTTTGCTCCTAGGAAGACTAGGGTCCTGCGGCTAGGGGGCAAGAGCCAGCGACGAGGCCTCGCCAAGGGGCCCTGGACCTTGAACCCGGAAGCTTTCAAAGGGTCGGTCGGGCAAAGACACGTCTTAGTTGCATGCTGCTAAGTCATCTCCATTAACCGTCTCTAGCTCGATGAACCGCTGCTCCTTCTTGCTGCCGACATGTTCCATCATGGACCATCACCGCCAACGAACCGTTTGATAATGGCGGCCGACGTGCCAGAAACAAGCAGGGAAGCTCCTCGCATGTAACTCGACCAACCCCTCCTCAACGGAGGAGCGCGACTCGCGGCAGCTTCTCGTTTTGGAGATGATACACAGCCGTCATGCAGAAACGAGAAAGGGGCCTGGCCTCGTCTGGCCTGATTCGGCCAGTCTGGAAAGGGGAAACGCCCGTCGCTGCGACTCTGGGCCCGGAGAGGCAGGCGTACAAGTAACGAATATGCGGCGGTCCGACGCTTGATTGATTTCTTGCGTCTTGTCGTTGCAGCACTACTTCCTCCAGATCTCATCCCGACACTCAATCGCACACTACCTTTTTACCTTTTGAACTATCCCGTCTCTTTGTCCGCGCACACCTGCAGCAACATATCACAAACATGGCTGAGACCAACGGAACCAATGGACATGCGACCAATGGAACTTCCAATGGAACTTCCAACGGAACGTCCAACGGAACTAACGGGACTACCAAGGAAACCAACGGAGCCGTCGTCGCGAACGGTACGACCGAGCACAAGGTCGATGTAGCCATTGCCTTGAAGGCGACCAATCCCGCTGCCGTGCCCGACTTGATCAAGGAGATCAGCGAACTGGGCGAGGGCTTTGACGCCGACGATGATCAGACGAGAATCAAGCTAGCCATGAAGGCCAGGACCTTGTGGAAGTCGTTGGAAACCCCGCGAGAGACCATGATCCGTCATCTTTGGGCAGAGGTCAGTCTACCTGAAGCATTCGTCATGTCACGTTGCTAACTAGTTGCAGCCCTCTGCCATGTGTTCTCTGAGCGGCACCTATGAAAAGGGACTCTGGACATATCTTATTCAGCAGGGGAAGGACACCTTCACGGTTGTTGAAGCTGCTGAAGTTATCAAGGTCGATCCAGTCCTGCTCGGTACGTCTTCTTGTTCGAGTTTGGAGCACGTCTAACACTGCACGCACAGCCCGTCTCCTGCGTCACATCGCCTCCATGGGATACCTCAAGGAGCTTGGCAAGGATACATACGAGCTGACCAACTTTACTCGTTCCATGTCCATTCCCATCATTGGTGCGGGCTACCCATGCATGTAAGACAAAGCCGTGAATGCACAGATGCTCTGCCGATGTTCTGACCTCGTGGTAGTACCGATGCCTGCCTCAACGCCCTCGGCAAGTTCAGCCGGTGGGGAGACCTCAACGACTGGAAGGATCCCACCGACGTGTACAACTCCCCCCTGCAGCTCGGATACAAGACCAAGCTCAACTTCTTTGAGCACCTACACAACAACCCTCCGTGGGGCGAGCAGTTCCATCTTCACATGGGCGGCTACCGTCAAGGCCGGCCGTCTTGGATGGACGCCAACTTCTTCCCTGTCCAGGATCGACTCATCGAGGGTTTCGAGGAGTCTGAGGACGCGGCCTTGCTCGTGGACTTGGGCGGCTCGTTTGGCCACGATCTGACCGAGTTCACAAAGAAGTTCCCTGATGTCACTGGCCGGTTGATTCTTCAGGACTTGCCTGTGGTGATTGACCAGATCCACACTCTGGATGAGAAGATTGAGAAGATGAAACACGACTTTTTCACGGAGCAGCCCATCAAAGGTAAGTCACTCTTCACCCGAGAGACTCAAGGACTTTGTATCCAAGACATGAAGCTGACACTGCCCAGGAGCCCGAGCCTACTACATGCACTCGGTCCTCCACGACTGGAACGATGAGACGTGCGTCAAGATCCTCACCCAGGTCATTAGCGCCATGAAGCCCGGCTACAGTAAGGTACTAATTAACGAAAACGTCATCCCCGAGACGGGAGCCCAGTGGGAGGCGACGGCCCTGGACGTTATGATGTTGACGCTGCTGGCTTCCCGCGAGAGGACGCGAGACAACTGGGATTCGCTTCTCAGCCAAGCCGGGTTGAAGATTGTGAATGTGTGGACTGTAGCTAATGGGGTTGAGAGTCTGATTGAGTGTGAGCTCGCCGATTCTGTGCTGGCTTAGTAAAGATGGCACACCGTCAGTTATCGCTTATCAGTATTGAATAGTCTGGGACTCTGCATACAGCTTCATGTGACATTGTTCAACCACGCATGATCAAGTCCAAATCAACCTTGGAGATAATATATCTAATAAATATGTGATACAAGTCTACATCCTACTTAAATCCTTCGTCATCGCGCCCTTCCTTTGCCGTGTTCCTCCCGTGTCCCCTTCTGTTAGCGCGGCCTCCTTCATCCTCCTGCGCACTAACAATGCACGACAATACCTTAGGCGAACAAGCCATAATCCTCAGCCCCACCTCTTTCTTCAGCAACCTTCAACACTCCACCTTCCCTCTCTCTCCACCTCGTTTCCATCTCAATCTCCATCTCCGCGCCACCTGCAACCAAAACACAACCCTCGCGAGCTCATCGCCGTCAACACCAGCATGCGACTAATCGCCTCCTAGTCTCGCAGCCCGATGGCGTCCCGAACCGACGCAGCTTCCCCTCAAGAATGTACGGATACCGCAGCGACTCCAAGATCATGCGCAAGCTCCTCGGAACAAAGGCCACGGCCGAAACCCCCGCCGGCGACCCGAACCAGTCCATCACGAGCGCGCCCGCCTCGTCCATGACGGCCGCCTATCGTCCGTCCAAGTCGCAAGATGGCGTCTACAAGGCCGGCGTGCCCATTCTCAGCCTCGACGTGGCTCCCGACGGCCGAGCCGCCGTGTTGGGCGGTGCGCACATCCTCAAGACGTTGATGGTCGACGACCCGGATAGCACCAACTTTAGCTTCCACGAGGGCGTCGATTTGCGCGCCGTCATCACCTCCCAGTCGCCCGGTCCAAAGGGCGCGTCGACGGCCGACCAGCTGAGCATCCGCGACGTCAAGTGGCATGGCCAATCGAACATCTTTACGGCCTGCGCGAACGGAAAGATCTTCGCCTACGACCTGGCCCGCGTGGGATCCGGTGCCGCCGAGCCGTTGGAGTATATACAGATGCAAGAGGACTCTCGCCAGATCAACACCTTGGACGTCAACCCGCATTTGGGGCGCTGGCTTCTCTCGGGCAGTCAAGACGGCATGGCTCGCGTCTTCGATACCAGTTCGCCTCAGCAGGGCCGTTCGGGCGGCATCACTTTCCGGCAACGATTTGCGCCTCTAAAGTGCATCGACTCGGTTAGACAAGTAAAGTGGTCGCCGAAGATCGGCCACGAGCTGGCATGCTGCACCGAGGGAGGCGTCGTGCTTAAATGGGACGCTCGAAACCCCACGCGGCCTCTGCTAAGGATCAATGCCCACGAAAAGGCCTGCGCCTCCATATCGTGGCATCCAGACGGGACGCACCTCATCAGCGGCGGCTGGGACACGAAACTCCATGTGTGGGATCTCGGGAAAGACGCCGACAAGCGCCAAAAAGCAAAATACACAATCTCGACGCCCGCCCCCATCTTCACCGTCGCGTGGAGACCCGGCCTCTGGTCGGCAACGGCCCAGAAGAACCGAGTGGCGCAAGTGGCCGTCTCCTATGACGACAGCAGTACGCGGCGATACGGTACTTCTGCCGTGCACATCTGGGACCTCGCGCGACCGACCATGCCGTACAAGGAAATCGAGCGCTTCGATAGCTCGCCAGCTGCCTTGCTTTGGCAGGATAAGGATATGCTCTGGACCGTGGGCTCAGACGGCCAGTTCGCCCAGTGCGACGTTGCGTTTGCGCCAAAGGTGATTGATCGTCAATCGACGTCTTCGATGGCCTTTTCGCCAAAAGGTGATGTTCTCATGTTCTTGGACGAGAGATGGCCCTCTCAGCGACCACGCCCTACCATAAGCCACCATTCTGACAAGGCGCCTCGGACTCCGTACGGGACGAGCCCCAACATGCCCATGCTAAGCATTAGCAGAAGTGATTCCGAGGAAGACGGCAGCAACTTCCGCGGTCCCCGGAAACGTGCGAATCGTAAACGGCCGGGCGAAAGATCGGGTCAGATGAGCACCACGCCGCCGTCGGGCTCGGGCTCGACGGACAAGCCAGAGGTCATGGGTCTCGAGCAGGCCATGAAGGTGACGGGCATCTTCAAGTCGCAGCAGACCATGGCGTCGGGTCGCCTTCCCACATCGAGAACGACGCAGGTATATCAGTACCTCGCCAGCATCTATCTCGAAACGCTCCAGCGTGAGCTCCCATACGTTAAAGGCGGCAAGCCACTGAATCAACGCGTCGCTCTCATCATGGAGAAGTACGCAAAGGCAGCCGAGACTGTCAGTCAGTTCCGGCTCTCGCAGACGTGGCGCATCTTGTCATATGCCATTGGCCTGCTGCTGGAGAGGCGGTCGCAGTATCATCTCGAGCTACGGACGGGCCAGTTTCAGAAACTCAAGGGGGATGAGAAGAAGGGTGGCAAGTCGAAGTCAGTCCAAGGCCTGTCGACCAAAAGTTACGGTGAGGAGACCCCGAGGCGGTTGTCTGCTCAATCAAGCGCCACGATAGGTCGTTCCATGTCCAGCAAATCCCTTCTCGCCGAAGGCATCGAAAGCACGTCGAACCAGCCGACGCCGCTCGCGCTCCCCGTGAATGGACCTCGCTCCGGTCACGCCGAACATTCGGGATCGATCGGGAAGAAGTTGGCAGCAGTGGCGGAGCCAGACGAGCTCAGCTTGGGGCCGGCGGTTCAGAACCCCCACGGCGATACTCCGCGGAAACGCCTCGACTCTGTCCCGCTCTCCGAAGTGAGCCATGATAGTGAGCTCTCACACATCTCCAGCACCGAAGGTTACGACTTCTACGATGCGGGAGCATTGTCCACGGCCATGGAGCCTACGGAACGGGAGCCGCTAACCCTCGACTATCCTGGTCTCCGAAACGCTGACAATGGCAAAGTCGCTAGGCACCATTCCGACGAGAGTTATGCTCAGGCCACCCGGAAGGGTTCGAACGCGTCGGCGGTGAACGGGGTCGGGACGTTGAGGTCCAGCTTGGCCAGGTACGCGTCCGACATGTCGACGCAGAGCCAGGAGTTCCAGAGCCGGATCCGGGGAGAAAAGATGGAGACGGAGAGTAGGGAGCCTCCCAAGCGCCGTAAATCACCCCAAGCCCCTGATTCCGTGGAAGAGGTGTTTTTGATATCGCAGACGACCATGGGCAGCACCGACGACGAGCCGTCCCAGATATCGCAACTGTCCGAACTATCGCTGCCCGAGCCGGACTTTTCGCCCAAGGCGGCGCGGCAGCAGTCGGCTTTATTGTTGATATCGGAAGAAACGAAGCAGCAGCCGCAGCAGCCAACCATTCTCGCCCCCGCAAGCCACCCGAGCCGCTCGCCGAGCCCTCTCAAGGGACCCTTTCCCACTCAGCAAGACGCCAGGCCGTACATCCTGGAAACAGACTACCTGCCTTGGGATGAAGACGCGCCGTATCCCCAGCCGACGGCTGCCAATCCCTCGACGGAGGCGGTTTCGCCTCTCGATCCCTATTCTCTCATCACGCGGGCTCTCGACTTCGAATCCCGAAGCTCGGCGCTCAACGCCTCGGCCATGATCCTGCTCCTCAAGCCGCTCGTGCCGGGCTCGGTCATCGACTACCACCAGGCCAGCGCGGTGCTGCGGCAACACCACTCGCGGCTCACGCGCATGAGCCTCTTCATCGAGGCCTCGCTGCTGCGCAACCTCTGCGTGCAAGGGTGGCCTGCCGGGCTGCCGGAATGGGGCGAGAACTACACGGCCATCTTCGCGCCAGCCCAGCAGGGCGTCAAGGTCGGCTTCTTCTGCTCGTCGTGCCGCAAGCCCAGGGAGATTGACCCCAAGCGCGGCACCCACGCCGTCTGGACCTGTGAGCGGTGCAACACGGCGGCTACCCCTTGCGCCGTCTGCGGACACCGCGATCCCGCGCAGGCGGCCGACGTGCCCGGCGAGATTTCAAAGGCTGTCGACGCTCCCGAGGCTTGGCTGTCCGAGTGGTGGTACTGTCCCGACTGCGCCCACGGCGGCCACGCTTCGTGTCTGCAGGCCTGGCACGCCGCCCTCGACGCTCCCGATCCGAAGTCGGGCGCGTCCACTTTTAGCGACGGCTGCTGTCCTCTCGACGGATGCGGCCACGCCTGTCTGCCGGGGAAGTACCGCGGCGAAACCTCGACGGCCCGCGCCGACGAACTCGGGCGCGTCGCCGTAGAGAAGTCGCGCGGCAGAGACGATCGCACCAGTATCGTGTCTACCGTAGTAGGGTCAGGCAGCCGAAGGTCCAGTCCCCGACCGGGCATGGACCGCACCGTCAAGAGCGACGGGAACGACATCCCGCAGAGCCGAGCCGTGGGCATGGCGAGGGAGGTGCTCAGCAAGGGGACCGGCGGGGCCGTGGCTGGAGGCATCTTGAGCTCGAGCCCGGGGCGGACGCCGGTCGAAAGGGAGAGGAGGAAGAGCGTCAAGTTTGCGGGGCCGGATCGGGGAGGGTATTCGTAGTTGATGTTTTACTGGTTTTTGTACATGTGTTTGTTGTACATGTGGGAACGGGAGTTTTTGAGTCGGGGCTTTGTTTTACAGTCTTCTAGCACAGTTTTGTTTCGCAAATGGCGGCGTATATACTAGGCTTGTTGGCATTCTCATACCATGTTATATACGTATTCTAGGTAGGTAGGTAGGACAGGCTGGGGAAGATACCCGTGGCCAAGGGCGGTGATCGGGGCTTTTTGGTTCCTGTGCATGAAACGCCAAGATTAATACATAAACACACACAAGTTAATGTTGATAACCACGTTTGGTTCTTTGCTCGGGAATGTTGGAATGAGGGGTCTCTCAGCGAGTTCTCTTTTACAGTCGACCGCCGATACAACGCCTCCTTTATAATTTGACAACCCGTACAAGGCCAGAGACTCCCCTCACCTCGAGACATTCTCTCTCAAGCCCCTCGTCCTCAGCGTAAACTTTGCATCACCCTCGCCAAACGGCAACGACACCACAGCGTCGGCCAGGCTCTCGACCACGATATCGTCGGCCTTGCCGTTGCCATTCGTCTTCAACAGGGCCCTCCTCACTGCGTCGCCATGCTGGTGCATGGTCTCGCTCTCGTTGCTCCCGCGCCGACTCCCCGCGATGCTCGCCCCGTCACTGCCACCGTCAACCTGCGCAGCCGAGACGTTGGACAGCCGACCCCTGATCCTCCCAGCCCAGAGCCCGCGCACGCCGCCCTTGCGCCGCTCGGGCACGTCCTCTGTTCCCGCGCTGCAGACGTACAGGAGGTACTTGAGGTTGGGGAGCGAGTGGCGGATGTCGACGACGCGCAGGCCCTGCGACGAGCAGAGCGCCTCGATGTCCTTGTTGAGCAGGAACCAGGCGTACTCGAAGCGCCATTGGCCCGCCGTGGACCCCCCGCGCGGGAGGTACAGCGGGAACTCGCGGCGGGACGCGTTCTTCTCGGGGAGCTGGGAGATGTCGTCGCGGACGTAGGAGCGGGAGCCGAAGGCGTCGATAGGGTAGGGGAGCGGGTGGGCGAGGTAGAACTGCAGGTGGCGCGTGAGGAGGGAGACATGGCCGAGGGCGGCAGACAGCACGTCCTCGCTGATCTGGCGGGCGGTCGCGGCGTCGTAGGTCGAGTTGGGGAGTGGCAGGTTGCAGATCTGGAACGAGAGGGGCGGCGCATCTGGCATAGGCGTGATGGGGAACACGTCAGCGAGGTCGGAGCAGATGCGCCTGCGCTGGCCGCGGATCTGCTGTTCCGTCTTTTCGAGCTGCTCCTTGGACGCCTTGAGCTTCTCCTGGTCCTGGACCATTTCTTCCTCGGCCATGGCTTGCAGCTCTCGGCCCTTTTGTATGGCTGTCCTACGACCGCTGAGGGATGCGCGCAGGTTGTCTCGCTTCTTGAGGGCGTGGTGGTTCGCTCGGCGCTGCGACGCAATGTACTTTTCGGCCAGGCTGACGGCTTCTTGGGCGGTGCCCGAGGTGTCGACAGGGGTTTGCTCCAAGATGTCGTTGATCTCCTTCATGATGCGCTGCTGCGTCTCCATGGCGTCCTCGATAGAGCTCTCGAGGTTGGCGAGCTTCATGAGCGCATTGTACGACGACGTGGCCATGGACGGGGCTTGTTTGGGGTCGGATATTCGGTTAGGGAAGTCGATGGAGTAGACGCCGTCCTCGAGGTGGAAGACGAGCGCGTTGGGGGGGAAGCGGCGGTCTCGGAGGGTGCCGATGAAGTTGAGCTGGCGCAGGTCGATGTGGTCTTCCAGGAGGTAGATCCAGTCGGTGTGTTTTGGTCGCTTGGCCCAGACGCGGATGGTCAAGACGGAGCTTCTCGAGATGGACGGATGGTGGTCGGCCAGGGAGAAGAATCGAAAGTTGAAGTTCTAGACAGAGAAGTCAGTCGATGGGTGTCGCATGAAGGCTCTGGCACCTACCGCCGACCTCTCCCGCACCTCGCTCAGATACACGGGCTCCTCCTCCCCGTCGACGTGAAGCGAGTAAAACACATCCCCCACCACCTCCTCGACGGCCGCCTCGAGCTTCTTCTGCCTGGCCGCGGGGCTCACGTGAGCCAAGCTCAAGCTGGTCCTCCGCACGCCCTGCGGCCTCCTCAGTTCTTGTTCCTGTTCTTGCTGCTGCTGCTGCTGCTGCTGCCTCAACCCCTCGGACCGCAAGCTCTCGGTCGACCGCGACGGGTGCAATTGGGACGACTCGCGCAGTACGCCCAGCTTCTTGGACGGGCTCCGGCTGCTGTGCGTGCCCAGGTCGGCGTCGTCGGCGGTGCGCAGGCTCGTCGGCGCAAACGAGAGGTTCCGAAGCCAGATGCCCCGGAGGTGACGTAGCTTGCGGTTGCGCCCCAGGAGCCGCGGGCGGCGAGGCTCGACGGCGAGGGAGGACATTGCTGTTGCCGAGGCTATAACGACATTGGAAATTGGTGTAGAGAATTGTTCTTGGTTCTTGTTTCGTTGCGGCACGGGGGGAGGAAGAGCGAATACGAACAAGAGGGACCTTTCTGTTGTTTCCGTCATGGAGCTCCGAGCTTAAGCAACGATGCACATGCCAAGCCGCGATAGTTGCATATCTTCCGTTTTTAGCGATTCATCGTCATGAACTCGAGACACCATGATGCACAATGAGTGCTACTTGTTCCTGTTTTTCTTATGGGCGTCTCTTGTTTGCTTCTTTTTTAAAGTCAAGTGACGAGTCGACAATGTGCACTCCCATCTCACCAAAAGCACTCTGTACCTACATCGGCTCAACCACGTACTAGCCACATCACAACTTCAAATCCTCAAAGCCACCCCTCTCAACCAGACTCTTCAACGGCAAAAACAACATATCTCCCCCCTCCTTCTCAGTCCCCAAAAAGTCCCTCAACTCCTCCCACGTCTTCCAATACCACCCCTCGCACTTCTCCGGCTCCAGCACCTTTGGCTGCTCTCCCCCATCGACCATCTCGCACACCACAAACAGCGTAATGTAGTGCTTCCCGACATCCTCAAACACCGAGTTCTCCACGGCCGCGATGCGCGTGGCCTGCACCGAGAGGCCCGTCTCCTCGAGCGTCTCCCGCTCCGCGCAGGAGAGGGGGTCTTCGCCGTACTCGAGGTGTCCGCCGGGGAGCTGCCATGTGCCTATTTTGAATTGAACCTTATCAGCATTGTGCAATCTCAAATCGCAGCTGTCACGTACCCGCACCGTGACTTCCGAGACGTTTACCCGTGACGAGTTTGCCGTCTGGGCCGTAGATGATGGCTGCGATGCCAACGCGTGGGTGAGGGTGTTGGAACATCATGTCGAGCCGCGTGTGTATTTGTATTCACCAGACAATTTGTGTGAAATTGATCCGAGTTGTAACCAGGCGATAAGGAGGGTCACAATAGTCGCTGTCAAGATCGCGGCATTTTGATGCCCCGATTTCGAGGCTGACTCACACCGACCATCTCGACGACAACCCCAACATTCTGCCTCGTCGCCACCTAATCGTAGCAGCTAAAGTAACTATTCGAACCTCTAAACAATTGACACCATAATAGAGCTGTCTTATGACCATGTACGCCAGACACACACAACATCTTCTTACTTGTCTTGGCAAATGCCCTCTGATCCAGGGTAAGTCATTTACATCATCTCGAAGACAAGGGACCTTGACACCACCACCCTCAAACCTCGAGTCGGATCTCTCCCGTAGGTGGGCATGTTCATCTCAAACATGCATTCATTACCGCCTCATCTCCGGTAGGTATGCACATCTTGCATCAATCGAATCCAATCTTGTAACTATTCGTGGGCGCGTTTCCAGAGCTCCAGGAGCTACCTCTAAATTCTACCTATATAAAATGATGGCACTGAAGAAAGCAAAACACCACCCAATCTCAACCTCCAAGTTTCCTACAAAGAGAATCCAAACAACTCTTGCGCGCGACAGGTGAAACCTCTGCTCCCGTCCTGCCGCCGCATCGATATGCTGAGCTCATGTGAAGTATCGACTCTCCAAACATCGCTTGGAGCATCCTTACTCCACCGACTTCGCATCCATCTCTACCAAGGCCGAAATGACTGGTCCCCAATCTCGGCCGAATGAATGGATCGTGCCAGATGAGTTGTAAACGTCATCGGCCAAATCTCACTTCTGAGGAATAAGTAAGCCGGGTTTGTATCCCGACCTCTGCTGTCGCGTATTAGGCCATGATATCGCGACGTTCAAGGCCAGGTGGTGTTTGCAGTCTTGTCTGCCACTGTTGTCCAAACGGATCCCGTTCGTATCAACCCGAAGATCGCACGGCGTTCCGTTGGTCCAAACACCTAAAGTTATGGGCAAGCCAGTGGTCCCTTGCCCTCAGGGAGTCACGGGAACGGCTGTGACGGCGCAAACAGTCCGTACAGAGCGTCTTGTGAAATGTCCTTTTCCTGGTCGTTCAAAAAGTCCAGAAGCCCCGGCGACGTGCCCCAAGCGGGATCGACGTGGTCAATGACGCCGCCCACGTAATCAGGAGACACCGTCGGCATGTAAGGCGCAGCCGCAGGGTGTGTTGTGGCCTGTGCCAGTCCCGGCGGCCGAGCACCCGAGGGCGTCATTGTGAGCGGGAAGAAGAAACTCTCGTCCAGGCCAGCTGGTTGAGCCTGCTCCTGGCCGGCGCTGCCTTCCTTGAGGCTGACCTGGAACTCACGAACCATCTCTTGAAGCACGCTCAGTGACTTCTTGAGGCCAAAGTTGCAGCCCAGTTGAAGCTCGCTCAGACATGTCCAGAAGAATGAGATGGGCTCGGTAAATTGACCTCTTTCCCTGCGCTCCTGGCGAAGAATGGCAATCACAGCCGAATACACGGCGTACGAAAGCAGGAATGGCGCGCGGCGTAGGGTGAAGCTGTCGCGGTATCGACGAACAAGCTTCTGGATCATGAGAGCGCTTTGGACACAAGCTTCCTCGCCCCTCCGCTTGGCCGTCTCGTCCGAGTGCCTTCGAAGGTGACCTTCCTCCAAAAAGGCACGATGGAGGAGGATGTTCATGGCATGGAAGGTTGTGCTATCACCAGTGTGGTTAGCATCCGTCGGCGGGTCAGATCAGAGTGGGATGGCTCACTGTGGGGTGATTTGGTGGGGAGGGGGCGTGATGGTGAGGGTATCATCAGGGTCAAATCGTAAGTGAGCAGGGAGGGCGCTCTGCCACTTGGACAGCTCTTTCTCGATGGCCACCTTCTTCTCCAGGAGATACTCGGCCGAGTGCTTCACGCACTGGATGCCGTACAGGTCGTTGATGCGCGTCGAGATCTGAAGCAGTCTCACCAGGCTGCTGAATGTCGACACGGCGTGGGCGGGCTGCGGTCCGTACGGTGGTGGTGCCTGCGCTGGCGATTTGGGGTCCGTGTAGGGCTCCCACTCTTCGAGCTCCTCAAACGTGTCCAGCAGCTGGAGCGGCACCCTGGCCTGCGCCGACGCGAACATGCAGGGTCGTCCGAGGTACAGGGCCTGGGTGGCATCCGTGGTGAAGGCGGCCCAGTAAAGTCGCTTGCGCATCTCCTGTTCCAAGTCTCGTCGCAACTTGCGCTCATTACTGACGCCGACCGTGCTCTGGTAGTCGGGTCCAAGCATGAGGTGGCACCCCAGGTCGATGATCATGCGGTGGGCTGTCCCCGACAGACTCCAGCCAGCGCTGGGACGCCCCTGAGAGACGAGCGACACGCTGGTGAGCAGGAGAGCTAGGGCCGACGGAATGCTGGGCTTGTCAAGTTCATCAACCAGTAGCTCACGGAACCGGTCGTAGAAGCGTCGACCAACACTTCCAGGGTCGTCTGGGTCGGCGCGCAGACACGGTCGATCGCTGTACAGTGACGTTGAGTAGAATATGGCGTTGAGCAGGAGCTTGTTGACAAACGGACCGCCTCCGCTTGCGAGGCTGTCCATGAAAGCAGGTCGATACGATATGAGGTAGGCGTAATGCTGGCGGTTGAAGTGCAAGTCGAGCAGATGCTTGGCCAACTCGGGGTCGCAGCCGTCGAGATCCATCATTTCCTTGGGGTTCCTGAACATTCGCGCCTCCCGTTGGCGTTGTAGCGCCGCGTTGCTTATGAGTCGAGCCTTGGACGCGGCGATGGCATCGTCGCCTTTTCGGGTCATGGTGCCAATGTTTTCCTTGTGCTGTGCGCGGGACGTCGGATTCATGATGCTGGCCAGGCCGTGGACCGCAGAGACGTAGCCGTTCTCGTGGAACACACCCGCAACTCGAGCCTCGCTGGGGGAGAGACCGGTGACTCCATCACCGCCATCGTTGCTAATGGGCCGCGCTGGCTGCTTGGACGCAGCGGCCGATTCCGAGGTGTCCTGTTCCGACTGATTAGAGGCGGAGAGGATAGCATTGAAGCTGCCAACAGGGGGCTTCGTATCAGGATCGGTCGGGCCTACACTGCTTCGAGGGGGTGAAGAAAGAAAGTTTGCTCCCATGTCATGGGCGCTCGTCGATGCGGTTGGCGTCGGTAAAGGGCTCGCGACGGCGGCGGTCGACGCTAGGCGGCTCAGGCCGTGAGAGGTGTAGTCGTTGGACATGCGCCCAGAGCCGGTCGTGTCCATGAGCTCTGCAGTCCAGGCGCCTTGCATCTCCGGGGAGAGGATGCCCGACGCCTTCATGTGATCAAGCATGGAGGCGACGGTGGCTTCAAGGCTCTGAACTCGGGCTCGGGACGGTCGAGGCTCTCGGCGCGCATCGTGAGGGTAGACACACGGCAGGTTGTTGTTGGTGCACTCGACGCACTGCGGACGGCCGCCGTCGCATCGTACCTTTTTCTGTCGGCATGGCGTGCACGTCTTGCACAGGGTTCCGCCGGGGGAGGTTCGCGAAACGCGGTTTTCTCGAGGTCGCTTCGTGACCTTTGAGTTCGTCATCTCGGCAGTGCGTGGTTTCCAGCGTGGCGCATTCGCTAGGTTGACGGTCGGAGGATTGGGCGGGAGGTCAAGGTGAGGGAGAAATGTGGTGATGTTTGGCTGTGGTGTTGAAGATGGCGGCGGAAAAGCCCCGTGCGGGACTCGGGAGGTGCAAAAGGCAAAAGGTACTTGTCGCAGGTACCTTACAAAGCCCGAATGACAATGATAAACTGGAGACGGAAAGAGGAGCCGAGGACGAGACTTCCGTCGGCCTGTCCTCACACACAGTGAAGAATGAACAGGAAGGCGCGGGTGGCGGGGGTCATCGGACCACCTGCGTTTTCAAGGTTGGGGTTTTTTGGGGGCAGCTCCACTGAGAATTCGCTCTTGCTGATTTTTGGAGAGTCCACCCCAGTGTCCCCCACTGAGGTTCAGGGCTGTGGCCACTAAAGTCAGGTGCGTTGCTGACCGCGAGAGCAAAGGTGGGAAGGGGCGACTCAGTCCCCGGATCCACCCGATGCTCTTTCCGTTTGAAGCCGGGGTCCGGGATGGGCGGAAGGTGGAAGGTGGGAGAATGAGGGTGGTCACCGAGGAGTGAAACCGCGGTGACTGGATGTGAGGGAGGTGAAGGAGAGCAAGGGCCTTGTCGTTCCAGGAAGAGTTGAGGCGGCGGATGGAGGGGTACAAATGCCCTCAAGTGCTGCTGAGGGGTAGCATGGGAAGGGTTTTCGGTGACTAACATTTGGGTGTCAAACACGGAAGTCAGGTGAGCGGTGAGGTGAGAGGTGAGATGAGAGGTGAGGTGCTAGGGTCGGTTTACCTGATATTTTCATGATGAAGGACAGGAAGCGTTTCGTGAGCTGCCCATTTGTCGTCACGACGCGTTGAAAATCCTTTATCCGGAGTGTCGTTTTGGTGAGCGAGCTTGAAGCCTCGGGCTCATCCGTCGGCATTTCTTAGTCCGCCAATCCAGCTCTGAAAGAGCTAGCCCCATGTTAGCATCTCCTGAGAGCCTAACTATTGACCTATAAGAATGTCTCCTGCAAGAACTATACCGTCATGTCTCTGATGGTTATTGTTCAACAATAGATATCCAGCACTTCTTTCCGCAATTGAGAGGTTGGCACTGTATTCGTACTCATGTTTATCCATCCACTCTCTGTGACGCCACAGCTTGGACCATGGCGCATCGAACGGGCACACAAACCCCGTTCGTCCGTCCGCAAGTCGGAGCATTGCCAGGAAAGGATTCGAATATGGCATGTTTCTCACGCCGACTTACGGAGGTTATTGGGGTTGTGCAGCATCCGTACACCCGACGACAAGCATGAGTAAAGAGTCTGGAACACAATCAGGTCGCGAGGATGGCCTCTATTCCCATGTGAATGAGCAACCAACCCGTTGGAGGAGTTGCCTGCCCGAGCCGCTGCAGCTACGCAAGGGTATTCTCCGCGTGAATCCCCCACGTGGTCCCGTTCTGAGCTCTGCGCCATTCATCTTGAGCGCATATTTGTTGTTTTATCCGGAACCCTCCCCGACTCGTTCAACCCGCCAGTGCGTCCTGATGGAGTTGCTTGATGTGTGATGTACAGGTATGAAGAGCTGTATCAATTGGTGAAGAAAAAAAACCCTCACTAACTACCTAGGCGTGAACGGCCATCTTCGTGTTATGGCAATTAACTGGGCAGCGCACCGCAGATACAAAGGCGAGAACCAGGCAAAAACTGACTACGTACCTCCTTATATACACTTCCTTCTAATGCAGCAGATATTCTATTTTGGATCCGGTAGGAATGAATTGACGATGGTATTTCCTTTAATTCTCGCGAAAAAATGACTTTCTATCAACTTACTTAAGCCTGTGTGATAATCCGTTCACCGATCTCGACCGTTGGTCTGTTAGTATTTGCATCTTGTGAGCGCCACGGCCTCTCAAGACGCCAGCGCATTAGACTGTTATTCTTGGTTAGTATATTAAGTCGTGCTATTGCTAACTAGAACTTTCCTATTTCTGATCTAAATCCGTCTCTATAAGCATTTTCGGTACTTTCCGACATACCTAGCCAGCGATGGCGAACGTGAGTAGTGGGAGCGCAGCATGGAAGCCAAGACACCTTCGTTCTCCTGTGTTGCAATTACTTCATGCCGAGGGATAAGTTGAAACAGTCACCAAAAGCTTCCCACAGTTCATAAACCCCGATTTCTTGCAATTCCAGATTGACTCTTACTGCTTGTTACCCCGTCCGTTCTCAACTTGGCCACAGACAACAGGTCGAAGACAAGGCGGCGCATTTAAACACGCCAGTTCGTTCTTTGAAAGTTAATGCATACAGACATCAACTCAGGCTCTCGAATCGGATTACTTACGCGTACAATTATAATCTTATTGAGTTGTTTCTGTTCCTGATGGCAATTTCGGCCATGCCGCTTTAGGAAAGTTCTCTTCTATTCGCCAGCTGACACCTAAGTGGGACTCTGCTATGCTATCGACTAACTTGAGGCGTAGAGCAGCAGTTGACTTGCGAGATACCGCTGCTAAGGCGGAGATAACGAAGCAGGAACCGAGCAAAGTATTTATATGAATTTTGAGAGTACTGGTCCGATTAGGAAACCGCTCTTGTATTGGCTGGTTGAGCCGCCTTTGACGTAATTTGAAGCCATCTCGACGCCTCAAGCATAACACCAGCGGTAAGTTAGAACGGGGTTTACGCAATCGCACATGAGACGGACCAGTCATTCCGTCCACTTTCATCATCATCCGGAATAATTTGCGGACTTTTGAATAACTCCGTTGAATGAAGTATCTCGTTTTGAAGTCCGCAAACCCGGACTATCCTCTCCATGACGAGGAAGGCGGGAGGATATAAGACTTGCTGTCCTCCGGTCTAGTTGGTACTTGATCCAACTCCAAATACCTTCTCGAATCCTTGACCTACGACGAGTTACTAAATATCCAAATTCTACCCTCAGAACCCAATCACTATGGCCGATGCCGTCGCAACTCAACCCCGAGGCCTCCCCCTCAAGGCCACCCCTGAAAACGTCGGAGGCGGAACCTTCATCGTGACCGGAGCTAACACGGGTCTGGGCTTCGAAGCCGCAAAGCACCTGGTCTCCCTGGGAGCCTCAAAGGTCGTCCTCGCCGTCCGCAACCTCGAGGCCGGCGAGAAGGCCAAGGCCACGATCGAGGCGGACACGGGCAAGACCGGCGTTGCCGCCGCGTGGGCACTCGACTTGGCTAACTACGACTCGGTCAAGGCCTTTGCCAAGCGCGCCATTACCGAGCTGGGCCGTATCGATGCCGTGATTGAGAATGCGGCCGTGGCCATGGCTGAGCGACACTTTGCCGAGGGCCATCTCTTTCCCGTCACGGTCAACATCTTGAGCACCCTCTTGCTCGGCGTGCTCCTGCTTCCCAAGCTGAGCGAGAGTGCCAAGAAGTTTGGCATCTTGCCTCATATTGCCTTTGTCACGAGCCGGGCTGGCTTCGACGCCAAGGAAGAATTCTACAAGATCAAGAACGACCCATTGGCTGGCATGGACACGGAGGAGACGTTGTCGCTCAAGACGTAATCCATCTCCATTGATAACTTGGACTGGCTATAACTGATCTTTGGCCATAGATATCCCCTCTCCAAGCTCATGGAAACCTTTGCGGTCCGCGAACTGGCCCGTCTTGCGCCCGTTGAGGAAACCGGCGTTGTCCTCAACCTCGTCTGTCCAGGGCTGTGCGTGACCGAGCTCGGTCGAAACGCCCCCCCTGCGTTCAAAGAGATGCTCAAGAAGCAGCACGAGCTGTACGGTCGCACGGCCGAGGACGGGAGCCGCACGCTCTTGTTCGGCGCCATTGCCGGTAAGGAGAGCCACGGACGGCTGACCGATTCATGCGAGATTAGCGAGTAAGTCTATCACTGGGCTATAGAAAGTTGATAGGAGATGGAAAATGCTAATGTGCTTGGGAAATGTAGTGACAAGGTCCCGAGCTGGGTGACGGATGAGGATGGAAGACGCTCTGGGCAGCGTGTCTGGGAAGTCATTGTCAAGGAGTTGGAGATTATCGAACCTGGCTGCGTCAGTAAGATATTGCAGTAGTTGGCATTTTCACGAGGTCAACTTTTGGCCAGGCTTGTGAACTGAGATGTTTGAGATTGAACTGCACCGTGCTCAGCACAACTGGTGTGTGATCAAATGGGATCACATAAGAGGTTCGGTAGAGTGTATTGAATCCTTCAAAATTTATTCTCCTGTGCTGGTATCAATGACTGAGCCCAGAGACGCCAACATTGTCCAAGAAGCTACCGATGTAGTGTCCTGATGCACCCATTCAATGACGTCTCAGACATAAAATGAATCCTATCCTTAGCCACCTCTCTATGAGCCCTTCGTTTCACTTCTTCAACCGACTAATCGGCAATATCATTGGAGTGCTCCAAGAAAAGCACCACTAGCTGTGCAGCCATATCGTGTGCCTTGTCGTCCATTGCAGAAGGCTCCCGGATAATATCGCTGGCTGGAAATACGTGACCAGCCGTGATTTGGTCGTCCGATGATTTTCCACCATGTAACGACCAAATTCTGACCAGAATGCTAACAATAGAGAGTGTAATGGGGGCAGTTCAGCCATGAGTGTCTTGACCATGGTTACAAACAAAGCAGAGTCGTGTGCGTCGAGCACTCGGTCGATAAACCCCTCACAACCCCTTTCGAACCATTCAAGTATCGCTGGAGTAGCCCGACCGCGTCTTTGGCCGTGCAGCCTTCCCAGCTGAAGTCTTTGCCGTATGGAGGATTGACAAAGACACGTTCTAGATGGCCCACTCGCACAAGGTTTTCGTTGCCGTCAAAGATATCGGGGACATCAGGAACTGAAGGTGAAGGAACGCCGGTTAGGTAATGATATTGCCTAAGGATAGCAGGAGTGATCGGAGACTTACCGTCTGGATGCCGTAACACGAACTTGATTGATTCGCGAGCATGTAAGGGCACCTTGCCAAATAGACGAAGACGCCGTTCTCGTCACGGGCCTTGATTCTAGCGCCTGCGTAAAGTCTAACTCTACCCAAAGGGACCCCAAAGACGCATCGGCGCTGTCTAAAGGAAGTTTTCTGAATTAAGCCAGCCTCGCTGGTTTGATTCTGGAAATGTTGGGACAACACCCTGAAAGCTTGCTAGGTTGTGGGCGTTAGTAGAGCCGTTCAGATTAGGAGAAAATTCGTACTGGTCTTTATTAGTAGTAATATCACTGGCGTATACTGGAATCGCCAGGATGCCAATGTGGGAGACTTCCGAAATACTGAGGCCCGAGAGCGTCGACCAGGACGCCGTTCTTCTAGCTGAAGACAAGACGGAAAAGGCGTCCGAGTTACGGTTTGTAGCTGCACGGCGGTATGCCCTAGAGCTCATGAGAACCTGCTCAAACGCGAACCCACCCTCATTGCGCTGCCATTTTGGACCCTCGTTAACAGTGGATGTTTCCGGACCCGACATCACCTCTCCCTCGACCACGTTGTCGAGAGGTTGTTGATTCAGGCACGACTCTGTCGTCTCCAAATGGTTCGTTGTGCTCTGCTGCACCTCAAATGCAGCCATGCGGTCCTTAACCTGATGTTCTCCGAGATAACCTGCTCTACTAGGCCGCAGAGTTTATCGACTTTGCTCTCGGCACCATCTTAGCCTTGGCTGGAGAGGGGAGAATAGTGAGTCAGGTTTCGGAATAATGAAGAAAACCGGGCTCGCGGAACTCACCAGGTCAATATGCAGAGCACCAGCGACAGCGAGCTCTTATGTGACTCTAGCCTGGAAAGGACATCTTTGATATCCTTGTCTTTGCTCATCCATCGCAAACAATCGAGCACATTCATTTGGGATTCGTTCTGAAGCGACGCAGAAAACACATCCAATTCAGAAAAGGTAATGACCGTAGCAGCCAGAGCCACAACAACTTGGTCAACCAAGAGGAGGGAGCTTCTCGACTGGAGAGCGCGACGGGTGCCGACGATGAAGAGTTGGAGAGACTGGAGGATAGTGGCGATTTCCTCGACATTGACCCTGACCTTTTTGCATTCCTCGGGGCGTGACGGGTCTTGCTGATGACCTTGGTGAGGACTGGCGAGATTTGGGCTGCGGCTGTTACGAGGCCGACGACGCTGGCTGCAACACTTAAGGGATCGGCCATGACTTGGAGCCGGAGGCGAAAAATTCTATAAGACTCGAGGATATAGTGTGGAGAGGCGGAAGGCGTTACTCCGCTCGGAGTTCCTTTTCTTCGTGGACGAGAGGCAACCGGAATTGAACTTGTGCAAGGCGAAGATGTGAAGGGTTAACAGCGAGGTTGAGTACTCGTGGGTAGCTGAACGACGAACGCTGAGTCATCGCGCATAACAACTAACCCCTTTCGTTATCCTCCCTTCAACTACCTACGGATAGAGATACTTGAATGGGCGTGATTAAGTGAAAGTATTCCTGCCTAAAGCCCCAACCTCCGGCATCCTTGACGAGTCTGACTTGAAGACCTTGGGCCTGCTGATGGACGCCCGACTCAGTCTGCGTATCGTGCGAGTGAGCCTCCAACAGAATCTTCCCCTCCAGCCCATGAAAAAGTAGCGGCAGCAACGACGTCTTGAAATCATGCCTGACCGTATTTTCCAGCGTGCACCTAACCATCCAGAGCGTGCCCACATAGAAAGCAACTCCGAAGACCAAGACTACAACCACCAAGCTGATCCACGGCCACCGAATATCCACGCACGTCTCTGCCTTTTGCACAGCTCCCTGCGCAGGAAGGCTCATGTTGAGCGTGTTTTGGTACTTTCCCGCACGTAGACAGTTAGGGCATTGGCGAGGTTGTCGAACTTGGCACTGATCGAGAACAAGGTGACGTCGCCCCCCTGATGGCCCTGTCCATGAACAAGGCGCCCCCGAGAAAACTGCTGCCTCGGCCGACGGAGCCCGTGATCGTGCCAATGTCGCCCGAGAAGACGTCCCTGAAGAAGCTCTGCAGACTGTCCGCGTCCATGGAGTAGCCCTGATACAGGCACTTGTCACAGATGGGCGGGTAGACGACTCGGGACGTGTTGTACACCAACCACTGCGTCGAGGCGTTGAAGACGTTGTGGTCCACGTCTCGGAGATAGGTGCGCTCGGTGGAGTTGACGCACTTCATTTCGATGACGCTGAGCTTGCTGGGGTCGTGCCAGACGGACGTGTTGACGGAAAGAGCGGTGACTACGGAGGTGACCTTTTCGTGGAGGGTGCCCTCTCTGATGGAGGCTGTATTTCGACGAACGCAGGGGACGACGAAGCATTCGGCGGCCCCGTAGCCAATGCAAGGCCAGTTTCCACTGGATATGTTGTCGCCGCAGTACTTTGCTGGATTACTAAAGTCTACCCCGAAGGGGCCGGTAAAGGAATAGATCATGTGCAAGTTGAACAGTCACCGCCAGATGCATACTCGGCTGCGAATGTGTAGTTGCCGGAGGGATAGTACTGAGGGACTTTGGAGACTGTATCATCAGTGGTTCCCATGACGGCGGCGCGGGCTGGATAGTCGACGTTTCCTACACCGGCCGTTATCCTCTCGTCGCTCAGGTTGTTGGCCCAGTTTGATCGGGGAATAGCAGCGTTGACGTGGGAATCGACCCGAAAACAGGGGTGAAAGACGACCAGTTGTTGGCTAGAGGCGCGTCAGTTTGGGCTGTCTTTTCCCGCCGCCTCATAGAAAATGGATCGTACGTAAAGGGAACAGGAAACATGCAGAGGAGAACGAGCAGCGCGCCAACGGATGATATGATATGTCTGCGGCAAGTCAGTCACTCCACCATTAGTTGACGGATGAGTGCTCCAACCTCGGGCCGAGCGCCCAGAGTAACTTCAAAGATCTATACGCCCCCTTGGAAGCCTCGTCGAAGCGCCTCAAGTCGGATAGTTTTCTTGGCTTCTGAGACCAGAGGAATTTGAGCTGCTCCAGGCCTGGACGAGAGAAACATCAAATCAGCTGGCCTTGGGCTTTCATTGAAGTTTTCTGTGGCAAGAGGGTTCTCTCTAGATGATACAATAGTCATCATTGCTACCTGAAACATGATGGTGTAGATAGAAACAAGCGTGTTGATAGAGAGCCCATATGGCCAGCTAGGAAGTGGATTGTGCTGGAATGGATAGAGCGTGACCACGATTGCGACAAAGGACCCTATTGCGAAGATGCACGCGTGGTCTTTCATCTTGGGGCCTATGAGGTGGTTGGTTGTTAGGGTTTCCAGACTGCATATGCACATGCACGCTGGTCGACTAACATGAATGAAAGTACTCTAAATGAGTCACCCCCTCGCTCTTTGTGGCAATTACATTCGGTCCGTCGTCTTCGTTGGTGAGGGTGATATGGGGATGACCCAAAAAGAACAGGTTCCTGGAATCTCAATATGTTTATCCAGAGTCGGCATCATCTCTGTAGCCGCCAGGAGACTCGCCGTAAGCCCTACGAATGGACCCCCCAAACGTGGAGGGTTAGGCCGGCAAATGTTGGCCAAGATGGCCCCATCTGTCAGATATGTCAAAGACTTAGGCATGAACATAAAGTCACATGCGGACGAATACGAAGTCACGAACCGAGGCGCAAGCCGTACCAAGAAGTCGCCCACACAAATGACATAGGAGACAAAGATCCCTTTGTCTCTAAGGTCAGATGACTAGAGCCCTGACCAACAGGAAGACATATGATCAAGAGGCATGACCAGCTTCCTTTGTTACCAATGATGCCGACTACCCGAAGGACTCGGAGAAAGAGGTCGGATACCCGAAGGGCTCGGAAGAAGGAAGAGGCCGCAGGATCATTTCTGTCTATAAAAGACCACTTGATCAGATGAATTGGAGAGGAGGAGCAACAGACACAGACAACTCACTCATGAATACAACACATCAGGTCTCACCACTACATCTTCTACCCTCCAATATCTGACACCATCTTTATAGGGACGTGCCGGGCCTAGCTGACGAACACGAGACCTCGTTTGAGGTTAATCCATGCTATCAGCTTGCTGGTCAATATACTAGGACTCTATGCAATCACCTTGAACCCTAGGTTCGTACTCGTAGATTATTGTGGACGCGGAAGAGCCTGGTGGCTCGGCCCTGGCGGCAAAGCGACACTGGCCACTCAGCCAGCTGACTACTAGATATTCGGCTTTGTGGTTGGCGGATCGTCCTGTTCTGCACGATCCAGATATTGTTTCCGGATGTTGGATACTAAAACATGCCATCTATGGAAAAACACCCTCGACGTCAGTAGAAGATGTGTCAGTCGGCACCCGGGTCGGAGTCGAGTTCTCGTTTCCAGTTGGGGTCGCTTTCCTGTCTTGCTCCTGCAATAGGATGCCGTTCACCGCGGTCTTGGCCTTGCGACGCTTCTTGAGTAGTGAAACCAATGCAATTTGGATTAGTACGGCTATGGCACCGAGAACGGATCTGACCACCGTGCTAATGAAGAAATCGCAAATATGGCTGGCTTAACCATGTGCAGGGAGACGCTCTGGCAACCAGCTGTTCCTCTGTATGAGCAAAAGTGAAGTATCCCTGCCATTGCTACTTAGCCTATAATGAGCTCGTCTTCGGGAAAAAACAATAAGGCGTTGTTCGATCAATTACTTTGGCTAGCGAATTGCTCAAGCATGTCAGGCTATGATTGAAGGGGAGATGATCATCGCATGGGGCCATGATGAGCCTATATCTTCTTTCGCCTTATATACGAATATACTGACCCGAAGCTCAATTAACCCTTGTCGCCGCTGGAAATAACATGACTGCTGTTACGGCTTGCTGACGAGAGGGGAGAGAGCCAGTTATTTTGAGTGCACCGTGAAAACCAATCTCACTCTTGATATCTCCGCCAGACCTCCTCTCCTGTCTCATTATGAAGGCTATTCACCCATGGAAAAACTGATACTATTTTTCGCATCTCTTCCCAAGTCTGAAGACCAAGAGTGGGGACGACATGCTTCATTTTCATGAGTAACCACTCGTCATCCCAGTGCCCGAATATCGAGGACTTCCCAATAAGCAAAAACCAGAGAAATGTCTCTTGGGACTCACTGCTCGTCCCATGGAACGATTGGCCCGCCAAGCGAGCCAAATCGAGGAGCAGCGGATTCTCGGGGATCAATCGATCGAGGCCCCGTAGAAGCGTCATCATAAATGCTGCTAGTCCGAGATGAATGAGATTCTCCAACGGACTGAGCGGTTCACTTCCCCTTAGAGAGTTGACGGCGAGAAGCTGGTAGCCAAACTTGATCAAGGTGTCGTGGAACTCGAAGCTGCTCAGCTTGGGTCGTTGCGAGGATTCACACTCATTGAGAAGGGATGATGCGTATCTAATGTCGAGGAATAGGTCGCAAAGGGAGCTTCTCATGTTGCTAGTGAGCCTTATATCATTGCTTATTGTGTTTTCTTTTGGTCTTCTAAAGACATTCTCACGGAACATCTTTTCGCTCCCGATTTCGACGTCGCCGGGGGTGAAGAGCGGTTGGGTACCTAACTGCAAGGCATATTCGAGATCAGCTCTGGGCACAATCAGTACCTAGATGCTCTTGAATCATTGATTGATATCGAACACTCACCTGAATATCTTTTGAGTCAGGGTCGGCCTCTCACTCGCCAGCTTGGCGATACCCCCGCGAAGCGCAATCATGCGACAAAGCCCTTGAATATGGATACATCCTCGGGTGTACTCGCCTTGGTGGCGGTCATATTGAGCCATTGCAACAACAGCAGCAATGGTTTCGTCCGAGACGGCGCCATTTCCGGCCAGTCGCTCGTTGATGATGCGAAAGGTCCGCGAGAGGTGGCGGATCGCATCGGTCGCGTCTTCCTTCTCGCAGAGGAGTCTGTTCATGGCTGAGATGGACAGAGCCAGGGTGCAGTGGAAGTCTGGACTGGATTTAGCATGATGGTCTCCCGAGAAGGAGGTGGAACATACACGCTTCGTCGACGAGCATGTACTGCACCCAGATGGAGACGGAGGTGCCGGTACAGTCGATAGCATTGCTTAGCTCGGGCGCAAACCGAGGACCGCTTAGAAAGTGAAATACTAAATAAGTCAGTCTTGCAAGTTGTTCCATGGATAGAGACCGCGTACCTCTCTGTGCAAGCCGCCGCGCCTCGGACTCGAGCTGGATGGGAAAACACACGCCATCAGCCACCTGCCGCTCAATCTCGGGCACGAAGCCCTCGTTGCGATCGACCAAAAAGGCATCCTGGACCGTCTTGGGGATGCGGATCAGCGTGGCGGCGGCCATGAGGCGCGGAGCCTGGGCCGTTTTCCTCGAGGGACGAACGAGTCTCCTCCCCGCGTTCTTGCCCAGCGCCGCGTGGCTGCGGATCTTCTTGCGGGTGGCGCCGTCGATGGCGTTGTTGTCGATGAATTCGAATGTCATGGGTATGAGTGTGGTTATGGGTGAATGAGGTTTGATGGTTTGTTGGATTCGGGAGTCGGAGCTTGTGGCCCGGCTCCGGAGTTAACGGGTCTAACGGACGTGGGACACTGTGATGGGATTGTTCACTTGGGCAGCTGCATTCTAGGCATTGAAAATTACTTTGCAAGTTGGCGATGGCCATTCACCACTGAGAAAAGCCATCCAATGCTCCAAACACTGTCTTCAACTGTCGACGGGTATCTGCATGCAGGTGTTGACAATTAGGGAGGATCAGCACGAATAGTGCACTCAGGTCCTCCAACATAAGAGGGCTCAACTCTTTCCGGCAACTCGCGTACTCGAGAGGAAATTTTCCCTCCCTGAGCAATAAACAGTCATTCCGTCGAGAAATATCTCTCGGTCTCATGATAGCCTCAGCTGGAGGACGGGATGTGGAGCGCCCGACATGGAGCGGGATCGACCAGCTGTTGAGAGGGGTTGATCCCCTGTAGTGCAGTAGCGGTTCACCGTTCAGTGCATGCTGGGTTTGGCAGGAGGAGCGGAGGACTTGGGGAGTTATCAACCTAACTGTCCAAGAACGACAGTTCGTCTGGCATCGGATCAGGCTTTATGAAAGAGGAAAATCTCAACAGTGTCAACACCATTTAGTACAGTCCGACAATCCTTCGGGATCCCTCCTTTCTACACTGCCCTCGGCGACCCAGAGAAGTCGGCCTTCAGCACGGATGCCCGTAGAGTCGTAGCCAGCCCGCTTATGCCGACCCATGCAGATGCCGGTCGGCGCGCCCGCAATGTGATTTCAGCTCTCCCGTCCCCGCCAGCCGAATCGCGTTTTGCCACAAGTTTACCGGTGGGAATAGGGTAGCGCTGCAGACTGGGGTAGACGGTGACAGAGACACGGGATGCGACCCCAGCTGCAGAGTCGCCGACTATTGAGCGGATACCGAACCCGAGAGGGCTTGGCTTCTCTGCGGCACTCAGCCGATCTCAATTAGAGAGTTTGGCAGGGTGTGCTTCACCATCAGGTCCCCGACGCTACGGGGAAAAGAATCTGCCCTGGGCCGACATCAGGCGCTTAAATCTCACTCGAAGCAACCCTCTGGTTCCTGACACGATATGCTTGGATGGAAGAATCGACATCAATCCGTGCAACGTCTCCTTCGATGGGGAACACAAATGCTTGAGCGGCTTGGCACTGTCTCGGGCCTTTTGCACTTTGTGGCGCAATGTTCCAGATGGCCGAGTAGCCAACGAGATGCTAGTTAATCCCGCGTGTGAGACATGCATCTGCACTGCAGCAATGTGGACAGCTGAAGTGCAGAGCGGGAGCGCAATAGTCTTCTTTGGGATGCAGCCTTTAACCGAAATGAAACGAGGCGCATTGAATGGCTTTCCATTCGTTATTAAAGAGGTTGCGCTGTATCGTCGGTGGCTTTCCATCGAGTCATCGACTTTCTCCCAACCCTCCTTGAAGTCCTTCCCTCAACACCTCTCACCGAGCTCATTCCCTTCCCCGTATTCACCATGAAGTTCTTCACGCCTCTCCTCGCCCTCTCGGCCCTCTTCACTTCCGCCTCGGCCATCCCTACCGTCGGCCCAACGTGCGACTGCTCCGGCACCACCAACGGCGGCAAGTCGTCGGCGTCGTACATCTGCCGCGACAGCCGCCTGGGTCCCAAGGTGCTGCCCAAGAAGCTTCCTCTGGGCACCTTCATGTCCGACTACGACCGCTTCGACGGCCTGACGCCGGGCGAGTTCCTGGCCAAGTGGACCGATGAGAAGGGCGCCTACAAGTACCCGCCGCAGAACGGCTTCCAGCTGGACGCGAACGGGAATGCTATCAACGGGACCATGGTGCTGCAGGTTGACACCCTGGTTGATCGCTTTGGAAGCGAGTACGGTAAGCTATTTCGGCCTAGGTACTGGTATCGTCTCGGTTCCATGCTGATTGCTCCTAGGCTCGTACATTTCTGCCGCAAACGCGCCCTACTCTCAGCGTGCTCTGCCCCCCTCCAACCTGGACACAAACCAGGACACGCCCGACTTCCCCTACAACTACCACATCTACCGCGTGATCAAGCCGCTCACTGTCGTCGGGGGGCCCATTGCGCCGTGGTTTGGCCAGCCCGGCCTGGGAGCCCAGTTCTACACGGGCGGCACCGGCAACATCCTGACGCTGATTGCCAATGGATACTTGGTGGCTGAGGAACCCGAGGTCTTGATTGCTGGTAAGAAGAAGGGGTGCTATTCTGGTAATTGAGTGCGGCAGTCTTGAAATGTGAGTGGAGGTATCTGGGGGACCGAGGAGCATGTAAATCATACGCCGTACTACCTAAAATCTAATCATTAACTACACAAGACCAATGGACGATTGTACTTGACCATGTTGACTCATGAGGAGTGTAGAAGCAAGTCGGCAGATCCTGCATGCGGTGGACGTATTGCGGCAGTGCATACCTAATTCGAGAACCCAACATTGAACGTGATGGTTCAAGTTTTCGACTTCTAAAAGAGTGTAATTGTAGTAGCTAGCTGGAAAATAAATGCTCCAAGTCTTGTTCACCACAGGATCTCATCTGACACTTGTCTTCCAGATCCACCAGTCGAATTGTCTTCTCTCGCTTCGTCTCAACACCCAGTCTCAGTCCCTCTTCATCCCCTATTCAGCTATCCACGCACCTCTCTACGAAAGATGACGCAGCATCCCATTCAAGAACCAGAACCGTTCACCAGGCTACTTAATTACCCCAGGCGTCATGGAAGCGTTCAATGCCCTCCCCACCCTCGGAGACGGTGTAGATGACGTTCTCGCTCTTCTTGACGTTAGTAACGACGGAAGTTTGCGCAAAAGCGTTGAGCTGCAGCTTCTGGTCCAGGCGGTACGGCTGCTTGACGTTTATGCCGTCGTCCTTGATGTCGGAAAAGGACCGGTACACGCTGCCGTCGAGCGTAGTGAAGTAAATGTAGATGCGGTTGACGCCGCCGGCGGAGACCACTTTGGCGGCGGCGAGGCGGGCGATCTTGTCGCCAACGAAGTTCTTGGAGTCGTCGACGATGTCTGGGGGACTACCGGGTTAGCTAGCTGCTTAGGATTCAGGGGCATCCGGCACTCACCATCAGGGCGGTCGCAGCAGCGGACCTTGATGTCGTTCTTGAGCGTCTGGTAGGCGATCCAGCGGTGCTTTCCATCGAAAAAGTCGACAATATTGGTGTCAGGCTTGCTGTTATCCGTGTCGTCGACTACCGTGGGCTTGATCTTGACCTTGTTCAGGCTCTTCTCCATGATGACGTGTCGTCGCTGGTCGTTGTCACTGTATCACGGAACACGGCCAACTGCATGCCAAGAAGAGTGTTGAATCTTGGCAGGACTTACTGCTGAAAGTACAGCGACCCCTTGTCGGAAAGGTTGCTGCAGCCGGCGATGATGCCGTTGGCAATCTCGGCGTTCAATAGCGGCATGAAGACTGGGCTGAATATGCAAATGGTGTTCTTGCCGTCCTTCTGTCTGACGCTGTAGACCTGGACCTATACGAGACGGTCAAGCCTGGTTGAAGGAACCAAGTGGCAATACCAAAGAAAGACTCACGGTGTCACGGACAAAAACCGAGACGAGGTTGGACGGGAACCGCAGTGAGGGAACCACACCCGAAGCGGCGCCGTAGTAGCCCTTTACCTGACTGATGCTCTGTGCTTGACCTTGTCGTCGTCAAACTCGAGCTGGTCGTATCCGAGGGTGCCGTTAGGGAGGGACTGCCAGATGATGACTTTCATGTTGCCCTCGCGGGACGGGCTGACCGTGGTCGGGTTGACGATGGCCGCGATGGCTTGCATGGCTCCCTCGTAGTTGGGGAGGGTGGGGGTGGGGGCTCTCCGTGAAGGCCGGGGGGCGGTTGATTTCGCCGGAGCAGGGCATGGTGAGTTGGAAGTGTTGGTTTGCTGAAGATGAAGATGAAGATGTCGGTGAGGTGGGATTTCGGGGCGAGAAGTGTGGTATCTTGTACTTGAGGATCTGGCCTTGAGAGTTGAGACGTAGAAAACCCCTGAACCGGAACCAAGAGTGCCATCACCCCAACAGCCACTGGATTTGCTACTTCTTTGGCATCTGTCTCGCCATCTTCACTACTCCTCCCTCAAAGATGGCCACGACGGTCTACACTTCGCAAACTGCATCTCAGTCGAGCCGTTGTAGGTTTAGTTGATAGACATCTACGCAAAAGATGCGAGCTGAGAGCAACAAGTCGGCTCATCTCAGCTCCCGTCTCTGGGCCGTGACGTTTCAGCTTGCGAAGCGAGAGGCTGTAGATGGATTCTGGAGGAGGGCTAAGTGTGTTGGGGCGGGTAGCGGCAGCTCTCTGCCTTGGTTTGAACACGGCTACGTGTTGATTGTGATATATCATCTTCTCAACATCCTGGCCTGGCATCAGGGGTTTACCAGACGTCTCCGGGCGACCATCTCTCTCGTGGTTTTCTCCAGGAACTCTCCTGGATAGCTTACTCATAAACCGATGTTTGATATAAAGCTTCAGTTGCTGGTTGATTCAGTATCGTATCAACCATTGCCGACGAGAAACACTCCTTGGGAGCTAGAGAACGGGGAGCGCGGGTTGCGAAAACTGCCAAATCGATACAACATATCGCACTACGTAACAAGCGTGCACTCACTTGCACTGCCCCAATGGTCTATTGATATGTTGGATATATTCTCACGCCCATTTGACAATTTCACGCCCTTTTCGGGCTCCCTACATCGTGTTCAGTCAGGAGGCAACCACCTCTCAAGCTTGACATGCCCAAGGCCGAGACAATACCAATGCCAAAATATCATCAACCAAACTGCAAAGCTCTTATTCAATGGCTTGTTCATGGCTGTGATTTATTTTGCATCTCGGTGCGGCAGCCTTGACTGTTGTGGCTCTGTCATCTGAGCGGCCTTTCTGTAGGGCTGTCCCCCAAGTTACCCGGTGGAACGTCTGTTCATCCCAAGTTGGCCTTGAGACACGGCTTGTATTTCAGTTCGTCCCGTTGATCCGTCGGCCCCGAAGCACACTTGCAACCAATAGTGCCCAAAGTGAATGAAGTCATCACATTGGTCAGATTCGTCCTCCACGGGTTGTCCCTTCTCCCCTCCCCAGTGCCGGAAGATGAACGCACCCAACAGTATTCCGTCCGTTTTACTTCAATGATTTGGGTAAATGTGACGGCCAAAGTAAACAAATCCATGCTCCAAAATGCGCAAAATGTGTGAATTGGATGGCTCAGAGGAGGCTCATGCTTGCAAGGGGTAATCACGGTGGAAATATCATGGTAGCACAAGGCAAATGAGACTCCGCCCGTTTGCTCTTCGGCTTCAGTCAGGCCTGGGGGGAATTAAGGAGTTAGAGGACCCTCACGGGATGAAGTATTACAGTCATTTGCAAAGTTTTCGGCATGGCCATTGGCCACGGCTGGAGGAGTCGCCGGCAGGAGGATGCAACGCGAAAGCGTGCCGTTTCGAGGGGAATTATTCTTCTTCCAATGCCAAGGGCTGACTTACTCGTCGATGGTGGCACACACTTACTTCAGGCCGAAAATTGATGAAGGCAGCCGCACTTCCGTCTTGGTCTGTGATATCGAAGCCTTGAGTTCTCGGAGTAACACAGACTGACGACGTCATCCCTTTTCGTCTGATTCCCGCTCGCGGTCACGATTCAATACGAATATTCACGATCCAAATGAGGCCCTGAGAATTGATCCTCTGACGTGTCCTAGGCTGCTGCATCGCCAACCACTAACAAGGCCGTTTTCCCATCCCAGCTGGCTATTTTTACCGGCCTTATCTATCTCGAAACAAGTCAACGCACCTCTTTACACGGGAAATCTTTGCCATACAAGCTTGGTTCCTGAACAAATCAGGCTATTTTAAGGTGTCGTGGTGTTTGGTTAGTGGCTGAGTCCGTTAGCACCACTGAATTGACAGCCGTCAGTATCTGGTGAGGGGAAGTTGAATGTCACTCAGTTCCCAAGCCGCTGCTGATATTTGCTTCAACGCCAAATGGTTAGGCACTGTTGGCACTGTTGGCACTGAGATTCATGTTTTTTTTTGGAGAGGGGGGGGGTTCTCTGTGTAATCTTCAAATGGGACAGATTAGAAATGATGTCCTGGAAGCAAAGAAAGCTCCATTCCGTGACCACCGGCCGTCGACTGAAGCACTGTGGTCTGCCGTCTGTACTTCGCGGAACTCCAGTCGGGTCATCTTTGAGCGCCACCATTTATGCAAACCGTATCAAACCACTCACGTGGTCCCCTCCTGCAACCCTCCCTCAATTCACGGTGGCTGTGGCGGTTCAATCGTCGATTGAATCGACTACGTGAAACTAAAACACCACAAAAGCGGCACAAATGACTGGTTCGCCATGGTCCAGCAATTTGGTGGCTCTCTCTAGTGCGGCCCCTAGCATTCAGCTCTAGGCTTCAGCCCCGACGAGCTGGATGTGAGCAGGCAAACTGAGAGGATTTTGAGGGTGAGTGAAGGTGTATATCTTGCAGAGTTGTCGCTGCCAAGAAGTGAACAAGTCGCAAATCTACAACTCAAGTCAACGCAGTACACACAACTCACACTCTTCTATCCTTAGTCTTTGACCTCATTCACCATGTCTGATGAACTCCCCCGTGAAGTCGCCATGAATGATGCGCAGGATCCCGCCGTCCAAGAAACCACCACCGATGCAGCTCCCGCCGAGCAGACCCAAGAGGAGCACACCGAAGAAGTCGACGAACCGGAAGGCTTCCTAGAGCTCCTCGACGCCTGCAGGAACATCAACGTCGACCGCATCCGCGACGCCCTCGTGCTGTTTCCAAACCTCGACCTCGAGCACCGCGAGCCCGACGACGGCCGCACGCCGCTCCTCGAAGTCGTCTGGGGCGTCGTGTTCCACCAAGTTACCGACGTCGGTCCCGCGTGCGTCCGCTTCCTCGTCTCTCGGGGCGCCGACGTCAAGGCGCAGGACAAGAGGGGGTGGACCGGTCTGCACATATGCGCCAGGATGAAGGGCGACGTGTCGCTGGACATGGCAAAGGTGCTCATCGAGCTGGGGGCCGATCCCAGCGCGGATCAGCGGCCGCGACCGAAGACTGAAGATGGAGCGGGAGAGGATGCTAGACAGGAGCACGGTGGCGACGGGTGCGAGTGCGGACAACACATTGGCGCGGCACTGGGCGCAGCCTTCAAGGCCGCCACGGGGAAAACGCTCGATCTGACGGAGCAGACAAAGGAACTCGACGTCACGCCGCTGCACCACGCGTGCGGCTACGGCGACAACCTCCCCATGGCCGAGCTGCTTATCTCGCACGGCGCCAAGGTCGACGTCAACGACTGGGTGGCCGGCACGCCGCTGATCGTGGCCGCGCAGGCCCAACGCGACGAGATTGTCAGCTTGCTGCTGCGCCAGCCCGGCTGTGCCGCCACGCTCTCGGTGCGCAACAAGGCGGCCCGGCTGCCGATCCACCACGCGGCCGAGAGCGGCAGCAAAGCCCTCGTGGCCATGCTGGTCGAGGCCGGGTCGCTGGTCGATCCCGTGTTGGAGGGGGAGGGCGTGCCGGACCGGGAAAAGGGGCTGACGCCGCTGCTGCTCGCGTGCAAGAACGCGTCCGACGAGGGCAAGCTGGACGTCATCGAGTACCTGCTCGAGCACGGGGCCGACGTGGCCCACGTCGGAGCCAACGGGCAAACGGCGCTGTTCCTCTCGGTGACGGCCAAGAGCGTCGACGCGGCGCGGCTGCTGGTCAAGCACGGCGCGGACCTCAAGGCGTCGGTCGGGCCGTTCGAGGACGTCAACTCGTTACACGTGGCGGCGACGTCGGGCGCGGCCGAGCTGTGCAGGTGGCTCGTCGAGGAGGCCGGGTTCGGCGTCGACGCGGCCGACAACTCGGGATACACGCCGCTGATCCAGGCGGCGGGCTACAGCGGCTCGCCCGAGACGATCCGCACGCTGGTGGGCGCGCTGGGGGCGGACATCGAGGCGGCCATTGACGACGGGCGACGGGCGCTGCACTTTGCCGCTTTCAAGGGGCAGGAGGGGTGCGCGAGGGAGTTGATCGCGCTGGGGGCCGATAAAGAGGCCGTGGATGGGTCGGGCTGGACGCCGCTGCACTTTGCCGCGCGCTATCACCACGTGGATGTGATCCGGCTGTTGCTGGAGGCGGGTGCGGTGATAGGAAAGACGGTCGAGGGAGGCCCGCAGCCGAAGAGGAAGGATGGCGAGGAGTTTGACATTGTTGGGTTCACGGCCGCGGATCTGGCGAGGATCACGCGGGGTGGGCAGGAGAGTGTGGATGTGCTAGTTGCGGCGGGGGAGGTTTTGTCGGAGGAGACAAAGGATGTTGTTGATGAGGATTTGTTTGAGGAGGAGAAGGGGCAGTGTTGTGTCATGTGAGGTCTTGGTGAGGCTGCAATTCTGCTTGCTTTGTTGCTTTATTGTTTTTTTAACGATTACACGAGAGTCGAGTCTCACAACTAGTGAGACAGAGGTGGCAGTGCGACAATGGTTCATGTTGGTTGGTGAGTGTTACAAATGCAACACGAAACTCGGAGTAAACCCCGATGAATGAAACATTACTGTCAACCTGGGAAGTAAAGAAGAAACGAGCGTGCCCATGCTGTCAAACCGTCGCTATGCATTCAATGTTCCTAGAATCCCATCCATCCCATGCCCAATCGTAGTCCAACGCCATATGCCTTTTCCCATACCCTAAGCATCGTTCCCTCGGTACTCAAACTCGCTCTTCCCCCTCCAGCTCTTCCTCGCCAGCTCCCCCAGCCCCGTGCCCCTCTTCTCCGGCCCGCTCCTCGCCTTCTCCTCCAGCACGAACCCGTGGTCCTCGTCGTCGGGCGCCCGCTCGTACAGCAGCTTGACCTTCTTCTTCTCCATGTTCTGGTGCCACCGCACCTCCTGCAGGCTGTCGCCCCGCGTCGCCATGACCATTTCGCTGAAGCTCATCTCGCGCAGCTCCCCGTCGCGGTTGTCCCGGCCCGACGCCACGAAGCCGAGGATCACGCCGATAAAGGTCACGGCGATGCTCACGGCGTAGACGGCCCACAGCGCGTTCTTGTGGTAGACGAAGCAGTTGGTCGTGATCTCGCGCTGGCACACTGTGTCGGTGACGGACGACCCCGTGGCCACGCCCGTCGACGCGCTCGAGTTACTCGCCCACGCCACCTCGATGAACTGCGGGTTGTTGATGAGCGACACGATCAGGTCCTCGTACAGGTCGCGCAGCTTGGCCTGCACGTCGGGCACGGGTAGCCACTGCGTCGGGTCGATGAGCCGCGTGGTGATGGCCTGCGTGTTGCTGATGGACCCCTGCATGGTGCCGTTGATGATCTCGCGGAGGCGCGCGCCCATGGAGTAGTAGGCCGCCGTGACGCGGTACTCGTACCGGTCCTTGGGGAAGACGTAGTTGCTCTCGGGCGTGGCGTGCGTGACGTCGAGGGTCTGGTCCTTGGTCTTGTTGGACCGGATGAAGGTCGTGTTGATGGTCTTGTTGAGGTGCTCCCGCTCCAGCACCTCGTAGTCGAGCGTGTTGCCCGCGTACCAGTTGAACTTAACCTTGTACCGCGTGCGGTAGTGCGTGCAGCCGAACACGATGGGCGTGTAGTAGGTCGAGTAGGTCGAGTTGGTCGAGTTGGGCGGCTTGGAGATGAGGTCCTTGGCCGATGAGTAGCCCAGCCAGATGATGGGGTCGGTGCGGAACGTGGCAAAGTTCTTGGGGATGGTGTAGTTGGCTGGGGGCATGCCGCCGGGGGACACGTCGCCCAGGATCTGAGGCGGGTAGGCCCCCTCGGTGGCGTGGGCGAGGTACGTGTTCTTGCCTTTGGGGACCAGGTCGTCCATGGTAAAAGGGGGCAGCTGCCCGTTGAGCGGCTTGATCTCGTCGCCGCGTCCGCGGGCCAGCTCCTCGCACTTGTACCCGGGTGCCACGAAGCTGACCGTCGACGAGCAGTTCCAGCCCGAGCCGCAAATCTCGGTGGCGGCTTTTTCGTAGACCAGCGCCTTTTGCCCCCAGAGGCTGCTGCTGGCGACGGTCTGGAACTGGGCGCTGCTCGAGGTCCAGTAGTCAAAGAAGTTTGGGTCGCTGTAGTTGCGGACCACGCGCGTGGCGTTCCACGACGACAGGCCCATGAGGGATCGCGACTGGTTGACGGGGTACTGTGGGAAGTTCCAGTCGTTGTTGCCCTCGAGCTCAAAGTTGAGCGTGCGGATGGACGGGCACTGCGTGTTTTCGCTGCGGGTCAGCATGTCGATGGACAGGGTATCGGCCGAGAAGACGATGATGAGCGGGCTGGTCCAGACAAACAGAGCCAGGATGAGGCAGGCCAGGTCGTTGCGGAACATGGTCAGGCTCATGAGGTGAATGAAGTTCTCGGCGGCGCCAAAAAGCGTGTCGACGGCGCGCACCGAGTGCGCCCGCTCCTTGATCACCATCCACGCGCGCTGGTGGTACGCCAGGATGGTGGCCACGACGAAGCACGACTTGGCCGCGATGGAGAAGATAGACCCCAGCCGTGTGTAGCGCATCTGGTTCGTCGCCGGCTTGCCGTCCAGCGACGTGAAGAAGAAGTGGTGGCCAATGGCCAGGCCGACGCCCATGAACAGCAGGATCACCATGGACCACCGGCCCATCCAGAGCCGATACAGCCAGTTCCCGGGCGCGCGGGGCTGTTTCGGGGGCAGGGAAGCCGACGACACATTCATGTTTGCCTTCTTCATCAGGTCCGAGTCCTCGGGTCCGTCCCGGCGTGTGTCTCCATCGGTCTCGATGCCGTGCGAGGTGGGCGCCCACATGGCCGATCCGGGCGTATATCCTCCTTCTCTGGGAGACGCAAAAGTCGAGCCGCTCTCGACGGACTGGCTCGGCGACGAGAGCAAGAAGGCGTGCGAGCCGTGGCCCGTAAAGGGAGTAGAAGGTGTTCCGGGAGATGAGTAGGGCGCGAATCCGGGGGGGAAGTCGGGGGAGACGGACGGGTCGTTGGGGAACGGCTTCTGGCCGTCGCGAGGGCGGTCCGGGTCATTCATATTAACGGAGGTGTAATAAGCGGGCGCCAGCTTGGGCGACACTTTTTGGACCTGCAGATGAGGCCCTGTTCATAAAAGGAGGCTGATGCCAGTCGGCGGGGATCTGAGCTGTTTTTCTTCTCTTGAGGCGAAGGGGAGGCGGAAGGATTATAGACTAAGGTAGAAAAAAAGCGGCTGACGCTGCCAACGCTTTTTGGGCGAAGGAGACTTCCACTTCCCTGCGTCACTCGCTAACCCATCAGTCGCTATCTTTGTACGGAAGTGGTACCCATGCAAGCTGAGAAGTCTCCGCGAGGGTGAGGGTGAGGCTCTGCCGGCCCGAACGAGAGCGTTGCCGTCCAATGAAGCGATGCCACCTCCAGGTTGCGCCCATGTTGAGCGACGAGCTGAGTCTAGACTTTTTGCTAAGTTCTTCCGCCAGAAGCTATTATTGATGATGATAGTGCCGACCGGCGAGTCCCGGGCCTACGGTATCGTACGCGTCTTCTTCGTAGCACAGCATGGCCTTGGCAATGGGTTTTGGGAGGCATCGACGTTTTGGCTGGGCGAATGTCTTGAAGAGGGTGCAGGGGATGTGGGTGAAGCCGGGAATGATCAACGGCAACGACGCAAGAGGCGAACATCGGTCGGCAATGATCCCCACGCCAAGCTGTCAAGCTACGGGTGCCCGACGGTGTGGCTTGAAGTTTGATGCGAGAGAGATTCAAGGCTTCTGGATGCACACGGATGAGGGCGGTGATCATCAAGAGTCGATCCTCGGGCGAGCCGATGTGAGGGGCACGCACCGAGGACCACTGAAAACCGTCGCTGTCAGGAACGGGACGAAGGACTGGCTACCGTTCGAGGGCGAGGTCACGCAAATAAGTCTATCGAACAATCTTAACAAAATGTCGGGTGGTGTAACGGCGGGAATGTGAAGAGGAGGATCAACCTGCGTGCGAACCTGCGTCCCAACAAGCACTTTGCCCAGCGGTCGCAGAATGGCCGCCCTCCTTTGCAGGACTCACAAGCCTAGCAAACCTAGGAATGACAAACCACAGAGGCAAAATAACTTGATTCCATGCCCCCCCCTCGCGTCTGCAGTCAGCAAGTGTGTGGGGTCTCGCGGCCATGTATCTAACCTCGTGTTCGGGTAAATGCCAACGAGTGTGGCACACGCTGACTGCGACAGCCTCAAATAGCCCCCAGGTGTTGCGAGATGGCACACTCATGAGGGGAACGGAGGGCTTGGAGGGGGGCTGAGCCCAGTGAGCCGGCGTGATGGCTCAAAGTCTAAGAATGGGAGGCAGCTGGGCAGACTGAACAGAGCAGGCCTAGTTTGAAAGTCAGGTCAAACAATATTCCGTCTTTGGTGCGAAAACATCAGACTGACCGCTCATTGTGATCCCCCGTTGGCCGCTGATCGTTGGCCCATTGAACTGTTACAACGCCAGCGAAAACTGACCTGACAAAGAGAACAAGCAAACACCAACAAACACCAACACCGACACCAACCAAGAATGCCTAGGCCAATCTCCCTCTCCCCCACCGCCCTACAGGGCGCCGGCTCCTTCGGGAAGGGCCAAGCCGCACCCTCTTCTCCGCTCCCCGGAGCTCTGCCCTACGAAGTCAGGCGATGTCCAGAGCCAGCGGCTGCGACAGCAAGCAGCAGGCTTTCTTTTTTACGGGCTAACTCGTATGCACCACTCAGCCCTAGTAAAGCTATCTACCCTTTTACGGATTGCTTCGCGGGCCTAGTGTCCTTTTTGGCCCCCAAAATACCTGTCGCACCGGAGGCAGGGAATACTTCATCTGACGTAAGCTCTTCTGCCCCCGGCTGCATCGGAGCTTTGGCTTGAGGTGGTTGAGGTGTCAAGGAATCGCGGGGCGAAGGAAAGTCCGGACGAGTCTGGTTGGGAACGGGTTGGTGAATCTGAAACAGCGCGGAAATTGCGTCGGAGGAACTGGTGGAATCAAGTCCGCCGGGTTTGGATTCGTGTGGGTGGCATCATCAGATCAATGAATAGCCTACGCCGCTGGGTTCTATTCATTTTCTACCGACTATTGTTAGGTATATATGGAAAGTACGTGGTATATCAGCCCTACGTCGGCATTCTCTTGGCGTGCTTGGGATGAAAGCTTGGGTCTGGGCTGCCAAGCTCAAGTCACTTGGAGATCTAGGGTAGCTTCCTCGAGAAGGCTTCGATCAACTAACTGCTCTTACTATTGCACGTAACTTACTTGTCATATTGGCTTGGATGCGTGTACGTCGAGATTCAAGACACAAATCGCAGCAAGATATTATCAAAAAAACTGGAACTGGCGTGAAGAATCTAGTAATTCTCTTGATCCTTTTGTGGAATATTTACACAGTCGGTGTCAACACCGACTAACATGAAGTATCTAACGTCAAAGCTTTTCCATCAGTTCAGTCTCATCTTTTCAACTTCTCCCATTCACCCTCGACTCGTGCACTCAGCTGCTGCACTCATACTCCCCGTTATCCGAGTACAAGTAATCCTTCTTGATCGTAACCCCCTCACACGTCCAAGTCTTGCCCCCATCCGCCGTCACGAAACCCGTGCTCGTCGCCCCCGTCAGCGAAAGCGTGTTCCCGTAGTCGGCGTCCGCAGCCGACAGGTGCACCGTAATATTGGACCACGTATACGCCCCCAAGGTGCCGCACGTCTGCAGGTAGCACTCGTTCGCGCCGTAAAAGACCGCCGGCTTCATCCCCGCCGCGTTGGTCTGCGTCGAGATGACCTTCCCGCCCGACGAGATGGTCTGCTTCACCGACGACCCGACCACCAGCTCAAAGTCGAGCTCGACCCCCGCCGCGATGGGCTGGTACGTCTGGCCAATCTGGCCCGATGGCGTGTACGTGGACGCGGCGGCGCACCACTTGGAGTTGTCCGTGTCGCAGCCCGTGGCCTGCTGGTCGGGCGCCCAGTTGAGCAAGGGCTGGACAAAGTTCTCCTGCGAGACGTCCTGGCCCGTCGGGTCGTCCTGGATACCGATCCAGAGCGCCAGCTCCTCGTTGCCGCCGCTGGTGGCGTAGCCGCACGGGATCGACGGCGGGATTAGAGAGTACGTCGCCCGCGTGATGGTGACGCCGCTCTTGGTTGGCCCCGTGTAGAACATGTTGCCAAACTTGTAGGAGCCGCTCCAGTCCGAGGCTTGGGCGCCGGCGGCTGCCGAGAGGAGGAGGATGGAGGTGGGTGAACGCATTTTGTTTGTAGAGAGGAATGTTTGAGTAATGTTCAGCTTGGCGTGTTTACTGATACGTAGACAGACAGTACCTTTATACCTCTCAGAAACAAACCTTCAAACCTCAGGGGCTGTCAAACGGACCACGGCAGTGAACAGCCCCCCGCGAAGCTTCAAGACTCGAGCAACGACACGGCTTCCCATTAGTGGGTTTATTCAAGCGCATTGTTCGATTACGAGGCGTCGTATCCATCTGAACCTTGGATGCCGTGTTCTCTCATGTCGGCAAGGATAAACTGTCGGACCCCTTAATTACAATGTTTCAAACCTCAAACCGTGAAAGTTTCAACACGGTTGTTGCCAGAATTTCCGAACGACCCAGGCGGGTTGATCGGCATGCCAAGCTCCTGAAATGCCGCTTATTATATATGCGAATTTCCCGGTGAACCTTGAACTCGAGTTGGCCGACGATTCAAACCACGATTTCTATTCAGAGCCAGGGAGCCTGGATGCCAATGCTTCAATTAAAGTCTATCCACGAATACTCTTTTCATGTAAGAAGCAATTCATTGGATAGAATCATATCAGATCTCTTGAAAATTTCAGACGGATGGCACCTTGCGTCCGCTGGAGTTGTCGGTCTGCGCCTCTGCCTTGTCTCGCCCCGGGCGACGCAGCTAGGGACTGGATCCGGCTACGAATGCCAGAGCCCAGGTGGCAAGATAGTCCCGGTACGAGATAAAATAGTCGTATTACATAATATTAGAACATGATATTCTAGCATCCTGTTGAAAGTGTCAAGTTTAGATCCCTCTGACAGGTAGGTACGTGCTTAAGTATTTAGAACATGGGGAGATTTAACATTGAAAACATGGACATGTACACTGAGGAATGAGCCGGAGTGAGGTGCGATTGCATATTAATTCAATAGGGTCTTGGGCCATTGTCCTCTAATAGATAATGCTAATCGGCCGGTCATGCGTATCCCAATATCCCTTGTTACCTCGACTTCGCCAGACCTCGAACCCCATCAGTCCTAGCATTTCCCCAGGCAAGGGCATACCACATTACGCACCGCGCTGGCCATGGCCTTTCTGACCAACCGGTTCCGCCTCGCCTTGTACTCCTTGGCGTCGTTGACATGCGGAAACGGCACATCCGGAACCTCCTTTCCCAGAAACTCGCACAACGGCTCCCACCCATCCCCCATCTTGTAATCGAGCAACTGCCCCTCAGGGACCACCTCCCGCACGAACTTGTAGTGTCGAGCGTAGGCGCTCTTTAAGTTCTTGACAATGTCGTTTGGTGACGCCGACCTCGTCCAGCCCTGCTGCATACCATGGCACGCCGACGCACTCGTGTACCCAGCCATTTCCCCCAGCGCGACCGAGAAGCGGCGCACCCGGGGACTCGCCGACCCCCCGATGACGGGCACGATGCTCTTGTACCAGGCATCGATATCGCGCTCGACGAGTATGACCTTGGCGTCCGGGTACGTAGGGATCAGCGACTCGGCGTAAAAGGACGCAATGTCAGATACGGCGTCATAACCTCCAAAGACCTCGTCCCACTCGGCCCGCGAAAAGGGCGCGCCGCGAAAGGTCGGCAGGTTGGGAAAGGTGGCGGCGTTGGCGCGGTCGAGGATGGGCCACTGCCACTGCAGCGAGGGGGATTCCGAGGCGACCCAGCCGTGGTGCGTGTTAGGATAGCCGAGGATCTTGAGGGCATTCATCAGGGAGAGGGTTCCGGTGCGTGGCATGCCCAGGCAGAGGATGGGTGCTTTGGGGGGCGCTTCGGAGACGTCCTCATATTTGGGCTTCTCGTCGTCAGAGGGAATGGCCCCCTCAAGGGCGGCGACCTTTTCGAGATGGGTCATGTCGATGAGGAGAAGATGAGGGATAATGAATAATTCAAGGGATAACGCCATGTTTGAGGAATGTGTGAGACTTGGGGCCCTCGGCAGCAACTCCCATTCTTAGTGCTGATCAGTGATCGGGCTGCTCGTCCGTTCCTCCCACGAACACGTCACACGACTGCTCCCAAAGTTCTTACCATGTGTAGATAATGTAGGTAGGCACGATGGGACGAGGTGTGGCACACGGTGCAACTATTCCGAATCGAAAACTCAATAGGTATTAACAACGCCACCCACCCATCCCTAATGCGCCAATAGATCCAGATGTTGGGTTCAAAAGACATCAAACCTCAGTCACTCCCCCAAGCCCCTCCGTTCAGCGCAACCTGCCCCTTGTACACCAGCTGCGTCGGATCGTCCCTCGAGATGCGATACTCGTACACCGCTCCGTCGATGACACCGTAGAAGCGACGGTCGTAGTTGACGGCTACCTGCGTAAACGCCGCCTTGTCGGGCCCGTTCTTGAGCGTCACGGCCTTGCCAAACTTCCACTCGGACGCCGAGGGATCCCAGTACGTCGTGGTCAGGCTGCCGTCCTTTTCGAGCTGCAGCGCCTGCACCACCCAGGCCGGCGTGTCGCCCACGTCTTCGGTCGCGAACGAGGTGCCGAGGATTTGTTGGCCCGAGAAGGTGGCGTGTGTACTGCCCGAGAAGCTGTCTGCGGACTGTTAGCCATAGTTACTCCATCTCGAAGTCAGTCACTCACTGTCCGACTCCCATCCGCTCTCGTTCGTCCAAGTCATCATGCCCAGCTTCGATCCCGTGTCGTAAAACAGACGCATCTGCATCGGCCCCGACGGCGGCACGTACGGAACCGCTCCCACGCCCGACCCGTTCCTCGCCGTGGCCTCGAGGCCGACCTTTGTCCACGGAACTTTGGAGTAGCCCTGCAGGTCATTGTCCTCGCCAAAGAAGATGCGGATCTGGTCCACGCCGTCGTCACCTCCATCACAATCCGGGCTGCAGATAAACCAATCAGCCGAAAGACGCGTCCCATTGTCCAGCTTGATGTCGGCCTTGTACAGGTCGCCCAGGGCCCAGTCCTCGAGGGCGTCGTCCGTGGTCTGCACCTCGACGATGCGGTTGTCTGTCTGCAAAAAGTACAAGACCGGGTGGAAGGTCGCCGGAGACACGGCGGCCAGGGGCGTGCCAATCTTGGCCGTGAAGGGCAGCAGCGAGTCCTTGAGGCGCTCCGTGACGTTGATCTGCGACCAGAGCTGCGTGTCGTCGTTGTACACGGCCATCATGATGGCGCCCGTCGGGTCCTGGTACACGAGGAAGCTCTGTTGCGAAGCGTTTCGGTTGGTCCAATCCGAGGTCTGATTCATGGTTGCAATCTGCGACTGGGGATGCATCAACAGACTACTACTTGATGTCGGCGACGACCCTGAAGCAGAGGTTGTTGACGACCCTGAATTGGACGAGTCGGACCCGGAATTGTTGTCATTGCTCTTCTTGGCCTCGAGGCCGCCTACCACACCACCGACAATGGCCGCGACGAGAATCACCAGGGCCACGAGGGCAATGTACAAGTTCCTCCGACGCAGGCCGCATATCGTTCCTGCTGCGGCACCACCAGAGGCCAAGGCCACCTCCTTGTCGTCGCGGTCGGCCTGGAAGGCTTCCTTTTCGTGGGCTACGGGATTCGGAGACTCGACAAAGACCGGGACGGCGAGGGTATTTGCGTGGACCGGGATAGGGTAGTCGACGTGTGCGTCCTCGGCGCGAGGAGAAGGGCTCGTGGCCTCGTTCATGCTTGGGCTTTTTGTTTACCAGAGCAGCAGTCTGGTTTCGATCCAGAAGGAAAAAGAACAAATGGGGGAACCGGAGCAACCACAGGCAAGACTATTTCTAATCCGTTGGGGAGGAGTCCTAATGTTACGGCGTTACACTGGGCGATCCTCCTACAACTCCGCGTGGGGCTGGGCTGAGCGAGGCCAGTGACAAGTCGTCGTGGGTTGATTGCAGGGGCGCGCTATCCCGCGGGATTGGGATTTAAGCTTACAAGGAGGATACCATGATTCTCACGAAAAGAGTCAACGTCTTGCCACGTTGGAGATGGGTTGCGCCGTTGCGTCCCTTTGCATGCTGGGAACAGCTGGTAGCGTCTCCCCCGCAAACCAGACGAGTGCGTTTTTGGCGAGCCAAGAGGAGACGAGATGCATGGAACGTACCTACCGAACGGTGAAGGCCTCGATTCAGCCTTGGCCTAAAAATAGGCCAGGTAGGACGCCCTTCGTAGGGCGCTGCTACCAATCTCGATCCATCCGCCTCAATCCCGAATCCCGATGCAGGGGACATGGGCTGCCGAGCGACCCGAATTGGACCGGTTCTCGCCAAGCGCTTTGTTTGTGAAGAACGGCAAACGGGTGAGAGTCTCAAGACCAGCCCGTGGCGACAGAGGTTGTCCAACACAGCTGAGGGTGCGTCGCTTCAATAGTGACCTTGGGAGTGGTATTTTGATGCGCTGAGTAATTCATTGAAATTAGCACCTGTTGTCATGTTAAAGTAGTCTCTCTCGCCCCATCACTCGGAATGTGTGTTGGACTTCTAGGACGATTGGGCCGATGCCCTCCATTTAGTGAGCGATTGAGCCACAGCTTTGCTCTGGCCTCCTGAGCATCAATGTAAGATGTGTCATCTTCTTTGCATCCGCGAGGTAATTACCGGCAGCCAGCCAGAGTCAAGAGGATCCTATTTTATCAGCCATTGGGACGAGACGGAGCCGAACAGCGGAATTTAACACGGAGATTCCGATACATTCAAGGCCTCATCCCCTCTGCAACTAGAACCAATCACACAATCATGGGTCGTGTTCTAACGGCAAGCGGACGGAGGCTATGCGGCATGCGTGTCTCGCACCAGCCACATCAGAAGAAACCCTTTCACTCGGTCGGCGTAGTCTTTGTCGGATTGGTTAGGAGAGCCCATCGCTCAGACGCAAGGCTCGTTGAGGTGAAGACAATAAGTGTATCAAAGAAAGCTCAAACGTAAGGTTGATTGAAGTGAACACAATCTAAATGTGTCAAAGAAAGCTCAAACATAAGCTTTGTCAAGGCGAACACAAGTTGAATGTGTCAAAGACAGGTCAGGCGGCGGACTCAACGGTTCAACGTCTTCTGGTTCAGACATAAACTTACCCTTCATCCCCCTCAAGCTCCAACATTCCCAATCTCAAACAACAGATAACAATCGACCAGAACACATGCATCCAAACCTCCATCAGCATGGCCAAGACTTCAAAGCGATCGTGGGGAACCCGTCTCCAAGAGTGTCTCAGGCTCACGAAGAAGGAACCTGAAGCCCAGCAACCCTCTGAGTCCAAACTCCCCGAGGATGCGGGCATCCGAGGCAAGAGGACAAAATCCAAGAAAAATGTCTCGAAAGGGATCATAGACTAGGTCACTGTATTTATAGATTTACCAGCGAAATATAGACACTGCCCTCTTTAACTTATACCTCCTTTCACCGCAGAAATAACTATCCAAGTCTATCTGAGCTGCAGTCAGTCAGTCAGTCAGTCAGCAAGCTGCCCGGCCGGACGATGTAATAGGCCTATTTTCAACCTGTCAATTGACTGTTTTTTGCCTGCCTTCTGCTTTCTTCCGCCTTCAACAGCGGCTGTTTCGTTTTGCTTCCAACAGCCCGAATTTTCTCTTGTGCAATAGCCTATTCATCAACCCAGCTTTCCTTCTCTCGGTCACTCCCATCAGGTAGGGCTGGGACCATGGCCTTCATTGTCTTCCACACGGCCTCCTGCTTTACCACCTTCTCCTTGGCGGCGGCAAGCTCCTCCTCGGCCTTGTGACGGCGCTGTTGCCAGCAACACACGCCTATGCTAAACGCGAGGCCCGCGACCCCCGAACCAACCCCAAGTCAGGCTCTAACCGAGTTGAGGATGTCTGAGGCGGAGCTCTCCGAAGTCGGCTTCATCATTGTCATGATGGTCGTTGCGACAGTTATTGTTGTGGTGGGAGTCATTGTAGTCTTCGGTGTTGTTTCGATTCCAAGTACTTTTGTGGTTTGGAGTTTGAGGTGATGGGAACGGGGTGAAGAACATGAAGGGTGACGGTTGATAGAGGAACTATGAGTGTTGTCGTTTGATTCTGCTCAAGATCGGGATTCCGCCTCCTGCCACGGTTCTAGAAAAGAGGCAGCTCGGAAAAGTAACTGGCTAAGGTCCAAAGGATCATAATGAGAGGGTGTGCCGCATGGGCATTGATTGAATTGACGTTGTATCTTCGAGGTGTGCTGTGTGTTTGAGATAGACGGTTAGTTCCAGCCAGTGGGAGAAAGAGTAACCCAACAACTCAACGTTAAGGTAGGGAGGCAATATGAAGGCACATTCTACCTTAGAATAAGTACTAGTTAGTTAAGTAGTTACTCCCTAATTTTCTCTTGCTTAATCGCCTTGGTTTTAGGTAGCTTAGTAGTACTTAACCACTTAAAGTAGAACGTGCCTTAGCGCTGGACTTCTAGCTTACCTTTCGGTCGACGTCTGTTTTCTCCCCCAGCGCCTTGATGATATCCTTGAGGGTTGTGATTGCTGGAAAAGGGCTTTGATGACTTGGTTAGACTCGACCGTGTACGTGGCGATGAGAATATGGTGTGGTGTCTCAGCCCGGCCGACCGCTCGAGCTGCTCTGACCCATCTGACAACTGCCCACGAGTCCGACTTTTGTCGCAGTAGCTGGTCCAGCGCCCCGTGTAGGCAGGCAGAGGATGCCTTTGCATGGAAGAAATAGTTACACTGGCGTCCGGTGTCGCGTTATCTTGGGGGATGTGGAGATGAAGGGGGACTGATCATGGGCATGTATAGTTGTTGCACTATGTAGGGGGTCTTTCGCTATTGTCTTGTTTGAACCACTCTTGGTTCAATGTCTTTATCAAGTGAGCCGACTAGGATTTTTCATGCAATCGATGTCGTTTCGAACCGCTCAATCTATGTACAATTCACATCCACCTGGTGTTATCTGTCCGTGTTCATCCCGACTTGATCCGCTCTGTGGATCTCTAAACATATTGACAAGAGTTGATGCCCTCGGAATTCGCACCGATAAGTGGGTTGCACAGACACCTGATGCGCTTCCCGCCCACGGTGTTGTCGAGATCCAAGCAGGGAGAGGTATCGCCAGTTACCTGACCCAGGTACTCGCCCGAGCAGGCGCCGCCATCTCCGGTCTTGCCGTCAAAGAGATACCACAGGGTGCCCGCTTGGTAGACGGAGTGGCTCGTGTCGTCCATGGTGACCATGTGAAGGTCGAAGGCGTGATGTCCGTAGTTGAGGTCGCCGGAGCTTTGATTGTGTCAGCATGGCGTTTTTTGGGGCGGGCCTCCCGGGGCGACTTACCAGTCGTTGCTTTGGTACTCGTTTGCCTTGGGAAGAGCGGCTGAAACCAAGCCGATGCTGGCCGCGAGGGCGGCGACAAAGGTGTTTGTGAAGTACATGGCGAGGAGTGCTGGGAAGTAGAGGTGTTGGGTAAGAGTGTCTGGAAGTGAAGTCGATGGTTCTGATATTTTTTGATAAGGTGATGGCGAAACAAAATTGCACAAGATAGAAAAACTCTGGGCTTTATATGAAAAAGTTGTAAATATGAATAGAATCTATCTTGGGATCTAGGACTACATGACAAAGCTTCTCGCATAGCATTCTCGCACATATTCATGCGCAGTGTCATGGACGCTTACAGTGGGGGCTGAGTTGTAGATCGACGATTCCTTCGTTTGCCTTTTACGCATTCCGCAAGATGGAACAGACCTATAGTACACTTGGGACTTGGAAGCCAGCCACTGCGAGGTGTCGAGCCTGTTACGAGTAGATGCTTGAACCTGGTGGTCAAACCTGGAGAAGGATCAAACCAGCTCCATCCCCTTGCTAAAATTAGGCGTCTCGGCGAATCATGTTCCGATAACTATGCATAGTTAATTAATTCTTTGGGGGCGAGAATGGAGTGAATTGTCCGGGGTGTGCACAGCCCAGATGCGCTCCGCCACAGCGTCAAGTTGGATCCGACGGACACGGAGTTTTGGCACCGGCAAACGAAGAGTTCCCCGAAAGCCGGGGCGGATGCCGTGTGTGGCTGGGGCAGATGTGAATCCTCCGGTACTGGAAGAAACTGCAATTCTCGATTTCTAGGTTGAGAGAGATACCGTCGGAAGACGTCGAGGGTTATGTTTAGATTTAGGCATAACTAGTGCTAGTGTGTACCGAGTCCGGGCATGAGTATGTTGGACTTGAAGCCTGTGGATTAGGACGTTCCTTCGAACTGATACCCGGTATTGAAAATAAATTCGATGAACATCACTATCTCAATTCTAAATTAATGGCTGGGAGTTCTCTTGGTCTCCATTATGTATCCCTTGACATGCGAACAGTTGGTTGAAGGCCATCGGCACCGCTTCATCGCTCGACAGGGGTGAACGAATAAGTGCCGGCTGCCAAGCCCACAGAGCGTTGGGCCTCTTCAAGCCCATCTTCTGAAATCTTTGATCGGCGTTTGAGAATATGAACGGCGCTGTTTGCCATGCCACGATGATCTATAGCGCCCATGTGCGAGTCTCTGGAATGAGAGATGACGACAAAAGAGACTGCGCCAGGTGCCTCGGATGCCACCCAGCTCCACAGCTTCTGCTCCGTAGGGTCTGTGAAGACAGCCCGAGTGACATGTCCGTAGGATCTCACACGACACGGAGAAATACCGTAAGGCTGATCGACCAAGGCCCTGCTCGGCCAGCATCGAAGCGAGCTTCGCGCCGCAAGCCGAGAATCGCATTTTGTTCTGATTGGCCACTGTTCCTTTGCCGACGCCAAAACCGCAGGTTTCACAGTGATTAAGCTTGAAGCCGCCGGTAGTGAGACCGGCGATGCTTAATATGACCCTGCTCGATGTAACCGTACAGACACTTCGACATAAACATGATAATTGAAGTTTTTGACTGTGTCTTTAAATGTAGTTCATGGTGCCTATATCCTCTTGAGTTGCCACCAATACTCGACCGTTATTCCAAGTCTTCACCTAGACTTCAATCAGCTTGAGCCCTCTCTGACTGGCATCCATCGACACATCACCGACTCAAAGCTCTCCGAACGCTAATCAGTCAAATTATCCAACTGATCCGACCGACATTGTCGTCCAAACCCACTCTTCCATTCCCGAGTAATGGACCGCCACCGAGACTCGTCAAAGCCCGACATCGGCCCCGACTACGTCGAACTCGACTCGACCGCCTGGCCAACACTCTCCCACGATGAAGACACGCGATACGACCCGGGGATGCCTCTTGGCACTTCAAGATCCAACAACGAAAATGCCACGCACGAACTTGACGAGCAACTCCCGCTCGGAAAAGCCATAAAACGGTATCCCAAGGTCGCGGGCTACTGCCTCGCCATGACGGTCGCCATTGTCGGATGGGGCTACGACCTGGTCATTGTCGGGTCCATCACCGGCGTCGACTCGTTCAAGAACGACTACGGGCAGATGCACAAGGGGAAGCAGATCATCCCTTCGTTTTGGCTGTCCATGTGGTTGGCGCTCCCGGCTGCCGGCGCAGCGCTGGGTTCCGTCGTGGGAGGCTGGATGCAAGACCGCATCGGACGTAAGTTCAGTCTCATGATTGGCAGCGTCGTGTCGGCGGTTTCCGTGGCCTTGATCTTCTTCTCTTTCCTCCCGCCCACCGAGAATAGCAGACGCATGATGTTGACGGCCGGCTTGACCGTGCAGGGTTTCTCGGTTGGCGTCATCAAGACGACCTGTCTCACCTACGTGTCCGAGAACGCGCCAACGGCTCTGCGTGGACCTGCAATGGCCCTCTTCCCGACCTTTACTCTGCTCGGTCAGCTTATCGGTTCCATCGTCGTCTTTGTGGTCAACGGCGTCGAGGGCCAAGTCGGGTACCTGGGCGCCTTTGCCTCCATGTGGGCACTCGCACTCGCGCCTTTCATCTTGTCCTGCGTTATGCCCGACAGCCCAGCCTATCTGCTCCGAAGCGGCCAGGACGCGAGAGCCATCGGCGCGGCGAAGCGTCTCTTTGCCCCCAAATTCAACCCGCACGTCGTCTTGGAAAAAGTGCGGTCCACCATTGAAGAAGAGCGAGCATCCGCCTCGTCGGCTTCGTACTGGGACTGCTTCAAGGGCCCGAACCTGCGCAGGACGCTCATCGCCATCCTGGCCAACGTCATGCCGGCCCTGTTCGGCCTGGACCTCCTGTCCAACGCGCCCGTCTTCCTGCAGTCGTTCGGCATGGCCTCCGGCCCAAGTCTGCTTCTCATGATTGCCGGCGTGGTCGCGGGCATGCTGGCCAATGCCACGGGCATGTGGATCATGTCTCGTGCCGGCCGCCGAAACATGACGCTCATCTCCATGGGTCTAGCCGGGCTGATGTGGGGAGCCATGGGCATCTCGGGGTTCTGGACGGGAGACGTGGCCGTCTGGATAGCGGGAGGGCTAATGATTGCCGTCATTGTGGTGTGCGGCCTGGGCTGCTGGCCGGCCGGATACGCCATCATGGGCGAGGTGAGCTCTCTGCAGCTGCGGGCTGTGACGCAGGGCGTGGGAGGCGTGGCGGCACAGGGCTCTTCGATTGCCATGACGGTGGTGCTGCCATATCTCTTCAACCCGGATTCCGGCGCTTTGGGAGCCAAGACCGGGTTCATCTACTTTGGGTTGTGTGCTGTTGGCGTGGGACTGACTTGGTTGTGGGTGCCAGAGATGAAGGGGAGGAGCTTGATGGAACTGGATCACATGTTCCAGATGAAGCTGCCGACGAGGAGGTTTAAGGAGTGGAAGGGAGGGGTCTCGGTGGCTCAGGAGGCATCGCCTTTGGCAGGGTGAGCGGAGGGAAGCCTGTTTTGCAAAGAAAGAGCATAGAGATGAGACGTGTTGGAATATTCGAGTTGTGTACTTGAGTTGGTTCATAGGCAAGGAAAAAACAGCTGAACCCCACTAATTGAACGACTTTTGGAATGCGATATGTAGAGAAGAATGCGACGAAACGATGACCAACGCGCTTGAAAGGCAACGTAGGCGTGCTGTGGCCGGGAAGACGCTGCCAGTTGTGGTCCCTGGGTTGCCGTCATCCTAGCTACAACCAAGCACAAAAAGGCCATCTTGGCTACACGTGCTTCCTTATCATATTGGCTTGCTTACTCACTGACCCCTTTCTGCAACTCATCTTCCACTTCCCCATCCAATTATCCCTTGACCATGGAGACGCCCCGATCATCAAAACAAGCCAGGTATACCCTTCACATTATCATATAGACGGCATTTTATCGCCGACCCCGAGGCTTGTAGGGGTCATTTGCGGCAGGATGACAGATACTTGAGGAAATCGAGAAGGGGGACCAAACAGCAAGCCCGGGAGCAGCTCGCCGACCCGGCGCAATTGGCAGAGAAGGGGGGGAGTTTATTTGCACACTGTGGCAGGAGAAAAGGTTGGGGTCGGTTGGTGCAAGGGTATGTCAGTGTAGGCGGTTATTAGGGGGTAGCAGGTACCGTCTCCGAGTTGGGCCCTCGTCGCTGGAAGAAGAGAGGTGGCTCAGATTAATGAGATGATTCTTCTCTCGGCAACGTGCTGGAAGCTTCCCCCCATCTTACTGCCCTTGAATAGTTACTATGACGCTCTTCCAAACTTCGACGTCCTGGGGAAGATAAGAATCTTCGGAGCTGCAGTGTGCGGGTAGTGACGGGGCTCGGCATTAGCCGCCTGAGCTCTGCTCACATGTCAGCCTTGCAGGAACGATTTACACCTTGAGGTAAGTAGGTGGCTATGGAACTTCTCGACTGGATCTTCGAAGGACTGTGGAATATTCACCTCCTTGCACCATTTCATTGCATCGATTGCGTTAAAGTGTAAACCGACCGCCGCTCCATTAACGTTTCTACCTTTGCCTTCAACATACCCGCCATGGCTTCGACATTTTCACTATTTGCGTACATTTCCCGCCGAGAGTCGATCTATGATATGGAGGTTCGCCACGAGGCCAAATGTCCCTGGAGTCCACCAATTCACCCTTGCCGACCCAAACTGGGAGGGCAACAACGACATAGGCCCGGAGCTTCGCATGAAGTGGTATGACGCTGGAGATCCGTCATACCTCTGTGCTCCGAGGCCGCAGTCAGGGCATCCCGTTTCGTGGACGAGTGGCAACCAGTTAACCTACAAAGTTGATTTTGCCCTTTGGGAAGCTTCCAGAGAATCAAGACGCATCATGGAGCTCGAGTTCAACCGCCCTTACGAGAATCAGGGCTCGTGCGAGATAATGCGACACCATGGGCGTTGTCAGGCATTGTCTTGCCTAACATTCTTCAACGGAGAGGATGAAATGAAGCGGTACATCAACATCAGGCCCCACGAGGGCTTCTTCATACTTCGGCCACGGGGAATTAGGTTGGAAAACTGGGCATCCTTTGCTATGGAGTGCTGGGAGGTCTCACGCAACACTCCGTTTGCCGGGCTACGGAATATCGGTATCGAATTCAATTCTGCCTAGAACGACTACATGCTGGAGTCGGCGGACACAATCCTCCTCTTGCAAGAGCTTTTCCAATTTAGCTCAGCATCGTCTGCACTCGGAATACATGATGCCACGAGGAAGATTTGGGTCGTCGACTACGCCCTCCGACGAAAGCAACACGTGGCCATCAGGCGGCAGGCGGAAGCGGACAAACACAGAACAGTGTTTCATTAGAATGGCCGTCGGTTCGTCGAGGTTTACTGCCTGCATAGGAAATGGCCCATGGACACGTGTTGGGAGGACCCCAACGGAGAGAAATTTGGTTTGGCTTTCCTTGCTGTACCGGCATATCCCTGTGACGTCCGCTGTCGCTCCCAACCCACCATGCGCTTGCTCTGGGCTTTTGGCTTGCGTAGATGAGGGTGGTCGCCGGAACTTGGGAGCTCATACTTTCTGCCGAGGAGCTCGGTCCGAGACTCAGAGTCACGCTTAGCGTTGATGTTGAGCTTTCTCGATATATGGTCGTCGAGGTATAGGTCGTTCTTGAAGAAAAATCGTCCCAAACAATGTTCATATCGCGCTCCATGTGCCTCAAGTCGTCCCAGAACACCCCAGAACACCCGGTGCGTTGATTGAGATGCTGGACGCAATATGAGCCCCCCGACCAGATGGGACAACGGATTTCACAGACTTGACGCTCCGAAGTCCTGTACTGCCGCCTCGAAGCACCGGCTGCTTTCCAGGACCGCCTCTAAATCCTGACCGATCCTCCGAATCAGGCCATCTTCTTTGCAGTACTTAGGCAGATTCTACTTTAAGCATAAATACTACTGCCTAATTTTCTGTAACTATAAGTTATAACTAATAACTTAGCCTTATTATTAGGGAATAATAATTATTTCTACAATGGAATCTACTTTAGTATTGTAAAAGAGATAAGTATTAGTAAGTTAACTAGTAACTAGTTAACTAGTTAGTTAGTTATCTTTAAACTTGGAGCGGTAAATAATTAGTTAGTTAAGCCCGGGGAGGAAGTTACTGTTTTTGAAGGGCTGTTTGATTTAAACTAAAAGTACTAAGCCGACATTACATATTTTGAGAATTCTCTCTGGAAATACCTTTTTCTAAATGCTTTTGAACTATGCATTCTCTTATTGCTCAACTTAGTTTTGGTACCTAGGTAGTCTTAGTCTCTGTCACTACATGCCTAGAAAACAAGATAGCATCCACCAAATCTTATGAAATTTGAAAGCAAGTGTGCCTACATATTTGGCTGCCGACATTCATTTGATTGATCAGGGAAACTTCCTAAAAATATCCGCAAGGCGATCCAACGGAGCCGTCATTAAACCCATGGCCGTTTCGAACGGGGGATGCTCGCCGGCGCTGGGGTGGCTCCGGGTCGGCACGAACGCCTTTGTCCTCCCGAAGCTAGTTGCCATGGCCTCTGACTGCCCGGAGTGGTGTCGAAGCGCCGCTTCGAGAGCTGGCAGGTCGTGGGTTTCTTCGTCCTTGATGTGCACGGAGAGCAGGGCCCAGATGTCTCGCAGTCGGAGGAGGTAGTCGGTTTCGTGGGGCTCTAGCATCTGGAAGATTTTGAGGAGTTCCTTGACCTATGGATCAAGTAGTTAGCCTGAATGCCATCTTGAAATGAACCAGAGTCGCTGACCTCGTGATGTTCTTTTCGGTCTTTTTCGGCAGTCTCTTTCCCCGCAGCTCCTAAATATTTCTCCATGGCAGGGTACACAACGAGCTCCTCGCCCACAGAGTGGCGAGCCAACTCCCAAATGAATTGGTTCCCATACCGCTCCTGGTGGTCGAGATCTGTGGAGTTGACGACTTCCTTGTAGTACGTCTCTAGCTCCCGATGGTCTTTGGTGATGACATCGGTGATGGAGGGCCTGGCGGTGGTTGATAGGAACGCGCGATGTGCAAGGGAGACTCGCTGGACGAAGCGTGTCAGGTTGGATCTCGATGGGATGATGAGACGCGACAGCATGGTTCTGGATTGAATTGTGGAATGGCTTGTTACACGCAGTCACTGAGGTTCGGATGTTGTGAATTATTTAGCCTCCTTATATCTGGTCGTTTGTTTTGCTACAATTACGATACAATGACGACACATTCATGGGCACCGAGATATCGAGATCCGGAGTATTGTTGCCCCAACAGCCGTTCACTTGTACTCTTCAGCCCGGTGCAAAAAGCCTATCAAATTAACACCTCCACTATCCATTAATTTGCTATCCCTCAGAATTATCGAGGTTGATATGGTGGGCAAAGGACGACTCTCAATGGCCGTTCTCATACCTGTTCGCTTCTTTCTCGACGCATGTGATATCTTCTACACTCGGCGCCTCACTTCCGAGCCTCGGAGCAGCCTCGCCGTGGGTGGCCAATCTTTTACTTTTGAACTCTCTCCTTGCTTGGCGGATTGCTAGTGGTGTCAACCACCTCCATGTACTCAGAGGAATTGGCTTTGGATGACAAATCATGTTTGGTGATTTACTCTTCCTCACCCTCCGTCAAGAACCTATGACGAAATCTCGCACGGTGGAAAGCTTATGTCACAATATTTCAAATATGGAAATGGCCAGGTCTAAGGGGAAAAGGATGCTTGTCTCGTCTAAGTTCTAGGGGGAGAACTCCGATTAAATACACGCCCAGGGGCCCTCCTTCCCTCACTTCCAATCTCCTTCCCACATGTACAGCAACAAGAGGGCCGCCCACGGTCCCTCCCTTCCTTCCAATGGTCCCCAGCCACAAACATCAGCGCCTTTCAGCCCTGGCCACTGCCCCATCCCGGGGCAGTCTCGGGGCCTCACAGGCCCAACAGGCCCAAGCAGCCCAGGTCCGCAGACCGGCTGGCAGGTCGTCATCTCGTCGAGGTCGTAGGAAGACACCACCACCGGCGCTCGCGCTCGGGAGAGGGTCTTCGCCGCGTACGGCGACCAGTTGGAGAAGTTGCGAGAGGGGGCTCGAAGTCCGGAGTCCGGGGGTAACTCAACGCGGCGTCAGTCAGCGCGGGCGTTCATCGGTATAGGCAATCTGCCGCCGGGAGACGAGGTCGTGAGGAGACGAGGTCGTGGGAGAAGGCCGCGAGCGTACTGAGGTTTCGTGGTAGTCTTTGGGTTGATCGCAGAAATGATGAGAGTGATGGTTTTGACCTCCAAACTGACCAAAACAAGTGATGAATTTGATAAAACAACGTCCAAAACTGACGCGGGTGGCCGTGGTACACTCGACGGCCTTGCTTCCGGTGTGGGGGCACCAGAAATGATGAATAAGTCCTAGGCTCAAGAGGAAAAGGATGCTTGACAGGTTCAAGTTCTAGGGGCCCAAAAACCCCGATTAAATACACGCCTAGGGGCCTTCCTTCCCTTCCTTCCAAGCTCCTTCCCACATATTCTCCGGACCCCAATAGCCAATCCCTTCTCTACATACCTACCTAGTCTAAGCCGGTGCGGCCCTTTTATTCCGAAGCTATCAACGAAGCATGGCCACATCCCCGCGCATCCCCATCTAACCGCATCACCGCACAAGTCCCGAGGCGGATATGGAAGTATTCTATCGGCCCGTCGGGACTTGAATGATTCATCGACACGCGGTTAATACTTGGCTGTGCTTGGGGTCTTCTCCTGGAGTTCGGTATTGGCATCTTGGCTGTTAGATAGCCCGAATCTTAACACGGCCCTTTTCCGCTTTGATGAAATGGAATCTAGAGACAATAGCGACTTCAACTCGACTGGTTCTTGCGCAATTACCAACAAAAACGCCACAAGGCTTCGAAGTAAGCGGTATGCGGTAAGAACGTTCATCGCTCAGGGGCAAACTACATGGCATTCACTCGGTCGGGAGAACGTTTTCAGCCGAGTCTTTAGATCAACATACACAAACTATCTTGGAAAATTTCTGCCATATATTCGTTACAAGTTACCAACGAGCAGTAGGGCTGTTATAGTATTGGTTGATCAAAGGGTAAGCCACACGGCGACGGTTCACTGGCTCAACTCCGTTCCGAATACCGTCGGAATCAATACTCAGGATCCGGGAGTGATTTAACAGTTGGAAATAGTTGCGATCCACTACAAATTGTGACCAGATGCTCCGTACGAGTTGTTATTCGTGATCTTGTATCATGGGGTAGTTAAATGAAGTTCACAAGGGTGTAATCCACCTTAAATCCCACCATTAGGCAGTCAAGGGGCAGCACGCACATCGGCATAGGACTACAAGTTTCCGATGCTGTTAATCGCCATACGAGAATGGCTAGTTTTTACAACCACGGACTAGGGCCACGGATTGCGGCCATAGGCTCCGCTTCACCTTGAAACCAGCGGTCAGAAAGCTGAGAACCAACAAGCGAATCACAGGTTGCATGTTTGTGTCAACGCCCATCCTAAGACCCCCACGGCCGCCCGAATGTGTCAAGGAGCTCCCGTACGTCCGTTCTGTGTCTATGAATTATGCCATGCCGCTGATGCCGGAGCCTTTTGATGTGCCGTATCGAGGCAGCCTGCAACCATGAGCCCGTTTGAGCAGCCTCCCATGGCTCGAGACCGCTGTTCATTCGGCCCCGGTTTGGATATTCTACAGTATCTGCCGTCTCTAAGTGAAGAGAAACGAGCCAAGCTGAATCAGAGGAAGAGAAACTTGTCAGAGGAACCAGTCTTAGTACCATGTACGGCTCTTCCGAGTTTGCATGGGGAGTTGTTGCTCGGAACGATATTTTCGGCCTGATCCTAGACGACGAAGCGCCGAGGACGTGAGTAAGATCCTGAATTACCCCCGGAGTTGAATTTCTAACAAGAAATCTTCCAATATCGCAGAGACAAGCAGCCTTATCAGTTCATCGAAAAGGACCACGACGGACAGTCTACAGTCAAAACAAGAATCCCAGACGCGACAATGGGGCCCAAGTCCTACGCCGACTACTTTCTTGCGGTATGTATGCGGCAGTCCGAATTGCAACGACGACCACAGCACGAAGCAGTCGGACGCGAGGATTTCGGAAGAGCGCCTCAAAGAGATGATGAACAACCCAAATTGAGGACCGATTGTCGACGGCGTATGGGGAGAGACCAATCTCCTATTCCCGTTCGCCGTCTCTGACACCAAGAAGAGAGCCAGGAGCGTCGAGGCGGCCAAGGAACAGATCCACCACGCGTGCGGGACGTATTTGTCCATGCTGGACGATTTGGCACGCAATCCGGACAGGTTGCCGAGTACCAGATGGAGGGGAGCGACAGATGTCAGATCTTTGTCTTTACGTCTTGTGGCCCCCAGTGGCAGGTTTTCGTTGCGTGGAATTTGGCAAATGAATGCGTAAGTCTGATGAAACCTGCCTCATAGTCACAATCCGGTTATTGGTGGTCTGTAGGAATCATTTACTAATCACCTATGGCCGGATGGTGGAGGCAATCTGGAAAGGAAACGTCACGCAAGCCAATGACGCTTTGGAACTCATGTGCATTGTGACCAGATCCATGATTACGCCGCCAAGGAGCATCGTTCTTTTGTAATGAGGCATCTCGAGGCATGGCATGACTGGAACAAGAGAAAATCCAGGCCTGGACCGCCTCATTGCAGTGTATATATGGTTTTTCCCGAATAGTCTCGCCCCAAAAGCAAGTTGGACATGAGTGGGAGTAGAAAGGCTCAGCAAATGCGAGCTCGTAATCGGGAGCTGAGATGTTGCTCGGGCGCGGGGAATCGAAGAGACATTAGGGCAAGAGCGAGCGAGAGGTCGTCCTCTGAAGGCGGCGGTCTAAAAGCGAGCGAGGGGCTGGCGTCCAAAGGCAAGTCTCGATAGGTAGACATCCTTGAGGAAGGGTCTCGGTGCCCAGTTGTCACGAACCATATATTTGCCACAGGAAAGTATATCATTATAATTATAACTATTCTATTTTTGGTCTTTTTTTTATCATTTTTCATTTTTAATGCGCTTCCCACAGTAATTACTGAATACAGTGTGTAATCAAACAGCCCTCCCTCGTAGGCTGAGGTGTTGACAATCTGAACCTAACAATAAGGTTGTCTATCCTCTCCAGTCGACGACAGTTCCGGATTCTAGTTATGTATCCTAAGCTCCATGAAAGATGTCAGGGGGTTCTTTCGTCATTTCGTAGAGCAACAACGAGTGACGTCATGGTTTCTCCTCTATAATATCCAACCTGCTTGCAAAAGTAGGCCCTCGATGCTCAGGCGCTTAATACCTAGGCAAAGCTCAGGTTAAAGCGGCCGGGCACCGGCTCCAATCCACTCCTGATGGAGGGAATTTTCATCTTGAGATTTGTGGTTGTGTAATTGACTGTCGTCTCCACCTAGATCCGGACTTCCGGCCAAGAAGAGGTACGGAATCCATGACGATTCTACTCTCGCTGCGTGTGCCACAGATTGAAACGGGAGTCGGAAGTCTAGTATTCCTGGAAGATTTATATTCATAAATATATACTGGTCTGACTGCTGGAAGAATCGGGAAATGGGATTCTGATATTTGTACAAGCCTTTAGGTCGTGATATTTCATCCGAATCTCAACATGACATTAAACCTACCCTTCCTCTGCACAGTGCTGATCAGCCTTCACAGCTGCGTCGAAGCAGCACCTCTAGACGAGAGAGCTACAACTGTCTCGTCTGAAGAAACTTCGATCCCATCCGTCGTGTCCTACGCCAATGTCACCTCCCACGGCCCATACACCGGTCCTCCAGCAACTACCACCGGCGCAGTGTCCACCACCATCCTCCAATCCGCCATCCCAGCCGGCCCGCCCCCAAAAGACGCCTTCAAGTATCCCGCCGACGGAAAGCTCCACGCCCCCCAGCCGGCCCCGTACACGCCCAGCGGCGGCCTCGGCACCAACGGGTCCGCCCCCGTGTACCGCGTCCAGAGCGACTTTGACTACCAGTCCCTCGCCCTGGCCCTGTACCAAGAGTACATTGAGCTGGACCTGTTCCACTGGGGGTTGGCGACCTACTCGGACGACGAGTTCAACGCCTACGGCATCGGCGCCGAGGATCGGTATTTGATCGAGTACATGGCCGACCAGGAAGTCGGCCACGCCACCGTCATCACCCACATGCTCGGCCCGGAAGCCCCGCGGCAGTGTACCTACAACTACCCCGTGTCTAACGTCGCCGAGTATATCGACTTCAACCAGAAGCTGACGCGCTGGGGGGAGGCGGGCGTGTACGGGTTCCTGCCGCATTTGGATTCCGGACCGGCGGCGCAGCTGCTACTGCAGAGCATCACGGTCGAGGCGAGGCAGCAGATGATCTTTCGGCAGTTTGGCGGCATGTTCCCTATGCCCGAGTGGCACACGCCCGGGATCCCGCAGAGCTGGGCCTGGACGCTGCTGGCGCCGTACATCTCGAGCTGTCCCGAGAACCAGACACGACTGATCTGGCAGAACTTTCCGGCGCTGTATGTGCTGAACCAGCCGAACCCGGCGAGGATCAACAATTCGGAGGTTTACAATGAGACGACGGGGGGTTACGCCAATACGCTGTCTACGGCGAAGGTCTCCAAGTCGGATGCCTGTGTCAACGCGTCCGATCCGTTGGAAGACTGCTCTGCGGCCATCAGCCAGAACCGAAGTATCCCGCTTTCGTATGCCGGCCGCGAAGTCTTCCTCCACTGGGACGACCCGGGGCAGCTCGTCGGACCAAACAACAGCTACGTGACGTCGAGCAACGTCACGGAGCCCAAGTTTGCGGCTTGGGTTTCGCAGCTGAACATTACGTACTCGCCGCTGATGGATATTAATCTGGACAATAACACGGCGCGCACGATCCAGCCGAACGTGTCGACTTGGGCGGGCGATCCGGCCATTAATGGGACCATGTTCCTCGCGGTGACGGATCTGGATTTGCATGTCACGCCGTATAATTTGAGCATGTTGAACCCGCATGTTGCTGCGTTGGCGGTATATCAGGCTGGTTGATGGAGATACTATGACAGTCGTCTTAACTTATGTCATCAATAATTGTTCACATTCATATCATAATGTTCGTGTAAGAGCTGAAGTATAATATTGCAAGTTATTAAGCTCAAAGTCATTCAGCATGCCTCAGTTCGTTGCCCCTTAGCGATATTTCAATCCATCTCGCTTCCCATTCAGCAACCGATTGGCAACCAAACCACCAATAATCGCCTCAACCGTTGCCCCTTTGCCATGTCTCCCGTCGGGGCTCTGCTTTTGCAGCATAGCATCAATAAGGACCGCACTAGCTGCAGCGGTTGCAACCCTCGCCCCCTTTGCGCCAGTCCACTTGCCGGGCTTCCCTCGTAGCCGGACGACCTCGACGACAGCTGCGTCAATCGCGGCGTGCACTGCTCGGTCTGTTTTGCTGACTTGGACACGACCTTGTTCTGTCAGCTTTCAATTGTGACGATGGATTTTCGGGTTATTACCTCGTTCGTGGCGACGGTCGCGGGATCGTGAACGGCCCCGGGAACGGCCTCTTCTTGAGCTTGACCTGGTTCGGGACCGAGAGCGCGGCGCCAGTTGATCGCCGAAAGCTCCTAACCGATCCATCAGGGCACGGCCAATGGATTTACTCCGTGATCTGCCCCGTGTAATCGTATTTCGCTCGTCTTGGCCGTAGTAATCGTCGTCGTCGGAATAGTACGAGTCGCGACGACTTGGGCGTCGCCCTCTGTGTCTTTGGGAGTGGCCGGGCATGATTGAGGTGTGATGATTATGTTGGATTGATGTCGGGTGGAAGTTGTAAGTTAGTCAATTGAGAGAGGTCCAGATTATGTTTCATGCTGTCCTGCCACAATTCCAAGTGACGTGAATTGATGTCATTTCTCAAGTCGCCACACTTCGTTGCACAGTACGGTACAGGATCATCCTGGCGTCGGCACAGTTCAACGTCATCCTCTCTGCGAATCAAGGACCATGGATATCATCAGGCGGCAAACCAGGCACCGAGTTGAAGGCGTCCGAAGGTCCGACCAGGATGTGCCTCAAACACTGCTGTCTACCGGGATATTGCTTGCAATAAGGCCGAACATCCATCAAACTGCCGGGTCTCGCCGTCTCGGAGACTGAATACGGCCGGGGTCTCGCGACATTCTCGGTCCCGAGGCGGCGCTATTACGACGGGCCTGGTAATCTCACGGGCCGGCGCAAGCAGGTGTTTCGGCCCCGATTTCGCGATGCGCAGAAGTATATATGCGTCGGATTTCCTGTTGATTCCGAAATGAACAATTCAACCATCCTCATCACAGCATGTCTCCCAGAATCGCCATCGTTGGCGGCGGTCCCGCCGGCCTCACAGCAGGCCTCCTCCTCCACAGGCAAAACATCCCTTTCACCGTCTTCGAGCTCCGCCGGAAGCCCACCGACGCAGACCTCGCCAAGCCCTCGGGCATGCTCGACCTCCATGACGAGTCGGGCATCGCCGCCATCAAGGAGTGCGGCCTACTCGACGAGTTCCTCCAGCTCACCGGCGAATGCTCAGAGGCCCAGAAAGTCGCCGACAAGACGGGCGAGGTCATCTACACGGACGAGGGCGAGCTGAGCCACCGCCCGGAAATCTCGCGGCACGCGCTCAGCAAGCTGCTCATTGCACACATTCCCGCCGAGCGCATCAAATGGGGCCACAAGCTATTTTGTGCCACTCGCACTACGACGTCTGGACACGCAGAGATTGAGCTCGACTTTGGGCCTAACGGCAAGCACACGTTTGACTTTGCCATCGGCGCCGACGGGGCGTGGTCAAAGGTGCGCGACCTGCTCACCGACGCGAAGCCTAGCTACGCCGGGTGGCAGAACATGACGGTCACGATGCAAGACGTCACGAGGAAGCACCCGCGCCTCGCCGAGCTGGTCGGGCCCGGCAGCTTCGCGGCGCTGGGGACCCGGCACGGCGTCATGTCGCAGCGGGGGCCCAACGACTCGGCGCGCATCTACGTCTTCGTGACGACCCCCGACGAGCACTTTTCAACCACAGCCGGCATCGCAGGCCAGACGGCCGTCGTCGCCGGAGAGCGCATGCTCGCCGACGACGCCCTGCTGGGCACCTGGGGTCCGACGGTCAAGCAGCTCGTTGCGACGGCGTGTGCCGAGGAAACAGCCGACAACCCCGGCGGCGTAGTGGACCTCCGGCCGCTGTACCGGCTCCCGTCGGGGGCGTCGTGGGAGCACGGGACGGGCGCGACGCTCGTCGGCGACGCGGCGCATCTCATGTGTCCGTGGGCGGGCGAGGGCGTCAACTTGGCCATGTGGGATTCACTGCTGCTGGCGCACGCCATCGTCAAAGCTCACTCGGCCACGACTGGGAAAGCCGGTGCCGCTTTCCAGGAGGTGCTCGATCCGCTCGTGACGGCGTTTGAGGTCGACATGGTGGCGCGCGCGGGGGGAAAGGCCGAGGAGACGGTTAGGAACGGGGAGATGATGTTTTGCGAGGACGGGGCGAATGCTTTCAAGGACTTTTTTCTCGCGGCGTATGCCATGATGAGTGCGAAAGTTGGAGCCGTCGCCAACGGAGAATAGGGGAGCCTGAGGAGGCACAGCGAAGGATCACCACACAAGGATATGTACGACACAACGGACAAGAGAGTGAGAAGGAAAAAAGGAGAAAATAAAAAGGAAAAGTAATAACAAAAACACATATAGTTAGTACATAGATTGTCAGAGTCCAGACGAACTGCTGACCGCATCGAGCTGCGATCACGTCTCTGGGGAACCCCCTCAGCTCGGACACGGCAAGGACAAGGACACGACAACAGACGACCACTTTGTCGAGCCTTTAGATATGTTCCCATATAGATTAAGATAGACACCCCTGCCATTATAAACTAGCCCGGACACGCTTCATGCCCATCCGATGCAACCGTGACATTTTTGCCTTTCCGATCATATCTAAGCTCACCGTCTCGCATCCAGTCCCCCTTTCCCGTGGTTGGGAAAATACTATCCGTCTCCCCTAGTCCGCTTACACGTCACCGAAACCAAAGCCCATGATATGTCACGAGCGAGTGGTATCTGCCTAGTCAGATGCGCTTCTGTCCGTAAACAGTCCAACCAAGTGCGCCGGGGATCATGCATCCCCCGGCACGTCACCTTGGCCGAAGGGAAAGGTCTCACCGTCGCTTCACCGCAAGTAAGATCGGCCGCTTCGCGAGGTGAGACCGGGTCAGCAATGAGTTCAATGACGTTTAGACTGTTCGGGCAGTTCGAATCCTCCAACCTGTGCCCAGGCTAAACAAACAAGGTGTATACTGGCACTGAAAACGAACCGTCAACAGCTCTTACAAACCGCCGATTTCCCAAGATCCCTTGGACCCCAAGCTAAACAAAGCACAGGCCGGAATTGTCTCTGGGTCCCAATGACCCTCCCCCAAGATGGCCAAGACTCCAACGTCTGAGCTTCTGCGCCAGTAAGATCGGCCCTATATCTCAGACACGTCCAAGCACCGGCGCTACCTTCCAGTGCGGGGGATTTGACCGGTCGGCGCTGGCATCTCCAGGTTGCTCCTTGGAGGCGAGGGACAGGGGGGTGTCGAGGGGGAGAATTAGCGAGTTGGGTTAGGGGACTGGTTTCAATGGGTTTGACTTCTGCTGCACTGCTGCCAATACAGATTGCTACAGTTGCACTCGGTTCGTTACTCTTAATTGACCATATTTCGTACGCAGTTCATTAAAAAACTCCGTTAAAGACCAACTCATTAATAGACCAGCAATTAATCCACCTGTCCGGACCTCCCAGAGTCCCAGCCGGGTATCCAATATGCAAACCCCAAACCGTTCAGAACCAAGAAGTCAATCATATAAGTTACCGCAAAAGAAATCATGATCCCTTTCCCCGCTTACGCGCTGACCTTCATGCCACTAAACGGGCAAACCAGCTTATCCGCCTCCCCCATGGCGACCTTGCTCTTGGCGCTCCCCTCCTCGGCCGTCAGGGACGCAAAAGTCGAGTGCCCGTTGTTGAACTCGTCGCCGTCCCGCACGTACCACTTGGCGAAGAGGTCGTTTTGGATCCAGATGACCTTGCTGAGGGCCTTGACCATGGCTGTCCGCTTGGACATGGGGAGGGCGTTGTGCGAGAGGATGGCCTCGGTGAAGACGTGCTGGATGAGGCATAACGTGGCGCTGATGTGGATGTACTCGACGCGGAGGGGCTTTTCCCTGTGAAGGCCGACGTGCATTGCGCTGTTGGGTGTTAGATGGCCACTACATAGTAACGAAAAAGAGTGGTGGAATACGCACCCAACCTTGTCGAGATACTCCCAGAAAGCCATCTGCGACTGGTCCGAGCAAATCTTCTTGAGGTACGAGTTGAGGAACAGCTTCCGCTCCTGGAGCTCGGGGCTGTTCTCGTCAAGAATGTTCTTGAGGGGCTCCTCGGAGCGCGTGTCGCGCACCTCAAAGGCCCGGGCCGTGACATCGAACTGCAGCAGCTTCTGGTAGACGACGTGGGTGACGGCGGGGATCAGGTCCTGGACGAACTTGGATCCGAAGGCGAGGGCTTCCAGATCGCCTGTGTCATGTTAGAAGGGAGATGGACATGGGCGGGAGGTGTGGCTGTGGACTTCATGTTGGTCAAGGTCTGGAGCGGGAAACGTACGGTCGTCAAAGTCGAGGAAGCGATGCAAGTAATCGATGCGTGCCTCGAGGTTCGTGTACAAGGCCTTGCGGTCTATGTGCTCGGTGAAGGAAGTCATGTTGGACGAATTGGCTGGTGGTCAAGTGTGCGTTTGAGTTGTTGCAGTCGCAGGCAATGTCAAGGATTCAAGCGTGTCTGTGCAGTCAGGACCAGAAGGAGTCGAGAAGGAGGAACAGAACGATGAGCCGAGTTGGGAGAGGGAACGGAAGCCGGACAAGGGTATTTAATACTCGCCCGCATCTGCCCAGTGCCGAGGAGAGATGACAGAGCAGGAGGGGGGGCACACCTCGTCGTCACCCGTGAAAGCACTCCTCAGTTTACCTATCGCAAGCGTGCGCTGCATCGGGGCTGCTCGACGGCGCACGGCCTACAGTCGCGGAGGAGAGGGACCAGGGGCGAAAAGGGTGATTCAGGATCGGCGACGCAATGACAATAACGATGCATCGTCACAAGTTGAGGGGAGCATCCTGCGGCGGCCGGGGGGCATCCGATTGGTGGCAGGGCTCAGACGGCCATTTTCCCTCGTCCACGATTGAAAGTCGTCAAAGCTGCGATACCCGTCATTGGACGCTCCCTAGTCTACGGATACCCCTACCACGGGCTGCGTCCCTCCTCCGAATCCCCTACACGTGGGAAGGATTGTCCGCAACCGAGCCAAGAGCGGGCTGCGGAACCGGGAACCGTTCGTTATCTGCGCTAAAGGCGTCGGAGAGAGGGCTCGAGCGCATGACTCGGCGATGGAAAAGGCTTCGAGCCGTGTGAAAGCTCGCGGGCCTCGCGGGCTGATAATGGATAAGCCACCTTCTGGCTGGTCAGTGGAGCAGCGCGCAGGAATCTAGACCGCCTGGTTGCGTCGATGACGGTTGAGTTTGGGCTACCGAGCAGGGCCTTGTTCCTTCGGGCAAGCTGAGTGAGGATGCGCTGATGCAGGGAGGGAAGGGGTAAGGGGAGTGCTGACGGGCTGGGATTTGGGAATACGATGGTGGCATATATGGGATTTGGACGCACGGGTCTCTGAGTAATCAGATTGTTGAGTTGGCCGAATCAGAATGATGCTGCCATCTGTCATGGCAGTCATTGCTGAACTGGGGAGTGCCATCTCGCGGTCTTCCCCTCAAGATTCCAGCGACCCAGGGTCTTGATTGCTCAGCCCTGCGTGATTTCCACACTCGCTTACCAAGGAAACAGGACTTGGCGGCAAATGAACGACTGGAGGGAAATTCGGTGGCTTCTCGCTGGCGAGCTGGGGTCGTACGATGGCATCAAGCTAGTGCGCAATCGCCTCTTTTCCTCTTCAGGGTCCAGATCCGATCTTGCCGCACGTCTGTCGTTTTTGACAGCGGACGCGAACCAACCCACGGGATATGGCCTCGTGGGGAAGAATGAGTGTCGGTTTAAGACAACATCTTCAGCAGCCTCATAGCTTATTCTCCAAGTTTTTACGATAGGGACACGCGTGTAGGACCCTGAATACCAGTCTAGCACCCTGCCAAGTCAAATGACATGAACCACACCAAAGTTGACTTTCGTAGTCAGGGGAAACGTGATTGTCCTCTTTGCTTTTTCCGCCCGCCACGTGGATCTCCAACGGGGCGGTTCCTGATATTCGGGACCGTCATTAACGACAGATTGAGACTGGCTCGGATCAGCGATAATCGCCAGTTCAGTTGATGGCGTTAACTCGCCAAACGAATATTGCGAAGCGGGATTCTGGCCAGCGCCATAACGTGCGTGACTGCGTCAAGTGTCACGCGATTTTGCTGAAGCCACAACCCGCTACTGAGACAAGTCGGCGCCGGGCTGGAATTACTGGCTTGTTTTGACGGAGAGATTCGCGCCTGAGTGGTCAGCATGCGGGGTTACGGTGATTAATTCAAGCCACAAACATGAAGCTGTCAAATCAAACACGTAATTCATCACTTATTGACGCAGCGAATATCACCGGTGCATTTCGACTGATCACAATTCTCATACAGACTCATCCACTCATCCATACCCAAGGACCCAGCAACTGCCCGCTTGGCGTTTCGTTTCCCCAGAGCCGACAAATCAACCCGTAGCCGGTCCGCATTTCGCAGCCCCTGTCCATCAATTGAGATGCATGTGAGCCTGAGGTGCATGTTTCTCGACGTGCCAAGTCGAACATTGACAGCTGCATTGCGCATGTTGCATGCCCCTGCAGGCGAGTGAATATCTTCAAGTTGATTGCTCGCAATTTATTCGATTGAGATGCTCAACCTCGGCTACGACTTTCCGAGAATACCCTCTCATATTGCTACCCCGCGGGCTGGATGCTCTGTTCAACCATCGAGTGAATTCCACGTTGAACATGCCCTGCAATTCATTTCGACGTGTACGAATAAGCAAGAATAATATGGTACAAAGGCTATAAAACCACAGCCATCCCAGTATGTACAATAGAAAACCCCCGCCTACAACCAAGTATAGCACTCATCCGCAATCGGCACCGTCACGCTGTACACAGTCTCCCTCCACCACTGCGTCACAAACGCAACAACACTAAACTCGAACTCGGACGTAATCGCCAAGCCCTGCGAGCACCCCTCGCCCTCCGTCTGCGTCACCGAGCCCTCCACCGTCGTCCCGTCGCTCGTCCCGTTGACCTCCTGGCTCGCCGTGAGCGTAAACTCGTTGTTGAACTTTGGCTGCGCCGTCACCCCGCCGCTGAGATCAATCAGCCCGCCCAGCAGCTCAAACTGCAGCTCCACGGTGACGTCGACGTAAGGGTCGACCGACGCCGTCGCCTTCTCGCTAATGTTGGCCTGCGCCGTGAATACCGGCGTCCAACCCGTCGCCGACGAGTTGGAGCTGTCGAGGAAGTCGAGGTGGAAGTTGCCGTCGGCGATGGTGACGCCCAGGTCCGTCGTCAGCACGGCGGCCGCGTTGGCCGACAGGTTGACGCCAATGTCGAAGTCGAGCGCCGGGCCCAGCGTCACGATGCCGGGCACGTTGACGATGCTGTAGGTCAGCGGGTCTGGGTCGTAGACGACGTTCTTGCTGTAGGGGGCCGTGACGTTGATGGTCAGGCCGAGCTCGGCCGACGCGGTCGTGTCGACGTCGAAGGAAAGCTCGTACACCTTGGCCTTGAGGATGGAGTAGCGCAGCTTGCCCGAGAAGGTGATGGAGCTGCTCACGTTGGCCGTGTCGGCCGTGACGTACAGGTAGGGGTCGTAGGAGTACAGCGAGGTGGAGGGGGTCAGGGCGAGGGAGTTGGACAGCGTCAGGCCGTCGGTGTTCAGCGTGATGGAGCGCTTGTTTTGTGCTGCAGGGACCGAGGTGAAGGTGATTTCGGTGTACGCTGTCACGGTCAGTTTGTGAAGACGGAACGATACCAGGTGAGACTGACCTGCCGTGTTGTTCAAATCAGACTTTTCGCCGTTGGCGACAATGGTCAGCGTCTTGTTGTTGGAGCTAATGCTGCTCGTGAGGAAGATGCCTCGCTCGTTCTCGGCATCGCAGTCTCCGAGATGGTTCGTGATCAAGACAAACTCCTTATCGTCGGACCAGTCAGAAAGTGCCTCCTCGAACGCATCCTGGCTGCCAAACGTGACAGTCACGGACGAAGCCTCGCAGTCAACCGAAGAGATGTCGTCGACTTCTTCAAGTAGAACAGTCGGGTGGTTCATCTCCAGCGAGACGTTGACCAGGCTGTTGCCGTCCATACCCCAGTTCAGCGAGATGTTAGTCGACGGCACCAGGTTTCCCAGGTTGGTCGTGTCGCTGTCCGGGTTGAGGATAGGGCTCAAGGTGGTCTCGGATCCGACCGTGGACGTGTTTGTCGCTCTGGCATAGGGGCCTCTTGGTGAGGGGCCTCTCGGCGCGTGGCCGGAGACCAGCCCGGCCGCGGCGACTAGAAGGAGTGAAGTGAAAATAGCCATGCTTGGCAATGTTGAGTAATGAGTGACTGGTGTTGAGCTTGAGCCTGGCTTCGAAACCATCTCCTTCACGAGAGCGTCATGCGGGATATATATCCCATCACGGCCACGCCCAAAAGACGATATCAACCCCCGCGGTCCCCTAACACATGTTAATCTGCCCGTCAACGTGCCATTCCGGCACTGCATAACACGCTGGCCCACGCGCCCCTTCCCGGCCCTATTTCCTCGATGCCGTGAGAGTCGGAGTAAGCGACGAGAACCGGCAATGGGCTTGACTTGGCTCAGTTGGTCAGCCCTGGCCGGTTCTCCTATTTCAGAAGGGCATTATGCAACATCTAGCTGCTTTCGGACTCTGGAGCGGACCGGCAGGCGGTGGTTCGTCCATATTCGGCCGTCGGCCTGAGCAGCTTCACCGGAAATTGGCTCCACCGCGAGACCTGAACGGTATCAGAACCCTGGCGTGGGCAGATATAACGGGAGTTGTATTGGAGGAGAGGGACGTAAGGAGGAAGAGGGTATGTTCAAATCCACCAATAAATAGTTTCTCACGGAGATGGGCGCTCGTCTGATGTGGTGAATTGCATGTGAAGACCGGCAGTGGTCGAGGGGTCGAGGGGTTGAAGTATTTCGAGAGTCTGGGAATGCCGGATGTACCGGGCTGTTCCTTGTCTGGGCGCGGGGGACAGGGACTCGGAAGGATTTGACGTGCAAAAGTACCAACTCGAGACGAAATAGTTTTCGTCCTTTATGAGCAGGTGTAGAAACGTCTCTTATGTCCAGATGGCGAATACGAAAACCCAACATGACTCGACACGGGACATCCAAATGTTTCGTGCAGGCGATTGATAATGCTAGTCCCTCCCGCACACTCCATGCATTAATTGAGTTTGGGTCATATGCACGCTCTTCGGCAACCCATCCGCCAACCTAGGTTTCGGGCAATTTACCTAAAAGCTACCTGCAACGTTACACGTTGCTTTTTGTGCACAGCCGGACCGTCTGCCCACCTGGGCACCGAGGAGGAATTATGCGTGGGAGAATGTTGTTCTTCTATTGGGGGAGCCGGTGGGTGGTGTTGCGCAGGATGCATCCCGGGCTAAAACAGGACGGGAGACAGGGGGTGGTCCATCAGGAACGGAAATGCGTGACGGGAGGACGGACAGGGTTCGCAGCCTTAGCCGTCAACTTGTACAGATCAGAACTTTGGTCTGCTTTGTAACCCAACCCCTAGCACAACCCTGAGTTGAACAAGGGAGCCCGGATTGAAGTGGGATGGTGAGCTTTGCTGGGTGTCGACTAGCTCTAGGGTAGTCTCATTTGCAGGTGACAAGCACTCCTCAACCATGTCATAAAGACATGGACCATAATCTGAGACTCAGTATGATACAAAGTTCTCAAAATGGAATGAAATCAAAGATATGTGGCAGGCCTTTTCCAGTCTTCAAGGGGTAGGAGGACTCGATACTGATAAAAGGGGAATGTGAACGACTAACAGTGTTGAGATGGTCACGTAAATTAGCTCACAAGTCATGAATTACACCAGCACATCATATATGCGGAGGATACAACAAGCAATCAACATCCAACTGCTCAGCCAAATCCAACAACTCCCGCGGCGAAAGAACAGCCATGGCACTAGCCGCAAAGTGATCCCACCCAGACTCATCAATCATCGGATGCTGCTCCTCCGCCTCGCCAACATTATCACTGCAAACCTCCTCCTCACTTCTTCCACCGCCACCCAAAACAACCTCGGTCGGCAAATCCGGCGGGCCAGCCACGGGCGTAAAAGCCGAGAGCTTCTGCTCCAGCTGGCCCAGCTCCACCTTTCGCAGGGGCGCGACGAGACTGCCCTTTGCCATCATGGTGTCCAGGATGTAGCCCATGTCGTCTCGCCAGGTGGGATCCTGGATGAGGTGTGGGCAAATGACGGTGATGAGGTGCAGCAGGAAGCCCGACGACGAGGCGTACTCCACTTGGAAGGGGAGGAATGATTCTGTTGCGGGATCAGTACTTCTTGTTTTCCATCAGAAATAGAGGTGTTCTTGGTGGTGAGTGTTACCTAGCAAGTCCTCGTCGGCGAGTGCTTTCAAGGTTCGCAAGACGGTCTGCGCAGAGTCGACGCACGCTTGGATCAGCGAGGCTACGGGCGCTGAGAGCTTGATGCCCGAAGAGACATGCGTGTTGGCCTGCTCGATGTGCATGTGCAGCGCGCACATGATTTGCGGCCGAGTGGTGAGCACGACGCACTGCCAATGTTAGAGGAGCATGAAGAGGTCATCTTGAGTGCTCACATGATGATAACTGAGAATAAGACGCGTCGCCGTCCGCGAGGCTTTGCTGATGGAGTCTTGGAAATGCGTGCTAATGAGCGTGTTCAAGTCTCGGGACACGTCTGCGAGGATGCGCAGGATGGACTGCGTGTCGGAGATGAGCGTGCCGTCGTAGTTTTTGCCCACGCCATACACAGCTACATCATGTGAGCAGTTTGTATAATATGACCAGACGGGCGTTGAAAAACTCACTCGTTAGGATCCTCGCCGTCAACCGGGACAGCCGCACGTGTAGCGTCATGGCGGCCGCGTTGAGCGAGCCGTCCATCTCGGACGGGAGCTTGGTGCTTATGTCCTCGTCGCGGATCGACGTGGTGGCGCCAATCAGCGCCGACCAGTCCCGGTCCAGCATGTAGACGATCCAGAAGACCATGTGGCATCGCTTGGAGTGCGCGGCGCCCACGACGTCTTCGCGCATGTGGCGGTGCATGCCCGCGAGGACGCACACTCTTAGAGCTTGGCCGATCTGAGACCGAGTTAGTAGTGGCCATGGTGAGGGAGAAGGGACGCTGACGTGGTGAAAGGCGGCCACTCGCATGTCGACCGACTGGTAATACAGAGCCGCCAAGGTCAAGGCCTGGGCCGAGATAACCGGCTCGTAGTCCACGCTCGCCATATCCGGCAACATGGACATGGCCCGCGCAGCATAGTGATAACCCGGCGGCTTGTCGTCCCTCGCGCCGCTCCCGATAAAGGCCTTGCCAAACGCCAACACCAGCAAGAACAGCGAGTACCAATGCTTGCACCGCCTCGCCTTTGTCGGCGCGTCCTCGTACAGCTCGCGCATGTGCCGCTGGAAGTCGTGTTCGTCGATGATGTTGGCCAGCGGGCCCAGGTAGAAAACGGCCGTCTTGACCAGGAAGAGGGCAAAGTCGGACGGCGGCAGGTTGGACACGTCGGGGGGCTCGTCGGGTCCGAGCAGGCGGCGCGACATGCGGAACGCGCTGCCGTCGAGGTGCCAGGGGGGAGGTTCGCAGTCGGCGTTGGGGAGGTGCTTGCCGACGAGGGAGAGGACGCGGCGGCAGAAAGCCCAGGAGGATGAGGGGCCCATGTACCCTGATGCTGGTCAGTAGGTGGCTTTGTGTGGTGTGGTGCTTGCTTACAGTATCTTCCGTTGGCTGCTTGCGCAAAGGTGTAGTCGTTGTCGACCAGCGGGTTCTGTCGAAACGCAGGCTCGACCCTGTCCAACGAGGGCTCGGTGTCGTTGTCATTATTAGCAATCTCGGTCTGATGACGATCGAGGGAGGTTTCTGGAGTCAAGGCTGAAGACTGCACTTAGCACGGCATCAGGGCATATGGGCGCACTGTAGGCTGTACTCACCCATGTCTGGCATGCCGATGCTCGGGCTGGTGACGGAGCTCGCATTGGCCGTCGGCGGCCCGAAGCCGGACGCGGGAGACCGGCTTGAGACCTCATTGCTTAGGAAAGGATCGAGCGATGTTCCCTCTCTGTGCTTTTCCAAAGCTCGGAGGTAGCTGCAGGCCAGACATATTAGCACATGTCTTACGCCCTTGCACATGGCAGTGACAACTCGGATCGAGATACCAACCTTTCAGGAACCGATATCCGCTTATCCGTGGTGGGAAATTCACAAATTGAATTCTTGCGTGCACATCTCGCACACGGCTCGGTGCCAGAGCACTTGACCTTCATGTTCCGACATCTCTTGCATCTAGTGAGTGTTAGAGCGGGGTTATGATCCGATGCATCGTTTCTACAATCCTACAAATGCTAGGAAAACACACGAATACGCACGCCTTGGGACATTTCTTTGCTACTCTGGTCGTCGGCATCTCGAAGCGGCCGGGGGAGATTAATTCGGTTTGTCGCGATCTGAACGTGGAGCACGCAGACCTCACGAGTCGGGGGGGGATCCCGACCTTTATGGCTCTGATGGGAGTTTCCCAATGAGGAAATGTTGCTTATCAGTGCTCCATTTGTCAGGCCGGCTCCAGATTCCGGTCCAGCGAGTCAAGTTGGGGTGCGATATCGGCTTCTGATGCCGACGATAGCCTCCAGATGGACCTCATAAAGCCGATTGTGTGATTGCGGAGAGGTGGCGGATGAAGGAGGAAGTTGAAGGTTTTATCTGTCAATCATTTCATAGGTATTCGATGAGAGCAGCCAACACCATGGTGCTGGGAAGACACCCGCTTGCTGCACTGAGGTGAGCCTATACGACAATTGCCAACACTATAGATTTGGCAAGACTAATGTTTCAGGCAATTGACAGCAATCCATCGAGTAAAAGCCCCCCTTGAGTCTCTGAGGATGAGCTCAACCGCCGCCGCCAAACCTGCCCCTCGGTTCCAGGCCGTTCTATCAGCCGACGACTTTGAAGACAAACTCGCCAAGAGACCCGACTTTGACCATTCCAACACACCCATTGAAGTCACCAAATCCCCAGACCCAAACTGGTCCTACGGCAACGGCGTCCGGACACCCCCAGATGCTTCCTCACCCAACCAAACCTTCCACAAGGAAATCGACCCCTACTCCCCCGAACGTTCCGTCGGCCAAAACTACAGCCTCCTCATCTCGGGCATCGCGCCCCGCCCCGTCGGCTTCCTCAGCACCGTCTCCGCCACCGGCAGAAAGAACCTCGCGCCCTTCAGCTACTTCCAGCTCGTCGACCACGACCCGCCCACCTTCGTCGTCGGCTTCTCGTCGCGCGCGGGACCCTCCAAGGACACCTTCCAGAACCTCAAGGACACGGGCGAGTGCGTCATCAACACGGTTTCGGAAAACATGATTGAGGCCGTCAGCGCGTCTTCCATCGACGCGCCGCGCGGCTTGTCCGAGTGGGACGTGACGGGCCTGCGCGAGGCGCCTGCTGCAACGGTGCGGCCGTCGCGCGTCGAGGAGTCGGTGTTTTCCGTCGAGGCCAAGGTCGTCGATGTGAAGGAGTTTGCACCGCACGCGCCGGGGATGAGTAGCGCGGGTATCGTGCTGCTCAGGGCGACGCGTTTTTGGGTGCGGGAGGATGCGGCGAACGAGGACTTTAGTCACATTGAGCTGGACAAGTTGAGGCCGGTTGCGCAGCTGGGTGGCATGTCGTATGGGCGCGTGAGTTCGACGTTTGAGCTTCCGAGGCGGCGGTGGGCGGAGGAGCAGCCGAAGAGTGCGTTGTTGACTGAGCTTCAGAGGGAGTCGGAGAAGAATAGGAAGTGAATTGAGCTTTAAGTCGAGCGCTGGTAGCCTAGTAGGTATTAGACTTGTATAGTACATAGGTGGTTATCCTGTCAATAGAACATCCCGAGCTTGCTCTCTAACTCTCCATTGTGAATTGGCCGAACAGCCTGCGCATTTACTGAGAAACCAGTTGCAATCAAATATCACTGTAAAAAGCTAGATGTAGCTTGAAACGATATATTATGCATAAGAGTATATGCTGTGTGCTCCGTTTCTGTCCAAGCTGTGGTAATGATGATTGTGAAGGGGATTGATTACGTTGGCTGAGTCTTGGGACTTCAAAAAATCAAAACAAGCGTAATAATAATCATGAAATGCTTACATCCTTATCAATATACCATGTCTATCCTAGCACTCTCCTCCTCACCTCCTTCCTCATCGCCTCAGCCATATGCTGAGTCCTCTCCACCGCGCCCCTATTCTCGACCGCCCGACGATACAGATACCCCATGCACTCCCCCACCGACCCCCAAGGGATCGCCTTGTGCATCCTCGGGAACGTGTCCCTAAGCTTCGGGTCCGCAGCCGCCCTCTCATAGTCCTGCAGCAGCTTGCACCCCAGCTCGTCCGCCATGCCCAGGATCTGCGCGCACTCCAAGTTGGTGGTGGGCAGCCCGGCGTACACGCGGTCTTTGTGTGTTGTGAGCGCTTTGTCGACGCTGGCGGCGTTATGCGTGGCTAGGAAGAGTGCAGCGTTCGGAAAGGGGAGGGGGTTTGTTGAGGGGGGCATGCGCCGGGAGAGGAACATGTCCGCGATGTCATTGTATGAGCGGTCGGTGTCCTCCTTGGTGTCGTGGATGAGGGACCGTATCTCGTTCTCGATGTAGGCGCCGCGGACTAGCTTCACTGCGGCTGTCCATCCCTCCTGTGCTGCGAGCGTGATGTGGCGCTCGGCGTTTGCTCTGGCGCCTTTAAGGTAGGCTTGGATCGTGTTGAAGAGAAGTGCTTCGGGTCCGCGGTTGTGCTTTCGCATCATGTCGATGCACCACTCGTCGAGGGTGGGCTGCAGGGCTTGCTGCTCGGCGTCGAACCATACCTTGCAGCCTTTGCCACAAGCGGCGGTGCAAATCTCGTCGAGGGCGCGTTCGATGTGTTCTGGCATTGGCTGGTGAGATTGCATCGCATCAAGGGCGATAGGCCCAGCACCGGTCACTCTGTGATGTGTCAGCGTGATCCTTGAAACACCATCCAAGGGGCCACTCACTTCAAGGCAATGTAGTCTCCAGCGTCGAGCATGTCCAAGGTGTCCAAGTTCCCTTGCTTCCACTCCTCAATCATGTCGTAATGCGCTGGCCCATATCTGGCATCCCCAGTATTCATTCCCTCTCCCGCCGGGTTTTCAAGAACAACTTCTTTAGCGTACCCAAGAATGACACCATGGTAGCCGAGCTGCTTGACATCCTTTACGGCCTGGGTGACTTCTTTCGCATTCGTTCCCGCGCAAAAGTGGTTATAGATGCCCCAGCGAAGGACCCGGTTGATGATGGGGTTCTTGTCCGCATTCAAGAGAGCAGACTTGGACTTGGTGAGGAGCGACATGGCGGCCAGAGACGGTCGCAGCAGCCAGCTCGTGGCCATGACGGTGGTCAGTGCCGCAGATCGGACCAGAGTCTTGGCGGGGAGCTTGCTGAGGGCTGCCGTCTCCTCTGGTGGTGCGTGGACGGGTTTGATAGAGACATTGCTTAGGCGTCTCTTGGCTGAGCTAGTGAAGGAGGGCGAAAACGGCCGAGTTGGCTTTCTGAGGGAGACTCGACTTCTTGATAGCATCATTATGAATTTATGAGAGGGGAAACTTGATGAACAGCGATGGTGCCTTGGAGAGACGTCCTAATGACATAGATACGGAGATCTGATATACTTGCATGCATCTCCCGCCCCAAGCCACCTGAACCCGTATCAACCCTCCCTCCAACGACTGCTCCAACCCATCTCGGATAGACAAGGATAGACGAGGCAGCCGGGATCAGATGCCGGACTCTTTATCACGAAAGCGCAGAAGCTAATGCCATGGTGGAAGGCCACGGCGAGAGCTAATCCAACAACGAGGCAGAGCGGCGCCCGCCCTTCCTGCATGAGAGGTCACGCGGGGTCGTTCATGCATTGATGACAATCCGGGCACGAAGTCTGACACGGAGCCGACCAATCGACGTGGCACCCCGGGCGGCCCTTGATATGCCTTGGATAGGCTACTATCGGTTCGATGAACTTGAGGGTTCTCATCCCGCGCCGGTCGGTTGGGGTTGGCCGATGGTCGGATGGAGGTTCCGGGAGTGGTATCCGGCCATCTATCGTGATTGCCAAGTTGGAAGCAGTACATAAGGGAAATCTAGGCCTCTCAGCGAGGATTGTTCCATCAGAGTAGTAAGCAACCGGATTGTTCCTTGCTGAAAGCCGACCCACCATTCACCATGCAGAGATCACGGATTGCTCGACGCGTGCAAGTCGCCGACTTGGCTTGCGGCGCGGGCCCGGCGCTTAGGAGATGCCTGACTATGTGGCGCCCTCCCAAGTTTGAGAACGAGAAATTTGTATGTGACTTTGTGCTACTGGACCTGGGATGGGCCAGTGACGTGCTCGCTGCTGATGGTGCGTACATAGCTTCACTACGCCAAGGGCTCGCCAGAGAGGGCCGAACTCGAAAAGACTCTCAAGAAACTCCAGAGTTCTCTGCCGGTCAAAGTCCCCCTCTCCATCAACGGAGCCACGGTGAGTACTGAGTGCCCTGTCGACCCTCCCCACGTTCAACTCACTCACAACTCCAGGTCGAGACCCTTCAGAGCCGCAAGCAAGTCAACCCCTCCAACCACCAGCAAATCGTAGCCGACTACGCCATCGCCACGCCCGCCCAAGTCAACGCCGCCATCGACGCAGCCCTCGCGGCGAAGCCCGCCTGGGAAGCCATGCCCTTTGAGGACCGCGCCGCCATCTTCCTCCGAGCCTCGGAGCTCATCGCCGGCAAGTACCGCTCCGAGATTGTCGCCAGCACCATGCTCGGGCAGGGCAAGAACGTGTGGCAGGCCGAGATCGAGGCCCCCACCGAGACGGTCGACTTCTTCCGCTTCTACGTGCAGGAGGCGTGGTCGCTCTTTGCGCAGCAGCCGCGCGAGCAGCCGCCCGGCCAGTGGAACAAGATGGAGTACCGTCCGCTCGAGGGCTTCGTGTACTCAATTGCGCCCTTCAACTTCACCGCCCTGGGGGCCACGCTCGTCGGACCCGCCGCGCTCATGGGCAACGTGGTCGTCTGGAAGCCGTCCGACTATGCGCTGCACTCGAGCCACCTCCTGCACAAGATCCTCCTGGAGGCCGGCCTCCCCAAGGACGTGATCCAGTTCCTGCCGGGCGACGCCGAGCAAGTCACCGACACGGTTCTCGCGCGGCCCGAGTTTGCGGCCCTCTCCTTTATCGGCTCGACGCAGGTGTTCAAGGGCCTCCAGAAGAAGATTGGCAACGCCGTCGGCGACGGCATCTACAAATCCTACCCGCGCGTCGTGGGCGAGACGGGCGGCAAGAACTGGGCCGTGGTGCACCCATCGGCCAACGTCAAAAGCGCGGCGTACAACACGATCCGCGCCGCCTTCGAGTACCAGGGCCAAAAGTGCTCGGCATGCTCGCGCCTGTACGTGGCCGCGTCGGTGTGGCCCGAGTTCAAGAAGCACCTGCAGGATGAGGTACCCAAGCTCAAAGTCGGCCCCGTCGACGACCTTTCCAGCTTCGTCACGCCCGTCATCCACGAGGCCGCCTTTGACCGGCTGGAGCGGGTCGTCGAGGACGCCCGAGCGGACCCCGAGCTAGAGCTGGTGGTCGGAGGCGAGGCGTCCAAGGAGCGCGGGTACTTTGTCCACCCGACCGTGTACCGGACGACCAACCCCCGGCACGCGCTGATGACCACGGAGCTGTTCGGGCCAGTCCTCGGCGTCTACGTGTTCCCCGACGACGCGTGGGAGGAGACGCTCGAGACAGTCGACACGACTTCGCGCTACGCCCTGACGGGCAGCATCTTCGCCAAGGACCCGTATGCGTCTCGGCGGGCGCAGACGATGCTCAAGCACGCCGCGGGCATGCTGTACCTCAACAGCAAGTGCACAGGTTCCATTGTGGCTCAGCAGCCGTTTGGCGGGAGCCGGGACTCGGGCACCAACGACAAGACGGGCACCGTGGCCCATCTGCAGCGGTTCGTCAGTGTGCGGACCATCAAGGAGGACTTCAATGACCTCGATGCGATCCAGTACCCGTCAAATGAGGTTTGAAGATAACTGGGTAGATAGTATTAAGCTAGATTAAACATGAGCGTTGAGCAATAACAAAGGGACACCTCTCCCCCGGCCCAGCAAGTAAGTAAGAACAAGCAACTTCCCACACAAGAACACACAATCCAAGGACCTATCCACTCATAGATGCGCCACCATTCGCTCACCAAACAACACACCTCAAGAGCCAATCGTCGGCCGCTTCGGTTTTCAGAGAGGCGATGCATCATTGAAAATTGGGCAGCTCTGGTTTCTTAAAAGTGCCCCGGCCCCCACCTGTTCCATGGGTATAGCTTACCATTGTGAAGGCCCCATGAGGTATGGAGAGCGAAAGCCTACTAGAATCCCTAACTTGTAGGTCTTAACCTCCTGAGCCGTGCGACATTTCGAGTTATGAGCGTCATCACGAAGGTACCACCTAGGCACTTGAGGAATCAGTCGTGAAAGCCGTTGACGCTTCGCCTTGGGCACTCCCTTTCTTAGCCGACGCTTGAGCTGCTTGTTTGAATTGGAGCCGGGATTCTTCCAGTCGTATCGCCTTGGGTCCACGTGGGTATAGACACGACTCCGTGCCTCGGTGCTTCTCAGGACGGGGGACTTCTTGTACGATTGTTCATTCGAGAAGGCCCAAAGCGACTTAGACTGGCCTTCTAGCTCATTTGGGAAGAGCCATAGAAGAGTGTCATACTCGATGAAGTCGGCGATGGCGGAGATAAACGTTTCTTTCTCCATGGTTGCAATTGCCGAAGCGGGGAGAGACGGGTTGAGTTCCGGGTTCATGGCGAAATGCGGCACAGTCATGGCTATGCTGAAGTCGGCAATCTTGCCGTTGACGTACTGTCGAAGTGCCACGTCCATGTCGCACACGCCCAGCTGTTGCAGCTCGACAATGTCCCAAAACATCTTGTCCGCCAGCTCGACAGTGAGAGCCTTGGTCTCTTCGGAATCGTCTACCACCTGTCTGTAGGCCTTGAGGATGCATCGGATGGGCACAGGCCGGCCATCCTTGCAAAGAAAACCCTGACGCATGTCCCGGCAGCCACGGTCCCACTCGCTGCCGCTTTCTTGGAGGCGTCCAAACGCACGGCATTTGGCGTTGAAAGGGTCCACGTGGGGGCACGCAGCTTTGATGTAGTTGGGTCCGTGGCACACCACTTGGCCAAGTCCCAGTCTTCTGGCAGGGCGAACCGGAACTGTTCAACTTATTAATAAAGTGGCCCTCCAAGTATGTGTGCTCTCTCGGAGAATGTTTGGCTTACCAGCTTGAGCGCGTAGGTTTCGCCCCGAATCTTGACTTTGAAGACGTAAGAGTGCGACCCTGACCCGGCAGACTCCAGAAACTCGATATTCAGAGGGCCCTTGAAGTCAAAGGGCTTCAGCTTCGGGCCATCGCACTGCAGCAGGGGTACCAGGTCGGATGGAGAGTTGGGGTGTTCTGGACACACGATGAAGAGAAGTGGGTAAAGATGTGAGAATGAGAAGTGAGGGTGGTGTGTGATTGAGAATGGAGAAGACTGCATTTGGAAGTTGACTTCAGGTCCACGAAGCTTTTACATCCCACCAAGAAGCTCCTTTTAGCTGGCACAGGCTCGGGAAAGGCACCTTTCAGCATTGATCAAGGGGCAGGAGTGGCACGCCAAGGCGGCGTTGCCTTCCGTCTGACGGCATGCAAAGAGATCGCGATGGAATTATAAAGAGAGCATGACGGGAAGGGAGGGCAAAGACAAAGAGAAGGCGACGGGAATGGAAGGCGAAGCTAACGGGAACGCTCAAGGAATCTTTCTTAGTCAGCGAGTCAGGAAGAATTCTCAGCCATGGCGTTTGAACACCACACCCAGCCACAAAAAGAGTCCATGACATGGAAGGAAGCATCCTGGCACCTCGCTGTTGTAGCCTGGATGTCGAAAGATTAAGACAACAGCGCACCTAAGTGTAGGTGCTATGAGACTCAGCGGGGCTATTTGGCAGCCTAGGAAGTTCAAGTTTTACGAAGCACTTCACAATCTTCTTTCAAATTTGGTAACAAAAGAAATGTCTATTTTTATCTAGTTTTAACTGCGAACAACGATCTGAGATCACATTCGAGTATTAAGTGGCGGGGAAAAAACTGTAGGAGCGCGCCAAAGGAAAGAGGGGTGTCCTCATCCGAGTTAATATCGACACTCGGAGCTTGATCGGCCTGAGGGGGGGCCAAGCCGAGAGTTGGACGGTCGAGAATATGACCGTACGCCTTCTTGAGGCTCTCAAGATCGAACCCTGTCCAAATTTCAATGTCTGACTGGCCGGTTTTGGGCCACTTGGTGCTCGTGCCATTTTTGGACGTTGTGGCAAAACAATTAGCGATCCCCTTTGTTGAGTCAGGGCGCTGCGAAGGGTGATACCACCCACGGCAGCGGTAGCCATACCCGAACGACCGATTGATGCTGAGGCAAGAGTCTGAGAAGGAAACTCAAGTGGGGAGGTAGGACAAGGTGGCAGAGTCGACGGTTTGGCACCAGAGGTAGGTAAACTGAGGTGCCTTGGCCCTGGCAGGACGAGTCGAGGGTGCAGAGGACGGAAGGAGGCTTGAGGGGGGGAGGCGATATGAGAGAGTCAGAGATCGCGAGGGTCCGAGGGAGGGGGGATAGTCAAGCAAGATCAGATGAGGAAGTGAGACTGCTGCACTTGAGATGAGAAAAAGAAGGCAGAGAGATGTGTGCCCTACTCGAGAAGCGCGGAGGGACGCGGGTTTATTTGCAAAAAAGCATGTGCAACGCAGCACGATGTTGTCCGGTCGCGGGTGGTGACTGAACTCCAGCTTGGAGCGACTGCAGGAACGGTAGCTGGAGCATCAAGATTGAGCTCGCATTCACACAAGAGCCTAGCCAGCGGTGGCAGCAGACTGGCGTTTCGTCTTCTGCTTCCCACTGGGCCCGGAAGAGGGGCTGAAGGCATCCTCTGGCCAAAGGCTCTGCATGTTCAAACACGAACCCTTGTCGCCAGGAGGGACGCTAAACAGCGACAATCGTTGGGAACAATATATTTTGGACCACGGGAAAATGGGACCTGCCGCAGCTTGCCATTAAGCGAGCAGATGGTCAACTAGTGTCAATAAGCCACGCTAAGGAGGCAAGAGAGTCAATAGGGATTCTTGTGAGGCCAGACTCACGAGGGAGAGCACCCCTGTTGGCATGTTCGCAGCGCGGATCGCCCGGCTTGGGTGGCAGATGGACAAATTTCGTCCATGCCGGAGCTGCCCATGATTGCCCGATCTAATGGTTCCATCGGTGAGCTCTACCGGTTGGAGTTCCGGAAAACCGGTGCGGCCGATGGTTCCTTGGCACGCCAAGCTCGGCCGAAAGCTTCATGTTGCCAGCCGCTCAGGGGTCCCCTGCCGCTTTGGGAACGGCACTCTCTCTGCTTGCTCGTGCAACCACACCATATCGGCCACGTTTCTTCTCCCGCGGCCCCAATATAAGAGATCATGTTGCTTTTCAAGCCCGGCAGCTTACCCGCCAACATTGAAGATGCCCCTCTTGTCCCGCTGATTCTGCCGTTTCCCCAGCTGTTCGCTCCGGAAATGGAGATGTTCACCTCTTCAGCCCGGGCCCACTCTCCCGTATTCCATCAGACACACTACTACTCCGTATGTAGGTACGGATAGACCATGCGCCAAAAACGTTGGCGCGCGCCTCAAGTGTTGGCAGCACCGCGCCTTCAGCAAGCAGACCATTGAGTGTTCTCCTTGAATAGGAACATCAATTTGTGACCAGTATTTTTCTCTTCGCTCCAGTAATATCTTTCATCCGTGCACTCATCAGCATTCTTCCACACATTCCTACATCCGGATTCTGTCGCAGTATATCCTTAACCACACCTGAAGCTAAACATTCTCCGGTTCTGAAAACTCCTCGCGAGCACGGGGAAACTACGTCACCAAACAAGCACGACTTACGGACAACGTAACTACGCACGACCGGGGATTAAAAATCACTTTGGATGGAGAGCCCGGTGCGACGGTCCTCAGGGAGCAAGGGACCAGCAAGGGCCATGGGCCCACCAGCTCGACCAACACGAGACCAGGAGGCTGAGCTTGACGTCAAACCCCTGTTCTGCCAGGTTCAATCTGGGAGTGCACTATCGGCAGCTTATTAGGGAGGAGTTGATCTGGCTCGGCTTCAGCTACATGGCTTGGCTTCCCCATGCTGGAAATCATGTCGGCTTTCGCATCCCCATGTTGGGTTGGAGGCACTGGAGCAGGCTGTAATTAAAATCACCAGCTGTCGATACGGGTGGAAGCTCCATGTGTTTTCATGAATACAACTTATTGCGCGGGGTAATAAAATTCTCCCTTCACATCAACCCAGGTGCCTGACACCTTCAGGCGGAACCATTGGCACCGGACTCTGTGTTGGCTCTATAAGCTTTCGCTTTCTGGCACAGAGGGGTCCAGGTAGGGAGGGGACACTGTTACTTGCTGATCATGGCCAATTTCATTTGTTCTCCAACCTCCCTGCTCTTGGCCCATACCAATATCATCATGCCGCATTGTCGTCCATGGTCTAGGTCTTTGTTTTGGCTTTAGGCGAAATCACTTCTTGCATGTCCATCAAGGGAGTTTCAGTGGCATGTTTGAGTGAGACATTTCTGGAAGTGAGCATTGCCTTGGCGCCTGGTTGGTATCTAGCCACCCACCTCCCCCTCTCCCGACCCATCAGCTTAAGTCACCTTTCACTCCCTAATAAACCACATCATGGAATTACTGGTAGCTTCTATTCCTAGGCGCACTTCTTTATTCAAAATTTGTCACGTTGACAGGGGGTTTCAGGTCGGCCGCCCAGTGCAACGAAGCAAAGCTGGAGCCTCGGACCGTTCTCCCTCCCTCCCCCTCACTCGCACACACAACCTCCCGACCCCACCTCAAACCTCCAGCGGCCTCTTCATGGAGACGCCTGCGGCGGGCTCCTTGCTGTCGGCACGATCCGCGGGTTTGAGGCGGGCTGTTCCTCTGTTTGCTCCTCCCAGCTTTCTGCCTCCTCTGTCTTCCTCCCACGTCTTCCTCCTCCTCCATCTGCCTCTTCTGTTTGCTGCCTTGTCTGCTGCGCTGAAACACACCGGCCCGATTCGCGTATCGGCGGAACCTTCTGTCAGCTTTGCTTGGGCAACTGAACACTGACATAGGGATGCGCATACAACAATTCTGGGCGTTGAAGCTACCGCCGTTGGCGTCATTCTGCAGTAGAGTATTATCCCTAGGAAAAGGCTTCCCTGACGAAACTCCTATATCAGGAAAATGTGTCCATTTTTTGGCACATGCATTTCTACTCGTAGACCTAATCTAACACAAGCGGCTCCGCTCTCCTTTCTGAGGCAACAAAACCTTTCTTCCTGTACCCTGATATCCTGTAGTTGCATGTCAAGGTCCTTCAGCAGCCATGCGCGACCTGCTCCGTCTAGAGCATTTCAGCCTAGTGCGCGCGGAATATATGGCGAGTCCCTCGTCAGGGATGAAACGTAGTCCAAGATGTCAGACCCCATGGATTGCCAATTGAGAAAGGTGCCGAGCGATGCCGTCGCCAGGATCATAACACAGGGGAGAGCAAATGTCACCCACCATACCCACATACAAACATAAAAAGCCTCATTGACAGATACGTGAGGCATCGCTGTGCTGTTGGATCCGATGCCGCCGCTGCTCAGGAGTCAGTCCGCCCTGATCCTCTCCGTTACTAGCTCCTATACCAACTTCAAGACCACTAATGCCCCATGGGTCCAGGCTCGCGAGGCAATTGCTGTTCAGGACCTGCCCGAGGATGATAGGCATGTCCCTAGGAGAACCTTTGCAAGGATCCACGACAGCACGATACGTGTTCAGCAAGGGCAGAATCGGGTCGCCAATGTAGACCGCCGTCAGGGGCAACGTTATCGTAGTAATGACCTTGAGGCTCGTGGCGGATTGGAACCCCTGGGCGAATGAGTTGAGATGGAAGGCAAATTCAAACGGCACGAGACTTATTATACCAAGGTGAGGTCTTTGCGGCGGCCGCATTTCCGTCATGCCGCATACTAGGCCAGTGCACCTGACTGCTGCCTTGGTGTAGGCCGTGGAGAAGTTGCAGACGGAGAGAGAGATTCCACCGATCCCTTCTCTCGGAATGCATCTTTGCGCACGTCATTCCATCCAGTTTGGGTCGGTTTGGAACCAACCACCATCAATATGGAATCTCCACGTTCCTCCATGGGTCTATCGTAGAGTTTTTCACCAAAGTGGAAGCTAAAAGTGAGCTCTTATACATGTAGAGTGCTCATTGGTGATAGGGTGTATGGGAAATAGCTTCGGCTCTCGAGTTGCGAATAGGGTTTTATTCCCCCGTGGTGAGATACATGACTTGCTGCTGAGAGACTTAAGGCTTGTCCTGTATCTTGAGCATCTGCAATAGGAACTGGCCACCCTAAGGCGCCATGACCGCGATCGCAATTAGCACTACACCAGTCAAGTTGACGAGACAAAGTGACCGGCCTATTAACAGCACGCCGAATATCGACCGACTCGCCAGTAACTGCTCTAAGACGCCGATAGTGATACGCTCGAGCTTCCACGTAGAGAAGGATTCGATGGTTCGGGCAAAGATTGCCGTATAGACAATTAGAACCACGGAAACAGCCTGGAAAAGAGGAATTGTTTTGTCAGTATGTCATTATACCTGCCATTTAACTGGCGGAGAGGAACCTTATCGCGCTCATTGACCCATGTATCAAATCCCAATCACCCTCTAAGACCTGCTGGTCATCCACTCTGGCTGCGACAGTAGTGAGGACTAGGAATGGCAATGCAGCAATGATGCATCCCAGATTCAGTATGTGGCACTTCGTCATTGGGGTAAGCGTATCCCGGGCCTTATCACGTTGAAGGCAATTCGTCGTTGGCAACTGCCGGTGCGTGAGGTTAGCCAAGAAGATGCAAATTCGAGAGACTATTAGCTACCTGCATACAAAACCTCGGTGGTTCCGTCGGCAACACTTACAGCCGCAGGCCGCAATTGATGTCATCCTTGTTGTTTGCTCACCCACTGAAGGGTTGGGTTCAGGAGCTTGATCTTTTCGGGAGCTTTGAGGAGGTCGAGGAGATTACTGCAGTTGACGTTCCGCCTGTTCCGGCGAAAACCTGGTATAAGGCTTGGTACTGGATCTACCGGAATATTTTTCTCGGACGTGGTTGTATCTCACCCGACCTGCATGATACCCCAAGTCGTCATGCTCGTCCCAACCTTCACCTAAAAAGGCAGAGATTAAGCCGCAAAGATCAGGCTCTCTCACGCTACAAACAATACCTATGTATGGTTGCAGAAACATGGCATTTATGCACTGTGTACTCTGGTTTAATAGTTGACATTTTAAAGATCCCAGTACCTCAATTCGTTATCAGTAATGCTCATCCAGTGGTGTCGCCCCTCAACCTTCGAGATCTGGGGATAGCCTCATTTGCTTCCCCACTCAATGATCCCAAAATTATTCCCGTATTAACGGCGTCAAGTTTGTCACCAATTTGAGCTTAGGTTCCTTTCTAATAGTTAACTAATTAAGCTTAACTAACTAAATCGTAATTCTTAGTCCTGTCGGACACACGGGAAGTTCAGTTGTGGCCCGAGTTGATATGTCAAAGGATCAAGATAGAGGGATAATTTGGGTGCCAATGTAAGGCTCTTTGATTGATCAGAAGATCCCTTCAACAGGATGATGATTCCTGCTTGTTCTTGCCGGGACTGGTCTTCCGGCCCCTTCCCCTCTTTGAGACCGCATCACGTGACGCAGCCAGCTCCGTCTGACAAGTCCAATGACCAGACCGTACATACCCATTCGGGACTAAATTTCAATGTGGTATTCTGGACCCCAATCTACAGAATACCTTGGCCCATTCTAACTCAGTGCATTGACTTACCTGCCCAAGTCACCATCGTGGAAAAAGCACCAAGCCATGAGGATCTCGGTTTTGCAAGCCTGAAATCTTCAAAGGTTCTATTTTCAAACAGACAGAAGCTGCCCCCACACAGCCCCAGACTCAGACAAAGATATTGGCCGGGCAGTCCATAATCTCGAAATGCAAGGGATGGGTCAGTCTAGAGAGGCCAAGTTTACATCCGTTTCATTATTCCACCGGTACGCTATCTACGTATATCTAGGTCATTGGATCATCGTCTTCAAACCTCCACTGGTGGATAACCCTAGATACGACTCCATTCACCCTCCTGTCCGAATTCATAGCAATAGCTGTGAAGTTCGAAGACGGCACTATATCTTCTGGAGAATCCTCCAAAGCCAGTTCTGTCTCAGAAGTCCAAGTGTGGCTCTGAGCGTTCCACCATCGAGCCAGGACCTGGCCACTGGTCTTCACATTCCCACCATTGTATTTACCTCGTCGAATGTGATGACAGCAAAGTTGGGTGCCGACTCCCTGTCCAAACTGCCAAGGATCGGTCGATCGAAGACAAGTTGTTAGCAAAAGTGACTCGGGCACCTTGACAAGAAAACGACTGACCCCAATAAATATCCGCAAATGTGAAGTTATCTGTGATTCGGGCTTCTCGAATGATATCCGAGTTGTCATAATAACCCTTCCACTTGGTCCCGTTCGCAAGAGACGTCAGAGCGAGACCAGACCCCGTGACAGCATTCGGCGAAATAGTAAACTTGACGTCGCCCCATTTGTCGTTGCTTATACCGGTGACGACATTCACCGGGTCCTGGTGCAGCAGCAAGGTCTGGAATTCCGACCCCCGTGGTGGTCGCCAAACTGCCAGATTTGACCCGCGCCCTGTCTGTGCGAATTGGAGCGTCCCGAGGCTGCCCTGCTTCCAGTCATTTCCGTTGTCGTTGTCCAAGGACACCAGCTCGTTGACTTGGTTGTCGGAATCCAGTATGTACAGTCGAAGATTCCAGCCACCTGAATCATTGGACCAAGCAACGGCCACCATTCGGGTCCCTTCTGCGATGTTTCCGCTTGACCATATACGTCCAACTTTCCACGTTTTGTTTTGCGAATCGTAGGACTTAATGTCATTGTCGCGATCCTGGTGAAAGACGTAGTAGTGCTGGTACCCATTCGTATCGGTCCAGTTTGCAGTTCCTAGCGCTGATCTTGAAAGTATTGTCGACGAGGAAATTGGATGTCTGAGTCTTTGAAGTTCTCTCATCCGAATCTGGGGATGAAGACGGCGACGACTTCGGCGATGTCGCGGAGTTTGAAGAGTCTTCTTGTCCAACCTTGGCCCCTACTAAGCCACTAACGAGAGCACCAATGATGATGCATCCCATAATTGCACCCAACATAAAGAACTTCTTACGCTTCAAGCCCCATATTCGCGAATTTCCCGGTTCCGCAAAAGCCGCGGTCGCGACCCGATCATGTCGAAGAGGCTCTTTGTCGTCTCGGACTGGTATTCTCTGGACTTCTGGATTGGAAGGTTGATGCTCGAACGTGTTATGGAACGGCGATGTTGCCTCGGGCAAGGTCGAATCGGGGTCGACGTAGGCTTCTGGGAGGGTAGAGTAGTTGGTCAACTCCATTGGCGGCGATGCGGGGTGTTCGGATGAGGCTCGCATTGCGAGTAAGTAAGTTGACGAGGGGTTCTCCAAAGTCTTTAGAAGGTGAGCTCAGAAGGTGTTGAAGCGTTGAAGGGTACGATGTGGACTGCTCACATACCTAAGGACAAACCCGTCGCAGATGGAGCAGAGGATAAAGTGAAAAGACAAAGAAGCAGGCAGAACGGGGAATACTCGGAGACTAGATAGATGCTTCGCCACAGCGGATGTGGTCAGCATGCAATGAGCCGCAGCCTGCATGCCCATCCACCTTGTGTCACCGTCTGCAAGGCGTGACTGGGCAGCCACTAGCTGGCCCTTCTTTCAGGCTGCACGCAACGTCGCAAATAAAGTAACGTAGCTACATAGGCTTACATAGTGAGGCACTTTTGAATAGCGTGGTGCCGGTTAGCTGCAGGCTATAACTAGCTCCATCCACGAGGTCCTAATCCTTGTTAAAGACAGTAAGTGAATGGGCCGGGGAAGCGAGCCGTAACATTAACGCGTATAGGCTTCGACACCACCGTAGACCTCGGCATGAATACCACCGCTGGATCGTTTGTGCCTCTCAAAGATGGGGGCCAGGTCGTGGGAGATGCCTTTGTCATCAAGCGCCTTCGTGATGCTGGCGCCATCATCCTGGCCAAGGCTTAATATAAGGGAGATGAGTGCTTGTGCACTTCACCTAAACGCAAGAAAATGGCTCACACTTCATAGTGGTCCGGAATCACCGGCGTGAATTCGTCTGCATGGAGCCCTAGGGGAGGACAAGTATCGTCGCCCTACGTGGTCGAGGGTTTCGCGGCCGGTGGCGACCCCGGCGGCAGCTCCTTCGACCTGGGTGCCGGTGTTGCGGCAGGTTTTGCGCCCCTGGCGCTCAGGTGGGACACGGAATCCAGCATCGTCTACCCATCCAGCCGCGGTGCTTTGTTTGGCCTCCGACCTTCGACGGGCATGACGAGCAGGACTGGAGTCGTTCCCATATCGGCTTCCCAGGACACCACCGGCCTTCTCGGCAGGAGCACCTGGGACGTCGCCGTGGCCCTGAGCATCATGGCGGGTCTAGACCCGGACGACCCCTACACCGTAACTCTTTTGAAGGGACAAGTATATCAAGTTTACTAACTTCAACGGGTCCAAGGGCCTCCGCGCCGGCATGGTTTGGGGGCCCTTCTTCGAGAGCGAAACCGCCCGGCAACGGCTCATAATTTCGGCTTTCAACAAGGCTCTGACCAAAATGGCGGCCTTGGGTGCTACCATCTTGGAGACACCACTACCAAACCAGGGCCAGTGGAACAATATATTTGTTGGGGCTCTCGAGCGAGTAAACAATGGAAGCATTCAGATCCGTGAGTGCGATTAACTTGTGATACGCAAGAGCCTTTCCATTTGTTGACATGTACTCCGCCAGAGTATGACCTCAAGGCTGACATGGTCACTCATCTAACCACTCGACATTGCAATTCGTCCATCGATTCCCTCGACGGCGTAATCAACTCCATGGTAGAATGGTGGCATCTCGAGTTGCAGAAGGCCAGTGCTGCTTCCCTACGTTCATCACCACAGACCAGGCCAGCAATCACGAAACCTTAGGAGAGTACTGGCTTGCAAACTACGCTCAGGAGCGTCTCTACGACGAATGATCAACCGTCATCTTCCGGGAATACAACCTCGATGTCATTGTTCAGCCAACCGAATTCGGTTCCGCCCACGTCGGCGCCGTTAGTCGACTTCCCGTTAACAACGTGCCCCTCAGCTACGACGATATTCAGCTGCCTTTGGATTGGCATTTGTTGGTCGACGCTACGACGAGGGGACTATTATCGGTGCCATATCTTCCTACGAGGCTCATTTCCCTACCCGAAGAGTACCTACATGCCTACGACCATGAACTGAGGACTCAATTCTCAGGTCACAATCTCCGGTCCTCGGTCGTGAGATTCGAGCAAGTAATGGCGTTTCAGACGGCAATTTGCGCGGTCAATCGGATGGAACAACTCCAAATGCAACGGTATGGACTCAATGCCTTAGCAGAGATCGCGCGAAAAGATCGAGGGTTGTCTCCATTTAAGAGTTATAAAGCTCGAGAAATTCTTTATTCTACCCGCAGCCCCAGCATGTGTTATTATTACCAAGGAATAAGCTTGAACGCCCTTGGACTACCATCGACTAATCCATGCCTCACACTTCTCGAGATTTTGGACCACCTGCACGATCATTGCCTTTCTACAGGCCCAGGCTCGTCAGGAAGCGGCTTGTGGTCTATCAGACACCACTTTACAGCATCCTTATACTCCAAGGGAGCTAGCTGCCTGGTCCTTCAACTCGTCCAGCCACATATTCGCCCGCCTCCCTCCTATCCTTGGCTTTGAATGCCCGGCGAAAGGGCTTGGAACTAACAAGCTCGCCGAAGAACATTTCCAAATTAACTCCCCCAAGCAAGACAAGGGGTCCGAACTGGATGCTTTGTCGTGTCTTGGTTGGAGAAAATCTCGACTGAGGTGTGGGAGCGCGATAATCGTCTTGTTCGACTCCACGAAGAACGAGATGTCAGACCGGGCGTGGAAGTTGGGGGGCCAGGGAGATTCGAGCAGCTGGATGAATGAGGAGGCGATTTTTAGTGCCAAGAAATACCGTTCCCTAATAGCCGGTTTGCTATTATTGCCCGACAGGATCTCGTTCAGTGGCCGGGGCAGGATCTTGTCGGATGTCGTTTGAGAAGTGCTCTATATGTAGTAGTGGCGATCTTTTTCATTGTAGAGGTAACCGCACAAGTGCTCCTTGCCAGCATTTCCCAAATGCGCAAGGGAAGAGCAGAGGCTTGAAATTTTCCCCTATGTAGTGATTCTCAACGTGTCCAACACGCTTCAATTCATATTTCCGGAGACGGACTGCTGTCAGTTAGAGCGGTTGTAAACCATTCGTGACTTACATTCGGCACTCACAGTGTCGCTTGAGCCAGTTGACTTAGTGCGTTCATCCTCATTGCCCACTTCGTGGGAGGTTGGTTCCGATGCTTTGGCTTGCTAAGTGGCAGAGATGAACGCGTATTGGGAAGTCTTGTATTATCTAGTTCAATCTTGGGATTTGACCGGTAATTCTCGTGTCGATGAGCTGAAGGTGTTTTCACGGTCGTTCGTAAACACTACTTTAAGGTCGGGGTTCCTCTATGACTCAATTCGGATGCCTTGGCTGCGGGCGACTCACATTATGATGTAGTGAAAAGCATCACAACGGGTTAAAAGCCAAATCGAAAGGTTGAAGACCTGAGGACCGAGCTCGCAAGCTCCGAAGCTTCAAGAAGACTACGGTATCACCTCTTCTGCAGATGACGGTGAAGGTTCCTACAGTCCCAACACCGAGCCCGAGATCCTCATGGCCGCCATTTCAGACCACCTCAAGTCGCTTTTCAGAATTTCATCTATGTAAGGAAAGTTTCATCCCAAAATCGTTTCAAGCGCGCAATTTAATCCTAACTAGAGCCTTTGAAGTTCGATCCCCCACTTCACGACGATGGCGACGTAGATGTCCTTGACTTGTCCGGCAAAGCACTTGTACCTAGTCGACTCCATTCTATGCAGCCCTGTGATTGATATGGCCAGAGTTCGAGCCGTTGCACAGGTCTGGGGAATAAGATTCAAAATTTTGATCCCTAGGCCTTGGGTCTACCAGTCTACCACGGGTTTGTGGAAAGGGGAGAGTGGTGATAACGGGAAGTATCGACCACTGAATTTCTTCTTCTACCTTCCATTGCGTGGCAAGAAACCCCTCTGTCTTCGAAACCTCCTCTCCATCGACACCAACGCGTTTTCACCATCCTCCCAGCCAAGTTCATTTTGAGAATGACCAAACAGCTGAGTAGAGCTTTGAACCTCATTCATGCCTGCGACATTATGCATGGGAACATCCGGCCGGAGAGTGTGTTAATTGTCACAGATCCCGTAAGGACTGGTGATGAGTTTCCGTGGACGGCTTTCCTTCTTGGGTTTCATTTATGCCCTAATACCGTTAGTTTCGAAGGAGCCCCAAAGCAAGATGAGTCTTGGGAGTGAACCCTCTCTCAGCATCCATCACGTTAACGCTTGCTTGAGAGGAAGCGGGACACTATCCGACACGATTTGTACAGTCTTGGGGTTTTGCTACTAGATATTGCTATGCCCCGAGAGGATGTCTCCAAGCCCGAGCATCGCATCAAGGACAATTTGGTGAGCCTTGCGAGATCTCAACTGCCTCATAATATGACAGCCAAGTATGCAGAAGTCGTTACCATCCTGTCTTACTTGCCTCGACGAGGACAATACGGATTTCGGTGGTGAGGGTGACTTAGGGGACGAAGAGGGGCTCACGGTTGGCCGCTGGCCTATTGACAAAGATATAAGGCCATGGAGCGAAATCTGAAGCATGTAGTGGGCTTCTTTCAAGCTCGAGTTTTGTAGTTCAAATTTAATCCATGAATCTGAAATAGTCCATGCTGGTCTTAACCCCCTTTCAGAGGTACCTGTAAACTAAAATCACGGTGCTTATATCTATGTTAAGTTTAAAGTTCTGCCCGTACTTTCATGTTGCCTTAACGGATTGAGTACCGATTGTGAGTTAGGAACGGAGTACTTCTCGCGGCTGAATTTATGCCCCTTTTCATTGGTCGGTAATCTAACCGCCGCCCAAGGTGCAAGCTTGCCTAGTGCCCGGTGGCTAAGGGCAGCCGGTGGACAGATGGGAACTAACGCCAAGATACGATGCGTATTGTGACCAATTACGCGCCAAGAAGAGCCTCATTTGAGAAGAGACGACGGCGGCAAGGAGTCCAGGCAGGAGCCAGCCGGAAAGTCCACGACGAATAGGGCTGTCCATCTACGCGCCACGTGATACCGCCAACAGATACTTCATGTACAAAGGTACGCGCCGCCCTGCTGTTCTCCCTTTCTTTGACCCATGCGCCTGTCTCTGTTACTATGTTCGTATACCTCCGTTTTCAATATCATATTTGCTGTCTTCGAGAAACCATTTATATCGGTGGGTTGTATACCTCGAAAGTAAACAGGACCTGGCTCAGCTGATCTGAACAATAGACAATTCTCTTGTCTTAACATCCATCCTCTATTCCTCTAATGCCCAAACAATTTGAGCAATGGTTCCCACAATTCGCCCCATACTTTGCGCAAATTCTACGCAACAATTGCAGCACTGAGTACCACGCATTCCTAACCGAGCTCGATCCATGGCCGAATTATCACGCCAACTTGGTCGTGTCCTGCATCCTGGGGCGCTTTGACGAGAGCGGAAAAGCCCAGTTGGCAGCCTCCTCTGTCCTGCTCGGTTTGTTACCCACCATCCTTGGCATGGTTGGATCCAATACGACTGAGATTGGCCTCTTGGCGTTGCGGCAGCCCTTTCTCGCATTTTTGCTATCCCTCGGAGCCCCTGTCCTCTCGCCAGTCCGATCTTTTGAGTATCGAGATCCGGCCGAGCTCTTGAAGAACAAACAGGAGGGCATACAAATTTTCGTAACTTGGCGACAACACCTCTACCTTGTGGAGTACTTGGTTGCACTCATAGCCATCGGAAACACAGCTCATCTCATCTGGCAGCTTTGTGTATATTCTCCCTGCGTTTTCGCCGCCAGTACTCAATGGGTTCCTGCGATGTATGTTATCCATTTCACATTACTCTCTCCGCGGTTTGTGGCTAAGATGTGGCTGTGCACAGCTGGTTCTTTATTTCGGCTCTTCCACACGTCTTCGGGGCCTGGGCAGTCAGGTTGAGACTAAGGTTTGAAAGACCGGAGCTATTCATCACTGCTCTGGTGAACGAGCTCCGCTTCAAAAAGGGACATGCAAATGCCACGCTGCTAGGCGCTTCCGAGTCAAAGCTGTACTACGCGCTGTCTTGGGTGACCTCGTTCAGTAATGTGGTGCACATTATCATAGGAACAGTGGTACTATCTAGTGCCCTTTTTATTGGCCCATCTGATGCAGTATTGGTTGCGTTTCGGTTTGTTCTCTCGGCTGTAATATGCAGGAGCTTTCTTGTAATGAAGTTAGATGTCATTAGAGACTCTGTTACGGTTTATAGATAGCAAAGAACCAGGCATCGATGAACATAAGACCTTTCGTTCAGGACCGCCATATCTTGATGATATTTTAGGTAGTTACCACTTTCAATATAAAGGATATCCACCGCTGGCCAGTTGGCAGCGGCCCTTGTATACCACAACCTTCATCCTCACCTTTTACTGCGATGCAGAGAGAGCTGGAATCTAACAGTCCCCAGCTGTCACCGTGGTCTGGCTATTAGTTGGGGATGAAACTTGGGACCCTCTAGGTAGTGGAATATGCTCGAACAGTTTAAGTTATTTCGTAGCAGCCTAAGTTCAAACCACCGGCATAGGTATTACCACATTAGCCAAGAATTTAGGGAAGAACCGGGTCTTACTTGGGACATGTGCCGAAACTTTTCAGACGGTTCCGAATTAGCCATCTTGCCTTGAAGCAAAATTTCTTGCGCCGGCGTGTTGAAACAGGTTCACAGCAGGGTTGATCCAAGCCACCTTAAAATCAATCCCCAACCTAATGAGCGTGCAGACGAGCCCTGACTCAGAAAGCTCAAGTTCAATATTTCCATCCCAAAAGGCTATAAAAGAGCAACTAAGAGGCTTTAACTTGACTTGTTTAGGCGGCGCGAAGTGATGATGGGCTCGACGAAATACTTGTAGCAGAGGATAGAATCTGTCATTGTCGAGCAGCTCGGGATTTGATACTCGCCGTATGTGGTCGCAAACAATTCATTCATGGCCAGAAACATGGTCATTCTCAATAAATGAGATTTCCCACCAGCACGAGTTCCATTCAATTGTTGAGAACCGGATCCGATCTCAACCCGTCGGTCTCTCCTTCCGGGGTGAGACACTTTTTAGAAAACGAGCCTCAACTCATAAATTCAATCGATACTGTAGTCGGGTTCAAATGGCCAGCACTCGGCTTTCTTGGTATCTCCGTACTTTTGGCGGGCTCGTAGATGATTCGGGAGTGGGCTTGTGGAGAGAGAGTGGGTGATGTCGGTGCTTCTGGAAAAAGGGGCTCTGTGAGGCTCTGCAAGCAATAATAAAAACGCCAAGACAGATACGAGTCAGGTACGTCATTTGTCACCGAGCGAGAGGGATCTTTTGGGTGCACTCACTCACATGATCACATCACTGGGATAGCTTGTTTGGAAGTTATGCGGGGGTGGGCTTTCAATCATACCAGGCGAGGGGTGACGACCGCAAGATATCAGTGGCAAGGCAAGTCGTAGACCGCTGCGGATGGAAGGGGGCGTATATGAAACGGGTGTGGCGAGCCTAGTTATTGGCTTGGAGCGTCGTAACGAGGCATCGGGGCGAATGATAGGTATGCGGCTCCCCCTTGAGCACACATTTGTTTGTACAGATGTACGGATACGACCAACAAGTCCCACAGTGTGTAGGATCTCTTCGGAGATACCTGGGGGGATTCAGATCCTTCGAAGTTGGGGTCCGTGGCAGCTGAATACTCACTTCATGCTCGGTCGGTCCGATTGGTTGCCTAACGATTGATCTTTCTGTACAGGTAGCTTGGCCTGCCCGTGTGGTGTATACTTTGTAGTAGTTTAGGCTACAGTGGCCTCATGGACAAGTGTTAAGCCTAGCCACCCGCGAGTCCCTACTCCAGTACCTATTACCTTCGCTATATTTAGTTTTATCGTCATAGATACAGCGGCCGCCGGCCAGTATCGGGAGCCCTGCTGCCTGCGACTTGATTCCTCCTTTTGGGTCGATTATCCGACGACCCCATGTAGAATGAAATCCACCCACCTACATAATCTAATAGCGTTTGTCGTCACAAATACATGGCCCTCCACGTATGACAAGCGCACGTTCACTTCAAGATCCGGTCCGGATGGTCCAGATCCGCCCGAGACTGGGCCTTGAAGGGTCGGGGACTGCGCCTCGTTAAGATCACCATGCAAGGGCTGGAATAATGGGAACGAGCTTAGAACATCTACAATCCCGTTTTGATATACATTCCCGCTCAGTAAGCTCCGACAATGCATTTACACGCAGTCATTTATGCTAGAGAAACCTCGTCGTTTACTACGTAGGTTGAAGCGCTGTGTTGAATGCGAACGCGAGCCCGATACCTCGCCTCTCCACCCGCCGCGTTTGCACCGACAAGCATCGTTTCATCGGCTCCCTTGTGGGCTTAGTGTTGACTCTCCTGGAAGTCCCGGTCTGAGTTGAGGGAGAAGCGTTTCTTTCGTACACTGGTTTTGTTATAAGGCACCTACCTTGATGTACCTGAAGGTCAGCATTCACATTCTCAACTGTTGAGTCTTCGTTAATCTTCACTCTACGCGCAATGAAATAGCATCCCAGTATGTCGATAAGTAAAGGCCGAAATATGTATTGTGCGCGTATTTACCCGGGGCCCGCCATCTGTTTGGCGATGCGAAAGACAAGACGAGTCACCACACAAAAAGAAAATAACAGCCAGAGAACACACGTAAACCAGGTACTTGCCGGTATGTACCCCTTTACCTACAGGCGGAGCTGAAACAACTGTCTTACACCACCCATTGAGACCTTCCTCGGCCCTCGCACATCGGTGCTTTACACATGAACCTAGCCCTGCTGAGTCGACTACCACCGCGGCCATTTATGATCAATATTTTCTTGGCTCTGCATTGCCTTGCCTCACTAATTGCGTATACACATCGTTCCACCAAATGCACTTGGGTCCTTGACATTGAACCGGTTGTCAAAAGCTTGCCGTCCTGCATCTTTAATTATAAAAGATACTGTCTCTCTACCTAGTTTTGCCCTCCATGTTAACTCTTCAGACTCTTTTCGCGACAATTACACTTTCTGTCCATCTGTCAATCTTTGGGGCAATTCAACAACACATATCTCTTCCTCTCGGCTTCTACATCCAGCCTTATGTCAGCTCAAATCTCCAAACCGCTCTCGTCGCGACATCTGCAGGAGCCAGTAAATGGCCCAACCCCTTAACCCTCGCATTTCTCTAACGCCTGCAAACCTTCAGGAAGTCCCTCTATCGCCCATAGCTCGATACCTCTCGCAGCCCGCAACGGAAGGCCCTTGGTCTCGATTTGTTGTGGGCAAAAAAGCTTTCCCAGTTTCAAAAGTCTCTCCCCAACTTGCGTCCGATACTCGTGTCGGATCAAGTGTCAACGTAAACAGGGGCTCGACAACCTGAGTACTGAATTAACTGTCGACTTTTGGTTCAGCAACATCCGGTTCGACGCAATTACACGCCGGGTCCCTCTACTGTTGATCGGACACGATTGGTCTTGCTTCTCGTTTGTCATGGTTGCAGAAAGGGCAAAATGTGTATTCCCCGAGTACCTGAAGATGGCGTTGGTTGAGAGAGACGTCGTTGGAAACCATAACTTACCCAAAATGCATCCAATGTTAAACCCGACATCTTCTTTCTTTTATATCTTTGTTTATTACTGGACTTGTTCGCCCGCCAAAACTCGATAACGAGATTGCAAGGAGGGTTGGGGGCGTGGGAGTCTAATCTTGTACGAAGACACCCCCAACTGCTCCACCACGATTTGTACCTGTCCGCCACCCCAAACTTCCGAGGCCAAGCGATCTGATGCCTCAAGATCCGAATAACAAATAAATAACCTCATTATCATTCATACCCACGATAACCCCCTTCCAGTAATCCGATAACTTGTAGGAGGAGATAAACACCCCTTGCTCAGAATCTCCGAACGATAACCCCACGCTACCTGCATATGTGGGTGTCGTGATTGCGTTTTTCTGGAGGGGTGATAGTGATTGCCGTTTGATAGAAGATATCGCGAGGGAATGAATAGGGTTCATCAGTAAAGTAAGAGAAAACAACCTAAGTACAACACCGTGTCGCGGATCGAATCCCGTCGAGGCCTGAGACACCGCCCACATCAACGCCGGGTTAATGCGGAAAACGCCACAAGGGTGCGGCGGTATTGTGGCTGGAACTTCGGAGCCGGGCTGGCAGTCGGCCACGGCAGTCCAGAACGGGATCAATTCACGTCGGGTCTTTCAACTAGGAGCCAGGACGGTTATGAAACATGCAGAAAAAAAACAACAGAATTAGGAGGACTAAGGGTTCATTCAATGATCCTTTAGACCCTACCATTCAGCCACTTTCCAGTTGCTGTATCGCGGCGATTTAGTTTGCCGGCTTCACCCAACTAGTTACATGTTCATTCGGGATGTGGTAATAAGCACTCGACCAAGCAGAAATGCAGGTATGTATAGGCATTTTGTGGAATTACCTTACCTTTCCCCTAAGTTGTACGAATAGCTATGCATAAGGAGTTACATTTTGGAAGCTTGTTTCCCCACGGCTGCAAGGTTCCATCCCAAGTTCTTATGGCCTCCGATTCGTTCGTCACAGAAAAGTCCTATGGGGATGAATGGAAGGATACTATGTGAAACCTTGGCTCGGTCCTGGAAGCCTGAGGATGTTTATCCAGGTTCCTCGACGCAAAGCTCGCTACGATCAATATTTCAAGCCCAAACCTTTCCAGGGTCAGACGGATAAGACAGTACCCACGATGGAGACCCCGTGTTGATTGGAAAACGGCCATGCTTCGCCTCCGTCGAATTTCACGTGAACAGTTTAGTATGGAAATAAGTCGAAATAACTATACATCTTAATTTTATAAGTGCATGTACATTGGATATTGCTATCAGGCTATGAACATTAAACCGTTCCCATGTGTCACTAACCAAGTCCCTTAACACAGAGAGGGAGTGTTGTTGGGATACTTGGTCGAGGTTACGATGATGGTGGTCGTCGACGTCAAGACCTGGCCGCACTGGGCCTTGGTGATGGTGATGGTCTGCGAAGGGTAAATCGTCTTGACGACGACGGCGGGCGTCTTGTACACGGTCACAGTGGCAGGCGTGGCGGCAAAGTAGCGCGTGGTCAGGCCGTAGACGGTGCGCGTCGACCCGAGCGTGGTGACGGACGTGACGGTCGGGCGGCTGGCGTTCTCGGTAAAGGTCGTGGTGGTGGTGGGCGTGGTCGTGGTGGTGGCGTCGACGTCGGAGCAGACCGTCGTGGTCAGCGGGTCGGGCGTCTCGGTGGCCGTCTCGACGTCGGTCGAGGTGGTGAAGCTGGTGGACGTGGTGGTCGACGTCGACGTGGGCGTCTCAGCCGTAGCCACCTCGGTGACGGTGTTGGTGACGGTGTTAGTCGTCGTGTCCTCGTCGTAGCTGCACGTCGTGGTGGTAGCCGGGTCGGGTGTGACCGTGGAAATGTCCGTCGTGGTGATTGTGCCCCCGATGTTGATGGTGGATGTGCTGTAGCTCAGGGCGAGCAAGGTGCCGTAGACCATGGTCGTGGTGGCCGGCGCGGCGCAGTTCATCGTGTCGCGCTTGTGGTTCTTGGCCACGGCCACGCAAGATCGGGAGACGACCGACGTGGCAAAGGCCGTCTTGGTTATGGTGATGGGCTTGCCCGTCGTGGTGATGGTCTTTGTTATGGTCTTGACCTGTGCGTACTTGGTGCTCGTGGGCGTGCTGAGCCGGACCGTGACGGTCGCTGGCTTGCCTCGGATGGTCTGCGTGTAGTACTTGGTGGTGGTGACGCACTGAGCGACGAACTTGATGGTGGTGCTCGGCTCAGGAGTGACGGTTGTGGTCTCGGATACGGTGACCAGGTCGGCCGTCTCGGTCAGAGTGCCAGTGGTGCAGAGGTCAGTCTCCGTCTCCTGCTCGATGGTCGAGGTCGAAGTGCTGGTCTCGGTGGCGGTATCCGTCACCGTATCCGTCTCGGTGGTGACGGAAGCATCGGGCGTCGAAGTCGTCGTCGTCGTCGACGTGTCCGTCTGGATCAGTGTAACGGTGCCGTCGACACACCGAGAGCTAGTTGTGACCACGTCCAAGGTGGAAGTAGACGGCACGGTGCTCGTGACGGGAACCGAGATGGTCGTGGTGACCTTGATGGTCGAGGTGATGGTAGTCAAAGACCAATATGTTGCCTGGGTGTTCGCCGTGAAGGTGACAAACCGGGTCGACGTCGTGGTCACCCCGCTAGTGCTGCGCAATCCCAGGTGTGTCACCGTGATCGCGCCTCCGCGCTTCAGGGCCGACGTGTACGCCAAGAAGGTCAGCGTGACCGTCTGCAGTGAGTTGGACACCACTGTAGAGCCCGCGTTGGGGAGTTGGCCAGTGGTGGTCGAGACGACGCCGTTGGTCATGGTGAAGGCGACGTTCGCCTTCTCGACTTCCTTTTCGCATGGGCTGTCGATGCGCTCGTAAGCTCTTGGGACACCCAAATGTTGACTGACAAAAGGGTCAGAGGCGTGTCGAGACTTACCAGACGAGGAAACTGATGCTAAACAGGCCTGAGCCGCTGGGCTGGAAGACACAGACACCATCCGCGGCGTTGGCATAGCTCGGAATCAGCGTGTCACAAGCATAGGAACCGCAGTCAGCAGCTGCGATGCCCATGAGGCAAGCCCAGAGGGCCAGGAAACGGGAGATAATCATGACTTTGGCTTGAGAGTAAAACACCCGAGTTGGTCACACAGGACACATGGAGAGTCCGGATCGACTGCCTTTTCTACAAACCATCGTGGGCTCTCCACGAGCCCGAGGCCACTCGACGGTCAACACGCGCGCGGTCCAACACACGATGCTTGCTCAGCCAGGGGTTTGTGGTGAATTCGATAGTCTTCGCACTAAGGGTCGATAGTTGGGCGAAAAATTGTTACAGCATGCGACAAGGTGGAGGTGACGACCTGCAACAGACCCTAATCGAGTTCCCGGCCGAGTCCATGTCCCGAAATACTCGAGGCAACTCGCTCGCCGACGACTCACGAGGTTGGTTTGTGTCGAACCAACTCAACAAGTCCGATTCAGCTCAATAAAGAACGACTGTCAATATTGGCCTAACCCGCTCGGCCAGCAAACAGAGGCGGTCTCGGAAACTAACGAAAACCATATTTGTCCATCTTGTTTTCCCCCACACTCTTATTGGGATAATGTGGTGTTCATACTGGAAGAAATATTCATGCTTATACGAGAGCAGCATGCAAGTCATGTCCTCAACGTTCAAATATGCTCCCGGAGGGTTCCTTTGACCCTTCTCCAGGTAATTCTACATTCAGTCTCCAGTGCCTTGTTCGCTTAGGTACGGAGGGCCAATCGGCGGCGACGAGCTTTTATTATGGTCCCATGACAAAGATTTGCAACGAGAACGGGGTTGCTTCTAAATGGAGCAGGCCGCGTACGCACCTCCAGGCCCCAGCAACCCTGCACCAACAACTGTACACGGAAGGATGGCCAATAATCATGCACCGACAGCTGTCCAACGGACTCCAGCCTGAGTCCAGACGCATCCAGATCTTCGAGAGAGCGCTTATTGCCACTGGGAGTCCGACTCCCCGACAACCCAAAGGAGAATGCCAAGGCCAGCAAAAGAATGCAATGGGCTGAGATGCCAAGCACGGATACGTCCGGTTCTGGTGCCCGGGCTCCAGAGAAGATTTATTCAGGACTAACTCGCCGCAACTGAGTCAAGCAGCAGGCTGTTGAGCTTCCTGCCGGCTGTCGGCGTGCAGCCGAGTCCCAGATTTCATCGACTCGTGTTTTTGGCAACATCGATAAAAGAGAGGCCCACTGAGGGTCAGGGGTAAGGGGCTCCTGTTGCAAATGTTTTCTAGGCGGCTGCAGGCACGCTGGGTCGAACCCGAACATTGGCACACGCCTATAACATGCATTGTATCCAAGAGCTCGACATCTTCACCAGGCAAGATGAAAACCATCGTGAGTGTCTGCGAAGTCGGGTATTAAACCATGCCATTTCCGTTAGTGTGACGTCAAGTGCGGCTAATGTCAGCACCCGCTGAGTCCGTTGCGATGGCGGTGTGCGTTAAAACCCGGGCGGGCGACGAATTCCTCCGTAGCGCCGTAAACGGTTGAGCAGTTGGGCAGCGAGTTAGTCATCGACTCGTGGGAAATGAGACAGGATTTGATCATGATTTTCTCGTGCCGCATTTGGTCTCACTGTTCCTTTCCCCAGACTGCATGTCAAGTTGCATGCATATCTACAACTACGGAGCCGATATTGAAAGGCACAAGGATACTGTAAGGCAGACGGATGCTGTAACTATCCGAATTGATAAGGTTATAAATAGCCATGACACTCATAAAAGTCTAATTGAGTACGGAGTAGGTAGCAAACAATTCTTGCTGGTCAGCTCTGAGCTCTACTCACTGCAGAAGGAGACAAAGCACAACAAGAGGATAAGAACACAATGGTTGACAAAGGGATGAGATAAGATTGAATTATATCTAAGCAAGGCGTCAAGTATGCGAGAGGCATCTAGCAGGATCGGGTAAAAAGCACTAAGTTGCGCCACGCATTTTAATGTGACTGATTGCAATCGGCGTGGCCGCCCTGTGGGGTAAATGGCGTCGATTCGAGTGCAGGTGCGGCTGGAAGTGTAAAATATTGCTTGAAAAAAATGAAAAGAAAAGAAATGAAACATAGGGGCCAAGCGAGGCATCTTATGCATAGTTTCTCATCTCAATTACCGAGGGTGCCGAGGAGAATGATGGTCTATTGACCGATTTTCATGACCAGCTACAAAGGGTACTTAGTACACGTAGCGAAATGTGAGGTTCTGCCCGTCAGTCTCGTCAGAAATCTCCAGCCGATGCGTCTCTGCGTCCAGAGAAATAGCCGTCTGCTGCAGCCTGTCGCGGCGACGATTCTCGGCGACGAGAGTCAACCGAAGGACCAGCATCGTCACGGCGGCAATCCCAAAGCAAATCGTCGTTGCCAGAAACCCGCTCTACAAAAGCAATAAATTAGCCACAACATCATAGCGCGTTGGTCGATGCAGGTCACGTACAGGGTAGTCTGGGGCTTCTCGCGAAAAGAACAGAAACGGACCGATGATGTTGCCGGCCGTGTACGCCATGAACATCATGGCCGAGGCGACGCTCTTTTTGGTGAAGCCGGCCACGTTGGAGGAGATCATGGACAGCGCGATGGGGAAACCGGCCGCAAAGGCGACGAACAGCCAGAGCCCGAAGAGCTTGCCGCCTTGGTTGGGTGCGTAGCGAACTAGGATCGATCCAATTAGGCTGAATGATTTCGTTAGTATGTAAATGGCCGGACTGAGACGCTATTTGACACACCTAATTATGCTCAGCGCAGATCCGACGACGGTCCTGTAGCCGTTGAAGCGACTGCACAGGAAGCTCGAACCAAGAGCGAAGCAGGCGAGAAAAGCGCCCATTGGAATGTTGAAGAGGTAGACTTGAAACTTTGAGAACCCAAAGCCCGCCATGACGAGGCTGCTAAACTGTGTACTTGTTAGCACCATCATCAACAAGGAGTTGCAGTATCTTACCGTGGTGTAAGCGCCGTTGGGGATGCTGAACGTCAATTGGTACACCATCAACAACAGAACGTTCCGGTCCGTTAGCGCCTCGCGGACTTGCTCCCACTTGTATGTGTTGTTCTTCATCCCAGTTTGGTTGCCACGAATCCGGTCGACAGCCTCTGTACGCTGGTCTTCGTTGAGGAAGCGAGCCTTCTCGGGGGTATCAGGAAGGAAAACGACGAGAACCGCACCCCAGACCAGCGTGATGAGGCCAAAAATGATGTAGAGCCACTGCGCAAACGTTAGCCAGTGCTGCCAATAGGAGATAGGCGTTGCAGCCTACCCTCCATGGGGGAAAAGTTCCTCCGATGTGAGCGATTCCGTACGCGAGTAATCCGCCAAACATGGTGGCAATGGCATTGCCTAAAAACCAGATACCGTGTCGGAGAGGCTGCTCCTCACGCTTGTACCACATTCCTGTGATCAAGGAAAAGCCAGGCGAGATGGATGCTTCGGCTGCGCCGAGGAAGAAGCGCGCGATGAGGAGTCCCTTGAAGTCTTGCACGGCGGCATGGCAGATGAGCACGACAGCCCACACGACACTGCGATATGGAATAAGTATACGTTCTCAGACCGAGGCTGAGTATTGGATTGAACTCACCTCGTGCCAGCCAAGTACTTGCCCAAAGGCAATCGGACCATCAGGAATGATGCCGGGTAGCTGAAGGTGAGATAGCCAAAATAAAACACGCTACTACACCAGCTGTATCTGGACCCGACCAGGTCCAAGTCATCGATGACTCCCATGATGGAAGCAAAATTTAGGGATTGTTTATCGAGAAATTGAAGCATATATGACACGAGCAGTAGGGGTAGGAGACTGATAAGGAGTTACTAACAAGGTCTTCGGAGGTGGCCGCAACAGCACCAAAACAAAGTCTCCATCAATTGACTTACCACAGATCAATTCTCCTGAGAACTTTCTTCCCTTCCTGGCCTCCGGAAGTCTCTTCGGCTTCAAGAGCAGAGCCTTGAAGGCTAAGTGTGATGCCGACCTTGGGCATGGGGTCATCGTTCGACGACATGGTTTTTTCTGCCTTTTCCATTTCGCGTTTCGTCTGTAAACAATTTGTTGATGAAAAGAAAATAGCCGTAGTTGAGTAAATCAGTGGTTAGGTTGCGGTAAGAAGACGAGCCTGGCTGAGGGGTTGGGACTTGTTTAAGTAGGCATTAGGTAGTCGTGATCAGGCCGAGACCAACTAGGATGAACGCGCCGAATGCTTCACGCACAAAGATTAGAGTCAAGATCAGCAAACTCGATAGACGTTGATATCAAAGAGTAGCGCAGTCGGATGCGAACTTTGCTTGCCGCATCGCACTCCCGCGATAACATGCCGGTGTTTATAGTGTGGCTCGGCTAGCGGAGTTGGCGTGATTGGCCAGATCGGCAAACAAACATTTCACTATCCCGCAGCGCTATCAGCACTCTCGCCCATTTGGCTGTGTTGGGTCTGTCACTGGGCGTTCCCGGCAAAGCATTAGGGTGCGAGTCGGTTTGTTATCTCCACGGGGCAACCGTAGGGCGGTGGCGGGAAATGCCATCCTCGAAGTCTCCCCGCAAACAATGAAACATGCAGGAAAAGTGTTATCGGAGGGCGGGGTGAGCGCCCAAGAGTCGAGACTCCGAGGAGTCAAACTGGAACGAAGCATGATGCACAAACAATCGTTAATCGTGGTCTACATGAAGAATATAGATCGTACGATGGCTTTCGGAGCTTGTACGAAGTACAGAATAGTTACGTCTTGCGATCGTGTGGCCCAAGACAGCGAACGTGATGTCACTTGTTGGCTCCTTTCTTAATGAAGCTCGAAGGTTATGGCAAGACCGTGAAACAGTTACTTCCTGGTAATATGATGATAAGTTACCTATTTTTCCAAAAAAATTTGATGCGGCAAGATTATTACGAGACTGCCTAGAAGATGAGGTCGTTTTTAGCGGCCTCTTGCGATAAATTACTCAATTAAAACCTTTCCTATATATTTGCTTTTACTCAACACCTCCGTTTAGCTAATCTACAATCTGCTAACTACTGGCGAGTGATCCGGATCAAACTCATTCCTTGCCTTGCCCAATAGTTCGGGAGTCGAGAGCAAGCTTAATGCCGTGGCAGCAAGACCTTTACTGCAATCTAGTGCCCTCATGAACGCCTCTTCCGTGCCTGCCGCCGCCGCAAACTCTGGCGTGTGTGGTTGCACTGTCGGGTCAGTTGTCCCGACGCAGAACATGGGGTGAATCCCGGGGACTTGAAATGTCACATTTCCTGGGGACATGTCAGTTGAATCGTCAGAATGAGGGCGATATCGTCGCTCTTCTACGTACCCATGTCTGTGGAAGCTCCCATGGGTTCGTGCCCCGCATCGCAGAGATACTGCCTCCCAAACGCTTTCATGTGATGCGTGAACTCGTCTGATAGGACCATGTTGGGGCGAAGTTCCATGTAGTTTTGATCTCTGCATCCCAGTCAGCTAACAGCAGTTTAGTTGGGACAGCCATTGCACTCACGTCTGCCACTCGCACTCGGCTTCGCAGCCGGTCGCGGCCGCTCCAGCCTTGAAGCATGTTTCAACCTTGCGAGAAATATCGCAAACTTGCTCCGCGCTGCAATCCCTCACATAGTACTCCAGGCTCGCAAAGTCTGGAATGATGTTTGGCTCTGCGCCTCCCTGCCGGATGACGCCGTGCACCCGCGCCGTCGGCGGCAGCTGCTGTCGCAAGAGCGAGATGTTGACGTAGGACGAGACTACGGCGTCCAAGGCATTCCTCCCGTGCCACGGGCTCATTCCGGCGTGGGCGTTTTGGCCCTGGAACGTCACTTTGACCATTTGACGCGCACTGGACTTGGCGGCCGCGATGCCGTCGACGCTTCGCGAGCCGTCGGATGGAAGACAGCCCGTCGGATGCGCCATGAGACACGCGTCGACGCCCGTATAGGCCCCGACCTGGATCAGGCGGATCTTACCACCGCCGCCTTCTTCGGCCGGTGTGCCAAGCAGTCGCACTCTGCCCTGCAGTTTACCATCACGTAGAGCTTCAGCAGTGGCTAGAAACGCGGCAATCGAACACGTCGCTATCAGGTTGTGTCCGCAGGCGTGTCCCAGGCCGGGGAGGGCGTCGTACTCGGCGTTGAAGACGACCAAGCTGCTGCTGGTACCGTACTCGACTTCAAAGCTTGTTTCGAGCCCGTATGCGTGCCTTTTTACGTCGTACCCGAGATTTTGCATGAGTTGGCAGATGTTGTCGTGGGCTTGGAATTCGCGGTAGTTGAGCTCGGGGTTTTGATGAATCTGGCTGTGTTAGTTGCACGAGGCGCGGGAGGGGTTTGGAAAAGGCACCTTTTTGCAGATGGTTGCCAGGTCTTTCTCATGCCGACTGATTGATTCGGAAATGGAGTCGTGCAGCTGGAGACTGGGATCGGTCATGATGAGCGTGATTTGGAGTTGGTGACTTGTGAGCGGTGTAAGTGGGAGTAGAGGAGTGACTGATTAGCGGCGATGACCTCCAAACCGGAAACATGCCGCTCCTCGGCGTGCCGTGATTTATATGCTCATTGAATAGTCCTGTAGCTATCGTAAACTATTCTTCCCTTTATCATCGGAAAACTCCATCTAACTCCGAAGACGCGGGCAGCAGACGACCTGAGGGCATTCACACGCAGCTCGGCTATTTGCACCAATTGGAAGCAAATAAGATTGCCGAGACCACCACTCACCGATCGGGTAAGACGCAGCGATGAGTTCATGCAGTCCGTCCACCCATCTTTGCCGAACTGACCACTCCCCTCGCTTGAGAGAATCGCCACGCCCCTCGGCTCTCTCTCCTATCTGCATCTTCATCCCATCCTCCCAATCTCTTGCAGGGCTATCTCGTCACGTCACCCATCCACATCATGTCCGAAACGACGACCCAGCCCCCCAGCAGTGCCAGCACGGCCAATCGGCCCAGGGTACGGTCCAAGAACGGTACGCTTCAGCACACGCATTGGACGAGCCAAGAACCCCAAAGACGGCTAATCGAGATCTCACAGGCTGCCTGACCTGCCGCATCCGCAAAGTTAAATGCGATGAGCGGCGACCCGTCTGCCAGCGGTGCACAAATCGTCCCACCAAATGCGAATGGCTGGAGCCGGGGAAGCCCCTGATCGGCCGCAGAGCGAAGAGCTCCAAGGCAGGCCTCTTAGGACCCGACACCACCCGCGACTTTCAGCGTCGACTGGCTCTGCTGAAGCCGTCCGTGGGGACTGCTCGGTCGAATGCTAATGGAGGTGTTGCTCCGGTGGAAGTGATGCAGAGCCAAGAAACACCGCGACCGGCCCTCTCGACGAGCCACATCCCACTCTCCAACTCGCTCCGCCTCAGCCCCCAGGACCAAGCGGCCTTCCTGTACATACCCGACTCGATCCTGGTGCTCTCTTACGGCAAGCTCTGGAAATGGAGCTGCTTCTCCTACATCCACAGCCGCATCGCGAGCCAGTACCGGGGCGTCATGCGCAGCTTCATCGCCGTCGCGTCCATGGAGCTGCGCGCCCGAGAAATCCTCGCCGCCGGAGACGGCAGCGTCGAGAGGGCGCAGCGCATCGGGGCCGCGGCCACGGCGCACTATAGCTTGGCCTTGAAGGATCTGTCGTCGCTTCTGGATCGCATTTGCCATTCTGATGGGGGGTCGCAGTCGCAGAGGGAGGATATCGATGCGCTGTTTACAATGTGGTTTCTGATCTTGCGGTTTGAAGCGTATGATGCTGAGAGCACGGGGTCGTCGCTCGTTCATCTTGATGGGATTCGCTCGTTTCTAAGGCCGTACCTGGAGAACGATGGGTACTCGGACGGGGAAATGCTGCCATATGTTTCCCAACCCATGCTGTTATATACCTTGTAAGTCATACTCGTTCCATGACTTTTGATAAGGAACTGATCCTTCAGATACCTGGATGCAGAGTCGGCCTCTAATAACGTAGAAGGCGGCCGGTTCTGCCTCGATCTATTATCCCGTGACGCCAACGACCTCATTTCGCACGAAAACATATTCCGCAGCGCAAGATCCGTCCTCCCAAAGATATGGGGTGATTCGTATCCCGTATCCGAGCTGCTTGACGACTTGGAGAATTATCGACCGCTGCGGTTACACCACCTGTGCCAGGCCGCGAAGCTGGATATCCTTAGACTCTCCAGGGCGGGACCAGATGACGCAGAGGCTGCTGACAAGTTGCAGAAGTTGTGGAAGCATATTCGTAATTTTGGCGATGTACGATCCTTTGCCCCCTTTCCGCCACCTTGGCTCACAAGTGTAGGAATTCGTCGATATTTTACTCCTCGCCAAAAAGACACCCAACTCGGGCGGGAGACGCCTCATGTGGACCGTCTACTCATCAACGCTCGACTTCCACGCCCTCGAAATCGTCTACTCGAGCCTCTACCCGGGCGACGAGTCCCGAACCCGACTCGACTCTGCGCTGGAAAACATCCTAGCCGTCGCAACGAAAGCTCTGGGGGAAGACGCCCGCCAAGTCTACCGCTTCATGTGGGCGCTGTCGGTGGCGGTTTGCAAGGGCGAGGGCCACGGCGACCACGAGTGGCTCTCGGCTCAGCTGGAGAGGGCCCGCGTTTTGATGCCGAATTTTGGAGTTCCTGGGCTGAATCTGCTGAAGGAGAAGCCAGTTCGTGGTTAGGCGGATTGGAGAGGGAGCTGAAAATGCCTTGCGATTTATGCAGGGTCGTGATTGGTTGATGGATGTGAATATAGTCTCTCGAACTGCCTTATTTGGCATAGTCTCAAGAGCGCTAAGCCTTAAGGATGCACTATTTATTGTCCATTATCCTCGCAAACGCGCACATGCGCATTCCCCTTCGGATAAGCTGACATGAAGTCTCGCCTTGTTTTCGTTCGTATCTTTCCTGTCACTGGTTCTGATGTTTCTCGCTTTGTTCCTCGTCTTTGGGGCCTATTCTGCAACCACAAAACCTTCATTCCGTCCAACTTGCTTCAACCCCCAGAAACGACCCAATCGTTCACAAATTCACAAATCACAATGGCCTCAATGGCGACAATTCGGGCGCAGTCGACTCTGACCCCGGTCACGGCCACCTTTGCAGCTGCTACTCCATCATCCAGCGCGGCATCATCGAGCAGTCACGGTGGACTCTCTACAGGCGACATTGTAGGCATCGCCATAGGATGTACCGCTGCGTTGCTAGCCATTTCCACCTGCCTTTTCCTCTGCTGCTGCAACGTGCGATTACGGCGTTCAGGGAAGCGCTCCAAGTCACAACATCGCGTTGTCGCTTGGATGAGCGACCCCTCTCCAGGACTGTCACTGGACACATCCGAAAACAACGAGAAGCCGTCTTCTTATGTTCCCTCTCTGCCTAGATTAGTCGTGCCGGCGGGGGAGGAACCACAGCATGGGCTCTTTCTACCGGCCGGGGAGCAGTCGAGCGAACGAGCTTCTGAATCAAGCGTTTCATCGAGATCTGACTCGGTGTCCGAATCGTCGTCGGGCATTTCAACCACTTTCGAGACACACAAACGGCAGGCGGTGGATGAGTTGATGGCCGAGGCGAGTCTCATCTTGCGACAAAATCCACTCATCGGGATAAGCATACGGGCTGGAGGCAGGGACTCGTCCAGCGATTCCAACACTCTCGATGGAACCGGGAGTGATGGCGTGGGTAACTTCGCGAACCCATCGAGTCCATCTTGGGTTATTCCCAGATTTGCTGGTAGGTTTTGATAGGTCGATTCCCTCATAATCCATGCTAACGAGCCAAAGAGCCATCTCCGCGTACTGCGTTCCACCCCATCGATGTCTTGTCTGTGGAGCAATCGCACTTTGGCGACGGCAACCGTCCCGGGACCGACTCAACATGCTCCGGTCGCCTGTCGCACGAGACAAGTACAAGCAGCAAGCGATCAAGGGAGGGCAGCGGGGCATTCCGTGCCTCCAGTGAACATGAAGGCGGCGAAGGAAACGACTCGAAAAGATTCAAACGAGATTCCTTACCTGGGGGGCTCGCGAGCCCCAGATTTGCATGTCCTTTTTATCGTCGCAACGCGAGGAGGCATTTGAAGAACAGGTCGTGTGGTGGTCCTGGGTGGACCTCGATTCACCGCGTCAAGTGAGTTTCCGCATGCAAGAATGACTGTAAGTTCGCTGACTTTCATAGGGAGCACATATATCGATGTCACATGCTGCCTGTCCACTGCCCACGTTGCGGCGAAATCATGGCGTCGGAGTCTGAATTGAGGAGCCACCAGAGGCTCCCCGAGGGATGCGCCGTGAAGCTGGTCGATCTACCCGAGGGCATAGACAGGGAGCAAGAGATCTTGCTTCGCAAGAAGAAAAAGAAAGGATCGGAAGAGGAAAAGTGGTTAGATGTCTATCGGACCTTGTTCCCCGACGAAGATGGGGACCTGATTCCATCGCCTTGTGAGTTGTCAACCATCTACAGAGATTTCGAGCGCTGACTAAAGGGAAAAGATTACGACGACTGCCAAGTTTCGGAGGTCGAGCGCCAATGCCAAGACGCCTTGACACAATACGAGAGATTTCAACGACGCGAATTGCTCCGAGCGGTGAGAAAGCAACTCGAAGAAGCTGCGTCGGATCTGGCCGGGCCCCTGAAAGATCAACTCCGAGATCAGTTGGGAGACATCATCCGCAAGGCGCAGACCCAAGTATATCACTCATATCGATCAAACGACCCGAGCCGGGAACTCAGCAGAGCCACTACGGTAAACACGACAAACACCACAAGTTCATTGCATTCTGCCCTAGAGGCAACCTCAAGGTCCCCAACGGCCGCGTTTGAGTCGCTTGCCGCAACTTCGGCGGTTCACGAGTTTCCCGGAGACGAAGCAGTATATGCGAGATTCGGCGTGATGGATTATGCGGGCCCGCGAGATCCCCTCGGCCGAGGCCTTGCGGACATGTCGAGGATGGAAATGGGGCTGGCTCAAGGCCCAGAGGTGATTTACGAAGATGGAGGGGACTTGAATGTTCATGGAACTGGAGGTAATGTGATGGAAGATGCATCGGTCGTCTATGAAGGGGGTGTGGCGCACGCGGAGCAAGTCCATGACCCCAGTTTTCAGCTGGTTCTGGAGAGCGCGGAGTTGAATTCATGGTATGACGATGGTAGATTTCAATTTCCTCGTGCTTGAGCATGCCTTGTTTCACATTAGATTTCTTGATACTCAGATATTTGGTCTTTCAATTTGATGAACTCACGATCTCTAAGTTTCACTGATTATTTCAGCTGGATAAACGTCACAGCTGAGAACTACCAACTCAGGCGTGCAGTGTTTTCTTCTCGAGATAAAGTCGGGAACTTGGTGGTGGACTTGAACGACTCATTCTCCTAGAGTTGGTCTTGTCTACTAACCGAATACCGTATCGAGGCACATGCTTGGCATGTTGGCAATGGGTGGAGTTATGTAAGCCGGCCTCTTATACCACAACGTCGGATGCCCAGTTGTTGGTTCGCACCTCAGCCTTAGATACATGCACCAATCATCTCCCTAACAGGACATGCACCCGCCCCCGCATGTCATGTGCTTTGCCTGCATCCAACATACGAAAAGAGATCCTCCTCCTCTACATTAGTTATGCGAATAGTAACACACCTCATCGCAGTCACCACCAGCCCCATGGTTCTTCTACGAGTTTTGACCGACGATCCACATCACCTTGGCCCATCACTGGAATGCCATAGGAGCTGCTAAACGACACACCGTAGGTCGTGTCCGACGGTTTGTTGGCCGCCGTAGCTGCCGACGATGAAACTGACTTCACCAGCATCTTGACTTCTTATGTTTTTTCTGAGCGCTGCCGCAACGTCCATTGTATGGCTCACGTCACGGATGAGGTGATTCGGTACGAGACTCACGCCAGGTCGAGCGGGCATTACTTTGGTGGGACTTTGGCACGCCGTCGCACATGGCGGCCAAGGCTGGGAGGAGGCATGTCGTGGAGTTTCTGCTGGGGCTGGGGGCGGATGCTACCATCAAGAGCACAAAGGGACATACTTTGATGGGGAAACACAACACAACCACACAACCACACAAGGGCCGGTGGTCAACTATAGGGTAGGTCGCAAGAGACGAGCCGAAGGGAGAGGGACGCAAATGGAGGGATAAGGTGCCGGAGGAAGGTCTGATCCAATACAAACAAAGAGGGACCAATTAAAATCCTCCACTAGCCACAGCACTAGCCACGGTGGCTCAAACTCACTGAATTACGAAAATCCCCAACTACCACAATACAGCGGCAGAGTTTGCGACGAATGCTGGGAATCATGATATTGCGGCCTTGTTAGCGGTTGGGAAGAATGGTTAAAACTTGAAGCTCTTGGTTATTTGCTATAATACAGGTACTAAGTGATCCCGACTACCAATCATCATCATCATCGCCGCTCCCATACGCGTCCCCGTCATCGGAATCATATCCTCCTCCTTGGTCCGACTCTTCATTCGCATCCCCGTTATCGGAATCATATCCTCCTCCTTGGTCCGACTCTTCATATCCGGCATCCTCCGAGTAATCCGGGGCTTCGCTCTCGTATGCTTCTTCCGAAAGGTTTCCCTCATCGTCGTCGGAGTCTTGGCCATCGCTTTGCTCCTCTTCTGATTCGCTCTGCTGCTCGCTCTCTTGGTCAGTGTCTTCTGCTTCAGTGTCGCTCTTGTCCTCGCTTTCTTCTCCCGCTTCGCTGTCACTCTTCTCACTCTCTTCCTCGGCCTCGCCATCGCTCTTCTCACTCCAGTCCTCTTCCTCGCTATTACTTCTCTCGCTCGCGTTTTCGTCCTCGCTGTCGCTCCTCTCACTCTCACTGCCACTCTTCTCACTCGCTTCCTCATCTTCGCTATCACTCTTCTCGCTCTCGTCCCCATTCTCAATATCACTCCTCTCGCTTGCGTCCTCCTCCTCGTTGTCGCTCTTGCTCTCGCTGTTGCTCTTCTCATCCTCACTATCTTCCTCGTCCTCACTGCCACTCTTCTCACTCTCGTCTCCATCTTCGCTATCACTCCTCTTGCTCGCGTCCTCGCTGTCACTCTTCTCACTGTCACCTTCCGCCTCACCCTCAGTGTCGCCCTTCTCACTCTCACTCCTCTCAGTACTGTCGCTCTTCTCCTCGTCGTCATCCTCCCATTCGCTGTCGCTCTTCTTCTCATCGTTATACTCCCCTTCGCTGTCGCTGTTCTTGTCACTGTCCCTCATGTCCTCACTTTCTTCTCCATCCTCGCTGTCACTCTTCTCCTCACTTTCCCCTTCGCTTTCAGGAATCAGATCTTCATCGCTGTCTTCGTCGTCGTAAATAATAGTTCCCTCCTCCTCGTGGGCGTTCGTTCCTTCCTCGTCGTTGGATTCGGTTCCTTCATCGTGAGAGTCGGTTCTTTCCTCATCGTGGGGGTTGGTCCCTTCGTCGTCGGGAAAGCTGGCTCGTTCCTCATCGTCAGAGTTGGTCCCTTCCCCATTGTGGGTGTTGGTTCCTTCCTCATCGTGGACGTTGGATTCGTCATCGTGACCGTCCTGATCGTGCTCTTGCTCACCATCATCGCCTTGTTGACTGCGATGACTCGCATTCTCATCCTGACCATTCTCATTCTCACTCCGGACCTCATCTTGCAAAACATTTTCGCCATCCCTTCCATCTTCGCTCCGAGATCCGTCATCCTCCTCGTTGTGAGATCCATCACCGTCGCCTTCATTCTCGCCCAGGTCATTGGCCTTGCTCGACTGCGGAGCATCGCCGACATTACCATCATCCGATCCTTGAGAATCCCCTTGAATCATTTGGTCGTCGCTGTCAGGATGGTTGACATTTTCGATTCCAGCAGGATTGACGATGCCATCATCAACGTGGCCCGCCTCATCGTGGCCCTCAACCTCGGCGTCAGCGTCGAGGTTTGGTGCCTCCGACTCTTCGGAACCATTGTGCATCTCATGGGCAGCATATGCCGCCGCCGCTGCGCCCACCGCAGCAACACCAGCAACCGCCGCTGCATTGACACCGGAGCTCTCTTTGCCGCCTTCGGGTGGCGCAGGGTCTTCTCGATGATCTCGGATGTGCTCCTCACGGGAGCCGCTATTCTGGTCGTGTTGGGCACTAGTTGGCTGCTCATTCGAAGTTTCGGGTGCGGGTCGAGGCTTGAGGGAATCATCGACCGGAGGCTCCGTTTCCTGAAATGGGGGAGGCAGTGGTTTCCCATGGTCTGGTTTCTCATCTGGATTCCTGTCTGTCTCCTCATCTGGCTTATTATCTGGCTCCTCGTTCGGCTTCTGGTTTGGCTTCTCGTCTGGCTTCTCGTCTGGCCTCTCGCCTGGCTTCTCGTCTCCCCTTTTCAGCTCCTCATCCTGGGTGTGGGGTTTATCCTGCGCTTCAACTACATTCTCGCCTGGAACCTCACTTGGCCCCTTGTCTGGCTTTGGTTCGGGCTTCTTGCCTTGCGTCTGATCTTGGCCCGGCCCTTTCTGGGGTTTCTGCGGCGAAATAGAATCTTGCTCCGAAGAATCTAGTCGGTGGCTCTCGGCCCCAATGTCCACACCGGCCGCGACAGACAAGTCCGTCTCGTTGGTCGCTGAAGGATTCGCATGCTCTGGAGAAGAACTATTCGGCTGTGGAGCTGTCGATGAGGCATTTGTTTCTGTTGAAGGGGGATTAACCGCTCCGACGGGTTTGGAATTGCCAGTCTGGGTTTGTCCCCCGTTTGATGGAGTCGATGGATCATCTTGTGTGTGTGGTTTTTCTTCATTCTGTTGAGTCGACTGTGGCTGGGCTTCAGTTGGAGATGCAGTTTCATCATTGGGTGCGTGCCCGACGTTGACAGACGTTTGAGCATCGATGGATAAGCTAACCGAAGTCGAGGCGTTGGCACTGACTTCGGCCGACGTTGCTGGAGGGCTTGTCTCAGAGGTACCCTCCTGAGCACTTGGAGGTTTTTGGCCAGTTTCTGGGGCGCCGCTCTGGTTGGGCGGCGTTTCCAGTTCTCCTCCCACTGAGTGTTGAAGTTGTTCCTCTGCACCTGAAGGGGTGCTGTTCGGATCATGAGAAGGCTGCAGTTCGTTACCCGGGGTTTCAGGAGGCCCCCCGCCTGAGTTCTGGGTAGATGTTTGCTGTTCGCCGCCCGCAGTTTCAGAAAGAGGCTGTGCTTGGATGCCCAAGTCTTGGGGAGAAGTTTGTTGTTCGCTGCTGGTTTCAAGAGGAGACGGCTGTTCTTCGCCAGGATTATCAAGAGGAGGCTGCTGTTCTTCACCTGGATGCTCGGGAGGAGGCTGCTGTTCTTCACCTGGATTCTCAGGAGGAGGCGTTGCTTGGACACTTGGGTCTTGGGGAGAGGTTTGTTCGCCGCTGGCTGCTTCAGGAGGAGGCTGCTGTTCCTCACCTGGATTCTCAGGAGGAGGCGTTGCTTGGACACTTGGGTCTTGGGGAGAGGTTTGTTCGCCGCTGGCTGCTTCAGGAGGAGGCTGCTGTTCCTCACCCGGATTCTCAGGAGGAGGCGTTGCTTGGACACTTGGGTCTTGGGGAGAGGTTTGTTCGCCGCTGGCTGCTTCAGGAGGAGGCTGCTGTTCCTCACCCGGATTCTCAGGAGGAGGCGTTGCTTGGACACTTGGGTCTTGGGGAGAGGTTTGTTCGCCGCTGGCTGCTTCAGGAGGAGGCTGCTGTTCCTCACCCGGATTCTCAGGAGGAGGCGTTGCTTGGACACTTGGGTCTTGGGGAGAGGTTTGTTCGCCGCTGGCTGCTTCAGGAGGAGGCTGCTGTTCCTCACCCGGATTCTCAGGAGGAGGCGTTGCTTGGACACTTGGGTCTTGGGGAGAGGTTTGTTCGCCGCTGGCTGCTTCAGGAGGAGGCTGCTGTTCCTCACCCGGATTCTCAGGAGGAGGCGTTGCTTGGACACTTGGGTCTTGGGGAGAGGTTTGTTCGCCGCTGGCTGCTTCAGGAGGAGGCTGCTGTCCATCTTCCGGCTTGCTAGGAGGATGCTGTTCGTCTTCCTGTTTCTCAGGAGGAGTCTGCTCTTCGTTACCCGACGTCTTATCAGGCTTCTTATTTGGTTTCTTTTCGGGTTTATCGTCAGGTTTCTTCTCGGGCTTATCGTCAGGTTTCTTCTCGGGTTTCTGGCCAGGCTTCTTGCCGGGCTTTTTCTTGTCTTTCTTGTGCTTGTCTCCTTCCGAATCACTCGAATCATGTTTCTTGATCCTGTTGGGTTTGGAGGGATTCCCTTTCGACTTGCCGTGCTGGGAGCTTCCGTGGTGTCCGATGCCTTCCAAGGAGGACTTGAGTGAGTCGAACAGGCTAGGGCCATGACTCTTCGAGCTTCGCCCATCCCCTCCGGGGCTCTTCAGTTGACGACCTCCACCCGAACTCCCTTGCCGTGCACTGCTTCCACCACCTGAGCCCCCGCCGCCCCCTGAGCCGATATTCAGCCCTGAACTGCCGCCACTTGCACGAGAAGGCTTCGGACCAGAACTGCCGCCGCTCGCTCGCGTAGGCTTCTCAATGGAACCTCCCCCATTCTCACGAGGAGGCTTCTGCTTGGAACTTCCTCCACCTGCACGCGCAGGCTTCTCACTGGAACCTTCGCCATTCTCAAGAGCAGGCTTCTGCTTGGAACTTCCTCTACTTGCACGCGTAGGCTTCTCACTGGAACCTCCGCCACTCGCACGAGGAGGCTTTTGATCGGAACTGCCGCCGACCTTGACTTTTCCGTCTCCAGCTCCCGACTTCTCCTCGTGGCTTCGCTCCGTCTTTGTTTTTGTCTTTGACTTGGACTCAGCAACCGCTAGCGACGGTCGGTCAATAGATAGCCCACTAAGCAACGGTTCCCCAGGCTTTGAATTCCCGCTTGGAATCTTTTCGAGGACCTTGTCAACGAAGCGGCCCTTCTTTGTTTCTCCTGGTTGAGGTTCGAACATGGCCAGAAAATTGACAGTCCCCGAAATCGACGATGCATCATCAATCTTCAAGAGATGTCGAAGCGACTTGGGGAACTGTTTCGTCTTTTCCCTGACGGAGATTTGCGACCGACGCTGGTAGTCGCCTAGAGACGGCGTGTGCATCATGCCCTCGAAGGGCATCGGGTCTGGTCGAGACCAGTGATTGGCTGTCGCGGAGAGTCTCGTTTTGGGTCGACTCTGCTCCAAGCCCAGGGCGGAGGACACTGCAGTGTCCACGGCGACTTCGATATTTGCAGCTGTAACTGCTGACTTCTTGGTTTTCTTCGGCAAAGATGGTTCAACGGTAACTGCTAAAGGTGCGACCTGGTTGGATTCGACAGAGATGTCGAAATTTGCGGCTGCCACCGCCTTGGCAGACTTCTTGGACTTGTTCGACGAGACTTTCTTGTCGCCCAAAGGTGTTTCATCTGGAAGAGGCGAGGGTGTGATGTGGATAGACTCGACAGCCACGTCGACGATTGCGGCTGTCGCTACCGACTGCTTTGCAGACTTCTTGGATGTCTTTTTGTCATTCAAAGACCAAACTGCCGGGATGGACTGCGATGTAGTGTCGGAAGTGACATCAACAGCTAGAGAGCGTTTTGGTGTCTTGGGTAAAACCTGTGTGTCATCTAGAGATGGAGTGGCTTGAGATTCAGGCGACGATGCATCGTCTTTGCATACCATTGTGGACGCGGAAGAAGACTTATGAGCCACGGAAGTGACTTGTCCCACGCTAACAGCGGTTTTCGATCGCCTCTTGGACTTGACCGGAGCATCAATGGCGGAAATCTCGGCCGCTTCGACAGCCTTGACTCGTTTCGACCGCTTCTTGGTCGCCGACGTGGCCACGTCCAAGCTGTCCGTCTTGCTCTCGAGCGTGGCAAGGTCATCAGAGATGGCGATATCGGTAGTCTTTTGCGCCTTTTTCCGCTTGACCAGAGTGGCTGCCTCGTTGATCTCCCCGTCGACGAGCTTGGTGATCTCCGTCTTGCGTTGGGCAACGACGGTTTCGGACGTCGACGTCTCCGTCATGTGTCGGGATACCTCGTGCTTGGCCGGTTTGGATTTGGGAGGTTTGTTTGACGGAGTGAGGACCTTGGCAGTGTCCATGGATGTGGGAACAGTCTTCTCGGACGTGTGGCTGGTCTTGGGAAGCTGTTCGACATGTGCGGCGACCACGGGATCTTTGTTTTCGTCGACATGACTGGAAATGGGAAGAGTCTTGACCCGCAAGGAAGACCGCTTGGCTTTTGTATTTTGGGCCGCAATCGAGGAAGAGTCACCTGGAGACCCGGTTGCGTTGGGTATGATTGCTGTGGTCATCTGCATTGGCGGAGCAGGATGGAATGGGTTGCCGACTCGTAACGCAATCCTCGCATCCTTCTCCATGGCGATGGACATCAACTTCACCTCAACCAAAGACAAGCGATCCTTGGTGATGTGAAGTTGGTCCATGTAGAAAGGTTTCTGCTCCCTTTGCAACCACTCCCAAGCTGGCTTGGCCGTGGGCAACGCCGGGATTCGAAGGGTGGGCGGTGTCGGCGAAGGACCCTTCCATTTGGAACGCGGTTGGAGCGAGATGAAGGTGAAGTCGTCCTCGGTGCCAGATTGAGACAGGCGAGGATAGCTCTGCTCAGACAACTTGGCTTTGAGCATGAGTTGAGCCCATGAAGTGCCTTGGCCGGCTTCTGTGCCGTTTTGGTTGTCGGCCAGTGCAGCAGCAGTCATGGACCAGTAGTTGAAGCCATGAGATGTGACAGCGGCGAGACATTCGACGCAGAGCTTGCTCGTCTCGAGATAGCTGGCGCGCACGTGGAAGCTCGTGGCGTGGAAGAAGCCCAGCCGACTTGGATACGGAGCCTTGTCGACGTCGAGGATTCGGTACTTAGGAAAGTGTCGACACCCAAGGCCGAAGCCGTCGAGGCGACTGAAGACGTGTTCGGCTGAGCCGGGAGTAAAGCTCTTCTGGCAAATCGAGCTTCGGGGGACAGCAGCAGCCCAATCTGCCGGTATGAAGGGAGATGGAGAAAGAGGTTGGGCTTGATGGGTGCCGTTGAGAAGCGAAGGCGTAGTCATGATTCCGTCTGGTGACCATGCATGAAAAGAGGGAGGGAGAGAAGAGACAGACTCGATTGAGTTGTCTGAGAGCTTGTGAGGGTTTCGTTTGGACAATTGCAGAATTCAGCGATGATTTTGAAGGGCTCCGGCCTACAGCCTGATTCTCAAGATGTCCCGAATAGGACCGACGGAGGAGGCTCTCCTAGGAGGCTAGCCGCTCGCTTGTGTAAGCAGTGATGCTTAAATTAGGTTCCTGCAGAAGGCAACACGACCTGCCTGCCGTCTCTAAGCCGGTGTTGCAAACATGCAGTTGTGCGTTGCAGTCGGGCAACCCAGTGGAGGCTTGGTATTCGAGCAATGCTCGCCTCGTGTTTGTCGTTCAAATTCAAAAAGTACCGACTACTTTGTCCCGAGGTACCTTTGCCTCATGCAGCCCTGAATCCACAATCCAGGGGGTCAGACTGACAACAAGCCTATCCCGGCCCGCCAACACTGCCACCACACCCTCGTTCCAGATGCCCCCTCGCATCCTCGTGGTGGGGGAGTGTCGAGCTGAAAGGCAAACTAGCCAAGTTCAACAACGATGCAGATGCAAATGCAAGGTGAATTACGTGAGCCGTTTGGGGGCTAGAGCCTCACTCAGAAGCAAATCAGGCTCGACTTTCGGGTACTCAGCCATCCCCCGGAATTTTTCGAGAAGGTCCAAGGTGCATGAGAAACGATGTTTTTTTTTTTTCTAGGCCCTGCTCGTCTGGTCATCCTTGTAGTGCTTCCCCTGGCCACCCCCGTCGTTCACACTGTCAGACCTTATTATTCCTTTGTTCTCGCATGGCCTATCATCTGGCTACTGGATGAGATTCACTCAACTTTGCACTATTTCACATTTTGTTATTTTATGAATAGTTTCTACTGTACCCCCGTCGCCCATTGAACCAACACCGCCGACCACACCCCAGCCGGTCTTCATCTGGCTTCCCTGCTTAACCATTGCCATGGAGCGCAAAGACTCGACCGCATTCGCGAAATCTCAGATTCACGGCGCATCGTTGAGCCCAGGCATCATTCGCCAGCTCAGCAACCTGAACATGGACCAAATGAAGCCCTCCCAGGCCGACTTCGATCGCGCGACGCAGCTCATTGACGAGCACCGTCTCCAGATCGGTAGCCGGAAAAGCAGCTCGCTTGGCATGAAGCACGCAAACGCCGTTCTTGAACGAATCGCCGAAGGTGACGTCCAGAATCTTACCGCTGGTCTTGTTCAGGCCCTGATCGACTTGGGCGGCGACGTCTGTCTGAAGCGCCGCAAGAGCTCCAATCTGTTCAAGCGAATGAAGCGTAAGGACAGCGAGGACGTCCCCAGCGACCTCCTTAAAAAGGCCACCATGAACTGTCCCGTCGAGATCATCTACGTGCTGGTCCAGACGGCTGACGACAGAGCCCTGAACCAGGCTCTTCCCGTGGCCATCACCAAGGGCTATAGCGATAAGGTATTCATTCTGTTGGCAAAGGGCGCAGACGCCACTGAGTTGTGCTCCGAGTTCCGCAATGCAATCCACAACAGCCCCGACGAGATGATTGAGCTTCTCTTAAGAGAGGCACGCGGAGCATGCCAGGACTGTCGCAACAATGGTCTCGTGCAAGCTGCAACATCTGGAGCCATGGGCAAGGTGAAGCTTCTCCTCGGGAAGCGCGCCGACGTCTTGTTCAACAATGGCGAAGCTCTGCTGGGAGCCATTCGTCACAGATTCGAAGACATTGCAGTCGAGATTGCTTCCCACGAGAAGTTTCAGTCTCACTACCCGATACTCGACACGGCCGTGGGAGAAGCATACAGTAGAAGACAATACAAGCTTATGATGGCGTGCCTTCAAGCGGGAGCAAAAGGTCCTACTGTCAACGAAACCTTCGCTGCCGTCATGAGAAAGAAGGAGACGCACCTAGTGGACATGTTCATCCGACACGGTGTCGCAGTTCCCTATGAGGGCGGCAATGCACTGCGAGACGCTGTGAGGGACGGTCAGCGCGACACTGTCAACATCATTCTGCAGGGCAAGCCTGCGCAGCCGGTCCTCGCCGAGGCTCTCTTGGAGACGGCCAAGCTTCGCGAGGTCCGACGTTGCCACGACATGGTCGAACTGCTCATCACGGCCGGGGCTCGCGGTGAGGCCGTCAGCGAATTGCTGATCAAAGTCCTTGACAAGTCCCTTCTCCTCGGAGATGAGAGATCCCGATTGAACCTGCTTCGCCTGCTCTTGGCCCAGGGGAGGGCAGACGTCAATCTCCATCAGGGACGATGCCTCGCCATTGCCGTGGCCGAGAATCGCGTCCAGGTGCTGGCCATGCTGCTCCAGAGCGGTCCGTCCATCCAAACGCTCTGCACGACCGTGAAGCCAGCCATGAACCTCGCCATCACGGAGCAGAGACAAGCGATAGTCAAGATGATACTGAAAGCCGGCCATGTGACCTCGGCCAACGGCGTGGCATACGACGAAGAACTCCTATCTTCCGCCATGAAAGCTGCATCAGAGCGCCTGCTCCTCAACGACATCAAGTCCCTGACCGCGTTCAAGCCCACAACGTCCATGTACAAGTCGAGCTTCGCGACAGCCATTTCTGGCAGCCAAAAATGGCTCACACCCTCAGGCCTCGAGGTGGTGCAGTTCCTGCTCGAAGGCGGCGCCTCGGGAAACGCACATGCAGTCAGCGCCGCCTTTTCTGGCGCCGCGAAAATGTTCCACCACGACGCCGTTGATATGCTGCTGCACTGCATAAGCCCACAGGCGCTGGACGTGGCTCTGACGGGCGTAGTGGCTTCCTCTTCGGCTTGGCAGGCACCGGAGCGCCTGTGGCTGCTCCAGCTGGTGTTGGAGTGTCGGGGGGAGTGGCGGTGCACCGGAGACGCGGCAGATGTGGCTCTTGTGGAGGCGGCCAAGACTCACGTTCAAGAGCATAAGTCAGAGGATGCGATTGATCTTCTGCTCTGCGTTGGCGGGAAGGCCGATGTCAATTTTCGTCAGGGCGAGGTTTTGAGAGTTGCGATCCAAGCTGGCGATGAGTTGCTGTTGAAGAAGCTGATCGCATTTGGCACCACATCAGCCACCTTGACGCAAGCCTTCTTTAGGATCATAACCGAGCCTCTGGAGGAGAAAAAAGTCCTCTCGCTCTTGGACATTCTCTTCAGCAGCAAGAATGGCTCCGATGGAAAGTGCGATGTCAAGGCCCTGCTTCCAGGTGGCCTCTCTCCTCTGGCCGGATGCATCATGGCCCACCGCGACTCCCCAAAGTTGGTCCAGCGGCTTCTCAAGCTGGGGTGCCCCCTCGAGACCCAGTTCCAGTGGACGCTGGATGCCCAAAATGGGGTCGGCCAAGAAGCCGTTACGGTGCTGACGTGGAGCCTGGCGGTCGGCAAGGTCGACCCCAAGATTACCGGAGTGCTGGTAGACGCCAAGGGTGAGTTTATTTCCGTACATTGTAATCGAATTTGCTGACATTCTTGAAAGCCAACGTCAATTCCGTCACCTCCATCTCCAAGGCGACACCCCTGATCGTCGCCGCGAGATATGGCATTTCCGACATGATCCGCAAGCTCATCCACGCCAAGGCCAGAACCACGGAGCGAGACAAGTTTAGAAAGACTGCCCTGTGCTACGCATCTCGGGAGGGCCATCTAGACGCCGTGAAGCAGCTCGCGGGAGTAAAGCACACCGTTAATGACGGGAGCCTCCACGATGCAGCGCGCAATCTTCACAGCGAAGTAGTCGAGGTGCTGATTAAGGCGAAGCACGAGCCTAACTTCCGCAGCTTCGAGCACAAGGGGAGAATGGCACTTCAAGAGCTGGCGTGCGCGTGCGATGGTACCGCGAGCCCTTCTCAGATTGAAGACACCGTCATGGCTCTGGTCAACAAAGAGACGGACCTGATGGCCAAGGATACCATTTCCAACAAGAACGCGCTGTTCCTCGCCTTGGACCACCCTCAGCCCCTGGAGATTGTCAAAGCCCTCCTCGACAAAGCCATGTGGTCCAAGATCAACGACCCAAAGAACCTCCTCATCGAGACCGACCCCGGCACGGGCGTGAAATACGCCTACTCCCCTAACATGTACGTGCAATTTCCGTGTTTCAGAGGCAACCGCAAGCATACCCAGCAGCTCCTCGGCCTCTTGAACATGAAGGGCTGCGAGCCTCACTTCTACGCCGTGTCGGGACCTCAGCCCAGCAAGGCCGTCGGCGTGCCGCAGAAGCTGCGGGACGAAGACGACAAGCGGCGGGCGGCCGAAGAGAGGCGGAGGGCGGCCGAGGAGAAAAGGAGACTTGCCGAAGTGGAGCACGCGGATAAGCTGCGCCGGCAGAAGGAGGAGTCGGATCTGGCTCTGGAGCTGCTGAGGAGGAAGAACTTGGAGACTGAGGAGGCACGGAACAGGGCACGGCAGCAGAAGGAACGGTAATGAGCCTGGAGGGGCGTAATTTGGAGTTTCAATGATCTACTTAACGACTTAATTTGCAAGTTGAATACCTACTTCGAGTCTCTCTGTGCTATCATTCTGATCACAAGAATCACTTCACGAAGCTACCTGTGGGATTTCCGCTTGAAACTGTGATATCTCCGCAGACAGCTCCTAATACTCTTTGACCCTACCTACGAAAAGACAAACATTGAAGCTCTGTCAAAAAAAGCAAAGCTTCCTCACCACCATCTCCCGTCTACTGCTCTACGCAGCATTCACCCTTATCTGTGCCAAGCCCAATCGGCAATTTTCAAACATCGTTTCTCACGTAAGTCGGAGCCCGGCTCGGGTCTCGGACATGGAAGCCTCAATTTGAATCAATTCATGTTGATAATCTATTAATACACGCCAGCTTGATTAAAACAGTTGGTGAACGAATGCGTAACAAGCCCTCCTCGTGACGTCCTTTTGCAAGCGCGAGGTCGTGTCGAGGGACTTTTGGTTGCACATCTATGCCGTAGTTGCTGCTGTGTCTTTGCGCGCAGCGAGTGTCTCAAACGAGAAGGAGGCTAGCCGTTGATGGGGTCGTTGTCGTGGCGGTTGATGATACCCCATGCAAGCTGCATGCAACCCTCCATGTGGCCCAAGCCACTTAAAGCGAATTGCTTTATTGGCCCATTAAACTTGAGCGCACAGTCTAATCGTCTATTTTTCCATAAGTGTGTGTGTCCCTCTTTGCGTAACAGGCTGCAGCCTGATTCAGGGGACGGCATTCCAGCACCATCGTAGGTTCCACACTCCACGATACACGCTTGGGTGAGTTACTTGATGGTAACGTACCCTGAATGGCCCCCATTGTGCCCTTCCTCGGTCTATTGTTTCGCTGGCTAGTGTATCCGTACCGTATCACTCGACGCATGCACTGCGCGCGTGCGACAAGCCACGCCGCCTTTCAAGCCAAGGCCACGCCCTACGTATAAGCCACCAAGCCTCCGTCATTACCGCACAAGAGGGAAGATTTCAGATCTACCCACACATCGAACCAACTCAACCCTCGTGACCTCGTTTAGATGGTCACACCACCAAGTGAGCGCTACGCCCTGGCCTCCAATAGGCAAGGTTATAGTCGCGCAGGGGCCGCAGTGCAGGAGCAGCTTTCAACTCGGGATGGGTTATCAACCCTGGAACAACAAGTATCACGATCGAGACCCTCCAATCCAACTGATTCGCGCCAGCAGTGTTATTGCCGCAAATCGAGGAAGTGAACGGCAAGGCAACCGCGAGGGGTCGGGGGTGTGATAGCCCCCAACCTATTAGCCGATCGAGTAGGGCTTGCGGTTCAGCTGAAACAAGGAGAGCAAGGCCTCGGCCAAGTCCGACTGAGTTGCCACCGATTTGAAATCAGGGAGTATTTTGATAGTCATACTTTCATCCACCATCAGGAATCGCGAATCACGATTCAATGTCATATCTTGAATTCTTGATACTAAATTGCTAATGATCATATGTCATTGCCTCCCAATTCGTGGTTTTTGGATGATCGTGATGGTCGTTCCAACTTTCTAATTCCATACCTGTTGTATTGTATGTCTGATAACACGAAAGCGTTGAGCTGAGTCATGAAGTTGAAACTACAATGTCCATGAGCGATGACGACCTCCGAATGACGAAGCTTCATTATCTTCCCGTAGCGGTAACCGTCACTTCAGACAAATTCAAGAAGATCAAGAAAGCATGATTTCCCCTGTAACCCCTATATTGCTCACTACCTACGAATACACCACAGCTAACACTAGACTTCCACACTCCCAGCACTCAAAATCACCCGTACTACCCCCTCGGCAACAGTCTTCCATCCAACACACTTCCACACCAGACTCTGCAACAGTCCATCCAACACACTTCCACACCAGACTCTGCAACAGTCCATCCAACACACTTCCACGCCAGACTCTGCCTTGCCGAACAAGACACAAAGGCGCTGGGCCAACTGGGAACCCGCCATTCACTAATTGCGGCCCTTGCGGCCCTTCTTAGGTTTGACGGTGTTCTTCTTGACCCAGGTGCATCCGATCATGGCCGTCAAAAACCATAGCACGGTGCAGACAATGGTGAACCCATAGAGGGCTCGCCACTTTTCGCAATCGGCCTTGGTTGTGCCCTTCTCACGGCCCTCGTCGAAAGGCCCGATGATGCCTCCGCAATTCTTATTGGCGCCCTAAAACCATGGTTAGCTAAAGATGCTTGACACGTTTCAGATAGCCATAGTGTATCAAGAAGTCGGGAGAAAAGGTCATTCGTGTACTTACCCACATGATCCAAGCGGTGACAGCGGCGTTGGCGACAGCCAAGAAACCATCGATGTAGTAGTTCATGTGGTTGCTCGAAAAGGGGAGCAACCAGATAAAGCCGAAGAAGGCGGACACGACGGAGACCACGACGGCTATGATGAAGCGCGAGTGGTACTCGGTGTTTTCGCCTTCGCCGGACGAAATGTACTTGCTGGCGAGGCTGATGACAACGACCGCGCCAACCAGCTGGAAGGCGCGGAGAACCATCATGATGATCTTGTCCAAGGCCGCCATGTTGAAGATGTGAGGAGTATTGAAATTGGTAAAGATGGAGGAGTTGAAATTCTTGAAGGTCGTCAAATGAAGACGAGTGAGTTGATCTGCTATGTTGAGAGCCTCCGACAGCACTGTCTGATATTTATTATCTCTTCATCGATTCCAGTCGGCCATACTCCGTAACTTCACCTCTGACATGAGGCTTTGCCAGTGACAAATCACGTCTTGTTTCTTAGATGTAACATTAGACGCGCTCCTTAGCCGCTCAAGGTGCTCACTGCATATGGTGGCGGGGGCTGATGACAAAGGAACCCAGACGAGCTGGTCTTAAATTGGGGGCCGCGTTGAATACGAGAAACGAAACTTGCGAAATACCTCAACGGCATTCCAGTGCCTGGGGCGTCGGATTAGAGGCGTGTCACACTGAACCAAGGTTAAGTTTCACAGCCTGATTTCATTGACGTGCGGCTGAGCCGAGGAGCCAGGGCACGGACCGTGGGGCCCCATATTTCAACTGCCGCTGCGGAGCTCCGTGGGGCCGACTAGAGGAGCGGGCCGGGGTCTCCACCGTTTAAAGCCCGGGCCACAGTCGGAGATTGTACCAGGTACTTCTGGCAAGCATCACGGACACGGCACTAACTCATGCAGTTGATCACGAACACGGGGACGTCGTATTTAGCTTCTGGGCTGTGTAAGGCGAGCTCCTTTACCCTTGCAAGATGACGTTATCTGTTCTACTGCCTAATCTGCTAAGACGAATGCTTGTAGTCGTAAAAGTAAAAAAACAGCTCCTTGAGCACCAGGAACGCAAACTGCATCGGCAAGAGCAGCACCGCCACCAAGGTCGTCAGCGACGCAAACGGGACAAAAGCAATAGACACGCGGTGGTAGATGTTGCCGTCCTCAGTGTAGATCGCCAGCCCGGCCTGCAGGGCCGTCAGTAGCACCGAGAATACCCCGAATAGGAGCAGGTAAGGGGGCCCGAAGCGCGAAAAGTAGACAGCATAGTTGAGGTTCATCTCCACGAAGCTCCGGCCCGTCAGCAGGGCGACACAAAAATTGAGCCGCGTGAGCCGGATCTCGCCGTAGTGGTGGCGGCGCGCCACGGCGGCGTCGCGCACCGTCTGGAAGCCCTGGATGAAAAAGCTCCAGCGCTCCCAGGTGACGCTCCTGGGAATCAGCTTCAGGTCGCGCGCCAGGTCAAAGTCGGACTCGTGCACAATCAAGCGCGAGTAGCTCCGGAGGAAGCCGTTGACCTCGAGCGCGAGGTGGCTGTACCCCGCACCAGTCTCTGAGCGGTAGACATACGTGGTCAGGAAGTCGTGGCTGAAGAGGCACGCGGGGATGGGCTTGATGAAGATGCGTCCGTAGTACCAGAGCAGGTGCATATCGGGTCTCTCGGTGACGCAGACGTCGCGCATCTTGACGCGCTGGTGGTGCAGGGGGTTGGTGTTGCGCGGGTTGGACGTCATGAAGAGCAGCGCGTAGAAGCGACTCAGCCGCTCCGTCGAGAGCTCGCGCGCGAGGAATTGCAGCACCGAGCCGTGGTCATCGAGTGGGATGAGCGGTTGGCCGGGGACCGTCGTGGCAGAGGCGTCCAGGGGAAACAGCTCGTCTGCTTTGGCGAGGGGTACGTTGAAGCTCTCCTCGTCTGTACCCCTTCTCGGGGTACTTTTGAAAGAGGTATCATCCATGGGCGTCGAGGGTTGAAAAAGTGGCGGCTGGTGGAAGTTGTTTGGTTTAGGTCACGCCGAGGGCGAGAAATCTGGTCGCGACAAGATAAACAAGACCAAAATAGTATACTGCCGTCAGTCCTTTCCCGAGGCGCCACCGCAGCCTCCATATCGGCCGGGCGAGTAATTGCGGCCCAACGATGCAATGTAGCACAAAGAGGGGTCCATTAGTCCGAATTCCAGAACTTGTTGCAAAATGCGGAGTGTCCGGCTGCAGCCCGTTTTGCCTCGTTCAGGCCAACTCACCTCGCAGTCTCACTGTCCTGCCCAAGGACGGCACAGTCCGCGGCAGTGACAGCCTGAAGTGATAGCGATCCCCTCTCGCCCGCATGGAAGCTGAGAACACTGAAACCGGCCCCCGATACAATCATACGATAAATTAGCGCCGATATAGTCGTAAATGGGAGCCGTGGTTGCCTGGTGGGCTTGGTAGGCCAGGCTCGTTCGGGTCAGCGTCTATTCAGTCAGTCGCATCTTGATGATATCTGATGTGATGACTGCGCCACGGAGCATTCAGCCCTGAACCATTTATCTTGAGCGGTTTCCTACCTCTTATATGTCCTTCATTGCAACTCTCGTCCTTTATCTTGTCTAGATACACATATAATCACCTTTCCAATCTTTCTCAATATCAACGCAATGGCGGCAGCGCAATCGAAGTCGAGCACCGACCGACTCAACCTGGTCATCCCGTCCGAGTGTCTCGGGATCAAGATCCTTCATGAGCCGCATATTGACGACACTGAGCTTGAGTAAGTAACTCCTAAGCATGCTTGTCCTTTTTGACAACAACAACCCCTAACATGAGCTAATCTGCGCGAAGCATCATCGCCGTCCACGGCATCGCCGTCGACCCCCGGAAGACATGGGTACACAGGGAAACCGATGTCAATTGGCTACAGCATCCAGACATGCTCCCCAAGGCAGTTCCTAGCGCTCGCATCCTCACCTACAACTACAACTCGGTGTGGTACGGGGTTGGTGCCACCAAGCAGTCGCTAGACGACGTTGCCAACGACATGTTAACGGACCTTGAGCGTCACAGAAAGGTACTGCAGTAGAATCTACCAGCGCTTTCATATTCACTAACAAGTTTCCAGTATTGCATCACTCGCCCCATCATCTTCATCGGACATTGCTTCGGTGGCCTCGTTGTCCAACATGTGAGCCACTCATCGCCCATCACGAGAGGCAATCACTTACCATGCATTACAGGCTTCCACGCTGGCCATGCTTAACCTCACCGACCATCCAGGCCTATCGGGTGCCATCCGAGGATTCATCTTCCTCGGCACGCCTCACGGTGGTGTCAAGGACGGGGCCGGCATGTCGACTTCGGGTGAAATTTACTCCGCCATTGTCGAGGCCAACGTGCCGAGAGAGGACAATATCCTCCATTCCCTGATGCCTGAGAACGACAACCTTGCGTCTACCGTGAAGAACTTCACTAATAGTATCCGTCAAGTGGCGGCTCAGCCTAAGATTTTCTGCTTCTTTGAGCAGAAGTCGACCAACGTCGGGGCCATCATCGGCAAGAACATCGGACGCGTAAGAATCTGAGAAGTCTCTCGATGAGAATCAACTTGATAACGTCAACTGTAGGCCTTCATCGTCGATCGATCGTCTGGTAGACTTGACGGGCATCAGAGCGCCGGCCTCCCCCTGGACCACTTCCACATGAACAAGTTCAAGAGCCCCGAGGATTACGAGTACAAGTCGGTCAGTTACCAGATTGATAAGATGGCAGAGGGGATCGCCAAAATTGAACTTGGTAAGAAAACGCCTGCGTCCTATCGGTTGGAGAATTACGGAGGCGGAAGACGGTACCTTCCGTGGAACGAGTAGATGCGGAACTTTCTGGGTTTAAGGAGCAATTCGGAGGCTTTTCCTTTCAATATAGAACCATTTTCTGACTTTTGTGCGTCAGATGAAACCCAAGGATTTTCGGCACGACAGTCCAGCCTCATACCAGACTTGGCCGCTCCTATTGCCAAGGAGGAGAACTTTGCCGCTCGGAGTGGCGTCTTAGACGAGATTGAGAAGCTGTTTGCAAAGAAGGTCAAGGTGGCACTGTGCGGCAAGTCGGGGACTGGGTGAGTAGCATGTACTGAGATATATTTTATTAATATATCCCTATTCTAGCTGAGAATGTAATGGTTGACCCGCGTTCCAGCAAGACACATGTCGCTGTTGAATACGCGCACAAGTGGTACCAGGAACATCCCAGTACCAAGGTTCACTGGGTGGACGCCAGCAGCGCCGAGTTCTTTGAGAACTCATTCAAACGAATCGCTCAGAATCTCCATCTCCATCCATACACCGTGACCGGGGAACGCAGAACAACTGCCGTGGTCCAATATGTCCATGACCACCTGAAGCTAGACCACACACACTGGCTCATGGTCATTGATGGGCTCGACAACGAAGATGATCTCAAGGCGACGGACCCCGATTTTAAGGACAAGTCGCTGCTCGACTTCATCCCCGACGCCTACGCAGCAAGAATCCTATTCACCACCCGGTCGAAGTCGTTGGCCAGAACACTTGTGGGCACCCAAACCAAGTACGTCGTCAACATCAACCCAATCAAGGACGACGATGCCTGCTTCCTCCTTCTCGGGAAACCCACCAAAGACGCTAGCAAGATGAAGCTCATCAACTCCCTGGCCTCGCACCTCGACGGCTCAGCCGGCGCCATGTCCATGGTCCTCGCCTACTGGAAGGTCAAAGGCCAGGGTGCCAACCTGAAGGAATACAAGCAATGGCTGTCCGACTCGTCCCCAAGCCGCGGCAAGTCCGTCGACATCGTCTGGAAGCTGCAGCACGAGCTCTTGGTCTCGAACCACCAGCGCTCTGAGGACTTCATGCTGCAGCTCTGCGCCCTGGACGTTCAGACGGTTCCACGGGCGCTCTTTGATCGCGGCGAGGCCAACGAGCACGTGCCCATCCTTGAAGAGTACGGCATCGTGGAACCCTCCAAAGACCGTCCCATTCTCCGGGTCACGCCGCTGTTCCGCAAGTGCGCCCGGACTTGGCTGGCCAGCGACACAGAGAAGAAGTCGTCGACCGAGGAGATGCTTATAGCGGCCGTGTGTGATCGCTTTGGCAACCACGCGCAGGAGAGTATGCTTCCGTGTGCGCTTTCGGTTCTGAACTTCAAGCCCAGTTCGACGCGGGCCAAACGGGTAACGGCGGACTTGCACCTCAAGGTCTCGGCCTACTACGTGGAGGTTCGGCAGCTCAAGAAAGCTAAGAAGCATGCCGAAGAGTGCCTCAAATTGCGCCAAGCTGAGCCCGACTCGGAGAAGAAGGCCGCCTCGGTCAAGGATGCAGAGGATGTCATGGCGAACATCAAAGCTCGCATCACTCAGGCCAAGGGGGAGAAACCCAAGAAGGGTGCAAGCCGAGGTCTGCAAGATGTCGAAGAACAGCTCCAGGCGCTTCAGAAGACCGACGAAGCATGGAAGAACCGCGAAACTGTGCGACAAGTCAGTCATTTGGCGGCCAGGAAGCTCAACCACGGCCAACAAGATGGGTCGAACAACTCGGTTGCGCTGTACAAGCGCATTCTGAACTGGGCCAAGAAGGACGCCGATCCATTAGAGAGGGTTAGGCATCAATACAATGTCGCGCTCGCTGAAGATGCAGCCGGGAACGACGACGAGGCCCAGAAACACTACGAGTCGGCCATACAGATCATAGAGAAGCAACCCGAGTCACTTGAATTCCTCTCGCTGTATCTCAAGATCAATGGCTGCCTAGCGTGTCTCTTCTGCGCGCAGGACCAGTTCGACAAGGCCGAAGATATCTTCAAGGTCACCTTCCCCACCCAAAAGACGGTGCTCGGCATGGACCACCCGGACACGCTGGTGACGCGACACAACATCGCGCTGCTGCGTCAGGAGCGTGGCGCAGACCTCGACCAGGTCGCCACGGAGCTGCAGCGGGTGCTTATCAAGCAAGTGCACACGCTCGAACCCAGTGATCCTGAGATCCTACGGACCGCACGCAGCCTGGGGATGAACTGGAAGCTTGCTGGGAGGCACGAGGAGGCCAGGGCGGTGTTTGATGGGGTGCTGAGGGAGCAGAAGAAGAATCTTGGGCCGGATCATCGGGATACGCGGTCGACAAAGATGTTGTTGGAGCAGTTGCCTCGAGTTAGTGCGAGTGTCTAACTAGGGGCGTGTAATTGACCGTCATTTATATGTGGGCGAATAAGTTGTATGGTGGTTCTCAATTTTTTGCTGAGGGTTAATATGAATCTCATAACGTAGCATGGCTTGTTGAAAGATTTCTCGGGCCCCTCATAACCCATTAATCTATGCCTCGACATCTGAAGGAGGACTGATCTCATCTTAGTGTTGACTCCGAATCTTCGTATAAGGTGCTAATAGGTGGTCGAGCTTGTGTCTAGTAACGCGACTTACTGAGTGACAGCCAGCATGTCGGACGCTCTTGAGAAGCGGAAAGAATTAGCATCTAGGTGGGTATGATTCGATTTTGCATGTTATAGATTTTGGAACTGTTTCTTAGAGTGTCTCCAAATCATCATGTCTCCTTGGTGTTGGCCTCGTTGCCACCCTACTTTAGGTACCCTGTAGTAACACGAAAGTTAATAACTTCAGTTCTGCTCGACCACACCCCAAATCTGTGATAAAGCAGGAACTTAATGCTTAGTCGGTGATTCCTAGGGCTCCTTCACTCAGCAGGGCTGGCAATAAGTCAAGTCCACTCAAATCAAAGCAAATCAAATCAAATCAAATCAACATACAAGATGATCGAACGCGCTCTTCGTCTCCAAGAGCTGCTGACTTAATGGATCGCCCTCAACTCTGCCGAGCGACCTAGCCGCCGCTTTCCAACATCAGATCGCCCCACAGACGATGACTGGAATACCCTTAAAGAGACCCTGAGGCCGCTCGAGCCGCTGCGCGAGGAGATATTTAGGTTTGAATCTCGTGATCCCGGTGGCATTGGTATTGTGCTAGGCAGCCTGTTCTATCTGATCTCTTTCTTCACAGCCGAGCGTGACCGTTAGGAAAGCCTCCACGCCTTGCAGTCAAATGAAGCAACTGAACCTCGTCGAACGCAGCGTCAAGTCATCCCGAATTCGCGATATAACAACTGTGAGGTTGACTGGCCGGCCATCTCGTCACAAGCAACGTTCTTAACATTAGCCTGGCTAGCTCTGACGAGCTCGAGTCACAAGCACCGCATTCCGTGATCTTCAACGCCTGCGAAGCCGCGATCGATAAGTTGGAATCATACAAGGAACAGTTAGATCACTCACCTATTTACTGGGCAGTCGCGATCCTACATCCCGTGGTCACAATGAAGTGGGTGACCAATACCGTGCCTCATAGGGCCGACTCGATACAGCAGCGCTTTGAGACCTTCTTCAAGGAAGGCTGGTGTGAAGAGATTGTCGTGGCGCCGACCCCTCCTATCACCGACCTCACGAGACCGTCACACACACCCCTACGGGACCTGTTTCCCAGGTCTTTATATGAGGAACCGGCCCCAGGAGGTGGCAGCGCTGTCCGAGAGCTTCGCTCTTGGCTGTCTTACCCCGCCAAACGCATTAAGTGCCCTATCCAGTGGTGGCTTCAACACCAAGCTCTATATCCCCTGCTATCAAAGATGGCTCTCGATATTCTCATCATACCACCAATGTCAGCAGAATGCGAGCGTGTATTTAGCCGTGCGAAGCTCAGCTACGGAAGTCAGCGGCACAGCCTAAATAAGGAGACTTTGGGGGCGTTGGAATGCTTGAAGAGCTGGAAGGCTGGCTGCTAGGTATGCTATCAGTTCTACTGAGGGATTTTTGTATGTGCCGGCCCTATAGTTATTCCCTGACCCGATCAAGTCTATCAAATCAAATCAAGTCGGGGCCTCAGGTCTCAAATCCGACCCCTTTCAGTTCAAACACGCGAAAATCCGGTTTGATTTGACTTGTTGCCAGCCCTGCTTCACTGCATTAATTCTTTTGCTGGGGCATTTTATAATTACGTGCCAGCCGAAATGCGATCAGCTACATCTCCACAGTAGGTAGGAGGTGTCGGACTGACTAAGCCTGTTGGGTCAGACAGTCACCTGACTTAGAACACTATGAAGGAAATCACGCGCTGTACAACACACACACTTACACACATACACATAAATTAATTCGCCTTTTTGACCTCACTCTATTGAACACATCAACATCATCATAATAGACTATTTGAAAGCTTCGGTTCGCGACTTTTCCCTCCCCTAACTCGGACCGCGACGACGAACTCGCGAGATATCCGACAGTAGGTATGGGTACTAGCAACGTGATGACCTGCATTTATGAATTCAACTCCCATTTAGTTACAATTTTAGATAAATAATTCTCAGTTTATAAAACACAGCTACTCTCCTTACAAGATGGTAGCTCAATTATAACTCGATAGTTTCCTATTCCTCCATACTTCCTTCAGCCTTAGTAAGATTGTAATCATCTCCGAAATAGGCCTCTTTATCCTCAACCGCATCTTGGAGAGTGTCGTAACATAGCAATCAAACCCGTTTACTCTTTTCATTTAGGGAGGCGGAATCTAACTGGTACGAGTAGTTACAGGTTACAGTCGTCATCGTTGTCGTCGTGCTCCCCATTCCCTCTGTCAATGGAACAGGAGCTACTTATCTTGCGACGTGATGAAATGAAACCTCGACGGATAGGACTTTCTGGAGTTTCCAACCCATGATAGATCACGCCGAAGTAAGGGTTCTCTTGCTCGCCTCGATAGTTCAGCTAGTGCCTCCCCGCGATATACCCTCCCGCAAAATCCTGCCACAGGGGAGCGGGGGAAACTCCATGTCTGTCTTGAGTGTGTATAAATGCATGGGATATTTATTTCTACATCACTTGGGGTATTTTATATCCCGAAATAGGTGCTGGTGGTACCTCCGGGCCTGCTAGTGTCGGACATGCAGGATGTTGAGTTGTGGCTCGAGTTAATGCATCATCAAAAGGGATCAAGATAGAGGGATAATTTAGGTGCCAATGTAAGGCTCTTTTGATTGATCAGAAGATCCCTTCAACAGGATGATGACTCTTGCTCGTTCCTCCTTGGGACTGGTCTTCCGGCCCCTTCCCCTCTATTGAGGCCGCGTCACGTGACGCAGCCAGTTCCGTCTGACAATATGACTACTTGCGGTTTTGAAGTTCATGGGGTGGTCGTATAAATGTGTGGATGGGTGGGAGATTGTGAAGGTAGACATATTGTACATTATTTGAAAAAGTTTCGTAATTATGTATTCCTTTATGAGAAACATTGCGAAAAGAGACTGAATCCAGAAAAGGCATGCACTAGAATTTGTTGGCTCATGCTGCCTGCCTGTGGCGATGCCAAGAGCGTAGCCACTGCAGAATATTTCTCACAAATGTGTGTCTTGAGCGGGACGGATTTTGGGTTTGTGACGTGGAGTAGCGCAGCTACAATAGGAGCGGAATGCTTGGAACAGTCACAATCAAGCAGACGATATAGGGGTCGAGAGATTGAAAGAAAGAGCCTTGATTTCTTAGATGGAATTGTCGTGAGAGGGTGTTTTGTTCCTCTTCTAGCCGAGGTTTTACCGAGCCGAGGTCAGGCCGCGACCACCAAGCCTCCTGCTTCAGGCAACAGTTTGCCATTAGAATCCGGTTTACTAACAGTAGAGAAAGAGTGAACCAACCTCGAACTATAGAGAAGGAAACACCACCCACAATGATGTTGAGCATGCGCTCAAGAAGGTACCTTACCTCAGGTACTTCGTATTCGTACTTCCCGACAGCTAATAGTTTCTAGCTCCATCCACCAAGTGCGGCACACACCCAGGGTGGTCACCAATGCGAGATTTGATGTGACTGGATTTCAAGTGCATTCAAGATCCGCCTGCAGGTGGCGCAGGCGTGGCTGGTGCTGATGGGTCGCTGGAAGAAAGGCCGCAGCCAACACGGAACCTCTTCCATCTTCCATCACAAGTGCTCGCCACCCAATTCAACAATTTCGATGCACGACGGACCATGCGTCTTCTCAGCGTCGACGAGAGCGGCAATCTGACGCTGACCAAAGATCTCACTGCCGACATTCCAGGATACGCCATCCTTTCTCATACCTGGGGCAGCGATGACGAGGAGCTCACCATGCAAGATGTGGTGGAGGGGCGAGGAAAAGACAAGCCTGGCTACAGAAAGATCGAATTCTGCAAAGCTCAAGCTGCACGCGATAAAATTCTCTACTTCTGGATCGATACTTGCTGCATCGACAAGACCAACAGCACTGAGCTTTCTCAAGCCATTAACTCCATGTTTCACTGGTACAAAAGAGCGATCAAGTGTTACGTGTATCTGTCCGACATATCAAGTGCTGCATCATCACTGCCCCCGGGTTCGTTTACCGAGAGCAGGTGGTTTACCCGCGGTTGGACACTCCAGGAGCTTATCGCACCGCGAGCCGTGGAATTCTTCACCAGGGATGGCAGCCCCATTGGGAAAAAAGACTCCTTAACGCGACAAATCGAGCGGGCCACGGGAATCCAACTTGCGGCTCTTCTTTGCGCTCCTCTATCTGACTTCAGCCTAGAGGATCGCATGATGTGGGCAAAGGGTCGCACAACGAAGCTCAAAGAGGATGGAGTTTACTCCATGCTTGGAATTTTCCAGGTTTATATGCCCTTGATCTATGGTGAGGGTGCTAGGAATGCCTTCATTCGCTTGGAGGAGGCGATTGAGAAGAAGCAAGCCTTTGAAAACGGTCTAACGCGGGGTATGTAAAACATACTCCGTACCTGTCCATAATTCGGGCAATATCTACGTCTCTGATCCGTTACTAACGGTTAGTTGCTTCTGCAGGTTCGGGAAATACCCCTTCGCTATACCAGTTCTACATTGGATTCGTGAGCAGGTCCAATGGGCTAACAGAGCCCCAAAGCCACCAACCTGAGCATGCGTCAATTCAACCCAAAGCTTTGACCGAGACTGAAAAGGCATGTCTTCGATCATTGCGATTTCCAAGTATGGATCACCGACGTTTGAGCCTGGCCAGACCTGCCAAAGGAACCTGCTCATGGCTCTTTGAGCATAATGTGTACCAGAACTGGTTTCATGGTGGTGACGAGGACCGAGATGAGGGCCTGCTGCTTCTCAGAGGGAAGCCAGGAGCAGGAAAGTCTGTCTTGATGAACGAGGCGTTCCGTCGAGCTTCCACGGGAAAGCACAAATCTCCATTTAGGACTGCGGCGTTCTTTTTCAACGCCAAGGGCGATGAGCTCGAGAGCTCCACCATGGGTCTGTATCGATCTTTACTCGTTCAGCTGCTTCCCCGGTCCCCAATATATCTGCGGCGCTTATGTGAACTTCACGATGAGCAAGCAGGTGACGATTCCTGGACCAAAGTCCAATTGGAAAGCATCTTGCGACTCATGCTTAACGACCCTTTGGAACCGATAACCTTCCTGTTCATTGACGCAGTCGACGAGTGCGATGAGGGAAGCAGGTCTCAGGTCACCTTCTGGCACGAGATTGCATTGGGTGAGGGAAATAACGTCAACGTTTGCATCTCCAAGCGGCACTTTCCCCATGTGAGCATCGGGCGATCTCTAATAATCGACGTCGAGTGCCACAATGGAGATGATCTCGCCCGTTATGTGTGGCAAAGGCTTGAGTTTGGAATGGCAACTGCAAGTTTGGGACGACGACGCGTCGTGAGAAGTAGGCTCTTGGCCAAGTCAGACGGGGTTTTCCTTTGGGCGGTGCTGATCTTGGACACCATCCTCGCCGAATGGGACAAAGGAAAGGGGCTGTTATCTTTGGTGGAGATGCTGGATGAGGTTCCCTCGGAGCTTTCAGACTTGTTTCGTCACATGTTTAAGTCTATCGACTCCGTCCAGAAACCTTTGACCCTTCGCTTCTTTCAGTGGGCGATCCTGGCGAAGCCCCTTCGGATTTACGAGTGGCACGATATTATGGCCTTCATCCGAAAACCGGTGCCTTCCTCTCTTTGTGAGTGGCGGTCGTCAAACAATTATACGGAGTCAGAAGAGCAGCTTGAAAGGATGATCAAGAGTGTCTCGCTTGGCCTCGTCGAAGTGAAAACCGTCACTGATGGTGAGGAATCACACGGAGACGGTATGGATTCTATTTCTGTCCGCGCCGGAGCTGGGTCACTGGACCTCGACCGTGGCGAGAGCCGCGTCGTCCAAGTCATTCATCAGTCGGTGCGGGAGTATTTCTTCGAAAAAGATGGGTTCTCCATTTTGGAGTCCCTGGACCATTCCCTCTCCGACTCGGGGTCTTTAGGTCGAGGCTACATTTCCATCATGCATACATGTTTGGATTACATTAACATCAAAGAGTTAGATGCCCTTGTCAAGGCACGCAAAAAAGCGCCCCCGGATGAGAAAGAATGGCAGCCAAGGGTCGACTCGACAGCCACGATCTCGAGTTCTTCAGATCAATATCCCAACCAAGAGCCAGAACATACATTCGCGGCCGATCAGCACAAGCCGCCTAAGCCTGCTCTTCCCGCTCGCCCGCAGAACTCGACATCATGTCGGAGCCCAGAACTTGTCGACGCCAATTGCGACTACGGTTTCCCTCAACCCGTCACAAGGCACGAACGCAGCAAAGCATCATTTGAGCCAAGACGAAGATTCTCGGAAGACCTGGTACCCGATGCGTTTGGTGTTGGGGACGTTGATGAGACCGGACCATCCGTCGATATTCTCGGCTGGTTAGAAACGCAATCGATTGACGCGAGTTCAGACTACAGGACAGCCTCAGAAGGTTTACCTGGCGCCTCTTCAAGAGCCTCTTCTGCCCTTGGTCAAGTGTTGGAGGATCACCCTGCGCTTCTTTCTTATGCCCTCACGCAATTCCTCGTCCACGCAATAATGGTTCAAGGATACGGATCAGAGCCGAACAAGATAATAGATCGTCTTCTCAATGGAGATTGGGATAGATGGGTCGCGCTCAGCGAAGAAGTGCCCCAGGGGGCCAGCCTGCCTGGTTACGCTAGAACACTCGGTCTTTGGTCCTGGGAGAGCTACATCAACCCGAGTAGAGGTGACCCCGTCGAAAGGCCACCGACACCGCCTGGTGGTCCAAGAATAGCGCGAAGGGACAGTTGGAGGGCGAGACAACGAGAGTACCAAAAACGGCCGGGGAGTGTTAAAAGTTTCGGTTCAGCTGGCAGCCACAGGTGAGCTCGGTTATCTATATCTGCATGTATCGAATTTTGCATGTCCCAGTCAGAGTGACGTTACGGTTGAAAAGAAGCGAGCTTCTCGCTTTTTGTTGGTGTAATTTTATGTCGTTTCTTTGGGTAGGTATGTTTCTCTGCTTTGGCCATGTTTCTCTTGAGCGCTACTTCCCATTAGCTGTCTAATATCTCCAGGTAGGTAGGTACACGAGTCTCACTGGCAAGAATCCAGATGGCATCACGCAGGCTATTGGAAAAGTAGGGGACGAGCATCGGAGGCATAACCAACTACGGCGACTCACACAGCAGCCCCCCCGGCGGCTGATGTAACACGAATAACTAAAACTCCCTTGCTGCCGCAGTATTTAACTCTGGGCCCGAGCAGGCAACGTAAGCCAACTGATTAGTCCCATCCCAGAGTGTCACAACACATTGGGTAATCAGAACCGAGGTAAGTAAAAGGGGCAAATATACCGGTAGCCTGTAGGATCTTATCACAGGTCTTGTCACCTTGGCTTGGATTTGCGATAGCATGAGTATACGTAGGCTTCTCGTAGTACGAGTAATAATTACATGTGACTTTCTAAATTCTACCTGACTTTTTACCGAGTTAGGTATTTTATATTGTGCCACGCAACTAGCTATGAATAAGTCTATCTTCTCAAGTTGAACTCTGGACAATTCCTAAGCCATCATTGCATTCCTAATCTCCATTCGTAGTGGCAACTCCTAACTCCACGCCTTCGACAATATATGCTTTATTACCAGTAGCTGCTGGACTTGGAAGATCCTCCGCCATTTTGCTAACGATACCTTGTTGAGCTTTTAAGTCGGGTCTCTCCCCCTGACGTGAGGATACTTACGAGCCCAACTTAGGAGTGTACCAACAGTTGGCATGCCGACTCCGTCGCCCAACTTACATGTAGGGTAGCCTCTCCTGTCAACCAAGATTCGCATTGCAATGAAACCAGCCGCCGTACAGTCATCTAAGTTAAACAGAGAGCATATTGTCAGTTGAAGGGGAGATTTCATTGGAAATTCCAGAGCCTTCAAAGATTTGCGAAAAGGTTCAAGCATGCGCGGTCAGGATCAGCCGAGGCAGTCATCAATAACGAAGGAGCTTGATGGTGAACTTTTGAAAACGAATCAAACAAGCTCTATAGGCCAGGAAATCTGCCCGACCGAGTTATTGAACAAGTTGGTTTGTCTCCGAAAGACGGCACAACAGACACCCATACTCCAGCCAAGCATCTCGCGCCCGAGGGACTGGGCTCTGATTGAACTGCACTCCCACAAATATAAAACGCGTCTAGACTAGCTGTGCAGTAGCAACATGGTCGACGAGACCGCTGAGACCAAAAAGCCCAGGCAAAAATCGAAAATCGAGCGCACAAACAGGACTAGTCAAGCGAAACCGTCGCTGAGATACCCACCAGCACACACACGCAACATGTATTGGTCTCTAGGGGATCGTCACCGTCTTCGAAAAGAGAACCCAAACACTCGATTCTGTTTCTCTGGACATGCCAGATGTCCTGAGAAATGGTTCATCTTAAGCTAAGAGACAAGAGACGAGGCTGAAGACCTTTTCGGAGGTCGGGGCCACTGGATCATGCGCATAGGATACATATGGCCGAATTAGTAGCATGTTAACTGGAAGAGGTTTTGGTAATGCGGATGGGATTCTGGATATGACTGGACTTATGCTAACCAGATAGAGTGGCTCCTGGAGGAGAGATGGGCGCATGGCTTTCATGTCGATGCGTTGTCGTGGAATGGGTTTCGAATTATCTTGAGGGCACCTTTGACGAAATAAAAGAAATCCAACTCGACACTACGAAGCGTAGCTCAAAGGCCCAGATGATAAAGCTCGCGAATCTCCTCGCGAGTTGTCTCGTCTTGCCTCAGTCTGCCTGCACGCTTCGATCCTTGTTAAGTTTCTTCACTTTGACGATGACTCGAAGCATTTGGGGTACTAAACTCGTGAAAATAATACGAAGAAAAGGGAAAGCTCTCGATCATCTCCAGAGGTGGTCTCGTAATCGACATCATTGAAGTACCAACACTCGTCACGATCTTGCGATCCAAGTCAGTCACATTGCTTTCCTAGTCGAGGAGACCAAAAAAAAAAAAAAAAAGAACGAAAGAAGGATCTCGATGATTCCTACAACCAATACCACCTAACCTACCTAGCGCAAGCCCAGCGGTTATTCCACGACTTGGAGGGAATTCAGATATCGCAGCTGGACCTTTTGCTTCGAGACCGGAGATGGCTTCTCTTTTCGACGCGCACCCCCGAGGGGCAATCACTCGTGCCATAGCCCATGACCCATGGAGATGCAATGAAACCCCTCCCGTCCGACCGGTTCGAGAAGTTGGCAAAGAATTCCATCATTCGTTGCGTCGATATCGCCAACGAGCCGCATACGCAGCCTCGGCTGAGAGTGGGAAGACAACTGACCAAGGGACGACGCTGAGTTGTTCTTCTTTCCATGTTGTGCCATGCAGCAATGCGTCTCTGTTTTATGCTGTGAAGCGAAATGGCAAGGGCCTGTGAGGCCTTCCCCCGCCTGAAACCTCCTGACAGTAACGAGGATTGGGTTACACAGATCCCTTGGTTGGGTCAGTAGAAAACAGGTACTCGAATCACGCGAGTGGAGGATCGTTTTGGGGTGGGCAAGGGACGTCCCGCCCCTTCCTTGCAAGTTTGTTTCTTGACTTGTTCCCTCGGCATTCCCGGCATTGGCACCGGCTTGGCCAAGTCGGCTCGTCATTCAGTGATTCTGTGGTCATGATAACGACACAACATGGGCTCCCCTGCTGCCTCAAAAGTGCCGAGGACCTGAGCGACGATAAGATTAGCGGCCGGTCCGCGTATTGAGTGTGATAGTCCTCTAAGGATAGTCTGGTGAATGAATTCTTGGCTTTTGAACGAACTTATGTCCTAGTCTTGACGCCTTCTCCCCAACTGCCTTTTCGAGTGCGACATGTGACCTGCCGCACCGAGACCTGCCGCACCGAGAGAACCGTTGGTCCGCAGACGACGGACAAAAGTCCTGCTGGGATACATTAAAGGGAATAAGAATGAGGGGTTGCGCGGACGAATAATGAGCTAAATCCCATGCATAAATGTACAAGAATCCTCCGCAACTTATCTCGACGACCAGGAACACCCCTCCAACCTGCCTATAGTGTAGACAGCTGGCCGACCCATCTGCTGATCACTGATGCCTGTCCGTCGATATATGAGGCCGGGGTTGCGGCCAATCAGGTGGTGGACCTGGGGTTGCTTCGTGTTGTTCGAGCAGATAATCGAGCTGTTAATGCCAGGGCCCGGCATATTCGCATGACGGGGGAGTCCTTGAGCAATGTCTACACCAGCCTTTTTTGGTAGGTTCTGAGGGTATGTGTGACGATCTATACGAGTATTTCTGCAATGGGAGGATAGATGTTGCCAAATAGGGGAGGTATGCTTCCATGACGAGTATGCATCCAACATGTGAATTTCAAGGAATGATAGACAAAGAAACAGGATATCGAAGTGGAAGAGCGTTGAGTAACACGACAGAAGACAGCCCTCGACAATGTATAAAAGGGTGTATTATACCTCGAATATCCAGTCTCCTCAGCCCTCGCAATCACTGCATCTGAAATCTTATAGTCTTCGGAAACTCAGCTCTATTCTCAAGCCTCCTCTCAACTTTAATCACTATGCTCGTTTCGACTCTTATCGCTCTCCTGCCTCTGGCCCTGGCCGCCCCGGCCAAGCGTGCCTCGCCCGCTCCCCTTCTGAAGCCTCGTGATGCCGATCTCATCGAGGGCAAGTTCATCGTCAAGCTGACCGACGGCATCAAGCTCTCGTCCGTCTCGGACGCCGTCACCGAAGCCAAGGAGAAGGCCGACCTTACCTACAGCGATTCTTTTGAAGGCTTCGCCGTCAGCCTCAGCGACGAGGAGGTTGAGACTCTTCGGGATGACCCTGACGTGAGTGAGTCCGTACAGATGTCGTTGAATATTGATACTCACAATTCTTAGGTCGAGTACATTGAGCAAGATGCCATCATCACTGCCAGCACCACCGTGACCCAGACGGGTGCTACCTGGGGCATCGCCCGCATCTCCAACACCGACTCTGGCAGCACCACTTACACCTACGATGACAGCGCCGGCGAGGGAGTCTGCGCTTATGTCATTGATACGGGCATCTATACCTCTCACAGCGTAAGATAATCGCCTCAGCAAAAAACCCTGCGAGCAAGGGCTAACTGGGTGTAGGACTTTGGAGGCCGTGCTTCGTTTCTGGCCAACTATGTCGACAGCAGCAGCACCGACGGCAACGGTCACGGAACCCACGTCGCAGGTACCATTGGCTCGACGACTTATGGAGTGGCCAAGCAGGTCACTCTCTTTGCCGTCAAGGTCCTGGACAGCAGCGGCTCCGGAACCACGTAAGTGTTCAAAATCCAGGCCCTCTCCCCGAGATCGCTAACAACATGAAATCTAGCTCCGGAGTCATCGCCGGCATGAACTTTGTCGTCAGCGACTCTAAGACCCGCAGCGGCTGCTCCAACGGCTTCGTGGCCAACATGTCCCTCGGCGGCTCTAAATCCACCTCTCTCAATACGGCCGCCGCCAGCATCGTCTCTGCAGGAGTCTTCTTGGGTGTTGCAGCCGGCAACGACGCCACCAACGCAAACACAAAATCCCCGGCGTCCGAGTCGACTGCCTGCACCGTCGGCGCCACCACCTCCTCGGACGTGTTCGCCTCCTACTCCAACTACGGCAGCGTCGTCGACGTGCTGGCGCCCGGGTCGTCCATCACCAGCACGTACAACACAGGCGGCACGGCGGTGCTCTCAGGAACGTCGATGGCTACGCCGCATGTTGTCGGGCTTGCTGCTTACTTCTTGGGTCTGGGGCAGAGCGTCAGCGGGCTCTGCTCATACATTGCTTCTGTGGCTCTGGAGGACAAGATCACCAGCGTTCCGAGCGGCACTGTCAACCTCCTGATCCATAATGATCAGTAAGCGACGGTTCGATCAAGCTGGACCTCTATCAAGTACAGATTCAGCTGCCTGGGGGTGTTTTCGGAACCCAAAGGTTAAGTGCCGATGGCAGCTGGGATAAGATGGTTGGTTACGCACATAAGGGGAAGACATGCATATACATACTAGCCAGAAACTACCGGTTGATGTTTCTTGTCAATACATGATGTTATAAGAGGCTGTTGACTAAGTATCATATTTATCATGGAGTGTGTCGGTTATGAGTGAAGTTGGGTCGTATGGACCAATCACTAGTGACCATGCCGACAGCGTCACATTCGATGGTAGATTTAATCTTACTTTATTTCAACATTAGCCTATTTCTATCATGGCAATAGACTCAAACGTCTTGATGGTCTCTCTTATTGCGCGCTTACTTGTTGCCGTCAGCTCCAACGACGCTCAACGGCAGTCGTAAAGCTGAGCCGCAAAGGTTCCGTGCTCACTTGGACAATTTCTCATTTTTAAAGAGTTGCTAATTTGCCGTGGAGACTACTTGAAGACATTCATTACATCACGATGATTGTACATGGCTTGTGTTCCCTTCTCCACGCAAAATGTGCTTGCTGTTGACGCCGATGGAGGCTGGATATGAGAGTCCATGAATCGGTTGAGTTGCACCATGTGGAGACTAAGGGAGACGAAGAAGCATAAGATAGGCAAAGATGGAACATGGAAATGAGAAGAGATGCATAATTTTCCGACTGTGTCTGTACGTAGTCTGAATACCGTCTGAGTCAGTGTCCTGCCAACGTGCAATCACTTAACGACGTGTCTGGATTCCATCCCTCCAGGAAACGGACTCTCCGAGGCATTCGGCATGCTCTCGACCCCTCACATGCAGTGGCCTCAACCCCATAAAATTGTGTTTCACCGGGGCTGGAGCATTGAGCCGAGATGTGTCACCACATGTGCTCAATTGGGTGCTTCGGTGCCTCTCGACGTGAGCAGCCATGATTGTTGAGGTGGTAACGCCGTCGTCCAAGCAATCATCTACCCTCGGCAATACTTTTCAGTGGATCATGATGTGAATTTATGCATGAACCCAGGGGGAAAAATCCCAGGATGGACAATAAGTTGGATGCTCCCATTATTGCCGTTATGTCCTCTCTTTGACCAGCCTCAACACAGCATCACCCCGACACGTACTCGTCGCGTCATCGACCATCGCACAACCTTTTTTTTTTTTTTTTTTTTTGTTTTTTTTTCCAAAACGAAGAACACATTTCATCTCTCGGTTCCCGGCATCAAGTTTCAGCGCCCATCGCATCCCAGGTGAAAAGGGTCACGCGGTGGCTGCATCGGGTAGTTGGAGCCTGGACGGCTTAACTCAATCCAGGAGGTCGCGTAACGTCCACGTCTGCTCTTCTCAAGGGGACCTGCAGGGAGCCAAAGGATCGACCTTTTCTCATCTCAAGCTTGGTTTAAAGCTTGGTGGGCCTTCTCTTGTCGGCACATCGAGAGGCGCGAGGCCTTCCCCGCGTGGCGGACTCGGCACTGAATCAGATTCAACCTCACTCAGGGCGAAGACTCCACTACTTATTTGAAAGCCTTCACTTCAGCTCCTATGTCCTTCATTCTTCCCAGAAGCGCTCACTCATTCGCAATGAAGATTCTGCTCACTGTTCTCCTCACAGCCGCTTTGGCCCTCGCCGCCACCGAGCAACGTATCCTCTACGACGGGTACAAGGCATACCGAATCTTAACGGCTGGGGAAGGAGATGCACTCCGCGACAAAATATCCAATCTCGACTACGTTTCCCTTAGCTGCCACGAAGTCGACGACTACTTTGACATCGCTGTCGCCCCAACCCACGTGGAGGAGTTCGAAGCACTCGACCTCCCCTCCGAACTCATCACCAACGACCTGGGCGCGGATATCACCGAACTAGAAGTCTTTGGGGACTACGAAGGCGGTGCGTCCCTATTCCCAACCTCCCATATGCACTGAATCTCATCATTTCTTCCGCAGTCGACCCATCAGCCAAGCGCCAGTCGTCCAAGCTCCCGCCGGCGTCGTGGTTTAACACGTATCACAACTACGCGGACCACCGCCGCTTCTTCAATGACCTCAGCGCGGCCTTTCCGGACAACTCGGAGATGTTTGTCGCCGGGAAGTCGCATCAGGGCCGCGATATCTACGGCATTCACTTTTGGGGAGGCAGGGTCAAGGGGATGAGGCCAGCCGTGTACTTTCACGCCACTGTTCACGCCCGCGAGTGGATTGCGGCGCCGGTAAGTCGAATTTCATGACCGACATGAATGGATAGTAACAGCGTCGCAGGTTGAGGAGTACATTGCCTGGAAATTGATTGGCGGCTACATCGCCAAGGACAAGATGGCCATGGCCATTGTCGACAAGTTTGACTTTTACGTGATCCCCTTTGTCAACCCCGACGGTGAGACTCTACCAGCCTCCCAGCTCTGGCTTCTCGACTCTTACTAACAACACAGGCTTCGTCTACTCCCAAACCACCGACCGCCTCTGGCGCAAGAACCGCCAAGTCCGAAGCGACACCTCGTGCATCGGCACCGACAACAACCGCAACTGGCCCTACAAATGGGACCTCCCCGGCGGCGCCTCCAAGGACCCCTGCGACGAGACGTACAAGGGCAGAGCCCCCGGCGACACGCCCGAGGTCGCCGCCCTCGTCGACTTCACCAAAAAGGTCAACCCCCGCGCGGGCGTAGCCCTGTTCGTCGACTGGCACAGCTACGGGCAGTACCTGCTGCAGCCGTACGGCTTCGACTGCGGCGCCTACCCGGCCAACATTGCCGCGCAGGTGGCCGCCGCGGAAAAGGTGGCCGGCAGCATCTACCGGTACAGCGGCTCGCGGTACGTGTTTGGCGCTAGCTGCAGCACCTTGTATCCGACGACAGGGGATTCCATCGATTACATGACGAGCGTGGCCGGGGCCGAGTACGCGTGGACGATTGAGCTGCGGCCGTCGAGCAACTCGGCCGTGGGGTTCGTGCTGCCGGCGAGTAAGATTTTGTCGGTGGCGAAGGAGCAGTGGGAGGGGATGAAGACTTTGTTCGCGTTGATTGATTAGCGAGGCGTGCGTAGATGGAATCATCGACGACCGTTAATAGACTCTTTTGTAGAGTTGCTTTAGCATACGACTACGCAATTGAGAATATTTTGTTGGCACTTGAGTGTATATTGTTCAATCGTCATTACATCGTGTCCTTATTCGCGATTCGATAATTAACGCTGTGGCTAGACAGAGTCTAGTCTCACCAGTGCAGCTGTGTCTGACAGCAAGTTGAGGGAGGATCGGGACGATTGGAAGAGGAGCGATTGGAGAGAGAGGCTGCTGAGAAGGAAGTGGCGATGAATGGAGAGGCCAGGGAGATGGCTTGAGAAGTCGAGAAGTTGGGAGCTTCATTGTCACTTCAAATGGGAGATTGGGTAACTAACTAGGTATTGGAATAATTATTGAATACTAAGCGAGGGACAAGGAAGAGCGAAGCACTGCGTAGTTTAACGGAGAAACGAGAGTGGTCAGAAATGGCCCCATGATATCCATGAATCTTCCTAAAACCATGAGAGAAAGAGGAGAGATGGAATCGCAGGCGGGCATGCAGATTGCAGAGAATGAAATCCAACCCAAAAGTTTTAGCGTGTCATTTCTGGGCCGCAAAGATGACAGCATCCGGCAAACCCAACCCCATACCTTTGACAAAAGATGGAAAGCACAAAGCACAAGAGATGACAGCCTATTTGCCGAACTTTGTAAACTCGTTGCCTTCAGTGCCACCCTTTGGAGACTTGTTGCCGTCTTGGTTAGAGAGCAGCGACTCCTCTTCCGGACAGATCGGGTCAGTTTCGTTCTTGGCATCGCCCTCGGTACTCTTGTTCTGAGTAGTCCCGTCCATAGTGACCTTTTTTTCGGTGCTCGCTTCGGTCTTCTCACTTCCGCTCTTGGCACACATGGCTTTCTGGATGTGCCCCTTGCAATGGGCCTTTTTGGATGGACATTTGAGCAACTCGAACGGAACGAGACCCTCGTCCTCGGGGACCTCCTTCTCGCAACTCCAGACCGGTTTGTCAGGATTCTCGGTCGTAGTCGTTGCGCCGCATTTCTCGGGTGTGCCAGCTGCTTCGGCGTTGACTTCACTGCCTGGTGTGCTTGGTTCGATGGGCTTGTCCGTTTCGTACAGACAGCGAAACAGCTGAGTGGCATGCAGCACATGGTACCGAGTCCACTTGTCTCCCTCCAGAATGTTTCCATTTCCAGCCTCGCCATTTGAACTTTGAGTGCGATTGTGGTGGAACTTAAGACACCCCCATGCAATGCTGTTAGCCACCATCAACACTATAAGGACAACAACAAGACTGACAATGCCCGTCATGGAAAAAGTCTGGATATCCGGACTCGAGACCACAAAGTTGCCCGATCCCGGCCTGGGTTGCTTATCCGGGCCCGTGAAGATGTTGTCGTAGTCCGGCTTGCCAAACATGGTCGCGTCGGTAAAGATGCTGCGTGTCGCCACAAAGGCCGCCAGGATGAGCCGCTCCATATCGTCCTGCAGGCCCGACTTTTCCGCGTTGATGACGCCGTTGGGGCTCGTTGTTCGGGATCGCAGGGCCGAGTCGCCGCTGGCGTTGCCGAGCCGAACAATCATGGGACTCGTGCCCAGGGCCGTCTCGAGGACGTCGAGGAGGACTTCCTTGATCTTCATGCCAGGTAGGCGCTTCAGGTCGAAGACGGAAGTGGCAGAGTGGCCGTTGTACTTCCAGTTGCTCTTCTCCCAGCAGGACAGCATGGGTCGGTGCAGCTTCATCCAGAACTTGGGGTAGAAGGGTGCAGGTCCCAAAGTCGGTCGGCTCTCGGTCTGGTACCACGGGTCGTCGGACTCGGTGATGCTCGACCGGTGGGCCGCGTAGATGAGGACGGCGTAGGAAGTGTTTGCGTCCTTGAGCATCTGGTCGTTGCTGTCCGCGCGGTTGAGGAACGCCGCCGTCGGGGCACGGAGAATGTCGATCGCGTTAATGGGGACATAGGTCGATTGGTTGAACTTGGTGCCCTTCCACAGATTATACCATTCCAGCTTGCTGTCGCCGCGCTCCTCGTCCAGCCAGTCATACTCGGTGATGCAAAAGCCCTCCACGTCCAGGGACAGTCCGGAGGCGTCTCGGAGACCCATTTCCACCCCAGAGAGATGATACGTGTACCCCAGACTGGCCACGGCGCCCTCCTTGCGAGCTTCGTAGCCGTCCTTGTACTCTAAGTTGACCCTGGAGCGAAGCGTCACGTCGGCGGCCTCGACGCTGCCAAGAGACCGCATCACCGAAGGAGCCCGGAGCCCAAAGTCTTGTAGTTCCTCGACGGGACGGCCCGAGGTGGGCGTCTGGGGGTAGAAGACGGTGCTCGGCCGGACGGGCGCCACGTTTCCGATCTGCACGAGCGACGGCGCCCAGATACCCATGGCGAGGGCGCCCGCAAACGCAAGAAACGCCAAGAGGCAGAAGCTGAAGCCGTACCACAGATCGTTCCTGCTCGCGGTGCGGTTGTGGCCGTGATTCTGCCGCCAGCACTGCCACGAGTACGAGAGCAGGCCCTTGAAGGCGCAGAAGGGGTCATTGGAGTTCCACAGCGTGACGAGGGCGACGTACCGGCGGCGGGACCCGTCGCCGTCGAAGAGGAGGCCGGCGAAGGCGATGAGGTTCCAGAGGAAGAGGAAGGAGACGGTGACGAGGACTGAGAGGGCGGCGGCCATGATGGCGGCCGATTTGTTGCTGAGAGCGACGGCCCAACGGTCGCCCGAGTAGGAGGGCATCATGAAGCGTTCGGAGAGGAGGTAGGAATAGTCGGGGGGTGGGGTGTAGATGTCGGCCATGGTGGGTGGTGCTGAGAGAGGTTGTTAGTTGTAGGTTATTGGGCTTGAATTCTACGGCAGTACCTTGATTCGATGATAGATTGTCTTGTATTAGGACTCGAAAATAGGTGAGCAAAGCAAGTTGGCCTTTGAGGATGTCTACAGCGTCTAGTCTGAGAGGACGAGGCCTCCTTTTGTCCTTACATAGCAAACCTCTCTATCTACTGCCCAAATTGGTCTGACCCAAAATCCAAGCCATGGTAGACCATCCTGATCAAAGAGAGTGGCAGTCTAGTTTGCCATTCCCTCAACCTTTCAACCGTAGAGCCGCAATCTACAGAGCCTTGCAAGTCACGCTTTGTCACGGCTCTCCGCACTTACGCAATCGTAAGAGTCAGCAGCCCTTCCCTGGTACCCAATCACATCATAGAAGTAGAAATCACGCGGGGAGTCTTAGATGGAATCCAGGCCCAGCTGAAGACAGTTTCATGCACTCTCCAAGCCACACCGGCCTCGGGCGAGAAATTGTCGGACTGTGAACTGATCCGCATCAGATAGACCAACGGAAGCTCGCGCCCGCCGGGCACACCTCGAATGTGATGACGGAGTTACCGGAAGCTGAATTCCCTCTGATTGGGGTGCCAAGCGTTATAGTCCTGCAGGTAAATGTTGAGGCCGCATGAGTGTGGACTCTGTGGTGCTGACATACCTTTCAGCTAGGGCAGAGCTGAAAATTATATAACCTAGTTGGATAGGCTGACTGTCAATATTGCACATTTCTACCGTTTTTCGTCCCGACATATACCCAATCGGAGGACATGGTCTGGCAAGCCAGTCAGCAGTAGTTGGTTAACCGCTCTTCCGGCCCCAAGGTTGGTTGATATTGGGCAGACGCAGAATGACGACGGAGACATGTTGTAATTTACAAATTTGCGGCTGTTCAATCTCTGCTCTGATCCGCTTTGGATAGTATCCTGTTCTTTTTGCCCGCCGTCTCCTCATCTCTGCCTCACTGTGACGATATATCTTTGCTATAAGTTGAGTCCTTGAGACTCTTCACTCGCTGCCTCTTCTATCCCCAGCATCATCTATTCAGCCACTGTCCGTACCATCAATTCGATCTATACCCATCATGTATTGGAAGACGCTCATCACCACCCTCCTCTGCGAATCCGCCCTCGCCCAGGACCTCATGACCGTCCTCAAGGAGAAGGGTTTCAACCAATTCTCCAACCAGCTCGAAGGCGACCCGATCCTCACCTCCCTCGGGTCCAACGTCCTCGTCTACGCCCCTACCGACTCCGGGCTGGCAAAGACCAACAGTTCGAGCCTCAACCGCCGAGACGAAGAAGATGATGCCCTCGTCGCGAAGAACGGCGCGCGTGTGGTCAACAGGAGCGCTCCCATTCCTGCTTTGCCCCCTGATGTCGATGATGCTGCGAGCAGGCGGTTTGTCAGGGCTGTTGAGACTGGTGGGAGTGCTTGGGTGACGCTCTTGGATGACCCTAAATATGTCAACTTGCCTGATGGACGCAACCAGTCCATTTTGGAGAAGCCCTCGGCCTCTGGAGGACGGCCTTTCGTCTTTTCAGGGCTCGGGGCAAGTGTTCAGGTTGCCAGTGATGATATTCCCTTTAACAATGGCATCATCCGGCCTATTGACGGGTGAGTCTACCATCACCTCATAGCTAATCCGGGCCTCGTCTCATCTCGGCTTCGCTAACATGATGCCACAAACAGAGACATCACCCTCCCAGAAAACATCTCCTCCACACTCCCCCAACTCAACAATATCGACAAGTTCCAAAAGCTCGCCCAAGACTCTGGTCTCCTCTCTGAGCTCGACTCTACCCCCGGCGTGACCATCCTGGCCCCCGATAACAGCGCCTTCAAGAATTCGACTACTTGGTCAGGTGATAACTTGGTTCGGCTGATCAAACGCCACACTCTAGTCAACTTCCCTGCATACACGCCACTGCTCAAGGACGGCCTCGTGTACTCTACCCTCGCGGGCGGAAAGGTCAAAGTCACGGTGCGGGACGGCGTCGTGTACCTCAACGGAGCGAAGATTTTGTCGGGAGATACTATTGTTACCAATGGAGTGGTCCATTCTATTGACAAGGTAAGTCAACCTCTAAGATAACCTCCCTGATGGCCAATTATCCACCCCTCCTGCGCTTGATGTTTGTGGAAAGGATTCTAATGACGGTTGGTGGAACAGGTTCTTGACTTGTCATCTCCAGCACCTGAGCCAACTACGGTGACCGGAGCCGGAACAGGTATGACGGACGCGTTGTCTTGGAAGGTCTTTGCATGTAGCTTTGCCGGCGTGGTGGCTGCCACCCGATACTTGTTTGTTTAGAGCAGTATGCGCACGTCAGCGGAGGTCAAGTGTGCAAAGATGTCTTCAGGTTCCAGGATGTAAGGATAGTGATTCAATCTCATGGCGCTTCCTTACTGCTCTAATGTTCGGTGAATGGAACGAAGAAACTGAGGGAGATTACATTCAATTATTAACAGGAAAATTTGGCCCTTGCCATGCTTGATGCCCTTCATTAATATGTCGATATCAATTATTCCCAGCTCACAGTACCCCTCCACCCGAGCCTCTTGGAGGTTGACCCCTGTGATAAGACGGCCGTCGACTGATCCGCCAGGTTCGGGAGCGGCTCGAATTGTTTCCAACCCTTTTAGAAGGGGAGGACCCTTCCGCAAAGAGAGTTTGCGTATCTTGAATTATAGGGAGAGGTACAAGTTCTAGGCTTTGAGAAAATAATGAAGCTTGGTTTAGACCGTGAATTGAGATATTGATGAAGTTCTGTTGCCGTCTAATTTCTACCCTGGATTTTCCTTCGTTCAAAGCACACTTTTTACCCCGCCCCCGCCATATGACATCATTAGCATCTTTCACTTCTTCCCACCTTCCGAATCCCGAGGTGTGGGCGGCTGCGGGGTGGCCGGGCCACCCGCCAAGAGTCTGCCCTGAATATCGAGACCACGATCAGAGAGCCAGGTTTGAATGCGCTGCTGGTGCTCTTTTTTCGAGGTCTTGGGATCCTGAGAAGGACTGCTGAATGCACTAAAGGCGTCAGTTTGGGTCGTAGGAGACGTCAAGATGGTACGTACTTGGTCTCAGTAGCGGTCGTCATGGTCGGTGATATGAAGGGACGTCGTTCGTTTTGCGTGTTGTAGATATTTCGGGATCGGATGAGAGATGTTTGCTAGTGCTATGAAAGAAGAGCATCCGATGTGTATCAATATCATCTATATATTCTCTTTAGCCTTTGGAATCCTTTCTCCAGCAGTCTTAATAACCTCAGGGCATGCCGCCAGGAAGACTCATTCGTAACTATTTTCATCGTTCTAGGTACTCAGCAATGCTGCCTAGTCTTTCACCACACATGGGCAGGGTAAGTTTGTGAGTCAGAGCAGGAGAACAGCAGAATCTTCGTGTGCGGAAGTTGAGTTGAAACTTTCTGGTATAGACGCGGAGTGGTGGGAACAGCTCCCTGTAATTCGAAAAAGGGTGTAGATATGTGGCGAATCTAGAATTGTTAGGCATCCAATTAAACCCAACGGCATACTAAGCAGAGATGTTGGCTGGGCAGGGCTTTCGCTGACTGGTCCGCTGCTGATGGCATTTGATAGAAACAACCGGTTTCGACAATGCCAATTGAAGATGATGCTTAATTCAGCAATAAAATTGACGATTGCAGGGAATCCCTTGGTGGGAATAGAGCTAATTGTGGCATCAAATCAAGAGCATTCGTATGAAGTTCGTCATCCAGGATTACTTGCGGAGGCCGCTTACAATGAAATCTTCTGCCGCCAGGATAGGCTGTTTCCGCTGTTCTCTGCGCTCGTCACCGGATCATAAACCAACAAAACGGCATGTAGCAATCTGCAGGTGCAAACATCTGCAACGCTGAGACGAAACGGCTATTTTAGGACGCACTAAAAGCGCCCGTTTCCTGTGCGCCATCAGCAACTGTTCTACCACGTGTGTGGGATAGTCTGCCACAACCGTGGAGGGCTGAGGGAAGGCCCGGAACCAAGTTCGGGAGTGGAAATTGATGGTTGGGCTCGGTTAGGCTCTTCGTACCGGTTGGTCTTCAACAACAAAAACGCCTCGATTGCGTAGTTGTGTCATACTTGCTTACTGCAGACTCTGCGAGGTTGAATGCAGGCGACCCAAAAGCCACCCAGTTCGCACATTTTTTTGACGCTATTTGAGCATATAAAACTTATCTATTACCCAACCTATGCTGTACCGTTCCTATCTTAAGCGCCCCTTTTCAATGGCTTGAAGACAACGAGAAACCGAATTTTCGACTCGTCTCAATGTCAACGAAGCAAAACATAACCCCACCCAATGCACGCCAATACCCGCCGAGCCCATCGGGCATCGAGTTTCAAAGCTCCGAAGAGTTGAACAATTGGGGGTGGTTCCCTAGAGCGGATGATGGGAAACAATGGAATGGCCTTGGTGAGGGTTCTTTTGCTGTAAGTGATGTCTTTCCGTGCACGATGACACTAACCGCTAATATGGGCTGTCCCTGTTCCAGCCAACAGGGACCATCCTGAATGATCTTCAGGGCAGCCCGACTGCCAATCGTTCCGAGGCATTCACCCCTCCGGGGACCAACAAGAAACGGTCCTCCCAAGAGGTCGCAGACGGAAAAGAGGAGGCCAAGAAACGACGACGGAACCGCAAAAAACGTACCCGGGCATCTTCCCCGCAAGTCAAGATGCCTCGCTTCGACACGATCCCTCAATGTGACGATGTTCCTCCTTTCGACGATATCCACCACATCGGCCATTTCGACAGCAGGGACGATCGCCACACCGACGCAGTCGACAAGTTGCAGTTCGCATGTCCCTTTTCGAAGAGAGACTACTGGAACCATGAAGACTGTATCGACTTCAAATGCGGATCATATGCCCACGTCATCCAGCACCTCAAGCGGCGTCACAACGTTACAATGTATCGATGCGCGAGGTGCCACGAGGAATGGAAAGAAGGGGATAAGACGGCACAGTACAAGTACGATCAACACATACGTCGAGCTCTGTGTGAAAAAGCAACTGAGCCCGCCGGAGGATGGAACAAGCCCGTGCTTAGCATTGAGGAGTGTAAATGGACGAGGCTCAAGACCGAGCGCAAGCTGGATGATCGCGAGAAGTGGTATTGGACATGGGGGAAGCTGTTTGGCGCGAACGCTCCCAAGCCTGCTTCCCCGTATTACCAAAGTTATTGGGCCATTTCCCGCTCCATCTTTTGGGCTGGATTCTCTCACGCGTGGCAGATTGCCAATGCTCCCCCCCCAGCTACCCAGCCTGAGAGAGCCAAAGTCGAGAGCCTCAATGCAAATGCATGGTTTCCTCCTATGATGGACGGTCTGTACGGCACCGGACCAGGAGATCCCATTGTCCAGCGACTGAGGCCTTGTGGCTTACCGATGGTGCCGTATTCCCAACCTGGACCTTCTTCAGACTTGGGTTTTGATTTGTTTGGTACGGGCTCCGTCAATTACGGGTGCGACGGGCAGCTTGGACAGGGACAGATGTGGTCGCAAGTTGATGGAAGTTATCGTGTCTTGGAATAAATTGAAGTGCTTGTATTCACTCATTTACGTGAAATCTCAATAAAGTTTTGTCTCTTTCGCTCTTTATTGGCCCGAATACTGATGTTCCTTTTACGCCGAGTAGACATCACAACAGCGCGGTCCAACAACAGAGAAATATTCAGTTTACGCGAATTGCAAAAGGAGAATCGCGCACTCAATGTTTAGTATTCACCTCACCGACTTTTGTGAACCCACTGCTGCCTTAGTTGGACGGTCCAATCCTAACTCAAGCAAGGCTTCGTAACTGGAGTTTGGGTATAGTGGGCGTTGCAGGTCCTGCGAGAACGTGGTCAAATGGAAAGCGACAGACTCAACCGGAAGAGAGGGAGTCAGTGGGAAGAGACTGCGCCGTTAGGAAGAGAATGACAATTAGGAGAAATCCGCTACGGATGGTTGCCTTACCTACGCACAAATGTGCACCAGTTCCGTTGGAGCCCAACGAGGAGACACTCGGAACCCGAAGCAGTGCCCGATTGATGCTTGGTTTGGATGACCTCAATGGCACCGGGTCTTTTGCCTAACCGGCCCCTTGGTTCGAAGGCAAATTGCCACAAGTGTGGCAGCGATGCAACGAAACATTTAGACTACCTGCTTGGCCATTTTCCCACAGATGTGGCACACATGTGGGAGAGCGGCAAGACAGCGGCTTGATGCTGACAGGCATACACTGGAAGCCCCGCTACCTATTCGTTCGTGACGCACAACTTCTACCACACTTGTGGTATGGCATTATCGACTGCGTGAGGATTCTCACTGACCGGAGAATTCATTTTGAGGCCCGCTAGAACGATAGGGCAAAGCTTCTGGCCATTTTTGTGTACACCATGGTGAGTTAGGTCGCAACGACAGGTATAAGAAGCGACCGCTTCAATTGCAGCGAACCCAATTCTACATGCTTCAGTACACCAAAAAACCAACCTCCTTCATTCTCGTTTACAAACCTCGCCTGTTTTCTACTATCACCGGAGCATATAGCAACCCAAGGCGAGAGTGAAGATCAGCCATGTCGAAATCGCCCAGCGTTGAAGTGATGGGCAAAAAACGTCGCCCTCAACCACATGAACAATCAATCGACAGCTACAACACGCCAGATACTTCAGACAGCGACTCCAACAGCGATTTGGAGGATGACTGGGACAGCGACTACTCTTCTGAGAACGACGAAGACTTTTGCACTGACGCCAAGGTCCTGCTCAAGGCAAATACCGACCTTGGGGTTCTCATCGAAGACTTGGTGCATTTCTCCTATCCCAAGCTACAGGCCTGGAAGGCAACAGCACCGTACGTCCTTCCGCCATCCCACCAGAGACGTCCATCCAAATGCGCGCGAACTTGCACTTGGCGACCACCTTCTCCATCCCTCAAAACTCAAGATGACCAGGGCGAGGCCATTCAGCCAAAGCACTACCATTTTGCGTGCCCGTTCTTTCTGAAGGACCCTAAGAAATACAGTGGATGCCTCATGCGTCATGGCTTGTGGTCTGCCGTTGCCGTGAGAAGGCATGTCCAGCGCAATCACATGAAGCCACTCTACTGCCCCATGTGTTACCAGCCCTTCTCCACGGTCGGAGGCCGGGACGAACACATCTCGGCCAGGACCTGCAAGACGCGCGAGCGCACCGAGGTCGACGGAATCAACGAGTACCAGAGGCTGAGGCTGTCCAAACGTGACAAGCCGTACCTCAGCGAGAAGGATCGTTGGAATCGCATCTGGAAAACCGTCTTTCCAAACTCTGAACCACCTTACTCCCCGTACTTGAAGGACGGCCTTGGTTTAGCCATGTCGATGGCGCGGGACTACTGGAGGGAATTCGGTGCCGATTGTGCCGCCGAGTTCTTGCAGGGTCGAGATGTTTTGAGTCTCGGACAGGAGGATGACGGGAAAGCGCAGGTCGCTCTGGCCAAGTTGGCGTTGAAGGACTTGCTGGAGCGGGTGGTGGAGGATGAGCTGTCGACCGAAGACGGGACTGGGCATAAGGAGTGAGCTGTAAGTGGATGGGGATGCATTGATCGGGGAGTTAGGGACGCATGTATAGGGAGTTTGGGTTAGTAAAGACAGTAATATGGTAGTATGGATTTGAATTGTTTCTTGATTTAAAGAGCCATTACCAGGAGAGAGACGGGCTGCGAGAATTGTTGCCGCTGCCCACATGATGTTCCCTTTCCCGACCGCAGACACATACGACCACAGCCCTTAGGAAATGCTGGATCCCATCTGCTCTCCGAGGGTCAAACTGAGGAGCGCTCGAGTAGTAGTTGGGTTGCTGACGACCAGCGAATGCCGAGTGTTGTGTGTTTCTTTTTGTATTTTTGCTGGTTTTTTGAGGTGGGTGATGTGTGAGTCCATAGGGCTGAGGAAGGACACCAGGGGAAGCTGGACGGCGTTTCAATTGGGCAATCATGGAACTTGAATTGAGCTCTTATCTTCACATTGAACTCGTCTTTCTCTGTTACTCTCTCTCCCGCATTTGTTAGCAACATCATGGCTGAACCAAAGAATAAGAGTTTGGGTGCACCAACCACGAAATCACAAACAGCGGGAACAGCAACACGCCAAACGTTCCGGAGCTACTTCTTGTCCTACCTCCTCTCCCGCCACACATTGGCCGAGGTGAACGCCTTCGACAAGGCATTCTTTCCCCCTTTTCGTTGTCTTTCGGGTCAAATATTCATTCCTCCATCTCTTCAATCGTTTTGAGCGCCTTCCAGATCCAGAAGAGGTCATTCAGCCAGTGTACGTTGAAGCCCTTGTTGTGGGAGCGAGGCCAGACAAAGGAATTCCTCTGGTCGTCTCGATCCAGCATGCGCGAGCCCACGGGTGGCAGACGCTGGTCAACATTTTCCGGCAAAATTCGTAGTCCCCCTCAAAGGCGCTCGCAAAGGTGCCGGCCTTGTCAATGCGGAAAGGAGTGTCGGTGACGGATTGGCCCGCCGGCTACGACGCGGTAGTGTTCAACATGAGCGCTTCACCTGTCGGCCATTAATTGACCGCGAAGTAGCCCCTGTTTGATGCCTATTCTGATCCCCCCGAATCGAAACCGCGCCCATCTGTACGCAACCCACGATAGATCCGGTGGCTGCTTCATGTCCAGGCCCGGGAACCGCAGCCCGTAAGTCAGCTTCTCGGACCGCACCTCCTGGGCTTCGCCGTCGAGGCCTGGTTGACGACGAACATGCCTGACACCTTCAAAGTAAGAACTGGAGGACTTGCCTGACAGATAGGGGCTGAAACCAACATGTTGCACATCAGGCACTCGCTTGGGATCCCAAAACCTCTCGTCTGGGCTTGCATCGAGTTCAAAGTATCGACAGCTTGAGGTCTACGTCGTCTGGGGTCAGACTACCCCGGCTCTTCTACACGGCATACCCTCTATCAGACTACCAGCAGATAGTCGCTATTTCAACTTGCATTCATACATCCATGCGCTGATAAAACTACCATGGCTGTACCATGTCGCTGACTTATGACTTGTCGACCTTCCCATCCCAACACTGCCCCACGGCATAATCTTATGACGCGGAATAGCGCGGTTACGATAGGAGCGGAATGCTCGGAACAGTCACAATCGAGCAGACGATATAGGGGTCGAGAGATTGAAAGAAAAAGCCTTGATTTCCTAGATCGGATTGTCGCGAGAGGGTATTTTGTTCCCCTTCTGGCCGAGGTTTTACCGAGCCGAGGTCAGGCCACGGCCACTAAGCCTCCTGCTTAGTGCAACTTCTTAACATGTCGACACAGTCAACTGCTGCCTTCATTCCAGTCTTCAACACCGTGTCCGCTCTATTGACGAGTTTATTCTTCACCTTTCGATCAGGGGTGCCACATATCGAGAGGCAGAAAAGTATGTGGCCGCTGCCAGGCCCAGGATCAAGTACACTACCACCGAGAGGATTACACGGAAGCTTCCCGGCATCTCCACGAAGTACGACAGAGCGAGCCCGAGTGATCCCAGAGGAATGGACAAGCGGAAAGCTAGCTGTCTGTCTGTTTTTTCCGAGTCCGCACATGATCCAATATGTGAACCTATCCAAGGTGAGTTGACACAGTTCAATCATTCAATGAGTGTTGTCGCTTACATTTGAAGGCAACCATCGTTCAGCCTGTAAAAGAAAGGCGAGTCTGAACAGGAGGCTACTTTCGTCTGGGGGTCATAGCCAGCAGTCGTCATACTTATGCCAGTTAGTCATAAGCCAACGACATATGAGCATACCCAGGAGTCTAATAATCCACTACATTAAATTGCCACCACATATTGTAGTTTTGTTAAACATGCCGGGGCGATTATCCTGCTATGGATTGTATTACAGCAGTTTGTCACTTCACTTACGTAGGTTTGAGGGGTGGAAAGGTAGCTGAGGAGCCCTAGAAGGGGTAAAAGCATCCAAAATGGATCTTTGTGCTTCCAACTCGCCCTTAAATCTAGCCCGGAAATGAGGAGCCCCGGATTGGTTCCGAGGTTAGGCGATGTGCTGTCGATAGGGCATAGGCCATATGTCAGAAAACAAGCGAAGCCAGCACAAACTAGGACACTGAGGCTTGTTCCGACTGCTGCCATAGGACTACCTGAAAGGCAAAAGGCTATAACGACCCCAAAGAAGGCGCCTAGATTGTAAATGATAGTGTAGGTACGCATCAAGCTGTTTGTCTGCCCCGGGGTCGAATAAGCAGCAATCATGACACCCTAAGCCGTCCAGACAGCCCCTGATGAAAGGCCAAATAGCACACCAAGCTTGACGACATCCTCGGTTGTGTCTCCCTTGACATGGCGCCAAAGCAAGAAAAAGAAAACTAGGTAGTTACCTTGCATAAATGTTAGATGCACGTCGCTTCTCTCTTCATTGTAGATTACCTCACCCCATTTCTCCCAGGCGGGCCATCCAGTGAGCGTGGTTCAACACATATCCTGCCGCGTGAGACACGACAAGATAGTTGACGGCGGCAAAGATGAGACACACCACGCCAACTGCCACATTCGAGGTTCCGCTGTGCAGCTTAGTCACCTTGCCTAGGCCCCATAAAGCATTCGACATGCCAGAAGTTCTGTTTCGTGTCTCAGTAAGTAACTGAGGATTGTAGCGTAGGACGGTGCTTACAGGGCGAGGATGGTGGAGAGCAGACAAGTTTGCCTTTTCGGTGATGCCCAATAACTTTCCCTACCCCTCCAACGGCGATACCACCAGGCGCTTGTATCGATTCTGGCATATTGGGCCCGAAGATGGGAGCAGGGTGGTTCGCTGGTCGTTAGAGAGCGGTAAGGTCCGATTGAGTTGGTCAAAAGTCGATGGAAAGGATGCTTGCAACGAATATAGTTAAACCAGCTACGAATGCTGGCTCGAGTGCGATCTTGATGCGTCCTAGTTTCTTTGGTTGGTTCCTTTTGGAAGAATTTGCCAGTGCAAGTATGTACTTGCCATTTCTTCATGGGCATGTACCCTAGAGGTGCTTACAAGTGGAAGCTGACCTGGAGCGCTCCGATACACGACACAACCAAATGAGGCAATTTTCGACATTTCCTCTTCAAGACCCTCCCCGCTCATCAGGTTCGTCATTTCCAGCAGCGATTGGAGTCGTTATCGTCTCTGGCTCAACAATTGCGTGCTCGTCTCGTCCACTTATTGTCACTGACTCTCACGTCATTCCTCATTGGGGAATAAATCGCGGCATCCCTCCGACAACTCTCAATCTGGTCATTTCTTAGCATCGGCACCAGTTCATCAACTGAATCGCAGAGCGATGCATATATTCATGCCACCTCCTCTTGCTTTCCCAGCATCACGACGTCAGCGTCTAGAGCGACAGTACCATGGCTCCTTACATCGGAGATGAGTCTGCTCCTTCTCAAGCTGCTGATATCAGCATCGCCATCGATCGCGGTGGCACCTTCTGTGATGTGATTGCCACGGTTCAAGGCCATGACGATGTCATCTTCAAACTTCTTTCCGAAGACCCAAGCAATTATGTCGACGCTCCTACAGAGGCCATTAGGCGAGTGCTCAGCCGCGTCGAGCGTCGCGACATCCCTTTGACTGAGCGGTTGGACGCTTCCAGAATTGGTGAGTAATGCTTCCTAAGAACCATAGCAGTGCTGATGAGTCGCATAGCGTCCTGCAGAATTGGCACGACAATCGCAACCAATGCTCTGCTCGAACACAAGGGGGAAAAGTTTGCCTTTGTGACGACAAAGGGTGAGTCCGACACCCAGGCCCCCCCCTCCAGACCACGATGCTAACCCTACCAGGCTTCAAAGATGTCTGCGTCATCGGCGACCAGACGCGTCCCAAGATCTTCGCTCTCAGAGTCGAAAAGGCAAAGGCACTCCACCAGCGCGTCGTCGAGGTTGACGAGCGCATCACGGTCGAAGATTATGACCTCAACCCCTTTCCAATGGACAAGGAGGCCCAAGTGGCCGACCCGAACCTCGTCCGCACCAAGAGCGGCGAGATCATTCGAGTCCTTGAGCGCGTCAATTCGGAAAAAGTCCGCTCTCAATTGCAGCCCCTCCGCGACGAGGGCTACGAATCGGTCGCCGTCTCCTTTATGCACTCGTACCTCTACCCCGACCATGAAGAGGAGGTGGCCGCCATCGCAAGAGAACTTGGCTTCAAATACGTCACCACGTCCAGCCAAATCAGTCCAACCATCAAGTTCCTGCGGAGGAGCACGTCGGCCTGTTCAGAGGCCTACCTCTACCCTGTCATACGCCGCTACGTCCAGAACTTTGAGGCCGGCTTCAAGGTGCTGCCGAGACGGGTCGAGTTCATGTGCTCAGACGGCGGCTTGAAGCAGTCGCGCAAGTTTGGCGGCAACGAAGCCCTTCTCAGCGGCCCAGCTGGCGGCGTAGTCGGCATCGCCAAGTCCTGCTACGATGAGAGCGAAGGCACGGCGCTGATTGGCTTCGACATGGGCGGAACCAGTACCGACGTGTGTCGCTTCGACGGGAAGTACGACTATCTCACGGAATCGCGCATCGCCGATCGAACCATTACCGTGCCCATGCTGAACATCCAGACCGTTGCAGCAGGTGGTGGCTCTATTCTCTTTGCCCGCAACGGGCTTTTGGTCGTAGGGCCTGAAAGTGCAGGTGCCTACCCAGGACCTGCGAGCTATCGAAAGGGCGGCCCTCTAACGGTGACGGATGCCAATCTTTTTCTCGGCAGACTCGACCTGGCCTCGTTTCCGGCCATTTTTGGAGAAAATGCAGACGAGCCCCTAGATTTTGACGTTGTTGAACGAAAGTTTCGGGATATCACGGCCGAGTTCAACGCGCAAACGTCGCAGAACCTCACGGCTGAAGAGGTGGCGCTTGGCTTCTTGAACGTGGCAAATGAGACGATGAGTCGACCGATCAGAAATGCGACTGGTAAGTCATCTCTGTCGGTATCAGCATGTCTAACTTTGAGTAGAAGCAAGAGGATATGCCCCAGAGAAGCACAATCTGGTCAGTTTCGGCGGAGCTGGTGGTCGTATGTACACCCAAATCCTCACTTTTACTCGACTGACGAGTGTAGAACACGCCTGCTCAATTGCGGAAAAGCTCGGCATCAATTGCATCCTCATTCACAAGTGGTCCTCATTGCTTTCGGCGTACGGAATTTCCCAATCTCAGCTCCAGCAGGAAGTGTCGGAGCCATTCTCAGGCGACTTCAAGTTGGAGCACCTTCCGCTCATCCGCCAGCGACTCGAGCGTCTCAAGGATATTGTCCGAGGGGAACTTGTTGCCCAAGGCGCCAGTGAGGAGTCACTTCAGTTTGAAGAGTCGCTCAGCATGCGGTACTTTGGCACAGACACAAACTTGACCATTTCGCGTCCCTCCGACGAGGACTACGGTGCGGCCTTCGTCTCTGAGCACATGAGAGAGTTTGCATTTGTTCTAGGTCGCAGAATCGTCGTCGACTCGGTTCAAATCAGGGGCATCGGCAGTGCTGGCTTTGTGACGAAGAATGTCCCGCCTACCAAGGAACTCGAGCAGGTCAAGGCTGCTCAAAGAACACCAGTTGGTGCTAAACAACAGAAGATTTACGTCGACAACGAGTGGAAGACATCCGACTTACATCATCTCTCAGGAGACCTCGTAGGTACATGCATCAACGGGCCGGCGCTGATCCTCGACGAGACGCAAACAATCCTGGTCGAACCTCGCTTTCGCGCATACATTCTCTCGAATCACGTTGTCATTGAGAAGGTCGAGGACTCCAAAGCCCCCCGAGAAACCAGCAACGATGAATTCAATCCGATTCAGCTCTCAGTCTTTGCGCATCGCTTCATGTCCATTGCTGAGCAGATGGGTAACACGCTGCAACGGACCTCCATCTCGACGAGCATCCGAGAACGGCTCGACTTTTCGTGCGCCATCTTTTCGCCCGATGGACAGCTTGTGGCCAACGCTCCTCATATCCCGATCCATCTTGGAAGCATGCAAATGGCCATTGAGTCGCAACACAAGCACTGGCTGGGCAAGTTGCAGCCCGGTGATGTCCTCATGACCAACCATCCTGAATGGGGTGGCACTCATCTCCCTGATATAACCGTCGTCACTCCCGTTTTTGTCGGCGATGAGATTGCGTTTTACACGGCGAGTCGAGGTCATCATACAGATATCGGTAAGTCAGATCAATGACTTGACGAAGTGGTTACTCACCAGACACAGGCGGAAAAGGCATCACCTCGATGATGCCAGACTCGACTGAGCTTTGGGAAGAAGGCCTCAACGTCAAGTCAATGAAAATTGTCAGCGGCGGCACATTCCTCGAAAAGGAAGTTCGCGAGGCATTTGACCGCGCAGGGAGCTTCCCCGGCTGCAGCCCTACGCGACGAATACAAGATAACATTTCCGACCTCAAAGCACAGACATCTGCTAATCAGCGTGGCATCACGCTTCTGCGGAAGCTGTGTGATGACTTTACTCTTCCAATTGTTCACAAGTACATGAAGGGTATCCAGTCAAACGCCGAGGTTGCCGTGCGCGAGTACCTGAAGAAGGTTGCCAAGGCGCATCCCGAAGGTCTCAAGGCAGAAGACATCTTTGACAGCGGCACTCGATTGAGGCTCAAGATTAGTATCGATCCGGATACGGGGTCGGCAGTGTACGACTTTGCGGGAACGGAGGCTCAGGGCTGGAACAACATCAATTGCCCCATTTCCATCACGCACTCGGCCGTTATTTACACGATTCGGTGTCTAATCGACTTGGAGATTCCACTAAACCAAGGCTGCCTCTCCCCCATTGAGATTCGTGTTCCCAAAGGCTCGGTCCTCAACCCTACGCCATCGGTAGCCATCTGCGGCAGTACCATCGCCAGCCAGCGAGTCATCGACGTCATTTTGCGAGCGTACAAGGCTGTCGCTGCATTCCAGGGCTGCGCGAGTAGTTTCGGCTGGGGCATGGGTGGACGCAACCCTAAGACGGGAGAGATCGAGCCTGGTTGGAACTATGGCGAGTCCATCGGCGGAGGCACAGGAGCCGGTCCGGGTTGGAACGGAGAGCACGCCACTCACGCGCATTCCACAAACACGCGCATTACGGACGCAGAGGTCATAGAGAAGCGCACGCAGGTCATTGTTCGGCGGTACGAGGTCAACAAGGGCACTGGGGGGCGTGGGAAGTGGTGCGGAGGAGATGGTATCACGCGCGAGATTGAGGCGAGGATCCCGCTCAAGTCGAGCATTCTCAGCGAGCGTCGTGTGTTTCCTCCGTATGGCATGGAGGGCGGTGAGCCGGGGAGTGTTGGGAGGAATTATCTTTTGCGGTGGAATGACGAGGGGGTGTTGGATAAGATCAATCTCGGGTCGCAGGCCGTGGTGAACTTGAGGCCTGGTGAGAGGATGCAGATCAATACACCTGGTGGAGGGGGGTGGGGACTTCAGATGGAGATGTAACAGGAGTTGGTCTAAATTGATAAATTAAGAGCTGGTTCTCATGTTCACGACGGTGTTGGCGTCGATCCGGACAAGCCACGACAGAGTGACTCAATGAGGGCTTGAGCGTGATTGGCTGAGTCAACCGTCGCCTCGCAACACCAACCCAACTTGAGTCACACCAACAAAAGACCACGGCGATTTCTTCAGGAAACTCTAGCTTCACAAATGAGGCAATTCTGCTCAACCATCAAATCGGCAAAAACAATTACTCGCTTGTGGGGCGGATCTGGGCCACGATGCCCTCTCACAAGCGGCTTTAACCCAACTCCATCGCTCGCAACCGATGGCAAAAAGAATTAACTTGCGGTTTGTGTGGATTGAACACACGACCTTCAGATCTTCAGTCTGACGCTCTCCCAACTGAGCTAAACCCGCTGGTTGGCTATTTGATGCTGTCGAACGAGGCTATTGCGGCCCAAGTTGGTCGGGAAGCAGAGGCAGGGAAATAGATGGACGCAAAGACAGGCAAAAAGAAGACGATTGCGATTTATGTGGATCGAACACATGACCTTCAGATCTTCAGTCTGACGCTCTCTGCCAGTGAAGGTTAGTTATTGAGTTCTCAGATGTGTTTCGTGGAAAACATACCCCAACTGAGCTAAACTCGCTGCGTTGCTGTCTCGGCAAAGTTGTCAGGCTCCAAGTCCGCACGTGGAAGAGAAGAGTGGAAAGATTCGAGAGAGAAAGCAAAAAAGAAATGCTTGCGGTTTATGTGGATCGAACACATGACCTTCAGATCTTCAGTCTGACGCTCTCTGAGAGAATTAGTTAGACTTGAGGTTGCTGGAGTTTTATGAGAGAATGGTTACTCACCCCAACTGAGCTAAACCCGCTTGGTTGAGGTTTAACAAGGATGTTGGATACATATTGATGTTCAGGGACGGAGACGGAAGAAAAAAATAGAGGAAAGGGAGGAGGGTGGACAAAAAGAGAGATTAGTTCGGTTTATGTGGATTGAACACATGACCTTCAGATCTTCAGTCTGACGCTCTCCCAACTGAGCTAAACCCGATGTGATTGGTTGGGTTGGGGTGCGGGTTATTGTTTACTGTGCGGGAAGTGCAAGAGGTTGTGCTGACCCTAGAGTTTGTGTCGAGGTGCTCTGTCAATTGGGAAGAGTTGATGAGAGCTTTATATCTAGCTCTATTCGTAGTACGGAGAGATTCAGTTGGTGCTTCACGTTAAGTTTATTATCACCTTTGAGTTTAGTTGTCGTTAGATAATGAAACGCACTGTACTCATAAACCTATGGGGATCTTCAACAGCTACACCTGTGAACTACCTACCATTGACTGCCTAAGCTTTCGCGCTCTTCCGAGGATGTCTACTGTACAATTCCCCTGCCATCTTGATAGATGTCCTATCACTAAGCAAGAAACAATTATCTATGTATTGAGTGGTGACTACATGATACATCTAAAACTTCTGAATCTGATCCTTCCGATACCCAATCTCATGCAATACCCCCGTCGACCACTTCTTCCCAACCAAGGCCTCCTCCATGGCCGGCGGCCCGCAGACAAACACCTTGGTATCCCCCTTCTTCTCCGGCAGCACCGCCTCCAGCAACTCCCTCGTCACATACCCCTTCCTCAACCCCTTCCCCGGCTCTACCCCCTCTCCCAGCCGACTCACCGTATACACCACCTCAAACCTTCCCGGAAACTCTCTCGCAAACCCCTCCAGCTCCCTCCTCAACAACACATCTTCCTCCCCATTCACCCCAAACACCAGCGTCACGGCCGTCCTGTCTTCCGGGTTCCGCAGGATACCCTGCGCGAGCTGGTAGGCCGGAGTGATGCCCGCACCCCCCGCCACGAGGGCCACGTGAGGCGACGAGTTGGGTTTCCACGCGGGGCCTCTCAGCGTGGCGGCGAAGAAGAGCTTGTCGCCCGGTCGGAGCGAGTGCAGGTGCGTGCTGGCCTTGCCGGAGGGGTACTTTTTCACGAGGAGGTCGAGGAAGCCGGGGGCGTCGGAGGGGGAGATGGGCGTGTAGGGACGGGGGACGGGGAGCCAGCTTCCGTTGGGGAAGGAGACTGTGAGGAGGGCGGCTACTGGAATTAGTCATCCTGCATTCATGGGTATTCTATGGTGTCTTACATGTTAGAGGCAGTCCGCTAACGGCATCTTCTTGAGGCAGCTTGAACCGCAGCCGCTTGGTGTTGTGGTTGACCGACTCGGAGCTCTCGAGCGGGAGCGATATCAGCGCAGGTCTTCCGGTAAAGACCTTGCGCGGCGCATTCGAGTTGGATTCCGCAGAGGCCGTCCCGAGCGTGAGTTTTGCGAGGATGCCGAGTCCAATGCCGCCGGCGGCCAAGCTGGCGACGAGGGGCCGGGGACGGACTTGTCGGGCGAGGCAGGACATACTTCTTTGTTCAAGGATAATGAAGAAATGTCAATCAATTGGTTTGGTTCTTTCGACTGAAGCCAACGGTTTATTTAATCTATTCAGGTACGGCATCCCTTTATACCGTGGCGTGACTTATACGTCGGCCTTTCCGGACAATTCACACTTTTCCGGGACCGAAGAAAGCCCCTCACGACCGGTCGTCTCTCAATCCCAAACCCGCAAACGCCCGGAAGCACCCCCAATTAACCAAGTCTCGAATCCTTGCACCGCTGCATCCGTTTCAGCCGCGTGTCTTTAGACCGACCGCGAGGGCGAGGAGGCGTCGGCGGACGGAGCTTGTTGGTCCCGACTCCAGGCTCCTCCTGATGCTTCTCGAGTGGACAGTCTCGTGTCGCTGCCCCGAGGAGTGTTTTTCTCTTCGTACCGCTTCTCGATCTCTTCAAGGCTGTGGCCTTTGGTCTCAAACATGAAGAGGCACACCATGACGGTCAGGACGAAGCTGCACCCGGCAAAGAGGAAGTAGGCCGCAAACGTCGACTTTGCGAGGAGGATGGGCGTCACTAGGGCGACCAAGTAATTGGTCAACTACACGGTCAGCTTCCCCTCGTAAACAAGTGGTTATTGACTCACCCAGTTGGAACACTGCGCCAGACTCGACGCGCTGCTCCTCGTCTTCCGCGGCATGCTCTCCACCACCCACGTCCGGAACCCAATCGCCCACGTGAAGCTGAAGGAAATGGCAAACAGGTAGATGCACACAATAACAAGCCACCTCCCCGCCCCGCGATCCGCGTGCACCCGTCCAGCCGCGTACAGCGAGCCCATGACTACCATCATCGATGTGATCAGCACTCCCCCCAAGATGCCCGACGTTCTTCGTCCCCAGCGGTCAGCAAATAAAGTCGCGGGTATGGTCGCGCCCAGGATCACCAGGGCTGACACGCCAGACGCCAGGAACGACGCCCGCTCGCTGTCTAAGCCGGCCTGCGTGAACAGGATGGGCGCGTAGTACAGCACGCCGTCGATGCCGCTGAACTGCTGGATGCCGAGGAAGAAGCACGCAAGCGCGGTGCGCGAGCGGTATGGACCTGAGAAGGTGAGGCCGAACTCGCGGAACGTGTGCGTCGTGCTCTGCCAAAACGTGGCGTTCGGATCGGTCGTCTCGTCGACGGTAAAGGACTGCGCGAGGAGCTCCTTTTGCTCCGCGTCGTCGAGACCGAGCCTTGCAACGACGGCCCGGGCTTCCTCAGTCCTCCCCTTTGACAGCAGCCATCGCGGCGATGCGGGCGTGAAAAAGTACGTCGTCGACAGCACCAACCCCAAAAACGAGGCAATCGCCGGCGGCAGCCGCCACGTAGCCGGCGACTCCCCGTCCCCCAGGCGCAAAGTTCCGTAACAGACAAAGTACCCCGCCACGAGCCCCGACACGATCAAGAACTGCGGCAGGGCCGTCATGACGCCGCGCACGCGGTAGGGCGAAATCTCCGAGACCTGCACATAGACGTTGCTGAGGAAGAGGCCCTCGCCGATCCCCTTTGTCAGGCGACCCGTGACGAAGACGCCGAGGTTCGGGGCGGAGCACTCGACGGCGGCGCCGATGCCGTAGGTGACGGAGCCGAGGGAGATGAGGGAGGTGTGGCCGAAGCGGTGGGCGAGGGCTCCGGCGACGAGGGCGGTGATGGCGCCGGGGATGAGGGACGAGGAGACGACGAGGCCGTGGACGGTGGCGGAGAAGTCGCCAAAGGTTGATTTGAAGGCGGGCATGGTTGTGACGGAGCCGATGCTGCCGGTGTCGTATCTGTGCAGAGTCAGTACGGTTGACGAGTTGGGGAGAGGGGGGAGAGTGTACCCAAAGAGGAATGCCACACATGATGTGAGGATGCTCGCTGTCACGTAGAAGGGCATCTTGAACATGATGGCCGGATGTCTCTATCAACAGGGAGAGAACCCGAACTGTGCAAAGTCCTCATCTGAGAAACGAAACCATCCTTCACCTCAACCCTTCAGCACGCCGTGGTGCGCACCCACAACCGACACGACCATCCGAGCCGACTTTTCTTCCCGCAGAGATAGGGCAGATAGGGCTGGATACTGTAGAGAGCACATGGCAGAGCAGAGTCTGATTGTTGGGTCAGCAGCTAGGAACTGGATATCTGGGTCTTGGTGGATCAGGCCGAGATACCTAGTCGAGGTGGATCGAGATGCCCGAGTGGGAGGTGAGTGTGGTTGATGAAGCGGTTTTTGAAGCGTTCCCCCGCGTGCCGTTATATCTTAAAGTTGACTTGAAGAGAGCTAGGCGACATAGACACAATCGCCACGACCAAGGCATTGAGACCATCCTCATCACCCCCTCCATCAACATCACGGATCATGCCGCAAGCTGGCCGGCGGTTCGTCTTGCCTACTGCGGAAAGTCACATTAGCAGGATCCCATTGCAGAGACGAGTCACGACGTGCAGGAACCACGTCTCAGGCTATCGGCCGAGACAGATTGCATTCTCCATCTGCCTCTTTATCTATCCCTCAGCTCGCCGCCGCCAAAGAATCCGCATTCTGCCCAACCGTCGCCGGGCCCGTCGTGATATCATTATAATCCGCCGAACAGAAATACATGTACCCGATGCCCTCCTCCACAACCACCTCTGCATAACTCGTCAACAAGTCTGCTGTCGCCGTCTTCCCCGCGTAATCCGTGCCCGTGAAGTGGTTCACAATCACCGCCCCCTGGTCTTCGTACCCCGACGGGAAATTCGCCTGGAGCGTCGTCGCGCCCTTGTACTGCGGCAAACCCTCGCAGTTCAGACAGCTCTCGAAGCCGACGACCACATCGCAGATGGCGTAGAACTTGGCCGTGGCCGCCACGCCAAAGTTGCAAATGGTGGTAATCTCCTCGTCGAACGCGCCGCGCGCAAAGGTAACCGCCTCGTTCAGATAGTCGTAATCCGCCGTCGTCGACTCGTCAAAGAAGATGCCGTGGATGGAAATGTCCGCGGCTGCGTACGCTGCCCAGCCCGCGTAGTTTGTAATGTTGGCCTGCAGCTCGGCCATGCTCGCCGCGGCGTAGTTTGTGCGCACGTAGCCGACCGTGTTCACGTTGGACAACGCGTTGAGCTGGGATACCCCGCTGATGGTGTTGACGTCGTCGTTGCCCGGCTTGCCCGTGGTTCCGGGCCCGTTGTACGGGTTGATGACGACAGTCCAGTCGATGGACGTATGCGCGTTGGCGGCGGCGACGACGGGCTTCCAGTTTGCGGCGCCGTCATTCCACTCGGCCGAGGGGTAGACGTATAGCGGGAGGAGGATGCCCGTGGCCGAGGCGAGGTTGGCCAGGGCGGCGGATGTGAGGAGGGATTTCATGGTGGTTGTTTAGGGGCTTGAGTGATGTGGTTAACTTTTTGTGATATGAGGAGCCGATCGATGGATTTATACCACGATGCCGCGGTGGAGAGGAATACATAGGGCGACGTAATGTCCATCATTGCAAGTCAGACAATGGAAACGGGATCCATGTCGCGCATCCTTCGTCGCATGTTTCGACACGTCGGGGACGTAAACGAGATTAGACAAATCCTGTAGGACCGGCAGCAATGAGGAAACACCCGAGGGGATTGAGACGGGATGAAACACGGCAAGGTGAACCGTGTTCATCAATCGAAATAGTTGACAGTCTGCATTTGTTGGTTCGTCCATGTGTTCGATATTGTTGGGGCTATTGCATCCCAAAAACTGTCCAGATCTAACAGTTTCTCGCGTTCGGAAATATACCTAATGATTGTCAAGAATAACTAATATAGCTCATATATCCCATACCCGGGTAATATCACGAACCTATTTGCAGATCTCAAAAGGCGCAGCCGTCAACTCCGACCCCCCCGACATGATCCATGTCACCCCCCCTCCAGGCTTCCCCTCGTCTCCATTCGTGGAACAGCTAGCATATAATTGCACGGGTCCCTTCTCGCCAAAAGATTTGTTTCCGTTTGCTGAAATGCGTCTTGCAACACGAACACCAACCTGGCTCTTGAATAGTTGGGGGGGCGACAAAGGACGCTATTGAGAACAGGGATGAGACAGCGCCTCGCATGTCGGAACCCGAAGGCTTACTGACCTTACGATGTTTCAGAGAAGTATTTTGGATTTTGTGACGATGATGGGTTTGGACCTCAATATGTTTAGTTGCACATCGGTGCCTTGGCCGCCAAGTGTTTGCCGGGTCGCGAGACTTCAGAAGCGCACCAGATGCTTGAGCGTTTAAACAACAGAAAACACCTCCTCGGAACATACTATTATGAATATTACGACTCCGTGTCTGCTTGATCTACATCATCTCCGAGTTCACCACAGCCTTATTCAGTTCCCTCCTCCAAAATCACTCAGCATTCACCGTGTTGCAAGTTGTTCGGCCGGATACTGGAAAGGATCGATTCCAAGTGAGATTTTCAGACATTGGGAGATTAAATCCGGTTATAAATGCACGGTGCATAGATATAAGTGAGGTAGCTGTGCAGAATTTGATCGCTTTAAGAGTCTCAACTCGAGATCCCACGTGGCGCCTTGGGGAACCATCCACACCGGCGACGAACCAAGCGCTGCTTACCAGGAAAAGCTTCTTTATCCATTGAAAGCTTGGATCGACCATAGATCTGGCATGATTAGGTACGCGTATAATACCAATTGTTATAGTTTTTGAGGTGGGGGTTGCCCAAGATCAAGTCACGTTGGCACTGCCAAGTATTCATTGCTGGCAGCATTGGCAGAATGCACCGATACCATATCTTGTTTCGTTTCTTCATGAAGAGTATTAAATTAAATATCTACAGGCAAATGTCATTACCGGTACTTCATGCCAGTCCCAAGCCCAAACATCAACGCCCTCGCCAAGGAATCCATGCCTTGCTTTTAAAATCCGTCCGATGCACATTAGCATCCCTACTTCGTATAATTCTAGTCCAATTCTACCGGTGGGCGCGTAATAGGTAATTCGTAATTCTGTTGCTGGGAAGGTATCTCATAGTTCGTCGGTCCGTAGTAGCCGTTTTTGGGCGCCGCAAACTCGCCCTGCAGCTCCTTAGTGCTCGCCGCTTCGGCCTTTCTGGCGCTGCGTCGTTTCCACCAGAAGATGAAGAACAGCCCACCGATGACCAAGCTCGCCACAGAAAGACCGACGCCCAAACCGACAGCCATGCCTGTGCTGTTGGAGCCGCCGTCGTCCGAACTCGACGATGTCGCAGCCGCTGCGGACGATGTCGTCTCGGCAGCCACTGTGGTGCTTGTTTTCGAGGTCGTCTTGCTGACTGACATGGTGGTCGACTCTCCGCTAGTGCGGAAGGTAGCCGCAGTGCGTTCAGGGCCGTAGGAATATGTCGTACTAGGAGCACTGTCCGCGATTTGTCCTTCATTGTCGAGGAAGACGCCGTTGCCGTCGTCACAGCAGTGGTCGTCGTCGTCGCAGCACAGAGAGCCGTCTGAGCATGGTGTCACGCGAGGCAAGACGCCCGTGGTTTCGTCTGGTTGCACGCCATGATTAGGACTGCAACTTTGTGATCTCCGTGTTACTCACTGTAAAGACAAATTTGGGCACACGTCCCCGAGTCGTACGGATCGACGGCACATGGTCCCCTCAAGAAGGTGCTTTCACCATCGCTGGGCTTGTGACAGAGACGATTTGAGAGACAAGTGGCATCAACGCCACAACACGCATTGGAACCGGGACATCGAGTGTTGTTTTCGTAGGGGAGGCCACCATAGCCGTAGCAGGTTATCACCTTGTTGCCATGGGCACGGGGAAAATAAAAGGCAAACAAAAGGCCCAGGGCGAGGTATATGATTTCCATGGTGAACTTGGGAGCAACCAACTTCAAAAGAGTGACGTCCCGCGGAACTCGTATAAGAGACGGAGGAGCTTGAAACGAGTGTCAATAGGTAGGGTGTCAGTGTCAAGGATCTGGGCTGGAGCGAAGATTTGTACTCGGACCAGAATTAACGTAGTCGGGCGAGCTGAGCTTGTGCCGAGAAGCCAGAACTTGAGGGTCAACCGAGAATGTGGGAAACCGGACGGGAGCCAGAGGTCCTACCTACGGAGGAGGTACATGATTAAAAAATAGATCAGGATAATGCCAAGTCGCAGGGCCCTCTCACCTCGCCATTTACGCGGGTTGTCGTGCTAGCTAAGCGCTGAGCCTCGCTGAGTCGGACGGAGTCAAGCTGCAGAGCACTTGCTGGTTGGTCGAGTTGGTGCTGTTGATTCTCGAGAAGTGGGGGGTAGGATTTGGGGTCCAGGAGCCATCAATTTGAAGTGTGGTACGGGAACATGAAAGCCAGACGATCGAGGTCTCGAGGACGTCTCTCAGTTGCTGTCTGAGGTAATATGCGTTACTGACATGCGTTGTTGGCATGCGGTGATAGTCCATGTCTATTTGAGAGAGGACACTTCCATCTTCCTCGACACCATCGCCATGTTTTTTCGTTCTCGGGCCAATCTGCCTTGACAGCTTGCAAGGCTGGGACATGATGCTGAGATGAAACATGGCTTGCATCTGGGACCAGCAGATACCACATAACCAACCTTAACGCTTCAGAAGATGCTTGGTCGCTATTCCTGTTCCTAGGACCACTGCAGTCTGCGGAGACGCGCCGCGCTGCATCCGGCTGGAACCACGGTGTTATCGGCACCTCTTTGGAATGGCCTCTTCCGCGAGAAGGCGGAACGCTTGGACTGACGGGCGCTTGACGTGGTCCTGGACTGGTTGATGAAGCGCCATGTTGAGGCAATTTGGGGTTGATGTGGTGTTTGAAGCGCTGAGGAGTTTGACGCTGGCCAAGATTGAAGTTTTTTGCTGGTTGGAGGGAGTACGAGGCAGGTGCGAATTGCTGCACCGTACGAATACCTCGTACAGTACGAATATTGTGCATCCTCTGACGGACACGGTGGACACGTGAGATCCACGCAGGGTGCAACGGCCGTACCCCTTTGACGAGCCAATCTGAAGTTGTATTCGGCTCGTTGCGTTCGCTTCTCTTTGTTCAGACGGCCTTTCGTCTGCTGGATAAACGAGAATTCCAATAAACTCCTCCACGCGGCTGAGTCATCGTGTCCACGAACTGTTTAATTGCCGACGCCCGACTTCTACGGCTCTACCAACCAGACACTCGCATTCTTAGCCATGCTTACGTACCCTCATAAAGGCGTCATCGTGTCCCTGGTAGCTGCCGCTACAGCCGCCCCCTAGTCGCCGGCTTTTAGGCCCTCGCAAGGGAGCCTCAGGTCGGGTCTTAAAAGTACCTGCGGCCGTTGCTTGTGACAGAAATCCCCCAAACCTTCCATCTCGGTCTTTTTCGATCGTTGCTCGTGTTTCACCATGGCAATGCCAACAGTCTTGCGACTCAAGGCGCCCTCGTTCCAGACCGTCTCGGCCGTCGGCTTCATCTGGATCTTCATCTTTGTCGCCTTCACCTACTGGGACGCCGGCCCTGCTCAGCGCAAGGACACGCCAAGCACTTTTGATCGGATCCAGGGCCAAACCGATCCTGTATTGCAGAGCCTGCAGCCCATCGCCCTCGGCGCTCGATATTTCCTCGACTATCCCTTGGCCCCGCCTTACAAGGACATTTTTGGCCAGCTCGGCCAGCGCGCGCGAATCTTGCGATCATGGATTGAAGAGCTCGAGGCCGACAAGCACGAGGGGAAGACCGAGAACGAAAAGGATCGCCAAGTCGTCGCTGAACTCGTCGAGAGAGTCGCCGTGTCACTCTTCCCATATCTCAAGTCGCCGTTAGGCGAAAAGTCGGCCCAATACCCGCCTCCCTTGGCCGAGATTCGATCGCGAATCGGCCTCAAGAACAACACCACAACCACTACGTCCAAAACCCCAACAGCGGGAATCGTCATCCCCACGGGCGACAAGACGTTACGATTTGCCTGCCACTTGATTGCGGCATTGACCCGAGTACACAAGACGTCGCTTCCCATTCAAATTGTCTACGCTGGCGACAAGGACCTGTCTGCGAAAGGACGACGAGCCCTCCAGGAAGCCGGTGATGGCAGGAAGATTGAGCTCCTCGACGTGCTCACCGTCTTCGAAGACAAGACGCTGAAGCTGGCCGAGGGAGGATGGGCCATCAAGCCCTTTGCTGCGCTGGCCAGCCACTTCGACCAAGTGATCCTGCTCGACGCCGACACCGTCTTCCTCCAAGACCCCGAACAGCTCCTCCAACAAGACCGATACAAGGAAACGGGCGTGATGCTCTTCCACGACCGACTCCTGTGGCAGGGCGGGTTCCCCGAGCGACAAGACTGGTGGCACGAACAGCTCAAGCACCCCAGCAAGGAGGCGGAAAAGTCAAAGGTGTGGACGGAGCGGTACTCGGAGGAGGGCGACTCGGGCCTCGTGCTGGTGGACAAGACTCGCCTGGACGTCTTGATTGGGTTGCTGCATATAGGATGGCAAAATTCCAACGACGTGCGGGAGGAGTGGACGTACCAGATCACCTACGGCGACAAGGAGACGTGGTGGATCGGCTTCGAGGCCACCGAGTCCAGCTACGCCTTTTCTCCTCACTACGGCGGCATCGTTGGCTGGCTCAAGGCCGACGGGGCCGGTAAGAGGGACGAGGGCGAAAAGGAGGGGGACAAGAAGCAAGAGACGGAACGGAGCGTGTGCAGCTTCGTCATCGCGCACGTCGACCAGGCCGACAAGCTCCTCTGGTACAACGGCGGCCTGCTCAAGAACAAGATTGCCAACCAGACCGTCTTCGAGACGCCGACGCACTGGATGATTGATCAGGAGTGGCACAAGGGCGCGTCGAAGCGGGAGATGAGCTGCATGTCGGGGACCAAGGTGTCGGACCTAACAATAGACGAGATGAAGATTCTCGACCTGTCGATTGAGATGGCAAAGGCTGTGGACAGCAAGTTTGGGTTGATAGACTGGGCGGCGTAACTGTGGGTTTCTTGAGACGCTTCACGTTTATTCATGTTTTACTACAAGGGTGTTTTGGGATAGCTACTCTGGCGGACTCGGTATGGGAATGTATTAGTAACGTATGACGGTTAAAAATGATGGTGTCTTCTATCAACTTTGCGAATGCAATACGGGTCTATTCATGGATCATACTCAGGTCGGAATACCTTCATCTCTGTGAAACCCTCAGCCCCAAACACCCGTCACCAGCCCCACCGAGCCACGCAGCCACCAGTGCCGTCATCGTTGCACCGCCTCGTGTCTCAGCCAACCTTCCCGTGCTCAACCGCCCATTCAAAGAAAAAGCGAGAGAACCAAGCAAACAAACACCACCACCCCCGTCGATTCTCTCACTATCCCTGACCACCCCCGCAAATGACCGACCCCGTCGACAAGTCCCTCCTCGACCGCCTGCAGGCCCTGCGAGGACACGCCGGTTCCGCGGCTGTCAGGGCGCCGCCTACAAAGTGAGATTCCCCCCTCATGCCACTTACATGGGTGCTGACTCCTTGGTTTCTAGGATATCGATAGATCCTATAGAGCGTCGCAGGACGCCAACTAGGGAAGAGGCTCTGGCCGCGCGGCTCAAGTCGCTTCGCGATCAGGATGCTTCTGCCCCGTTGACGAGGAAGACACCACCACAGCCAAAGCTTGTGTTCGCATCGCGGCAAGGTATTGCGCCAAAGCCAGCTCAAATGAGCTCTCACCTTCCCCCTCCCACCCCTCCTCCTCGTGCTGCTGCTGCTCCCACGAAACCCCAGGAGAAATCCACTCCGGAAGACAACGAAAACGAACTCGACGCCGTCTTCCAGACCGACGACCAGACCCTCGAGGAGCTGCTCGGCGACGTCGGGCCAGACGAGATCTTCGTCGCGGGCCAGCGCCACGACGATGAGAGGGTGAAGGCCCTGCTGGACGAGCTGGCGCGGTCAATGCCGAAAGAGGACGCGGAAGAGAAGGGCGGTGGTGGTGAGGATGCGGATGTAGACTCGGATGACGAGGGTTTGAAGCGCGACGTCGACGACGTGCTCGCTCGGTTCAGGGATGAGTTGGAGGCTGAAGGCGCGCTGCTGGTCGGGGACGACAACGACGAGAAGCAGCCAGGAGACCAAGACGCCGAGACCAAACCCCTCGACCTGGACAAACCCCTCCCCTCGGTCGAGTCCGATCCCCCCTTCTCCCTCCCCGACCTGCCCCCAGACCTTGCAGACCTCCCGCCCCCGCCCCAACCCGCCCGCTCGCGCAGCACCGACCTCGACGCCCTCACCGCACGCATGGCCGCCCTCCGCACCACCTCCTCCCCTTCTGCCAGCAACAACCTCTCCCTTCCCGACGTCCCCTCCAGCCTCCCCTCCAATCGAAAATCCCCCAGATCCTCCTCCTTCAAGCGCCTCGCCACCACCACCAGCTACACCGACGACGACGTCGACAGCTGGTGCGTCGTGTGCCTCGAGGACGCCACGCTGCGCTGCCTGGGCTGCGACGACGACGTCTACTGCGACAGGTGCTGGCGTGACATGCACGTCGGGCCCGCCGCCGGCTTCGACGAGAGGAGTCACCGGGCGGAGCAGTTTACGCGGGACGCGAAGAAGGAGGAGAAGAGGAAGGTAGCGATAGGAGCGTGATATAATCCAGAGCAAGAAACTACTGGGAACACATCGTTTCAAACTAGATCCCAAACACCGGCTACCATTGACCCAAACTCAAACTAAAGGAAGGAAGAATCACAGCGCATCACCCAAGGGAACAATTGAAGGAAAGGCAAAGAAATACTCAAGTGTGAAAGAGACAACGACAATGACAATCACGGACTCCACGGAGTAATGCCCAGCATTCTCAGTCCATTCTCCAACACTTGCCTGGCATTTTCATACAGAGCCATCCTTGCCCTGGTTGCGTCCTCCTTGCCAGTCCAGTCTTGTTCCTCATCGTCATCGAGCGTGAGCATGATTTGATCAACCAACCGACACAAGTAGATGATGGAAACTGTCGGCTCCAGCGTTTTGGCCGAGGCGTGCACCGTGTCTGGGAATTGCGCCATGATGCGAAGAAGTTCGACGTAGTCCTCCGTCTCCAGTGAGGAATAGTCCATCGTCGCGTAGTCGATCTCGACCGCATTTTGCTCGAGGGTAGCGAGGAGTCGTGCGTAGCAGTTCTGAATGGCCGGTCCAGTTTCGCCTTCAAAGGGAGTCATTTGCTTCGGGTCACATGCGTAAGAAGTCGTTCGCTTGTGCTGAAGGTCCTGGAAGAAGAGGCCGGAGACGCCAACAGCCTCCAGGGACTTATCACTTTGCGCGACAAAGATGGTGTCCGCATCTTCATCCTCCTCTTCCTTTTGCAGGCTGGTCTGCATGGCCAAGCGACAAGCATCGATGTACTCGTTCAAGAGGTGCACGTCCTTGAACTGACCACGCAGGCCGCTAATCTTAGCAAAGGCAACATGCTGGATTTTTTTGGCGACATCTTCGCGACCAATCAGTTCGAACGTCTTGATGATTCGGTTGAAGTGCATCTCCTGCTCCATGGCCACGACGTAAATCAGCTTGTCAAACGAATGTGCCTTGAGCCTGTCCAGCACGGCAGCGAGGTCACGGAGGAAGTAAGACGAAGTCCCGTTCCTATACCGCACCATGGCCGTGGAGAGACCTTTGGCGTCGTGCTTGGAGAAGTCGATGACCCAAGAACTGTCGTGCTCCTCGTAGACTCCTTTCTCCTTGAGGGCCGCCTCAATCTCTTGGATCGACTCGGGGGTAACCTGCGACTCCCCAGAGTACTCATCAAACTGAATGCCGAGGCGCGAGTATGCCTTCGTGTATCCCTCGACGGTGGCGTCACGGAACCGTTGCCAGAGCGCAATTGCGTCGTCATCTTTGTCCTCCATCTTCTTGAAGAAGACGTCCCGTTCCTCGTACAAGCCACGCGACTCAATGTCGGTGGTGTCTTTGCCCTCGGCCTTGGCGGCTTTGCATTCCTGCTGCTCGGGCTTGAAGAGGTCCTGGATCTTGTTGTTGACCTCAAGCAAATGCTCCAGCGGCGCCTTCTGGAACTCGTCTTCGGAGCCAAACCTCTGCCAGCCAGCGGCGAGAAGACCAATCTGCTTGCCCCAATCGCCAAGGTAGTTCATCTTGACAACGTCCCAACCCATGCCAGCGTAGATGTTGGAAACGTAGGAGCCAATCAGGGTGCTGCGCAAATGCGAGACCTGAAATTCGCTGGCCATGTTGGGGGAAGAGAATTCCACGATGAGCTTCTTCCGGGGGCCATTGGGGACCTTTGGATCGGCCAGACCGAGCGATGTGTCATATCCGTACGATTTATTTCGGTCGTGAACGTAGGGTAGTAAAAGGCGAGGTAGGGTCTTGGGGGAAGAGAGAATGCGTAGATGGATACCGTCTGGAATGGGACAAGAAAAGGGCGGCGATCGAGGTAGCTAGCGGGAGAGATAGTGCGTCAGTCAGTAGTCACGACGGCCTCTTTTAGCGATCGTACTCTGTGAGCTAAATCGGAGACAAGATCTTTGGGCTTGATATTCTTGAGCTTGAGCCTGGGCGAGACAATAACCAAGTCGCCCATGCCAGTGACGTTGGAAGGCTGAATGGCATCGTAGGCGACGACACGATCGCATTGCACCAGCTTCTGTAGCGTGTCGGCCAAGTATGCGCGGAAGATGTCCTGTGGATTGTGGACGATATCACCTCCGGGGAAGTCCGGGACAGGAGTGTCTAGGCCAGCTTTGCCGAGGAGATCGGTCAGACCGTTGACGGTGCACGTCGCCATAGCCACGTCGAAGAAAGATAACGATGAGAGGCGTAGAACTAAGGGAGGAGAGATTCGGTTGCCTTGCGCGGATCGTGGGAGTCGGGGAGCAGGCTGCTGCACCCATAAGTGTTGCTCGAGGAGAAGTCGGGCATCAACGATGCGTCAGAGGGTGTCGACAACGAACGCGGGCAACATGCCTTGGTTTGGTCGTAGTCCTGGATGCGCGATGCGCTGGCAGACATCGTGGTAGTAGGGGAAAGCAGGGCGATTGGCTGCGAGTCTTTGGTGAGGCGGACGAGAGTCAGCCGCAACATTGGACGAGAGTTGAATGCCGCCTTTCGCGCGGGAGCAATGGACAATGCCGAATGTGTCATTTTCCTTCTCCACCAAGATCTCCCCTCCCATCGGCTCATGCATGCGGGCCGTTGGCGTCAATTTTTGTCGGGGAATAGAGAGGAAGAGAGGCAGTTGTGTCGCTGTGGGGTGGCCAAGCTGGAGACGGGCTGGAGACTGGAGTCTCTTGCGGGGGTGGCAGGTGCAGAGGAAGCTGTTGCCTTATCCTCATGCACCAGGTCACATGGTTGCATATTCTCGTGACCACCGCAGGGGACCGGTCAAGACGACGCCGCTCCAACGCTCCTGCAAACGCACTTGGTTGAAATAACCAATCCCAACGTACTCAGAGGATTCGTCGCAACGTCAAGCCCATGCATGAGCTGCGCGGCCAGCTGTGGCATCTCCAGAACCGGACGTTGCCCGTGTCGTTGGGTACTTATGCTTCCACGTCGTCGAGGAATGTCGTGCCACTATGTTGAAGCATCATCATATAACCCTCTTGGCTATGGCCTCGACTTCTGGTCGTGCGTCTGCCGTGTCCCCTTCAAGTGCAAGTCAGCCCATATGCATCTGTTTCTACATGGGATCATCATACTTGGTCTCTCGCGCTTTCGAACTTGTTCCGGCCATGCGGAAGCTCTCGTTCGATTACTCAGCTCGCCTTGGTGTCCTGTGGGAAATCGTCCGTATTCAGACGGCGATGGCTCAGCCCAAAATGCTCTTTCCAATTTGCAACAGCTGAACAATTCTTTGAACTCGTAGTCTTTGTCACAAGTCTCCCACTAGAAAATCCAAGGATGAGGAACGCGGGCGAACATCGATCGAAGCCTTGTCCAGTTGTTGAAGACTGCTCGATTGTCCTGACGGTCCTTGAAGCCAGACGAAGGAGGGGAGATTGGCAAGCAGCTTTAAAGAGCGACCGCCCCAAGAGATCTACCCATGATAGGAATGATTCAGCGATCATGTTGCAGAGGATCTCAAGTGGTGATACGTACAGTGTGCTTCACCCTGGGGCTCGGCAAAGGAGTCAGATATAGGCCTCGAGCACCTGTTTAAACCCGTCAGCGTTCAAGCGGGAAGCTTCTTTGATGAATGTCCCGATGAGGAGCCCGGCGATGTGGTTGATGTATCTGCATACGGCGATGTTACCATCAACGCCACCCGATTTGGCGCATATCGGTCTTCTCGCACGTGTCAAGACCAAACCATCTGAGCCTGCATATCAGATGGACCAACGGAGCCTTCCCCGGAGACATCGCAGCTAGACCGTTATTGGGAACTTGCTCCCTTGTAAAAGGACTCAAGCCGGCGAACCACAACCTCACCCAACGTCTTGCCACAGGAAGGGACTCAACTCTTCTTAACGCCGTCAATACGCTGATTCGAGAATGAAGAATGACAATACACGAAAGCCTGTACCCCCTCAGACAAGTTTTTCCCGCGCCCCCCGAGAAATAACGCACTTTTGGTGTTCCGAAAGCCCAAACGCCTGAAGGCCGGTTCACCCTTCGAGATGGCCCTCGTCCGGGGTATCTTCTAGGAGACCGGTTCCGGGACGGACCGTAACTTGATGGGTGATGCAGTTCGGGCAGCGGCCGATGCCGCAGTACGGGCATGGGTCGACGGCCACCTTCATGCCTCCGTGTCCGCAGCAACACTAAGGAAGAGGGGGTGTTCAGTAAGCAGATGTATGGCACGGCGGACAGACGTTCATGGATCCGGCACATACGCAAACCCAGACCCATACCGCTTTCCTCCGCGGTTTGAACTGTTGAATGGGAGGCAAACATGATGGGGGTGGAACTATGAGGCGGGCGTCAGTTCTTGTGGTGTTTGTGAAAATGGGGGCTGAGGTTCTCACGGGAATCTTCAGCTGCACCTCCTCCTCCAGTGGACCGGCCAGGGGCGTCAAGGCAAACGTCGTCGTCGTCAGGCTCGATCTCCTCAAAGCGAAGTACCCAATGGCCTTGGCATCTCCTAGGAGGTGGTTCTGACTGCGGCATCCTGCGCTGCGAGGCGAGGCGGCCAATCCATGGTCAGTCTCGACAAAATCTGCATAGGGTCGGCTTAGGGGGGACGAGGCGACCAACTTAGAACCTCAGCCACCTGGCCTCAAAATTCAAGGCAATCACACGTCAATCGGGTTCGAACTCGGCTGCCTGATCGAGGCATTGAAATGGGCAAAGAATTTTGACGGGATTTTTTATCGTGTCAGATTGTGCGTAACTTGGTTCGCAAATCCCAACACGCAAGCAGCAAGGGCTCGACTCGGTTTTCTTCAGCGGTGAGCATTTTGCTGAGAAAAGCTAATTAAGTAAGGCATGCTGCAGACTCGTCTAACCTATTTGTCTCACTGGCAAACTTGAGAGGGAGTGTGGTCAGGTACCACAAGCATTATTGTTGGGACAATACAAGTATAACTAACTGAACCACGCTCCCCTGGATTCGAGGCTTGAGCGTGACATCAGTACAGTATCCGTTCTGCGCTTTGTTATTGATCAACGAGCCGTCTTCGTACAGTGTCGTCAGGGCGTCCCCCAGTAATCTCGTGGTTGACATCGCTAATTTAGCCACCAGGTCACCCCAGAAACATGAAATGAGAGGTGCTGCGCCTTGTGTTGGCCTTGGTGGTGGCTTGGAGGCAAGATTATTTGTTTATTCCACCCCACCACGACGAATGCAATTTGATGATTGAATTGCAATCGCAATTGATTGTGAGGCAGGAACAAAGGGTGAAGATGTAAGGGAAGGAAGGAAGGGCTCAGGGACGTGCCTTCCTCGACGGTTGCCGGCCTAGCCTACTGCAGTCCGCTGCACGGAGTGTGTACCTTGCTCTTGCCGCAGACTCGCAGGGCCACCTGCACCTTTGTTGAAGCACACCGATAAGCTCATCCCTCATCCATCCACCATCATCCATCATCCATGAAGGCGAACTGCTACCCTCGCACGGCAACACCGAAAGTATATTGATGCTCTCATCATCGGTTAGTAAAACGCACAAGGTCATATGGTCGACTCCATTGACGCTTTTTGTAGGAAGGGAGATGCTGTGTATCTGCGGTGAAGACCCGGTCACGATTGTTCCCTGTTTATTATCAACGCCTCCCTCGGGTTCGTGATACTTCTCCGCCCTCACCCGACCTCTTACGGCCTTTCCCTTCCGGCTCGCATCTCGTGCAACCGAGAACAAGGGCCAGCCTATATGCATTAGGCCTATTTACATGAGACTTTGGCCGTCCAAGCCCGAGAACCCAACCGACATGCTGTCGTCACGAGACGGCGCCCTTCAACTGACCCTCGGAAGAAACACGTATGTTCTCAACATGAGAGCTGACGCTCTCCCTAGATGAAAAAAAAAAAAAAAAAAAGGACGCCCCTAACGACGACTACCAAAAAACGCCAATTCTACTAATACCGCCCCCAACTTCAGACTGCGACTACGGAGTACAAACAAGGCAAGATAACCCAAAGGGTAAGATATCCCTCTCCCGCAAGCGCCACGTTGCCTCACCACACCTCAAAATATCAACCGAGAAGCATTGACTGTTGATCAACTTTCCCCGGATCCCAGAAGTTCCTCTCCCGGCGTGTTGGTGAGACCGATTTCGACGGGAATCGGACACCCGGCCATTGCCTTGCGAGCGTGACCTCCCCTTCTCCCGACTATTGCAAAGCACCAATGACTTGTTCAGCTCTTGCCCACCAAAGCAAATCTGATGTCATGGCCACGAATTTCCCCTTTTCCCCTCCGTCCGTCCTTTCTTTGTTCGGTAGACGCTATCTGGACGACGTTCACCGTTGTGCGCTCCTAGATCCGGTCTAAACCTCGTCCGGCGACACGCTCAAGTGTCCCTTCACCGACAAAAGCTGACCGAGGTCAAGTAGACTACATTTCGAATCACACAATGCCGACTTCAACATCACGAGCTCTCTTGGCATTGTCCCTCCTCGCCTGATGCCCGAGCCTTCCGTCAGGTTGATACTTCCTAGACCCCTTGTCTGGTGGTCTAATAGGACTTTTTGTAAGAAGCGTCTTTCAACCGAAACGAGGGGAAAATTCATCAGGTCTCATGACATCGGTCCCCGGGAGTAGCGTAACGCAAGGGGGGTCGATCAGCCTCATTGACAACAAGCGCCGCCCCCTCACCGCCTCCTCTGACATTCGATTTATAAACTTGGATGCTGCATACGCTCAACGCTCAACAGCCAGGGCGACTGGGGGTTGGGTTTTAGCTTGTTGAGCTCCCTGAGAAGCAGAGAGTTTGCAATGACTCGTCATGGTGAGAAAGGAAGAGTGTTCGTCTCATTACTAAGCTCTTGAACTCTGCTTAGATGGCATGCTCAAGTTGTCGCTAGGCTACCAGAGCCTTCTAATTCTATTGTTCCAAGTTGCCCATCGAATTCATTATCACAGCGCCCCAATCCAAATCTCCATCAAACCAGAGCGATGGGTCTACCCCTTGCAACATGTCGCTGGTCCAAGGCATGGATGTGTTCCAGTTGTTGGTAGCTGCTTGCATTGGTTCTGCAGGCAGCCCCCCGTCGTTAAATATGGGCTCCGAGCTGGCCATGCTCGATGTCCCGGTATCGGCTTCCTCGCTGTCGTCCATGGCAGCGTCATGTACGATGTCTTCGTTGTCGTCGCCGATCTGGAGCGCCTCGGTCCGAGCTGCCACGATCTCCGCCCAACGTTCCAGTTTGGCCCGCGTGATGCGCACCTTGACGGCACTCATGCTCCAGACGGTGTGGTCCAGCGCCCCGGGCTCCATGCCGCCAACCTGAAAGGTGGCGTTGGCCTCTTCGAACCGCGAGCATATATCCGTGAGAATACCCGATACGTCCAGCGTGAGCCCCGGCTGGTTCTGTATCTGCTTGCGGAGCTCCGCCACCGCCAGCGGTAATCGCGGATCCGTCCCTTCCCGCAGGACAATCTGGCTGTACTCTTGCGGGTCTCTGCCCCGAGTGCTCGGGCTCGACTCGGGCGGCGTGGGCCTCGTCGAGGCGACGCTCGCTGCGTACTCGGAGTCGTTCCTAAAGAGGTTGACATTTGGGTCGTTGGCGCTCGTATCATGGGGCATGGGCGTTCCGGGGACGTTCAATCGGATGGGGGCGGTAAACTTGGCCCACCGGCCGAGCATGGTGATACCATAGACCAATTGGGCGGCGATTGGCGTTGTCTGACGATAGTATTCGGACACGGGGATGTGGAACCAGTTGTCCCAAAACTGCTTCAGCGCGTTCCGGGACTGATAGAAGATGTCGAGAGCAGATGCGGCCCCCAGCGTCGGCGAGGTGAGGGACTCGGAAATGGAGATGATCTTTGGAGCGTCCAGAATTGGAGGCTCGTAGAGGCGGAGGGTTGCAGTGTTGAGGAAGGAACTGATGATGCCTGAGAATAATTAGCACAACCTGCCGGTGCGCAGCCTGCAGGCCTTTACTTACGGTCGTTTCTCAAGTGTGTCGGTAGCCCGATGCGTATGCGATCGAGCTCTGCCTGGAAGGCGGAGACGTAGGCCGACATGGGCGCGGTGGGAACACCAACAACCTCTTCTGTTGGGCTGTCGGGCGAGTTGAGTTGTGAGATGCGTTCCGTCAGATGTTGGATTCGAACCAGGAAGACGAGCATCACGTCCGTCGAGTACTCTTCCTCAGATTCGAGCGTCGTCAGGCACTCCTGCATGTACTTTGTATACCGCATTGACTCGATCCGTCCAAAGCCCAACGCCATTCTACACCTCGTCAGTCACGATGAGCAAAAACCCTGGTTACGGCGGAAATCTCACGAGCAAGATAGGAACCAAGCTCCCAGGAGGACTCGTCTCTCCTCATTGGTCCTCTTTTCGGGGGTAAACGGCTTGACGACCATGAGGTTCGTCCGCTCGAGGAGGTTAGGGCTCCGGTTGAAGCCCAATTCGCCGACGAGGGTGACGGCCATAGAGATTAGGTTGTTCAGCTGGGCGTGCATGAAGCAATGGTACTGATACCAGGCCGCGATGACGAGAATCCCCATCAGCAGGTCCATGGACCGCTCCGACCGGATCAGCATGAAGTCGGCAATGTGGCGCATCAAGTAGTACATCTGGGCGCGCATCGACCGCAGGCTCCGAAACGACGTGACCATCCTAATGGCCGACATGAGGAAGGGCCGGGTGGCCTTGAGCTTTGCGGCCGTGACGCCGGCGGGGATCACCACGAAGGGATTCAGCTCCTGGAGCTCGTTGCGGTATATGTCGAGGAGCACGTCGTCCGAGGCCGGCGGCGGGGGCGCGTCGCCGCTCGCCGGGCGGCATATGCACGAGGGGGGAGCGTACGAGTTGTACGTCTCCGGGATGGCCCAGGGGCTGTTGCTGGGAGCGAAGGAGTCGTGAGGCCGTTTGGATGGGTTCTGCTGGTCGGCGCAGGCGGGGTCGGCCTCGGACGGGATGCACGTGGTGTCGAGGGCGAGATCGGCATTTGTCAGTCCCCCCGAAGCCTTGAGGAGATTCACGAGCCCATTGAGCCGCGCCTCAATCTGCGTCGTTCTCCTGTTGCGCATGTCAGTACATGGAGCTATATGTATGGGGGCGTTGACAGTGTCATGACAACCCCTGTGAAACTCGATGCATGGGCACTTGCTTGGCAGCGACCCAAGAAACTTTGCGTGCAGACGAGGGATTCCTTACGATGGTCTTGGTTGTCGCTTTTTTCGCGGACGATGGATTTGCTCTGAACAGCTCTTCACGAGCCTCTCGCACCTATCTCTGTCAGCCGGTGCAATGCCCGTCGTCGAAACGCGTGGAGTTGCATCATGAGAAGTGTCTCCGGTACAGCCGGGGGCGGCTTACACCTGGAAACTCTGGGGACACCCGGCAGCTCCGGTAAACCATAGCCCAACAGATATCCCCCTATTTCCCTAATGGTTTTCTTCTTGTTTGACGCAAGGAAAAGATTCTCGCATGGCTCACCTATCGCATTTCGCCCCGGCAGCCGCGTTGGACCTGATGCACTTAGCTTTGGCCACGGAGCACTGCTGACAGGCGGCGCCCCATTTGGCCGTCGCTGGCTTCGGCCGGTCGGGAGTCGACATGATATATTGGGCGAGTTGCACCGCAGGGTGGCGGCCGACACCGGAAAACAGACAAAGAGCTGAGAGTGTGCTGCTGGCAGTGGGTTGGCCGGGCCCGAAGAAGGAGGACTTCAAGTCCAACGGCGTTTATCGGCGGCCGAATTTCTTTGCCCTTGAGAATCTGAATCTCTTAAGAGACGAGTTGCTGATCGGACTTTGAGCTAAAAGGCCGTTCCTCATCAGCAGCGTCGTTTTGGGCAGGGGCTGTGCGGGAGAGAAGCTGTGATTGGCGGGATAAGCCACAGCCTGCGAGGCTGAGGCCTGGCCGCAATCCGTCTTAACCTCTTAGGGCGGCCGGAGTCTTTGGGGAGGGCGAAAAGGCCGTTCAAATGATGCACAAAATACGTGCGCTCGCACCCAAAACCTCGAACGGATGCCTATCTGCGAATACGACTTATACGATTCACTAGCACAGCACAGCACGGCTCGAACCATGTTGCCCAAACAAAGTAATAGATTGCGCACTCCAACAAAAGAAGCCTCCCGCAGTCGAGGCACCTAGGTAATTCAAGCTTCATGCCTAAAGACGCCCGTATCAATACACCATTATGGTACATGCCGCCCCGTGGTCGTTTGTAATGCCAGAGACCAATCGGCCGACTTATACACTTCCAACATTCTATTCCGTCTCCCTCCGAAATGCCATTGCCGTGTCTTCTTGCATCGCTTTACTTGGATCTGGAAACGCCAGCCCCGATGACACCAGGCAGCTTCTCCTCGCCGACACTGAAGAGCATGCCGACGCTGAGGGACAGGACTCCGACCATGACAATCGTGAAGCCGGCAAACAGCCAGAACTGGACACTGATGTCCTCCTTTGAACACGCGGGGCCAGCCCAGTGGACGACAGAGCCGTTATTGACAATGGTGCTGAGGCAGTGACAAGTGTAGCAGGTCTCCTTCCCGTCGGTGCCATCCACCTTGGCATACTTGTTAAGGCAGGTGCCGCGGCTGGAGCAGTTTCCGGTGCCGGTGATGCAGCTCTCCTTGTCGTTGAAGCAGGAGGGGATCGTGGTCTTGGACGTGAAGAAGGCGGGGACGCTCGAGGCGACCGAGGTGGGAGCGTCCTTCTCATTGGTGTCGTCGGCGGAGATGATGGATTCGACCTGTCGGCGTCGGAGTTCTTGTGACTTGTCGGACCATCGGCTGGGGCTGGTCGACTGGCCAGCAGGCAGAAGAACCAGGGTGGTCTCGATTTCGCCCGCGTTGGCGAACGCCGAAAGCTTCGCGATGTTGTCGGTAACAGTCTTGAGAACATTGGAGTCCTGTCAACACATTAGTAAACTAATGACAGAATGGAGGCGCGACGCGCACCTTTGAAACGTCGTATTTGGCAACGGCAGCGTCACCGTTCCAACAGCTCTTGTCGAGGCTGATGACTTGGTCAAGAGAACAAGTGTGTTCGTTTCTAATCCCGACGTTGTAGAAATCGTTCTTCACGAGCTTGTCGTGCGCTGCCGATGATGGGGGGTTTGGGATGTTGAATGCAGGTTGCATGTCCAAGGCAGCATCCAACTCTTTGATTTGAGCATCCGTCATCCCCTCTAACATGACAACCAACTGGCCTGCAGACGAGGATGCCTCCTCGCCGAATAATTCCAATGGCTTCTTTCCAAACTTGTTGATGAGGGACACGAATTCCTCGGGGTTCGCGTTGTCAGGAACATCGCGAAATGATGGGCCCCTGCCGTTGATATCGAGGCGCTGAAGGAGGATCAAGCGGGCGAGACTAGGGGATAGGGTCGAGGACGCGAACTCGGAGGACGTCGGCAGGATGTAGACCTGAGCGGCTTGCTGAGTGGCAGCAGCGAAGCTGGCGAGGGCTGCGCTGAGCCCAATGGTGAGCTTCATTGTAGGCAGGATAGGGTGAAGCTTGGGTTGTTGGCGAGATCAATCTGAGATACCGGTACCTGAGCTTGGGGGACGTCGCAAGCTTCCAGGCGACGAGACGTGTCGGGATTCGCGGCTCCAGTTGTTCCGTCATACAGTGCGCGAGGTGGATCGCCGGGCTATTTTAGCACGGCCCACTGTCGCCATCGCAGGTCGAACGAAACCACCACGAAGGATGGAAAGAGACATCACCAGCCACGACTCAGGTCGCCACATCACAATGCTTCTCTTACCGTAACATCATCGTTGGTACTTCCAGGGCGACATCCTTACTTTTTAATTCTTTCCCTCTCCATCACTTGGCCCGGTAGCCCTTTTCGAACTCGAAATGTTGGCCCGCCAGGTTGCCTTGCGGCGCGCGACTCTCTTGGCGACCCTCTCCCCGATCCCGACCCAGAGACTTCTCAGTCGACCGATCCGCCCTTTGACGAGACAATTATCATTACTGCCATGGCGGCGCCAAACTCCTCCATCCGGCCTCCCCGTCTATTTCCCTCGGCCGACTATCCAGAGCCGACCCTACGGCCCAAGCCTCCGGCGACGAATAGGGTGAGCCGCGCAACCCCGCCATGCATATCGACGCAATTCACTAACCAAACCGCCCAGACGAGCCCTCTTTACGACAATTGTCCTCTATACTTGCTGGCAAATCTTCGCGACCGTCGTTTTCGATCCCCTACTCGACTGGGCCGATGCGGAATGGGATGCCATGTCGGATAAAGAGAAGGAGGAGATGGAGAACATGGCCGACGAGGACGAACCACTTCTCTTCCTCCCGTTCCCATTCACTACAAAAGAGATCAAGCAACCGCCTTACCGTGGGTCCGACCCGGAGTGGGAAATGTTTGTCAAGGTGAACCAAGATACGAAGCTTCAGAAACAGATCAAATGTGAGTGATCCCCAGGTCATGTGTGATGGCCTTCTAAAGCAAGCTAGTTGGGTTGGCCGATGAGATCAAACGAGGGGTCGAGAAGAACCCGGCCTTTGTTCGACTTCTAGGGGGCGGCTCGATCAAAGTACGAAAGATTTGGTTGGATATCCTCTATCCGCCTGCACCACCTCCACGGCATTATGTTTCTGGGTAAGCAGGTCGATACTCATCTCTACGTACTGGCTAATACCACCTAGCTTCATTTTCGATGAAGAGGGCATTTTCTGGGGTGATCGGCCCATCGACTCAGCGGCAGCGGGCCACTTGGACAAGGCGATATATCCCAAGGCGGTGGCGTTGACAGCCTGGACGTTTGTTAGCTTCCTCTGCAAACAGACCATGCAAGATATCGCCAAGGCATTGGGACTCAGCGGCTCCAACGCGCCCGAGGCAACGTGGCAGAACGTGGCCTTGGACCGCCTCGGAGAGCATTCAGGCGGCCTCGGCAACTCCGGAAAGCAGACGGTACGAATCCTCGGGCAATCAGAAAGGCCGCCTCACGGGCAGCTCCCAACGGGCAGCGGCGACCTCATCGGCACGCTTTTTGGCGGCGAGACTCAGCTCGACCCCCGCGTGCTCGCCGCCATCCAGGCCGCCTCGCTCACCTTTGCTCGGAACTGGAAGCCGACCAAGACGCCCCCGAACCGAGGTTGCATCAGGGTAGACGGCGTGGTCGAGCTCAAGGGGACATCGGCCTTCATGGCTGTCTATGTTCTCGGATGGTACGATCCGAAGCTCAAAAAGTTTATGGGCATTCAGACCGGGTTGAAGCACTTGGTCCAGCACAAGCAGCGACCGGCTCCAGGCTGATTACGCCTGGGGTTTTGGTGTAAAGCAAATTAGCGGGATTGCTGAGTGGTACGGGAAGGGTTTCGCATGGCTTTGCGTGGCGCTTGGAAGCGGGTTCTGCTTGAGATACCATAGAAACTCAGAATATCACAATTTCATTTATTGGTCTCAAGCTTGATGAGCGAGGCATATTCTATGGCAAGCCCCCGCAGCAAATTCGCGTCCATTAGGAAAAACGAGTTGTATTCTGGGTCTACATGAAATGTTACCTGGGTATCCTACGGCATCCAGGGCAGCCAATAGCCCGAGCCAAAAGATTGCTCTTCGACAAGACAATGGTAGCCAAAGACAGCACTACTCTGTTCCAGGATAACGACAGAAAAAATGCTACACGAATACTCCCATCCAACCGTTCAGAAATGACATCCACCGTCCGCAGCACTGATGTGAGCCCGCCCCAGCCCATCCCGCTGGTCCTCCGTGTTGTGATAGTCATAGCCCTAGCCAAAGAAAACGCCAACCCCGTCCCCCCTTGTCCCCCCCCTCCCTAATCGATGGCTTCTCGCTCAATGAGCTGGTGACTAGGGCCTCTGCACGTTGATGAAGATGGTGAAGATTTCGAGCTCAACCTCCGGGCCTCCTGGAATGCGTTCGCTTCGGGGGACCGCGGCGATGAGGTGTGTCTCGACAACGTTCACGCCAGAGTGCAGAATGACCTCGAAAGCGCGCTCCTCATTCAACTGGCCGGGTACAAGTTGATGCAAGGGCTTGACGGGCTGCTTGTCAACCACGGTCCAGAGGTTGTACTGCCTCGCGCGCAACATTTCGGGGAGCTGCGTAATGACGATGATCCGGTTAAGATGCGCGGGCAGGTTCACCGTGGCCGATTGGATCATCTCGACTGGGTGAGGCAGGACAGTCGCGACGTTGGGGTTCTGCGCCTGAAGACCAGGATGGAGTTGTACTCTCACTCTGGATATAAGAGCATCGTTTACAGCTACGCTCCATTAGCAGGCGATAAAATTCGGACAGTTGATGAACTTACTCTTGCCCGGAAAACGGAATCGTTTTTGTTCCAACAGGCCATTAGCCATCGCAGCCTGCTGGGCGATTTGAAGGGGAGTCTGCTGAGGAGTTGGGGTCAAGCTCATTGCAGGTGGAGCTTGCTCCGAAGTCGCGCTGGTTGGAGGAGCATCAACAGCTGGAGAGGCGGTTGCTGCGTCCTCTGGTTTGAGATTCGTCGGACTAGGGGATGGTGCTGCGGACACACTGCTCGTCTTGTCTGCTTCGACCTGAGCGGGCTGCGCTGGTGTTAAGTTGCGAGTGCCATTGGCAGCTTGTCCATTTGTCGACGTGTCCGTGACTTGGTTTGCTGGTGCCGTTGCTGGTGACTCCCCAGGCCCGCCTCGGCCTCCCACATGAATCGTAATCTTTTTAGGCGTCGCCTCGGCTGTTTGGCCGACCTTCAGCTTGATCTTGGGCTGCAAAGGTTCCTGCACGGCAGCTTGAGCCTTTTTGAGCTCCTTGCGGAAGAAAGCCTGATGCAGGTCAGCACAAGTGGAACCCAACCTGGGGACGTCAGTATACGGACCTCGAGTTCGTGTGCCATGGCATAGATTTCGCTTCCTTCTTCATTGTAGAAGAAGGCGTTTGTCCAGAGCAGTTTCGATTTCTCCTCAAATGCATTCCACGTTTTAAAATCGCTATTGCCGGAAACATCGCCGCGTCCGTGGACGCCTTTGACCATCTTCTGGAGCTTCTTGATTGAGAGTGGATCGCTGATGACTTTGAAGTAATCCTTCAAAGATCGAGGCGGAAGGTTGATGAACGGTTCAAAGTAGGCATCCTCATATCTAAAAGCGTGTGAGTGGCATTCCAACAAGGGAGAGGTCCGTCTTACTCTGGCTCCTGGTGCCTTAGGAGCTCTTCAACAATTTTCTCCTGTGCTTGTTGGAAAGTCAAACCATTATATGGAACATCCTCGTATTGGTGGTCAGGACGAGCTCCGGTTGGCTTTGGGCTTTCCTGAACTTTGGCAGCAGCCGCACGAGTCGGACGACTGGAGGCTCTACCCGCGGGGCGACCAGGGCGACGACCCGGGGGACGACCCGGAGGGCGGCCTGGAGGACGACCTGGCCCTCGTCGCTTGAGTATGATGGATCGCCTCTTGGAGGTAGGCTCTTCTTCCTCCTCTTCTTCCTCGTCGTCCTCTTCCTCCTCGTCGTTCTCTTCGGCCTGTTCCTGCGTCTGCTCTACCTCCTCCTCTCCTTCTTGCTGATCCTCTTCATCACCATCAGCTCCATCCTTCGCAGCGCTTTTACTGACATCCTTGACGACACCCTTGGTACCATCCTTGGTTCCTGGCTCGCCTTGCACTTCGGCCTCTTCCACCTCGCCTTCTGCGTCCTCGTCCTCTTCAGAGTCTGGAGGGAGCGGGGTTGGTTGAGCTGTATAGTTCCGCCTTTGGTGGTAGGCTGGGTTGTTTTTCGTCATATAATTGCTCAATGCCTTGCGGACCCTTTCGGCATCGTCGTAAATCGAGGACGATCGGGGGTAAAACTCCTTGGCATTCGCGATCATCCGTTTCACGTAGCTCTCCAATTCCGCGAGGGTTGCAAAATCGCCCTGGTCCAACTTCGTCTCGATCGTCCCTAGGGAGATGGGCATGCGCGTTTGCTTGTAGTAATCTTCATTGCCCTTGCGAGGTGGGAGGTCTTCAAAGGTCTTGGCGACGAGGCGGCCACTGGAAGAGAAAAAGTCAGTACAGAATCTTAAGCGATCAAGCTTCGCGCCAGCTTACCCCTTATCAGCGGTCCGGCGTATATGTTCGAGGAAGCCATGGCCGTATGTTGTCGTCGACTCCGAGGTCTCGCCTTTGGCTAAGTCAAAGTCCTATTGAATAGCGGTTAGTTGAAGGCTTGCGTTGGTACAAATTGGTGACTGAAGGCGTGACAAAGTCGCGCATCTCCAGCTAAGCATAGGGAGATTGCGCTGAGATTCCTAGAATGTGCCTTTATAAACCAGCACGGGATGGACTTACAGATAGTTTGCGACGCTTATTGCCACGATCTTCGGATTCTACCGACGCAGCTCCGTTCGCCTTACGCTTCGAGTCCATTGTAGATGTCCTAGCTAGAGTCGCGGAGACGGGCGCATCACGAGCCTACGCCGAGCACTGTTGGTAAATCGGTCGTTGCAGCACAATGGCTTCGCGCAAATGGCGGCGTCGAGGCGGTTGCGACGGTCAATGTGTGGATTTGACGCGTGCTGGCCCAATGGTCGCGTCAAATGGACCAAGTCGTTGGGGGGTTTGAGATGGAGGCAGGCAATCGGGGGTGGTTTCGGGGCATGAAGCAGTCGGAAATGGAGTGCTAATATGTTTCAATATCTGCTGAAAGAGTCGAGGGCCTCCTGCACCCGTTTTTCGAGGAGCGAAGGGTGCCTTGGCTTCGAGGTTGGGGCAGTGAGGGTCGTTTTTGGCGGTTTGCACTGCAACGAGTGGTGAGGTGGTACGGAGCGCTTGGGGGAGGTACCCGCAGAATCCATGGGCCCTCTTGCTGCCGCTCTGAAGTCAAGGTTGTGCCTGAAAACCACGCTAAGGCAACAAGGCAAAAACCACATCATCTCCAGGCTCACGTCTGAATGAGAGAACCGCTTTCATGGCAGCGCGAACATGCAGCACGCGGCTCAAGGAGTAATTTCTAGACACAACGCCATGCTTCGTTAGCCCAGCCCACGCCAATGCATACGGAGTAAACAATCAGCAAACACAGGCTTGAGGGCTGTAGCATCTCCCAGCAATGAGCTTGGACCCCGCGTCCGCAGCAGCATCGGCAAAGGTCTATGGAGATAAACACCTGGAAATCCAAGCCCATTTCACCCTTGTTGCCGCTTGCGTCTCTATCGAGAAATCGGTTGCTTGCACCATTAAACGCCATCTCAGATCAGACGCCGCAGTCAATTCATCGATGTCAAACATCACTGCCAATATATCCCTCCCCTCGATATCGGGCATGTGCGAATATTTGGGGCTTCTCCATTAGAGCTCTTCAGCGGCATGGCCCAAGAACTGGGGCTAAGCTGGCGCGTCTCCTTGCGAAAACCCCCACATTGACCTCATCCTCCAACTCCGGACAGGACCTGTGTGACATCTGCTTCCTTCATCGCCGTTCGCATCGCATAAATATCAAGTCACTAATCATCATGGCGGACTCCAAGCCATTCAGCGATTTCCCCGACGACTCCAAGGAGACCGATGGCCAAAAACCCCCTCGCCGCCAGAACCTGCCCATCCGCAAGCTCCCCCTACCTCTTGAGCTTCCCATTCTCAAGCACCTCAACTCCAAGCGTGTCATTCTCGCTTCAGCGTCGCCCCGGAGAAAGGCGTTATTACAACAAGTCCAGATGCCCTCCCCCACATATGCCTTGTCATCGTACTCATACACATTAGTTCGGTCTTACCAACCTCGAAATCACCCCTTCCACAAAACCCGAAGATCTCGATAAGTCGGTCTATGGACCCGACGAATATGTGGCCGCAACTTCCCGCCAGAAATGCATCGATGTATACACCACCGCGTTGGAAACAAACCTCGCGTCCATTCCTGAACCACAGCTTGTCATTGCTGCCGATACCATCATCGTCACTCGCGACGGCCGGATCCTTGAAAAGCCACGAAGCGAAGCCGATCACATTCGCATGCTAAAACACCTACGAGATACCCAAGTGCATCGAGTCTTGACGGCAGTCACTGTCATGGCCCCCAGAGACGATGCCAGACATCCAGGTTACGAACTAGCAAGCCACACGGAAGAGACCAAAGTCTATTTCTTGAGCGAATCTGAAGGCCTGCCAGACGACGTTATTGAGGCTTATGTCAAGACTCGTGAGGGGGCCGACAAGGCGGGCGGATATGGCATTCAGGGCATCGGGGGTATGCTATTAGTTGAGCGAATTGTGGGTGGATTCGATAACGTTGTCGGGCTGCCAGTCCGACAGTGCATAACGCTGGCCGAGCAAGTCATCTTTAGACAAGATGATGAGGACGAAGAGGAGGAGGAATGAGCCTACTCACTCGATTTTATACACTCAATTGGGACCTGCTCCGTGATGGCAGAGAGGGGAAAGCGTAGTTACAAGCGGAATCCTCTTGGATGTGCTTACGATGACAAACCCCGTGTTCAACAATTTAGAAAGAGCTTATACGTTATGATAGATATGTCAGGTACATAGAAGGCGACGGCTCATTGCCAGTTGGTTCAGAAAGCAAGACGCTGGTGACAGGATTGAGCTGTCAAACTGGGAGACCATGCCCTACGTTTCAAGCCAAGGTAATTCAGAAGGAATTTAGAAATACTGGGTGCAAAGGATCCAGAGGTGTTTAAAATGCCGTGGACGTCACTGTCACATGCGTGAAGTTCGAAATGACCTTGGTGGATCGAAGTCATTAAATTTCCAGCAAAAGAATCTTGCCGGGGCTGGAACGGCGCTTGCACTTGCTTCATCGCTCCCGTGAATGACACGTCTCTTAGCAAGGCTTAGGCGCACTCTACTTTAACCATAAGTACTAGTCCCTAATTGTACGTTGGCACATGGCCTTACTATTTGAGAGTAGTACTTATGTCTAAAGTAGAACGCGCCTTGGCGCTGCTAAAGAGCGGCAAGGAGAGGGTCCATCAGTATCACACGCTGTTAGTGAATGGAATCTGGGGCATCATCCTTGCACCAACTTCAGAAGCCTTCCTTCTCATCTTATAAACAAGAATCAGGAACCGCGGCCATCCTTCGTTATTTACCAGCCATTCGCACAAAATACAAACAAGTATATCGGTGACTTCGTCATCATTCTCCATCGAACATCATGTCACCAAATCCTCCGTCCCCCAGCAAGGTCGACGTCTCGGTGATACAACAGGATGACAGGCCGCGCTTGACTGAGGAAGAGAAGAAGCAGAACCATATTGCTTCCGGTATGCCTGCCCCCCCTCCTGTCTCTCAAAGGCGACGCCACGTTTTTTCAATGACGCGGCCGCGAAAGTTTCGAGACGCGACCAAAAAGGCTAAGGTGTCCTCTCCAGAACAAAAGCGCAGGCAGGCCATCCGGGAGGGCTTCGATCGCCTAACAGAGCTGGTCCCCGGGCTGGAGGGACAGGCGCGCTCAGAGGGTATGGTCCTCAAGCGGACGGTGGAGTACATGCGAGAGAAGGTCGCCCAGCGCCAGGCCTTGGTTGAGCGTCTCGAGAAGGCGGGCGTGGAGGTCGACCACAAGTTCATGAGGTGAGGAGGTGTGGGCAGGCCATGCCTCGAGCATCTGTGGCCCGAGATTTTTCGCCGCATGGAACCAAAACGACGCTGACAATGTCAGATACAATATTCAGTCAAATGGGACAAATGGGACAGGTCCGAAGCTTCCATAGCTTTATTGGTTCTGGGACTGTTTCTAGGTCCTCGAGGGAGATTTATGGCGTTGTTCAAGCGACACGGCGGGAAACTGTTTTGACCGACGTCAATCAGCATTGAGAATCGAAGCAACGCGCCATGCGGCTCGCGCCTCCGCGACAACAGCAGCGAAAGGCCAGGCGCAACAGATGCCGGAGACAATGTTATCCTGGGGATACGGAGATGGCGGGAGGCCGCGGTGAGAGAGGACTTGTGTCTATGGCTCTAGTCGCTATTCGCTATTCGAGATAATGCCAGCAAGCATATTGCACCGCTTACGCAAATGTGTCTACCATGGTACGGAAGCGGTCGCGTAACTCTTCTGGAGTTATGCGCTCCTTTCCCAGCCCGACCTGTTTATTCTTTACGTCCTCGTCTCCAACCACCAAGATCTGGCCGTACCCGTTCTTGCGCGCTTCCCTGATCTTCGCGCCGAGGGATCTCGCCGTGGTATCCACGTCTACGGCCAGCCCTGTCGGTCGTAGCACCTGCCCGCCCTGCTCAGGAAGAATCCCAGCTTCGAGCTGCTCGTATATCTTTCTATTTTGGCCAACCAGGACATCGCGCACCTTTTCGGCCCAGTCCAGCACGGGCTCCGAGGTGTTGACCGTCAGAATGATGGCCTGACGCGGGTTCAGCCAAAACGGCCACTTGCCGTCATACTTTTCGATGAGGAGGGCCAGGAGCCGCTCCACGGACCCGAGCACGGCGCGGTGAATCATGACGGGCCGCACGGGGCCGTACTCGGCGAGGAGGGCCGGGTCGTCGGTGGTCTCGCCGCGGGCTTCGTACTCGGGCGCGGGCGCCTGGTACTCGAGCTCAAAGCGCTTGGGGAGCTGGAAGTCGAGCTGAACCGTAGCCGTCTGGTGTTCCTTGCCGTCCGAGTCTTTGAGGATGATGTCGATCTTGGGACCGTAAAAGGCCCCGTCGCCCTCCTTGACTCCCCATTCCATGCCCGACGCGTCGAGGGCTCGCTTGAGGGCGCTCTCAGCCACGTCCCACTCCGACTCGGTGCCAATGTAGTGGTCCTTTGGTCGCGTGGACAGGGCCAGGCGGTAGCTCACGCCGAAGCGCAGGACCGTGTAGACGACCTTGACAAAGTCCAGCGTCTTCTTTATTTCCTCCTCGACCTGGCTGGGTCGGCAGAAGATGTGTCCGTCGTCTTGGTGGAAGCGTCGTACTCGGGTCAAGCCGCTCAGGGAACCGGACGTCTCGTTTCGGTGAAGGGGGCTGAAGTCGGCGTAGCGAATGGGGAGGTCGCGGTAGCTGTGTCGTTTTGATGCGAAGATCAGGCAGTGGCCGGGGCAGTTCATGGGTTTCAAGCCATAATCGCCCTCTTCCTCCACCTCTGCCTTTGCCGTGTGGTCTCCGTCGCAGCAACCCACCCGACTGGCGTCGTGCTCTGGCACGTTACCCGTCACCGTGTACATATCCTCGGCATAGTTCTGCAGGTGGCCAGACTTTGCCCAAAGGGACTTTTTGTAAATGGTTGGGGTGATGACTTCCTCGAATCCATACCGCACGTACTGCTTCCGCAAGAAGTCGACGAGCCGATTGAAGATCCTAGCGCCGTTCGGGAGGAAGATTGGTGAGCCGGGGCTGTAGAGGGAGTTGATGAAGAGTTCCTGCTGGAGGCCGAGTTTGCGATGGTCAGGCGGTTCGTGCTGGTCGGGTTTCTGGGAGTACAGGCGACGTCGAGAGAGGCAGGCCGGACAGGTCCATTGTCTCGTAAGCAAGGCCGGAACGACCGACCTTGGGTTTCGGGGTCGTATCATGTCCAATTCGAAAGGCAATTGCGCGTTAACTCGAGGTCGTGGCCGCAAATCGAGCCAAGTCGGCATGGAAAAGTCGCGAACGGAGCCACTCGGTCCCGAAGCTGGTTTCCACATTCGGTCTAGCGTCCGAGCGCTGGAGGCCAGGGCTGCAGGGGTCACTCCGCTGTAGAAATGCTACAGGACGGAAGCAGCCTGCAACGGCAGGAATAAATGAACCCCGCCGGTATGAGGATGGAGCGAAGAGTTGGAGAGAATATTAGATAGGACGTCAATTTAATAAGACTGATGATCACTTACCTTGATGCCTATACCAAGGCGCTTTCTATCCTCACTAGCCTTGCTCAGACACGTTGGACAACACTCAACGCGGCCTGAGATAATTCTCCGATGATATTGTTTCGTGAAACAACTTCATAGGGCCACCTCACGATCCCACCTCGAGTTCTATTTCCAATCCCGAAAAGGCTATTGCGCTCGAAGATGTAAATAGAAATAGATGGCGCACGTTGCACCGATTGGACAGCCTCGAATACGAGACTCTCTCGCCTACCTACCTACCCTTGCTTGATCTATTAAAACCTATCAGCCATAGCCGAGGACCATGGACCATGGTCCATAGTACGGATAGAGGCCCACGAGTTCTTGGCCTGGGAAACGTGCACCCTGCAGCCTTGCAGAAGTGCCCTGGCGGCCTCAGCTCGCCGCCGTGTTACGTCGCCAACTCTTGTGCGTGATGGGAGATTTAAAGGACGGAGGGTATCTTCTGAAGGATGTCTTTTCGATTCGGACAGAGAATCATTGTATCATTGTTTCTTTTCGCCCGTAGCCTTCTCTTTGTTCGCTCCTGCTGAGGTGACCAAAGCTCGTATTACTTTACCCCTCCATTCAACCACCCCCAGAACCCCACCACAGCGATAGTCTACCGAATTCATCACTTGGGTGCACTTCCTAAATCCAGTCCCCAGCCTATTCACCTTCCTCCCCCACCTCCATTCGCTCCGCGCCTCTTCGTACTCGTTGCACTCAGGTCACCGCGACTTCGCCGTACGCCGCCGAAGCCCTCGTGTCGCCGGCTTCACTGACGAAATCCCGCCGCCGTTCCTTCTGGACGGCAACGGCACCCTCCAACCATGAGCTTCGCCATCGAGGTTCCCGGCGAGGCCAACCCGCTGACGCTGCAGTCGCTCGCCCAGGCTCTCCAGTCCGCCACTTCGTCCGACTTTGCCCAGCGTCAGACGGCCGGCCAGCAGCTCACCACTTGGGAACTCCATCCCGGCTACTATTCTTCGCTGCAGGTTGGTTTGCTGTCCCATGCGCTGCCTATGCTACCTTGAGTCCGTGCAACTAACGTGAACTGTAGGCCATCTACCTCGATAAGTCTCTCCCTGTTGACATTCGCTTTCTCGCTGTCATCCAACTTAAAAACGGAATCGATCGATATTGGCGGTTATATGCATCCGTCAAGAACAGCATCAAGCCCGACGAAAAGGCCGTCATCCGCCAGCGACTGTTCCAGGGCACCATCGACGAAGAGGTGTCCAACCTTGGTTTACACAATGCTCTAGTGGTTGCAAAGGTCATCAGGATCGACTATCCAAAAGAGTGGCCCGACGCCTTGGGAAGCCTCATCGAACTACTCCGATCGTCTCGACATGGTCACCCCCGGCATCTCCAGGGTGTCCTGCAAATTCTCCTTCGAGTCGTCAAGGAACTTGGCACTGCGAGGCTAAGAAAGTCTCAAACCGCTTTGCAGTCGGTCACCCCCGAGATGGTCCACAGCCTCACCGAAATCTATGCAGAAAAGTCGACAGCATGGGTAGCATTCCTAAATGGGGTACAAGGAAACAGCGATGAAGCAGACATGGCCATGCTGAATAGTCTGCTGGCTCTGAAGATCCTTCGGCGGCTCGTCAGCATGGGCTACGAGAAGCCGCATACGGACAAGACGGTCGAGCAGTTTTGGACCATGTCACAGAATCAGTTCGGTCAGCTCCTCACCTTTGTCAGCCACGATTCGGCAGTGCCAGCCGCGTACCAAGACGTTGTGGGCAAACATCTCTTGCAATTTGCCAAGCTTCACATCGAAATCTCGGACGGCCACCCCGCCAGCTTTGCCGTTCTACCCAACTCGCTCGCCCTAGTTCACGCATATTGGGATCTCGTGGCTAAGTTTGCCGAGGTCTTTGACAAGTCGGGCGGCATTCGACAAGGCTCGGGGGAGGCAGGCACCGCGAAGTCAAAGGTCGAAGGCCCTCTTCTGGAGAGGCTTGCGCTAAAGGGACTTCTTCTGCTCAGAGCGTGCGTCAGAATTGCTTTCCAGCCTGTACAATCGTTCAAGTACCGAAGCCCCGAAACAAAGGCGGAACAGGAGCAAGCCAAGGAACTCATCAAGACACAGTTGTTCAAGCCCGGCCTCGTCATCCAAATTGTCAATTCCATCATCACTCATCTCTTCGTGTTCCGAAAGGCAGATTTGGAAGCCTGGGAGGAGGACCCAGAGGAGTGGGAGCAACAAGAGCAGAGCGAAGGCAACGCCTACGAGTGGGAGGTACGCCCATGTGCCGAAAAGCTGTTCCTCGACCTTCTCACAAACTTCAAAGACCTGTTGATCCCCCCTTTGCTATCGTACTTCCAGACGGCTCAGTCTGCGCAAGCCGATATCGCTACCAAGGAAGCGGTGTATACAGCCCTAGGCCTCTCGGCAGCTCATGTCTGCAATGTCTTTGACTTCGATGCCATTCTCTCCTCTACCATTGCCAACGACGCACAGCAGCAGGGCGGTCTATACAGGATATTGAGACGCCGCATTGCCATCCTCCTCAGTGCGTGGGCTCCGGTCAAACTGACCGACGTCAGCCGGCCACTGGTTTACCAAATTTTTCAACACTTTCTAAATTCAGACGATCAGACCAACGATATTGTTGTCCGGATAACGGCCGCGCGACAACTACGGTGGGTTGCCGATGAGCTTGATTTCAGCATCGACGGCTTCCTACCCTACGCCAGCAACACTCTAACTCAGCTCATCAACCTGATCCAGAACGTTGACGTGGACGAGGCGAAGCTTGCTATTCTTGAGTCGATCAGAATCATCGTAACCCGAATGGAGTCACAGGTATCCCAATTCGGCGACCAGCTCATGTCCAGCCTGCCTCCAGTGTGGGAGAACTCGGGCACCGAGGAGTACATGATCAAGCAGGCCGTAATCGCCATCTTTGCGGCCCTCGTTATGAGCATGGGAAACAACTCTCAGCGCTACCAACATCTCATGGTGCCGCTCTTGGCTGAGGCAGCGCGTCAGGGCTCTGACTTGCACGTCCACCTTATTGACGAGTCTCTGGAACTGTGGAATGCCATTTTGATGCAGAGCAATCCTCCCCTTGCCGTCGAGGTGGTTAACCTTGCAGAGCTTGCCCTCCCGTTGCTCGAATATCAGACGGAAACAGCAACGCAAGCTCTGAATGCGGTAGAAGCCTACATCTTAATCGCCCCCAGCTCGATACTGGAAGATAGGCTGCGACGTCCTACTCTGACGGCACTGGCGGGCACCCTGGACTCAAAAAGTCGAGAGCTGGTAAGGACGTCTACGATATGTATCGAGTATCTTATTCGATCTGCCGTGGAATTGGGAGGCTCCGCGGGTGTGTCTGTGATTATTCAGGACATGGTTGAGATTGGATTCATGAACAAGGTCCTGGAGAATCTCCGCGATGCATGGGAAGCGCATCAAACCACCGGACCTAACAGGAAGGTGAGCAAGCTCAACACGGTCACGGAGGGAGACTACCTTGCGATTCTTGGGCGGCTGGCACTGGCGGAGCCGATGCTCTTTGTGCAGATGCTCACCAACTTTGGGCCTCTCGAGCAGGTTTGGAGCTGGCTATCGGCCGAGTGGTTCTCGCACCTGTCGAGTATGGACCACATCGAGCGACAGAAGCTCTTCCTGCTCGGGCTCACGCGGCTGCTCGAGGTGTCCTCTCCGATGCAAGAGCTGGTGCTCAGCAAGCTACAAGAATACTTTGACATGTGGACGAATGTCATTGCCGAGCTGCAGGACGGCGTGGCCAACGGTAGCGACACGTTGATCTGGGGCACGTTGGAGATGGAGGCGACCGAGTACGACACGCCCAAGATGGTGGTGGAACGTCAAGTGCAGGCTAAGGACCCTGTCCACACGGTGCACGCCTTTGAGTTTGTCAAGATGCGGCTCCAGGACCTGATTGGCAAGACGGGAGGAGAAGACGTGTTTGAGAAGCAGTGGGCGGCCAACGTCGACAAGGACTTGATTGCGAGGTTTCAAGCCATGGCAAGTGTGGTGCAACAGCAGCAGCAAAATTGAGGGAATACCATGGTTAGAAATTGGCGCTGGGAGTGTTGGGTCCATGTAGGGTTGCGAACTTGTAGCATGATACACAGAGTTGTAGTAAAGTAGACGACTATGAAGGGCAAGCCATTTTGAGAACAACCAGGAATAAAGCAGACCCTTGAAACCTCGGAATATGGCTCACAGCTTGCTCTCCCCCTCCTGGGGAATCTTGATGACAACCTTGCCCCAAGTCCCCCGCCCTCCCAGCGCTGCCAACGCATCGCCAACCCTCTCCAGCCCAACAAACTCCTCGTCGGCGTACTCGGTCCCGCGCAACTTTCCCTCCCTCACCAACCCCATGATGCCCCCCCAAACCTCCCCGATCCTCTCCGGCTCGTGGACCGAGTAGGCGCCCCAGTGGATGCCCACCAGCGCAATGTTCTTGAGGAGCACCTTATTCATGGCCACCTTTTCGATTTTCCCCGCGGCGAAGCCCACGACGAGGATGCGGCCGTTCCACGCGGTGCACTTTGTCGAGAGGTCGACGAGGCCGACGGGGTCGTAGACGATGTCGACGCCGCGGGACGAAGGCGTCAGGGCCTTGACTTGAGCGGGCCACGAGGGGGAAGAGTAGGATACGGCGTGGTCGGCGCCATAGGAGCGCGCAGTGTCGAGTTTGCGCTGGGTCGAGGCCGTGGCGATGACGGTTGCGCCAAAGGCTTTGGCCACTATTCATGTCCATCAGGAACGTGTCAGTCCAGTATCTATCTCATGAGGGGCGTTAGTAGTAACTCACCCTGCACAGCAGCCAACCCAACCCCTCCAGCCGCAGCGTGCACCAGCACCACGTCCCCCTTCTTTATCCCCGCCCTCACCACCAGCGCGGCGTAGCTCGTCGGCGCCGTCACGAACAGGCCCGCCGCCTCGCGGAACGACCACCCCTCGGGGACCGCCAGCAGCGCCTCCTCGCGCGCGCACAGCTTCGTCGCAAAGGCTCCCTGTGAGGCGCCAAACACGCGCGTTCCCGGGGGGAACTTGGCCTTGCGAGCACCACCGCCGCCACCACTACCGCTGCTGCTGCCACGGGGGGTCGCGATGACTGTGCCTGCGAATTCGGCGCCAGCGATCCAGGGGAAGGCTGGGAGAGGTGTCAGTCTGAAGCTGTTTGGCTGAGATTTTGGGGGAGGGGGGAGGAGCTTACGTGGTTGGTTTTGGTATTTGCCTTGGATTTGCAAAATATCGAAAAAGTTTGCGGCAGCCGCCTGGACTTGCACGAGATACTCGTCGTCCTTGGGCGTGGGATCAGGCAGGTTCGAGACCTGGAGGTCGTCGGGGCCCTGCGAACTTGCCATTAGATCCCAGCATAGGATATTCGAGTGTAATTGGACAAACCTGGACATATTCCTTGACCTGGATGCCACGCATGAGGGGCATTCAATGGATGCTAAAAAAAAAAAAAAAACAGAAATATCTCAATGTCTAACAAATAAATGAACAATATCAAGTTCAATGACGAAGTCGGACTCGAGCAGTTCCTCCACGGCGGCATCCGCATCTGGGGTGGCTTATATTTAGAATCGCGGGGCCCCAAAAACATGCCGAGGCATCTTGCAACCTCTCGGACCAAACGCCACGAGATGGACCGTGAATGGTGGGGATCGACCTGAACCCGTCTGCAGATAACCCTTGTGCAACAGCCTCGGCCGAATCAATATACATCACTACATGGTAAGAATTCCTACGCTCAATGTGTTTAAACCTTGTCATCATAACATAATGCTACCCGCAACACGTCGACATATGTCTTGTGCCATCAGAGTACCACCGCAAACTATTACCTGACTTGCCCACCTCATTCATGCGCCGAGGACAAGAGACCTGGCTGCTCACTCTGCCCGAGTATCGACCCTTCACCTTCCCTCCTAATTATAGTCACCATTAGTTCCCGCCCAACAGGTGTTCGATGGCGCCCTGGACGCTTCCTCCGCTTCGTCGCAGAGCGGCAACGTTCCTATCGAAATCGAAGAACCCCATGTCGTTGAGTTGACGCAGCTGCTCCTCATACCGCTCCTCCGGTGGTCGATTGTCCGCCGGCGGAGGGGTCATACCCAGGCCGCTCAAGCCACCTAATCCCGTGTTTCCCATGCCGCCAGTGGTCCGCATGTATTCCATCATGCTCTGCAGCAACTCGGGACTCACGGGAGCGCCCGGTTCCCGGTTTGCGTAGGCCGGGGTGAAGAGCTGAGCAAACGGGTTTGCGGGTGGTACATTCGAAGTGCCCTGCTGACCAGGAGTTGCCCCTGGAGTCTGCGTGTTGCCTTGTGACTCTGTGCCCGCGCTGGCCGTCGTTCCCGAGGCTGCCTGGGGAGTGTTGGTATGGCTGGCCGTTTGTCCTTGGGCGTTGATACCCATGCCTTGGAGCTGGCGCATGGCTGCTTCCATAAAGTTTCCACCGCCCTGGCCACCGGCGGCACCGGGCATCATGAAGGGCGACATGAAATGAAAAGGATCCTGGTTGCCGCTGCCGTTGTTGTCGTTGGTCCCGCTGTTGCCACCCGCCGCCGTTCCTTCAGGGGTGCTGTCGGTGGCACCAGGCGCGGGGAACCCCTCACCACCTGCCATTCGCCTCTGCATTCGCATAGCCTGGGTCATCATCTGGGGGTCGCTCATCATCTGCCTCATGAACGGTGATGAAATTATTTGTCGTGCATTTGGTATGTTCCTGAGCATGGGATTCGACTCGATGAGCATGTTGACAAAGTCTGGGTTGTTGAGCGCCTCGTTCATGGATTGTTGCACATTTGGGTCCGACATCATGCGCTGTAAACGCTCCTCATCCATAGGTGGTCCCATCTGAAGAAGCACAACTGTTAGCACCGAGCTGTAGGGAGACGACCTTGACGAATGCGCTTACGCCACCGTCCGGTCCAAACATGTCAAGACCAGGAAGATTGATCTGATGCCCTGCGTATCGAGCGCCGGTCAAGCCCGCCAGGGGGTTGTTGGCGGTGCCCGACGCCATGTTGTTGGGGACGTTGCTCGGGGTAGATCGAGCGGAGCTGGCTGATGTGGCGGGAGCGGGCTGGTTGCTGGCGGCGCTCTTGACCATGTGAATGGTGTTGTTATGCTTGATCTTGTAGGTGGCAAGATCGTCGTCATTCTTCATAACGCGGCCAGAGTAGATAAGACGCTGTCGCTCGACGGGAATGTTCTCGAATTCGGCGCCGGCGAGTTTCGTCTTGAGGTCGAGCACGCTCGCGGCCTCGGACATGGTAATGACGTGAGAGCTGTCGGACGACGTCTTCACCTTGAAGGTGATTTGAGCGTCGCCGCTCGACTCGGCGGCGTTGTCGGTCATGGCGGAGAGCGGGTGTAGATGCGGGAGGAGGAAAGGCTGAGGTGGTGCGCAACGGAGGAGGAATAAGTGGGTAGGCCGTGGCACAGAAGTGGAAGGTTGGGAGCAGGCGAGAGAGCCTATCAAAGGGACGAAGGGCCAGAAGGGCGTCGGGTAAAACAAGCTGGAGAAAGGGGTATTGTAGAATATGACTTGGGGAGTCCAGGCGATGGAGGAGGAGGCGGGAGAAGAGGAGATTTGGTGAGTTGAGGCGGAACTGATGGAGAGAGGAACTGCGATGGTCGGTGGTCACTGTCGGCTAGTGGCCTCTGGAGGTGACGTGGGGCAGCTGCGACTCGGGACACTCAATGCTCCAATGGCCATGTCCCGGTTTTGCGAAGGGAAGGTACGGAGGGCCTTGCCTGCTTCCAAGTTCAGTGATGGAAGAAATGTGGGAAATGGAAAGAGCGAGACATTAATAGGATCTCAAAGAGTTATTTAACATCCATGCAATCTAGACTAGGTATACTGTTATCTTAATCACAGAAGGGGCTTAAATTCCCCTCGTCCAGAAAGTCACTTATTCATCGGACTGATTGTCCCACTTCCATCGTCATCCACCATCTTCTCTCGCCAGATCTCACAACACAGCAGCTGCCTACTCCGTCCTCGCAATCAACAGCCTGCAAACTCGGAGAGATCAATTGCTCCGCCTGTAGCTAGCCACCCTTTCCACAGGATCCGCAAACTCAACTTTATTATGGGCTTCTATCCATCGCCATGTGCCGGTAACTTCAAAAGCTGCGGATTGTGATCCGGATGGTGATCCAGAGAGGGAAGCCGCAGCCGCCAAAGTCTAAATAGGGTACCTGCTTGACCTCCACTGCATATCTGCATGGCACTTGACTCCATCTTCCGAGTGGGTCCGACTCCAACATCAGAGCAACCACCAAGTCGTGATCGCGAACCTCTCAGCTCACTCCTTATCAATGTCAATGCGAAACAGCCGTTCGAAAAATCAACGTTGAAGCCGAAATATACTTGCCATATAAAGGCAGCGACCGACGTACCCGTAATGGGTTGGACTTGACTGTGAAGCTTGCCGCATGCCGCCTGGCTACGTACGTCGAACCCACATCAGCCATGATACAAGGCATCTTTTACGCCCGGTTCTTTCCCCAGGAGGGTGAGTCTTGGAATCTAGCAGCTGGATAGCATGATCCCTTCAGCCCAAGAGAGCAATCACTCACGGCGCATCAGGCCCCAAGATTGTCGCTCAGTCTCCCGCAGGTTGCATCACGCCGGTGGAAAACTCAACCAAAGCGCCTCTCATCGACTTTGACGTCCTTCAAGAGTACATCATCCCCAGACAAGCCTTTTGCAACCGCTATCTTACCATCAATACCCCCGATGGCAAGTACACGGTTCTGGGCTATCCTGTCGTGATTCCGCACACGAAATATCTTCGCAATGAGTTCATCTTCAACTTTGGCCTCATTCTCGATGCCGACGAAGATCAGGTCCCCTATGAGCGTGTGGTACGCCGCCTCGCCTCCACCTTTTCCGAGATGGAGAAGCAGAATGAGTACCTGAGCCAAAACGAGGGCCGGCGTGACGGCGGTGGTGGGAGAAGACCCATTGATAGTTTGCTCCAGATCGTCAAGGAGGACCTGGACAACTATGGAGAGTGCATGATTCCAGTTGGTGAGTGATCCTTGATTGTGATCGAATGGATGGCTCATGTGATATACAGACGAAGCCAACACCATCAACATGAAGCTCTTCCCGCACCATCCCGAACCCTCGGTCGTCAAAGGATGGCATGTTCCAGTCGCCAAGACAAAACTCACCGACATTGTCGACGAGACGTGGGATCTCACCCTCCAAAAGGTCATTGCTCACATCGACGGTGTTTCCGACGTCCGCCGGATCGCCCACGCCGCCAACGTTTCTCTTGACCTTGCAAAGACTGCCCTCCGCCACCTTCTTTACTACGACACAATTTTGCTCCTCGACATCTTCTTCTTTGGAGCTTGCTACGCCCTTCGGCCAGGCATCCACGATTTCATCCGCAACGTCGATGGCATGGTCGATGAATGTGCAGCCTACGTCTCACATGGCCGTGGGCGCGTGAGCAACTACCACCTCATCAAACTCATGTCCACGTTTGTTCAGGGTCGCACCGTCATGGAATGGCTTAAGGGGCATCAGGATGCCGGGTTCGAGGTGCTCAGGTACGTGGACGTTCGCAGGTTCGTCCAATTCGGCATCATCAAGGGCTGCCTGTACCGCGTGCACAAGTACGTCGTCTCGAAGCAGTACCTGGCTGCCCTGGCATCTGGCCAGAGTCGTCCCATGCCCGGGGGAGACCCTCTGCAAAAGTACATTGACGGCTGCCACCATTTCGAACAGATCATCACGGAGCTGAATCTCACCGAGAGCGAGATTATGGAGAAGTTGAAGACGCTTCCGGTGCCCAAGGCAGACTTGACGGTGCTCTACCAGTAGAAAGGAAGCTTAACAGTGCTCTATCAGTAGGAAAGGAGCCAGATAATAGCAGGGAGTGAACTTTTGAATACTATTTAATTTACATCAAGTCTTTGGTATCATCCAGAATACAGTAATGTACAACATATATTTACAGGGGCCCATTCATCCATTCATTTTCGACTTCAGTCGCTACTTTGAAGAGTTGCGGCCCTTGTCCTGAGCTCGCTGGCGAACCTCCTTCTTGCTGGGCAGCTCAATGTCCGGGTTATTGGCCACCCTGAGGGCGTACTCGTCACTTTTCTTGTTGACCATCTTGTTGACCTGCCGGTCGGTCAGCATCTCTCCCCTCTCCTCGGCCTCCCGCCTGAGCTCCTCCCTCATGCGACGGACGACGCCGGTGAAGGGCTGGCCGGGGTAGATCTTGCCGCTGGCGGCCCACTCCTCGTCGCTGATGAGCTCGACGATGCGGATGTTGTGCTTGCCCTTGCGGAGGATAAGCACGCGGTCGTCGATGAGGTACCGCTTTGTCTCCTCGGGGAACCACGCCTTCATGGGCGTCCACGAGAGGTTTCCCGGCACGAGACCCCGGGCCTGGCCGGGTTGGGCGGCGATGTAGGCGCCCTGCTGGACAACGAGGCGCTGGCCCTCGCTGCTGCTGGAGGCAAGCCCCGCGGCGTGCAGGATCTTGGCGGGCGACTTGCCCATGATGGACCGGGGCAGCAGGATGTCGCTGCGGGGCGCGTTGTTGGGCGTGACGATGCCGGTCGACTCGACGGGCTCTTTGACCACGCTGGGGAGCTTGCCTCCGAAGCGGAACTCGTGCTGCCTGGCCTCCTCGAGGGCCCGCTGCGAGCCGTGCACGAGGGAGAGCACCTCGAACGCGAGGGTGTGCTGGGCGGTGCGCAGTGAGGGGTCCCTGCGGTGCTCGGACATGGTCTCCTGGATGGACTCGAGGGACATGAAGGTGAACATCTTGAGCAGCTTCTCGACCTCCTCGTCGGTCCGCCGCACGAAGAAACCGTACAGGTCAAACGCCGACGTCTTAAACTCGTCGAGCCAAACGGCGTTGCCGGCGCTCTTGCCGAACTTCGCGCCTGACGCGTCGGTGAGCAGCGGCACCGTGAAGCCGAGGGGGTCGTTTTGCCAGCCCGAGGGCATCCGGGCGTGGGGGGCCTCCTCGGATTCGCGGATGGTCTTGAGGGCGTCGCAGCCGGCGACGATGTTGCCGTACTGGTCGGAGCCGCCAATCTGCATCTGGATGCCGAGCTTGTTGTACATATGCCAAAAGTCCCAGCCCTGGAGGAGGGGGTACATGAATTCGCCAAAGGACATGCCGTCTCCTTCGGTCAGCTTGCGCTTGACGCTGTGGCTGTTAGCCAAATGGTCTCATGACTGGTATTGCAAAGTCTAGACTTACGTTTCACGACCCAACATGGGACCAATCCGGATGTGCCTGGCTATCCTCTTGCAGAAATCGTACAGGGTCAACTTTCCGAGCCACATGTTGTTGTTGAGCAGGTGGTGCTTGGCGGCCCAGTCCTCCTCGTAGCCGTGCTTGATTTTGAGGTGCTCAACGTTGGCCCAGATCTTTGTCAGCTGGACGTGGATCTTGGTGATGTTCTTTGCGATTTCCGAGTTGGACATGAGGTCGCGGCTCTCGAGCCGGCCGGTCGGGTCGCCGATGCGCGCCGTCGAGCCGCCAATCAAGGTGACGGCGGGATGTCCGTGGAACCACATGAGGAACATGGGCATGAGGGGGAGGATGTGCCCGACGTGTAATGAGTCGGCCGTGGGGTCGATGCCAACGTAGGCGCCTATCCGCTTGACGCGCATAATCTCTTTTATGGTCTCGGGGTTGCTAGAAACTAGGTTAGACGTTGTCGAAGCGTTGCGGTATCGTAAATGCGACGAACGTACCCAGCAACATCCTTGATGTAGCCACGCTCGTTGAGAATGTCCCAGACGTGAGGAAGTTCCCCGTTCTGGACCTTCTCGGCCCTCCTCTGCCACCGGATTTCTCCTGCCCTTGTCTTTTCTAGGAATGAGGTCGATATGCTTCGTATTCGGAGGGAATTGTGGACAGGTCGCAACGGGTTGGCGCATCGTGGGCGGAGGACGACTCGGGAGCTCGACAGCCTCGAAATGGCGTTGCAGGACGTCATGGCGATCGGACGGGGTGTATTAGGGTAAATAAGGCAGCGAAACTGTCAATCTCACATCAGGCATGCAGACAGAACAAAATACAAAGATGCGACGAGACAATGGCACAGTGGGATGCGCTTTGTACACAACTATCAACTCCAAGCCCCGAACTTCCGACCTCAAAAAAAATGCCACCACTGCACCCATCTCCAAATCGCCGCCCAATCACATGCAAGTCCGGGCAGCCCTCCGGACCAACATTGTTGCGCTCCGCAGCATCCGGCATCACGGCCACGACCGGAACGCGGCCGGCCAATCACGAGCACGCCAATTCAAGAAAGATCCTCGGCAATACCTCCGACCCGAGCGAAACAAGCCCGTCGCAGCCAAAGATTGAAGAATCCCATACATCATCAATCAAACCCGCTTCCCCAACGCCCATCCGAATCGCCAACCCCAATTGAGTGCCGTCCCATTTGCAATTACTTCACCATGGCCTCAATCGTGCGTCCTTCGCTGCTTCGGCAGACCGCCATGGCTTCTCGATGGGCTGCCGGCCCCTCCAGCAAGCTCATGGGCGTTGCCGCTTTCCACAACACTGCTCGGCGAGCCGCTCTGATCCCCCCCCCTCCTCGTGAGTCGGACTGAAGAACTGTCGCTGCGTTTGACTCCTTGCTAATCCCTGAATCTAGAGCGCATCGTTGGCACCGGTACGACCCAACCCGCATCGCGACCGAACCTCTCGTGAAAACTAACAAGACATCGCAGTCAACGACCCGGCGCCCGTCCCCGAGCCCAGCGCCGCCCACGGCTCGTACCACTGGTCCTTTGAGCGGCTCCTCGCCGCGGGACTGATCCCCCTCACTGTGGCGCCCTTCGCGGCCGGATCGCTCAACCCCACCACGGACGCGGTCCTCTGCTCGCTCCTCCTCCTCCACTCGCACCTGGGCTTCCAGCAGTCCATCACCGACTACTTCCCCAAGCGCCAGGTGCCCAACCTGCGGAGGTTCTTCGACTGGCTGCTCAACCTGGCCACCGTGGTGGTGGGCGTGGGCCTGTACGAGTTTGAGACCAACGACGTTGGCATTACCGAGGGCGTGAAGAGGCTGTGGAAGGCGTGAGGATGGGGAAGAGCATGGAGGGGAGTTGGTAACATGAACTTGTCGAGCAGACAAATAGCTGCAGACAACTGTATAGAATCTTTTATTGTTGGTCAACAAAATGACAGTGTTTGATCTTGGACCATGGTTCGGTCTTCGATGAGTGACATCAATGACGACGTGGGTTGATGCCAATGGGTCAAGGAACTCATCTACGGGAGGTTATAAAGGCAATTTTGCTGATTCCATTGCGAAGGAAGAAGGATAACAGTCAGTCTCTCCTGTCCGCCTTTGCCGAATATGTACTGTCCTTGATAATTTGCGCTGCTCTCTCCAACCGGACATGTTTCTCCATGACGAAAATGCCCGTGCAACCAGATGCCGAAAAGCGGGTAAGGAATTTTCCCAAAGTCTACAGGGACTTTTTCAACTCAAAATCCGGGGTAACTTCAGGGTAAGTCAGTTTCAACAGATCATAGTCAATTCAAACTAATAACTATGCTGGGCTGGCCCAGCTTCGGCCTGGACATATGGACCAGACCCTTCTGCCGGGCTGTACTTCATCATGGGCGTTTCGGGGGTGTGTCCCTCAAAGGCATTCCATTGCTGCCCACCAACTTGATCTTCTCGGAACCGGCCCTGATAGAGGACAGCCTGAGGCGCTGTCGCCATGGCTTCGGGTTCGTTCTCTTCGTCGTCGTCCTCGGCTTGGCCAGGAACCAAGAAACAGCCAAATATGCTACATCGATAAGGTGAGTAATCGTTCAGAAAAGTAACCGAGGTAGAACCCACAGAGCAGTCCCGACCAAGACGACGCCAAAGACGGCCGAGCCTGCGGCGGCATTGACACGTTGTATCCCGCTCAAGTCTATACAACAGTTAGGACACACAGCTTCCCTCGCGACATGAAGCACTTGCCAAACTCGGAACCCAGAGCTGGACCATTGTCATCGCCACCGCCACCGCCATGAGACGAGCCCGTGGGTTCGGCGCCGAGAGTCTGCGTCGACCACGCGGTGGACGTGGTCTCGACCGTCGAGGTGAAGGCTGCTCTCGCGCAAGAATACGACTCGGCACCGTAATCAGGCCATGTGTAGGTGGCGCATCGCGATAGAGTCCCGGTGCTTTCCGTTGTGTCAGTCGAGGGTTGGAGGAGAGCGAGGTTTGTCGCCTTACCACACCAGAGTCGCATTGCTGGCTGAGGTCCCCCGCTCGATACATGTTGTCTGGGCGATGCAGCCGTCTTCGGCGCAGCACGCAGCGTATGCCATGTCCCAGGAGTAGCGGGAGATGTAGGCACACGACCCCGACGCGCAAGTGATGGCAGCGTCTACGAATACGTTAGTTCTTCCTAGAATCAAATGGTTTGGATGTGACTGACCGCCTCCCACAAAGCCGCAGGTATCGCCTATTACGTCTGCGAAGGCATCGGCGATGCTATCGGCGCGTGCTGTGAGGAGTGGTGGAGAGGATGTGGTTGTTTCTGTCGTCGTCGTCGAGAGAACATTGGCACCGACGAGGCCGATGTGAAGCCCTAGGGGCAGAACCAGTGCGAGATTGCATTTCATGGCGACGTTGAAGGCGTTGAGATCATGAAGACATCGGTTGGGATATTTCCAAGTCGTGGCTCGCCTGAGACAAGGGAGCGACCTAATGACTGAAAAGTCATGAGGGCTACCGAGGACCTAAGGGTTCGGCTGTCTGCAGGCGCAGTAAGGCGCATCCGATAGTGTGGTTGATCCCTTGGGTAACATGATTTTTCTTTCAGCTCCGTTCAGCTCGGCTCCTCCCGACTCAGCTCAGCCCTGATCCATAAATGGTGGTGTGCCGGACCATTCTCGACCCATTTTGGTCTTGACGACTAACACAAACACCAAGATTCTTCAACATCGCAATGCCGAACTGTTCGCAATGGACGCAGCTGGACGACTGGAGAAGCTACGTCTCCTCGCTTGGCCATGACACCGGCTTTGATCAGGACCGGATGCGGCCGTGTAGAACCGAGATCTGCACCACCATCTACGGGACGGGCAACCCCGACATTTCCGGCATTGGGGTTTGTTCTGCCTCTTTCTCTTCTTCTTGTCCAGTCTAATCGTCGACAGGTCATCACAGGCTACATCCTCGAACTCGCCCTCGGAGCAATCCTCTCCGTGGCCTTTCTCTCCCTCGAGAGCAGCCTCAGCCCGCTCTACCAAACCCTGACCTCTGGCCTCGTCGTCTTCTTCGACTCGGCCGTCTACTTCGCCATGGCGGTGCAGCTCGCCACAATTGCCGTCATGGTGCGCAAGGACTACGGCATCAGCACCGCCGACCTCGGCGCCATCGAGGTGCAAATCGCCCACGCCACCGCAGTGATTAGCCTGCTGCCCCTGCTGTACCCGACCGCCCTGCTGGAGCGCCTCCGCGACGGCGGCATGAAGCACAACCGCCGCCTCGTGCTGCTGAGCGTCACCGCCGCCCTGTCCTTCTACCCGTTCCTCTCGCGCTGCATGCACGCCTACGCCAAGGGGCCCATCTCGAACAGCGCCGACGCGAAGGTGCAGACCAAGCGGTGGCGCCACCTCGAGGAGATGTGCTTCTCCGATGGGCTCGACGGCCTGCGCGACAACCCCGTGTACAAGGCCCTCGACGAAATCTCCCTCGCCTCGGGGCTGGCCATCTACCTCGCCACGCTCTGGCTCGTCGCCGCGCTGCCCGTGGCCCGCTACCGCGACACGCCCAAGCTGCGCCGTCGCGGCGGCCCGACAAACGGCCGGCTGACGGCCTTCCGCGAGCGGACGCGGCGCTGGTTCGGCACGCACAAGATCGTGGCGTGTCTGCCGCTGGCGCTCATGGTGGCCGCGGGCGGGTTGCTGCTGCACGTGGTGTTTGTGCTGCGCGACGTGCAGAGGAGCGTGGCCGAGACGACGGGCCAGGCGTACCAGGGGGACCACTGGGGGTTTGGGCAGATTGCCGCCATTGTGCTGTTCTTGCCCGTCGGGGTCGAGATGGCGTACGAGAGGAGGTTTCAGGGGAGGTATTTGGCGGGATAGGCGTGAGGGATACTGGCTCTAGGGGTCTGTATGAAGATGTGAGCGATGTCAACTCTCACTGTTTGCTTCACCTTGTGACTGGTATCCCTTTCAGAGATGGCAATATTCGTTGCGTGCGGGGCTCGGCGCCCTTTTCTTGACTTTGACATTTTCTGGGCGTAAGTGGATCTAGGTACGTACGGACAGAGAGGACTTATATATCGGTCCTATCCTCCATGTTGGTGTCATTCACGCAAAGCACCACAGACATCTCCCCAGCTCTCACCATGTCCTCCTCAGAGTCCCCAGAGTCCATCATCATCGTCGGTGCCGGCATAGTCGGCTCAGCCCTCGCCCACTTCCTCTCCTCCCCCTCCTCAACCTCCCGAACAATCACCGTCGTCGATCGCTCCCAAACAACCCTCCTCGGCTCGACAGGCCACGCCCCCGGCTTCGTCGGCCAGTTCAACGACTCCCGCGTCCTCACCCGCCTGGCCATGGACACCGTCGCCGAGTACGCCAAGATTCCCGGCGGGTTCGACCCCGTCGGCGGTCTCGAGGTGGCGTTCACCTCGGCGGGCGTCGAGAGGCTCAAGGCTCGGCGCGCGAGGGCCGTCGAGATGGGGTTGGAGGCTGAGATGGTGAGCTTGCAGAGGGCTGCGGAGCTGGCGCCGAGGTTGGTTGATGTTGGGGGGAGGGGCGGGGAGGCGCTCTTTTTTGGGAGTGATGGGACGGCGGATGCGCAGAGGATCACGGCGTACTTCCAGGAGACTTCCAAGAAAGCTGGGGTTCGCTTCATGGAGGCCGATGTTAAAGAGCTCGTCATCACCAACGAGCGCATCACCGGCATCCAAACCCAACACGGCCAGTCCACCACGCTCCTCACCGCCGACAAAGTCATCCTCGCAACCGGCATCTGGGCACGCACCCTCTGCACCTCCGCCTCCCTCCCCTTCCCCGTCCCCGTCATCCCCGTCGGCCACCCATACCAACACGCTTCTCCCCATGTCCCCATTTCCTCCTCCTCCTCCTCCCAGAACAAACCACCCTTTGTCCGCTGGCCCGAATCCCACGCCTACGCGCGCGACCACGGCGACCGCCACGGCCTCGGCTCGTACAACCACATCCCCATCCTCTGCGCGCCGGTCATCGACGGCGAAGCCATTTCACAAACGTGGCCCTCCGACTTTGACGACGCGCTGCGCAGCGCCGAGGCGCTGCTTCCCGAGGCCACACGGGCCGAGTTTACGGGCAGTAAAGCCTTCAACGGCATTTTCTCCATGACGCCCGATAACATGCCCCTCGCAGGCGCAGCGCCGTCAGTAAGAGGGCTGTACTTGGCCGTGGCCGTGTGGGTGACGCACGCGGCGGGCACGGCAAAGTTTCTGGCGAGCTTGATTGATGGGCGGGACGACGTGGACGGGCAGACGAGGGAGTCGCTCGAGCCGGAGCGGTTCAGGGGGCAGGATTATGCGGCGTTGGAGGAGAAGTCGCTGAGGGGGTATAATGAGATTTATAAGACTGAGGAGTTGGTCTCGTAGATGATTCATGGCGGATGAGGTGGCGGCATGCGTCAATTCAAGTTTATTTCATATCGTATCAAAATCAGGAGTGTCATCTTCATCTCATATATCCATTGCCATCTCTTCCCAACTCAGACGAACTCGCTTCACCATCCCCCCTCAGCCTTCTTAGCAAGCTTAAATAGTCAAACTGCTGATCTCTGCTCCAGCGCGGCTCTCCATCTCCGGCGTGGGAGGAGGCAAATTCTCCGTCTTTGTGCAGATCCAGCACGAGGCGTACATGTTGACGCGATCGATGCACGCGCCGTCGATGCGCCCGCCGTGTCGCTTGGCCGTGAAGCCGTGAGTCTCAAACTCCTTGATGTACCAGGGGGCGAGGGCAGACGATCGCAAGAGCACGCGGCCGCCCATCTGGAGCGCCCGGTTGAGCTTGGAAATCTGCTGGGCCGCCGCGCGGGCACCGGGATCGAACCAATCCATGCTGTCCATAACAACAGCGACTGTCAAGGTACCCGGGGTGATGCGGGCAATGACTTCCTCGAGCTCGTCGGTGTGGATGCGCAGGCCGTCGAGGGCGTTGGGACGAGACAGCTTGGCATGGGCCTTGGGGCTGAGATAGTCCGGGTGGCATTTGCGCGAGAACTTGCCGGCGAGCGTCACGTAGTAGTACGGGTTGTCCTCGGCGATGTGAGTCTCCTCGGCGACGGGGTCGAGCGTGTTGACCATGTAGTGCCAGATGGCGTGCGACCGAGTCTTCTTGGCCACCGGCTTGGGTCCCTTGACGAGATCCGACACGGCGTGATCCGCCTCGATCATGGCCAGCTGGTTCTTGGGAACGCCCAGCGCCGCCCAGAGGAAGCTCTCCTGCGCCACCACGAGGTTGCAGACGAGCTTGGACAGGAGCGCGGGGCGGATCTTCTTGCGCCAAATCTCTCGCTGCTCATTGAGCGTCTTGGCCTCGAGGAGCTGCTTGACGGCCTTCTGAAGTCCAAAGATGCGAGCGATCCAGCGGAAGACACGGATGGCGTGGCGGGAACCGCCGGTATCATAGAGGCCGTATCCCTTGCTGTTCTGGAAAACGTCAATGTTCTTCAGCCAGTACTGGAAAGCGCGACCGGACAAGTGAGGAGACAGAGAGCCAATGAGAATCTCGCGGAAACGAGGATGCTTTCCGTCACCAAAGATCATCCAGAAATCCTCATACGGTAGGCCCGACGTATACGCGGCCGCCTTGAGCTCCAGGAGATGATTTTGCGTGGGGTTCAGATCGACGGCGTGAACTCGAGCAGGGCTTTGGGTGAGGTAAGACAGAATATTGTCGCCGGCCGAGGTGATGGCCAGGACCTTGTCGTCGGGACCAAGTTTCAGGAGACGTTCGTCGACCCGAGTGTCTTCCCAGGTGAAGGCGTAAATGTACTCATCCTTGAACTGAGTGTGCTTCTTGAGCTGATCATCGTAGTAGATGCGCCAGTGGTGGTTCTGGTAGAAAAAGGATGGAAGGGGAAGATTGGACGACAAGTTTTGGACGGCAGTGATGAAGGCCTTCGAGCGGATCTCGGGGGCAGACCGTTCGATAGCCCGGGTCAGAGCATCGCCTTGGTTGGCGGGATGTAGGTAAGGCGACTCGGTGGCTAGCGCATCGATGCGTTCCACAATCTCGTGCGGAAGACTGGACGAAGAGAAAGGCTTCTTGTGACATCCGAGCCAGATGTAGTAGGGGATGGCTCCGAGGCTTTGGTTGCGCGTGTTGACGTTGAGGACGGTACCGAACTTGTACTCCAAATAGTCTCGGCGGCTGGGCTCGAGCCCAACACGGTCCAGATCAAACCAAGAACGCCAGAACGCGCGAGAGAGGAAGTTGACGTGACGATCAACCAACCCTCCGGTGTAGTTGCGGAAAGCAAAGTCGACCTTGTTCTGGACGTAAAAGTCGACAACGCCTAGGATTCCCTGAGGAGACAATAGCGAAATTACTGAATCAATGACCGAATAGTAGTCAGGCTGATAGAGGCGAGGTTAGCATACTTTATGGTCCAAAAAGAAAACTTCCGAGATGCTGCACCCACAATCATAGACAAGCTGTAGGACATGGTGATGAGATCAGCGCCGCCATAATCGGGACGCGGCTTGGAGAAATAGCTTAAAGCCGGAGACCGGGGAGGCCCCGAGTTCGAAACCATGCTAGACTCGTAGTCCTCGAGACGGAACTTGCGAGCATCCTCACAGACGACTCTGACATTCTTCCAGCCGAGTCGTTCAAATCGCTTCATGGCCACCTCGCAGAGCGAGGGAGAAAAGTCGACGAGGTATACACTGGTGAAGTAGGAGGGGACGTCGACAAAGGCGGCCATGGCCTCGATGTTGAAGCCGGTTCCGCCACCAATCTAATCACATCATGTCAGGCACCCAAGACAAATCAATGCGACGGGAGTCGAGCTCACATCTACCCAAACTCGCTTGTTCTTGTTCTCAGCACCCTGAGATTTGGACTTGAGCTGTGCGGCAACCAGCGCCAGCATGTCCTCGCGGCCGCGGAGGAGGACCTTCCGCGTGGCATCGTAAGCCCCGGCCTGCTTCTTGTAGAAGCTCTCGAGGGCGTCCTGCTGGTTGCCCTTGGACCCGCCCCGGTGAGGCTTGATGAAGCAAGAATAAAAAAAGATGAAGAATGATTTGATCAGGCCAGGGTTCTCGTCTGGACTCCCGCCGAAGACTGAAGAAAGGCAGAGGGTGCTAACAGCAGCCGCTGCGATTCCGGCGACGAGGGTCTGGACAGAGCCCAAGGACAGAATGTTACCACCCTGTGGAAGCCGTGGTTAGCGATAGCATGGAATTAACATGGAAAAGAGCAGCTCACATGAGAAGCCATGGTACTCTCTCATTGTTCAAAGAGAGATATAAGTTGTTGAACAAGCGGCAGCTGTAAGAAGCAGTGTTGAAAACCGTCCACACGATCAGGTTGATAGACGAGACAGGGCAGAACAAAGACAATGGTAGACCAAGCATATATACGCCCAGCAGCTGGTCGAACACGCGGGCAAGCACGAGCGCCGGCAATTTGCCCACGAGACTCGCACAAGGAACCTCTCCGAGCCCCTCCATCTCTCGTTGAGACCCCGCTGGATGTTGATACCCCGCCACCAGGGTCAAAGGTTCAGCATTTGACACAAGCCGACGACGGACGCGTGAGCCAATGGCTGAAGCACATGGTCGTAAAGCTTGTTGTTTCAGGGGTCTGGCAGGGCTACGCTTGCGGCGCACATGTGCCATGCTTGGCTATGAGCGGCTGCTTCTTGTTGTCGCAGGGAGTAGTGTGGGTGGAGTTTGGGGGAATTGGCCGGCTCCAGTTCTTATCGCTGGGGAGTTCATACTGTCTCTTGGCGATCCGAGACGCCTGAGGGTCATGTATCCGCATGTGAGAGCCGAAAATTGTCATGGCTGAGCTGAGTTATCGTCGTGATGAGCCGTGGTGTTGAGTGGCCAGGCCAACCCTCATCGACAGCCATCGACTCCCAGCCTAAGCTCAATGGCTTGAAACAGACTCAAACATGAAACCACATGCCATAAATGACAACAAAGTCTCGCACTCACTTGTTCGTCCAGTTGTCGACTGAGCGTGTCGGTGTTGGCGTGTTAGCGGCATCTGTTGAACTTGCCTAAATAGGCAACCTACTCAGCCAATCAGATGAGGATGGACCGCCACATGTAGCAATTGTTGCTCATTAAAGGAGTCGAAGAACGACAGAACACAAACGAGTAGCGCAAGGTTGAAGTGACTTTGGATAGCGTAGTAATTATCTGGTCGCCGTTCGCTGGTAGATAGATGAAATGGAGACGATCCTGTGCGGCATTTACGGATATTCTCGAAAAGGTCCATCCTGTTAACGACGTGCCATCCACCCGAGAACCGTGGATTCTCGTAAATGACGGGAATGGTCCTTGTCCCATAAGATGAGAACAACCGATGAAAACACCAATAGACAATTAGAAACTTCATTATCCATGGTGAAGGCAAGGGAAATCCCGGGGTAATCTTGCCGGCCGTCTGGAACCTCTGACGCTTGTCCTCGAGTCGGTCATTGCAAATCTGAGCCCGCATAGCGAAACGTCAGTCCGTCGACCAACTTCCCGGTATCGGTGAAGCGTATATTGCATCGCACTACTTCAAATTTATCAGTGACGGAAAATCGGAGTGCCTCTTCTTCCCGTTCGGTCTGCACGAGAAATGCCTTGCCTAGGCACTCGAGGGACGATTGTTCAGCGTCGGCGTCCACAATCGCATTCCAAGATAGGAACCGACCTCCTGCCACAGACGCCGAATGGTATTCAAGTTGGCCTGCCAAGCGCAGGACAACCGAGAGTTCCTTCGGGTCCGCCAAAGGTCCATACATGAAATACCAAACCGGGTATTCATCTTGTACAGGCTTAAAAATAGTCTCGATTGAGTTCGCTCGGTGCTGTGGCATTGTGGCATCAAGGCCAAGAGTCGGCGCCGCAGATGCGTGGCTCAAAGTTTTGTCGGCGAGCGTCAGTTGGAGGAAGGTCGGGTTCGGAGCTAGATCTTGCTCGGCGAAGTAGGCCGTAATCTTGCATCGACCGGCATGGTCCACCCGGCAGAAATGGGCCTCCCGTCCGGTATCATCGGTTCCGGTCATGACCTCGGGAGTGTGTGGAAGCCCGGCCATCGCCTTGACCATTTCGGCATCGGCCAACGGGCCCTGCAACTTGACGAGATAGGCCGCAGCTCTGGATTTCCTGGGCGCCGACGTTCTTTGCGGGATGAAGTCGCGCAATTCATTGATCTTGTCGATTGCCTCCTTCTCACTGAGATCGAACAAGTCCATGTACTGGCGGATCGCCTCCAGTTCTGGTTCCGTGGATAGAGGATCCTCCTGAAGTTTGGAGGACTCGACCAGGGATTCGAGTTCGTTGAGAGCATCCATGGCTGTATTGCGGCGACTTCGCTCGAGAGTGTTTGAGGAGAAGGATAGGAGCGATGTTCTGAGACTGATAAAGGTTGCAAATAATACTCACGGACTTTGATGCGATGAATCATTGAGTCAGTCGGGGAGCACAGCCGTACTTGGGCACTGTTGGAGAAATGGAACAAGGGAGGGGCAGGAGAAATTCCGTGGTTAGGGTTTTCGGCGTAACGAATTACCCGTAGACACTAGGAGTTGACTGCTGAAGAAGACATTCATATCATCGTCAACTGATGAGGAAAGAAAGCTGGCTGGTATTCCTTCCGCTGCGAGTAGGCGCTGTGACACATGGTTGCCTGCAGGAAAGACCGACTCGGATCCGCGACTGCCTCGCACCTAGAGGTTCAGGCACGCGACGCTGAACCCCAGGTTGGCGAACCAATAGCATGAATTTATCTGATGAGCTGGCAGAATTCTAGGGAACAGAAGTGGCTAGATGATATGGATGCCAGTCCTCGTTGGGACCTTCAAGACTCTAGAAGAAGACCGTAGGGTACGCTGTTGCTGTTGCGTTCATAACTTTCCATGCTGTAGAGGCTGCTTCAATATCTTGTGAGGCTTTAGTACCATCCCACCTAGCAAAGTTTCCTTCCTCCACTTAGACGGCAGCATGCAGTGCTCGCTTTGCACGCGCGAGCCAATCAACAAGATATTATCAGCCGGTAGGTCAGCTTCATTTCAAGCTGTGAAACCACCCAGCCGTGTGGTGACATTCTACCATCAATTCAATTACTCCAAAGCCTGACTATTCGTACTTGGCTGAATTGCAGTCTGTCATATCACACCATAATGCATCATCCTATGGCGCGCCCTAGTACACCGGACGAAGAGCGCGAATATCTTGACCGCCCGTTCATGTGAGTCATTACGTTTGCAATGTTGTGTGGCAGGATGAAAGACTTCCAATTGGACCAGAAACGGGTTGATTGGTCGCTTGCTCAAGGCTGCAGCAGAGTGATGCGATAATAATCATTTGGTGTGAGTCAGGAGCTTGTTGGGAAGCTCCTGCCACAGAGGATCGAAGATCCTGGATCCCCATCCAGCGCTCCTTCCGAAAGCGTTTCGCCGCACCCAGAAATACGCGCTAGACAAACAAGGCCAGTTCCAGGGTGCAGCTTCCTCTTCACTGAGGCCAGGTCCTTTTGTTCTCATCACCGAGCATGATAAACAAAGGTCCTCTGCCCTCGCAAACATGATCAACGAGATACAAGAAAGACGAGCATGGCGGCTATCTCTCCTACGCGAAAACCTAACCCACCTGCGACGGTCGGTTGCACAATTCCTGTCAACAGCCATCATGGTGGACTCTGAGCTGCGCGATGGCTGATGGTGGTGGAGATGTTTTGGAGCACGCCCGCAGTCTGACGCACCTGTGGATGGCAGGCGGCTCAGCTTACAAATGCACATCTGTATGCATTCCTTGCATTTTCTATGCTGTATTCGTATCTGACTATTCGTACAGAAGCGCAAATATGCACCTGTGATTGTGCAAAACGAATGAGACGCAAACGTACCGGTACACGACGCAGATTCGACAAGCATTCGACAAACATCCCCAAGCACTGCTTCTGTTCGAGGGCAAACCGAGAATGTCTGCATCCGATCGAATCAGCTGCCAAGATTGGCGGAGAAGTGGGTGTGCACTGGTGCCCGTCCGTTCCGCACCCCGCGTGGGATAGAGTCGGATCCCTGCGGCGCGAAGCATTCGAAAGGCCAAGATCAAGCTCACGACCAAGCATGCACACCCCCAAGAGTTACTCCGTACATGCAGCCCGCGCCAACCCGTTTTGTCTCGCCGTCATAGTCATGGGCTGCTTGGACCCTGATCGCCAGAAATTTGCAAGAAGGCACAATTGGACGTTCAGGGCCAGCAATCTGCACCGGTCAACATCCGTACCGGACGTGATGGAGGCAAGCTCTAGCTCCCACTCGGCCCGGCGCAAGACTCACTGATTACTTTACACGTATTCGTGCAATGACGGCCTGGGGTCAATTGAGTCTTCTCCGCTCCTCGTACCTACGCGGACTTACAGACGGAGCACGCAGAACCCCGACGCGACCGGGGTTTTATTAGGACAGAAGACTACGGATACCTATTGCCTAGGACGTCATTTATGTCTCCCTTTCTTCTCCTTCTCTTTTTCGCTGTTATCACTCTTTTGTACCCCTTGCAGGTTGCGTGTGGGACAACTGCGACTTTACGTCGTTCTCATGCTGGCGAGTTCCCTCACTCGCGTTAATCTTCAACTCGATAATCACCAGCAAAGCATCGGGCTTTTCCCCATTTGCACGACCTCTCACCACAAGCCAGGATATCCAAGGCCGTGAATTGGTTGGGCTTCTTCTGACCTAATCGACTGCTGGAGTTACTTCTGAAGATTGGACCGCAACAATCATCATGAGCGAGACCGTAATGCTTCCGCTCACAGCCATTGGCCTTGCGCTTGTCACGCTCTTCGCTTCACCTGCTGTGGTATCGATTCTCGCCCAAATCCGAAGCCGCACCCCGAAAGACAATTTCTATGAAGATCGCGACGGAAAAGCCACGCCAGAGAGTGTCGCCGCCTTCTCAAACCGCGGGCCTAAAGCTGTAATCGTTTTTGTGTCTTCTCTTGGAGCCGGAGCGTCACTTGCCACGTCGGTCCTTTCTACCATTCACGATACCGAACATGGCCCTTTTCTTCAAAATTGGCTGACCACAGCCGCTTGGGTAAGTCATTACTGGCTTCTGCCTACGAACCATTGGCAATGAAAGCTAGATATCTAAAACTATCGCGTTTCAGGGAGTTATCGTCATTCATACCATGGCTGTAGGCGCCCACCATTCCTCAGTACGAGCGCATGACTTGGCATTGTGGCTCTTGGGCTCTGCTTTGATCATTGCCTGCCTGACTTTCCGCCGTTTGGTAGAGGAAGCCCAACAGCCGTCTGCCCACAAAGATCCTGTTACTCTTCTCCGCGTCATTGATGCCGTTGCTGTGATTGCGCTAGCCTTTGCCAGTGTGTTGCTCCCGCGACGACCGGATGTCTTCATCAATGGTCGCCAGGTCGATCGCCAATCAACCGTCTCGGCACTCAACAAGTATACCTGGAGCTGGGTTGGGCCATTGTTGCATTTTGCAGCCAAGAAGAACGACCTTGATGTTGACGATGTCCCGAAACCCGATCGTCGACTCCGAGCGGACGGTCTGAAGCAGGACTGGGACGCCTTGGAATATAAGGGCAGCTTGCTACGCTCCCTCATTTGGGCATACAAGGGCTCAATTGCGTTCCAATGGGGCTTGACCATCTGCAGAGCCTTTTTCGCCATTCTTCCGTTCAGGTTCATGTTGCAACTCATCAAGATTCTCGAGGAGCGAGAAACGGGGAGTGGCCCGACTCTACAATTATGGGGCCTGGTTCTATGGATGGCAATCTTCAACTTGATTGATGCTGTAAGTCTCCTCCTCCGTTAAACTCCAGTTAGCTGACAAAAACTTTGATAGTGGGTTGAAGGCTGGGTTTTCTGGTACTCCTTTGCCGACATGGCACTGCCTATCCGAGCACAGCTGTCCACCCTCGTGTTTGAGAAATCGTTGAGACGGAAGAATGTCAAGTCGGCAGAGAGGTCTAAGGAGTCGAATGATGACGAAACGAAAGAGGACGGCTCCAAAAAAGAAGATGCGAGTGTTCTCAAGTCTCGCCAAGCCATTGTCAATCTCGTCGGCGTCGACGGGCAACGAGTTTCCAACTTCTCTGCCTACCAGTTTCTGATCATCAACAGCGTCTCGAAGCTGATCTTCTTTTCGACTTTTCTAGTCCAGATCATTGGATGGATCCCATTCATCGCGGGACTCTTCGCCTGGGCTCTTACTCTGCCGGCGAACACTTGGTTCTCTAAGCAACTGATGGGTCGATCCGAACAGCTGATGAAGCAACGCGACGAAAAGTTGGCCGTGGTCAATGAAGCCCTACTTGGAATGCGACAGATCAAGTTTTCTGCCCTTGAAGCGAAATGGGAAAAGCGCATTCTTGCCATGAGAGAGCGAGAGTTGAAGACTCTTTGGAAGCTCTTCGTCGCAGATACCGGACTCTTTGGATGCTGGGTTGTGAGCCCCATTCTGCTCGCGGCCACGTCACTGGCCGTCTACGCCTTCGTCAATGGTCGCCTCTTGCCCTCGGTTGCTTTTGTTAGCATTGGCATCTTCAAGGCTCTGGAAGTGACTTTGGTCGTTCTTCCAGAAATCATTACAATGGGAGTTGACACTCTGGTCTCTGTTCGACGAATTGACACCTACCTCAATGGTCCTGAGATGGAGAATATTCTGAGCGAAGGTCCTGACGTCGGTTTTGAGGATGCTACCATCTCGTGGCCTGTCGATGACGACGTTGCCGATGAGGAAAGATTCATTCTGCGAAACCTCAACTTTACCTTCCCTGCTGGCGAGCTCTCTGTCATCTCGGGCAAGACGGGCACTGGCAAAAGTCTTATTCTTTCGGCCATCCTTGGAGAAACGGACTTGCTAGAGGGCTCTGTCCAAGTACCTCCAACGATCTCCCCCGCTGAGCAGATGGACAAGGAAGCACATCCTGGCAATTGGATTGTGCCCGGTTCGGTGGCATATGTAGGTCAAACCCCATGGCTGGAGAGCGCGTCCTTCCGCGACAACATTCTTTTCGGGCTTCCATTCTTCGAGCAAAGATATACCAAGGTCCTCGAGGTTTGTGCGTTGAAAAAGGACCTGGAGATTCTTACGGACGGCGATAAGACCGAACTCGGCGCGAACGGCATCAATCTGAGCGGCGGCCAGAAGTGGCGAGTGACCCTGGCCCGAGCAATCTACTCGAGAGCAGAGATTCTCGTCATGGACGACATTTTCAGTGCCGTCGATGCCCATGTTGGCCGCCACATCTTTGAGAAATGTGTTACGGGCGAGATCTGTGATGGGAGAACCCGAATCCTCGTGACTCACCATGTCGCTCTTGTGCAGGCCAAGACCAAGTTCATCGTCGAGCTCGGCGAAGGCACTGCGCTTCACGCTGGGCTAGTTTCGGATCTCACGCGTGATGGCATCATGGAGGAGATCCGACAGCACGAGCAGTCGAGCCAAGAAATCGCTGATGACGAAGCTGCGGATGCTTCGACGGCTGTCAACTCGGAGGAGGCCTCGATCAGTGACTCGGCTGAGACTGTTGAAGAGACTGAGTTGCAAAAGGTTGCTTCCAAGGACGCCAAGAAGTTCATCCAGGAGGAACTCCGTGAAAAGGGAGTCGTGAAGAAGCACGTATACATGACCTACTTGAAGGACAGTGGTGGGTTGCGCGTTTGGAGTGTCTGTGCCATCTTTTTTCTTGGGTACGAGACTGGAATTCTCGGTAAGTCATGCTCTCACTTTGGGCAAAGTCCTCTTCTGACCACAGATAGCTCGAGCATGGTGGTTGCGACTCTGGACGGCCCAATCTGGTGACAGTGGTTCCGAGGTGAACATGCACCAGGAACACGGCTATGCCTCAATCTATTCGTTGCAGCAGCAACCGTTCCACTCACCCGCTGGACTACATGTTGCCCAAGAACAGAGCGATCTCGCCTACTATCTTTGGGTTTACGTCGGTATTTCTCTGGCTACGGCTGTCATCGGAACAGTGCGGTTCTTCTGGGGTTTTGTTCTGGCGTTGAGAGCGAGCCGGGCACTCTTCAACAAGATGCTATTTGCCGTCCTGCACACCCCCATGCGCTGGCTTGACACGGTTCCCGTCGGGAGAGTCCTCAACAGGTTTACCTCGGACTTCAACATTATCGACAACCGCATCACCAACGACTGGACCATGTTCTTTGCGAACATTCTCGGTCTACTCGGCGTCTGCGTCGCTGCTTTCTTCGCGTCCGCCTATGTCATCCCCTTGGCCATGGTACTTCTCGGCGTCGGCCTCTGGATCGCTCGAGTATATTTGCATGGCGCCCGACCCCTGAAGCGACTCGAGAGCAACGCCAAGTCGCCCGTTTTTGAACTGTTTAGTGCAGCTCTCGCGGGCGTGTCCACCATCCGCGGCTTTCATAAGACCCAGGTCTATATCCACCGCATGTACAACAATTTGGATAGCTGGGATATGATCACTTCATACATGTGGCTCGTCAACCGATGGATGGGTTTTCGAATGGCTCTTGTCGGCACCGTCTTCTCCACCATTGTTGGCATTATCGTCATTGTCAGCCCTAGCATGGATGCCGCCCTGGCTGGCTTTACCTTGTCCTTTGCGTTTGACTTTGCTGAGAACATTCTGTGGACCATCCGCAACTACGCCGGCATGGAGCTCAACATGAACTCGACCGAGCGTGTTGTCGAGTATACCGAGCTAGAGACGGAGCCACTCGATGGCCAAGTGCCCCCTGCGTCATGGCCGAGCTCGGGAGCAGTCGAGGTGAAGGACCTCGAGGTTGCATACGCCCCTGATCTGCCACCCGTATTGAAGGGTATCTCGTTTACTATCAAGGACAACGAACGTGTTGGTGTTGTCGGCCGTACCGGCGCCGGAAAATCGTCGCTGACTTTGGCCCTCTTCCGATTCCTGGAAGCGCGATCCGGCAACGTTACTATTGACGGGTTGGATATTTCCAACATTAACCTAAATTGTTTGAGATCTCGTCTCGCCATCATCCCTCAGGTAAGCACGGAATAAATTGACCCCTCCGCATGCACACAACCGGTCTAACAATAGCAAAGGATCCCGTACTCTTTTCTGGAACCGTGCGATCCAACCTCGATCCTTTCGACGACTGCACCGACGAGGAACTCCGCGAATCCCTCTCCCGCGTGCACCTCATCGACTCGCAACCCGCCACGCCGACCAACGAGCCCTCCTCATCAGCCACAACATCGACTGTGGCGCCCAAGAACACCAACATCTTCCGCGACCTGTCCAGCCCCATCTCGGAATCCGGCGGCAACCTCTCGCAGGGCCAGCGCCAGCTCCTCTGCCTCGCGCGCGCCATCGTCGCCCGCCCCAAGATCATGGTTCTCGACGAGGCCACGTCGGCCGTCGACATGGCCACCGACGCCCTCATCCAGCGCAGCATCCGCGAGGAGTTCACCGGCAGCACTCTCGTCGTCATCGCCCACCGCCTCAGCACCATTGCCGATTTTGACCGCATCCTAGTCCTCGGCGAGGGCAAGGTCGCCGAGTTTGGCTCCCCGCGCGAGCTCTGGGACAAGGAGGGCGGCGTCTTTAGGGACATGTGCGAGAGTAGCGGCGAGAGGGATAAGTTGAGGGATACCATTTTTGGAGCGGGGAGCAGGGAATAGAAACATGGTTAGTTACAAGGCGAAAAGTTGTCTGGTTTGGATGAAATTGATTTGTTTGTTTTATCAACATTTGCATCTGTCAGTTATTTCGTCTGCGATGGCTGTCTGCGGGTGGTTGGACGAGACATCTAAAGCGAGAGAATGTGTTGCAGAAAAGTTGTCGCTCAGACTGAATTCAAGGAATAACTATTATATTCCACTCCAAAATTTCAATTGGCATGCATCATTACCCAAGTTTTGACTTCATTTTTCCATCAAACTCATTCATTCATTCATATCATATCCAAAAGCTAGCTATTTACGAAATCCCACGCGTGACAATCTTGCACGTGTCCAAATCCGAGATCCCAATCCAACAAGTCATCCAAAGAAACGAGCAGACAATGATAACTATTCCCCTTTAATCGCGGCTGGCGTCAGACTCACTGTCTGCTTCATCATCCCAGCCGTCAGGGATGGAGTGCTGGATGTAGTCTCGGAAGCCGCGGCTCATCTTAACAACGGCGCGAATGTGCTTCTCGTTAATGATGATGCGCTCCGAGTTCTCATCCTGAGCGTCGCTCTCGGCCAAGGCGAGAGCCGTCTGCATGGCGTTGCGAATCTCACGGCCGTTCCACTTAAGCGACTTGACGTCCTGGGTGTTCCAGACGAAATCACGAGCGGCCGAGGAGATGTGGATGCGGTTGTTGGAGTCGCGGATGAGGCGATCAAAGTTGTTGGTCCAGATGCGTTCACGGTCCTCGTCACGGAGGTTCTTGTAGTGCAGAGCGACGTGGATTCGGCTCAAGAAGGCCGGGTCGAATGACTGGACGCGGTTGGTGGTGAGGAACAGAACACCACGGTAGTACTCGAGGGCGCGCAGGAAGACGGAAACAAGACCGTTGCGGGAGATGTCTCTGGAGCGACGACGCTCGAGGTAGACATCTGCCTCATCGAGGAGTACAAGCGCGCCATATCGCTGACCAAGCTCGAGGAAGTAGCTCAGGTTAGCCTCGATGTTGTAAGAGTCAACGCTCAGATCACCGCTCGTGAGGGCGATGAGCGGGCGGTTAGTCAACTCAGCAACACACTCGGCAGTGCAAGTCTTGCCGACACCGGGTGCTCCGTGAAGAAGGAAGATGCGACCTTCACCCTTGTTCTTGACAAAATCTTGGCCCCAGGGAACAACGTGGCCGGCACCGAGGTCGGTGGCGAACTTGCCAATGAGAGCCTTGACTGTCATCTTGACTTCATCGTCGAGGACGAGGTACTTGAACGCATCCTTGTCCGTCACCAAAGGCCTCAGGTTGGCGATGTTGAGGTGACCCCAGCGACGATCGCCCAGGATGAAGCCGGGCATGGTGTTGGAGCATACCATGAAGAACAGATCGCTGTCCGGGGGAGTGTCATGAAGGGGATCAAGGTCTTCAAAGTTGAGATAGGGACTATCCACGCTGGGAGAGCGGTTCACGGCACAAGCACGGCATCCACACCGGGGCTGGCTTCTGGGGAGGTGATCTTTGACGGGGGGCGCAGCCTGGTTAAACGAGGGAGGGCGGTGATAGCGGGCCATACCACGCATGCAATCAGGGCCCAGATTGTAGAAGCTGTCAAAGCCAGGAGCATCGCAGATGACGCGACCCTTCATGAAGCCGGTTGGGCCGCGAGATTGACGATTGCCCGAGCCCGAGTTGACAAGGCGACCCTCGTACTCCATGTAGGTAGGACGCTTGAGGAGTTCCCAGTACAGCTTGCCCAGCTGGATGCACCGCTCCTTCATGGGGAGACCGCCCTGAGCCTCGGGATTCTCGGGCCAAAAGGAAGCGGGCACGACGGCCAAGCTGCCAATGGCTTGCTCGCCAAGCCAAGGAGTAACACCAAAGCTGTACATGTATCGGTTGACCTTTGTTCCATTAGACTCGATCATCCAGCAGTTGACCTTGTAGCTGTCATAGGGACTGGAAGGGCTCTGGCTCGTGCGAACGCTGCTGATGACATATGGGGTCCAGATGTCATATCGCTTGGCGTAGATGACCTGGCCAGGCTTGAGCAGAAGCCAGAAGTACTCAAAGGTGGCCTTGGGCTCTTCCAGCTTGTGAAGGGCCTCCTCCTTGCGGATCTTCTCGCCGAGGTTATCCTCGAGGAAGGAGAGAAGAACGTCAATGTGCTTAGAGGTGGTCGAAGCATACTCCTCGTCGTGAGCATCAGACTGGTTGTCGCGATAGCGAGCCAACTCATGGCGATGGTGATACAGAACGCGGTAGGGAGCGCTGATGGTGACAGTCTTGCCGTCAAGATTGATGTAGGGGTAGTAGGTAACGACGGCCTTGAGGGCATTGATGAGATGCTCCGAGTGAATGATCATGGCGGGAGTGGCAATCTCAGGAGGGGCAGTCTCAGGATCCTCCTCATCGTCGGAGCAGTAGTCATCATGACGATAGTCGCCCTGGTCGAATGTCTCGGTGATAGGTCGATCCTGAGGGCTTGGGCCGCCAAGTCCACGGTGGCGACGACGGCGACTACTAGGCCTGACAGCTCTAACAGTATAGACCTTTGTAACGATTTCGATAACAGGCTTCTCCGTCGGTTCCTCGGCCTCTTCGTCGCCATCATCCCGGACTTCGGGAATGTCCACGAAGGCACGAGTGCTGTGGCGGTCTGTTGAAGAGTTGGTCAGCTTGGGAAGGATTACTCTGGAAGGGAATTGGGCATGTGGCAGAATAACTTACACTCGACAACACGGTCGTTCCAGCCAATGTACTTGAGAACGTACAGGAGGTCGGGCACCTTTCCATCGACCTTGAGAACTGTCTTGGGCAGATGGGGGATGGGAGTTCTTGGGTAGTGGGGGTGAAGAGCGCGACGACCAAGTTGCTCGAAACTTGCCATGGACGAGTTATCTTCGTCAAAGTCTTGGCCCTCGACCACGCGAAGCTCGTGGACCACGGGTTCAAGCTCCAGCTCAGGCTGAGCGGGAGCCAGATCCAGAGTTGCTGGAGAGTCCATGATTGTCATCTAAAGTTGGAGTTGCTGATGAAGGATGGCAGAGCAAGGTAAGAGAGATGGAAGAAAAGTTGGGCAGAAGGGATGAGGAGGAAGAACAAGACGGAAGGCAAGACAGGAGGGATAAGAGACGGGTTATATCTTGCTTCAATTTATCAGCGCTAAGGCAGCCTGAGGCAATGTGCAACCCGAAAACTCGATGGGCAAGACTTACCGCTATTAGCACTTGCCGTTTGCTACGTCCTTAGGGCGGTTCCTGCTGCTCAGCCCAGAAGGCAGCAGCGCCCCCGGATGCCCCCATCTCCACTCACGGACTAGTAAGACGGAGCAATTGGGAAGGGAGTTGCGAACCAAGGTGTTTGCGATTTGCGCAGGCGGGGACAAGCACGGCCGCGTGCAGGAAAGGTGCAGGAAGGTGCAGGCATGTTGCCTGGCTAAGCAAGAGCGCTTATCGCGACACAACAGGCATCAGCCTCTTTTCAAGGCATCAAAAGAGCCCAGTTGCGAGATCTGTAGTCATCACGACGACATGCATTTGAATCAGAAAGGAGGGCATTCTCTGCGACCCATTCATGGATTTCAGCCCTGTGTGTTGAAGCTTCATCTGATGCGGGGTGGGAACCTCAGCACTGCCCCGCTACAGCTCAGCCACCACCACTCCAGTGCCGGCGTGAGGAAGTGCACGGCACCTCTCGCAGAGCAGGATGGATGCCTTATCGTTGCCTTAGCGCAACGCAATAGGCTATTGATGGTTGCCCAGATTCTCAGTGACTTGGAGGGCAAACGCCAGAAGGCCGGAGCTGCAATTGTAAGAGCCAAGCTTCACCCAACCTGAAGAGATCATGAATATCATGAGTTGCTCGCCCGTCATCGCATCTTCACCTCACCGTGCAACCATGCAACACGCCCCTGAAACGATGTTAGCTCGAGAGGGGCGCCTGCAGCTGCCTTGCTCGGTGCTGCAGCCAATTGGCTCCAGTGACAAGGCACTTTTCTGGTGGCCGAAAATCTAGTTTCGCACCTGTATCGATAACCTCAATTCATCGAACACGAGACTGCATTTCCTCTGCCTCGCGACATGGTCCCAGGCTCGTCATGTCCAAAACATGGAAGTCGACATTGAGGTTGCCTCGGTCGACCTTTCCGTACGTTCTCTCCGTCTCTCCCACCCTGTCTATCGGCCCCAACCATCCAGCTAATTGATGCCCATCAAAGCCCTCGTCCGAACCCCAAGCTCCAACCTCAATGGCACCGCCAATGCACCGATGATCTCTACGAATGGCAGACGAAGAACCGACCCGAAGAAAACTGCTTCGTTCTCCACGATGGCCCCCCGTACGCCAATGGCAACCTTCACGTCGGTCACGCCCTGAACAAGATCCTCAAGGACATGATCATCCGAGTCAAGGTGCAGCAGGGCCGAAGGGTGATATACAGACCAGGCTGGGACTGCCATGGGCTTCCCATCGAGATGAAGGCACTTGGGTCGAGCAGCACGAAGGGTCTTACGCCTGTCCAGATTCGGGATACTGCTCGACGCCTTGCCTCAAAGACGGTCAAGGATCAGATGAAGGGTTTCCGGTCCATCGCTGTCATGTCCGACTGGGAGAAGAGATGGACCACCATGGACCGGGAGTTTGAG